>CM053172.1:19065649-19130584 GCA_012977825.3 Pteromalus puparum | reverse complement strand
GGGCGGGGCTCTACTTAAGAAAAAATTGATACTTAAAATAATCATTATTGTTCATCGACTCGTGGAGTAAGGAGCTGCTGTGTAAAAAGTGAAAAGTTATATAAAAAGTGTTGTGTAAAAGTGCCAAGTGATCATCGAACGAAAGTGTACAACGAACTTCTTAACTGCTGAACTACAATCTGGTGGATGTCGAATCGTTAAAGGAAGTGTAAAAAGTGACAAGTGCTGTGAAAATGTGAAACGCTGTCAGACGTCAAATTGCTGCTGAATGACGAATCTCTGCTGGATAACTTAAAAAGTGATAAGTGAAAATAGTGCAACGTTTCAACAAACTGTCGAACGACGAATTGCTGCCCAATAAACTACTGAACATAAAAATGGATTTAACAAACGAATTTGTAGACATAGTGAAAGAGTTGTGGCGTACTGTAAAATATGCTTGTGATAAAGACTTAGCGACTCATGAAAACTCTAGCGACTTGCAAATATCGATTGACTTAACCGCTAAAGCTATTAGTGAAGTGGAAGAATTGATAGAATCACCAGCCTTGAACATTTATAGGAACAAGACATGTCAAACATCATGTGGTCAACTTTATAGTATTCATCGATTACTCAATGACTGCTTACTAAAAGTTGGCAGTGGACTTGAAGAGTTTAGACCTCGTGTGGCGTGGGATGATACTAAATCAGCATTCAAAAATAACCTCAAAACTAGTGTTATAACAAACGTGAAACATTTGGACATAATCCCATTCATGGAAGATGCATGTGATCTCTTTATGTCAAAAATTAAAGAAACGTTACTAATGCATAAGTCGATAAAAGTTGACACAAATCTCGCTGCAGAATACATGATGGTCGAAGAAAATAAAGAAATTGTGGAAGTGAAGTATTTCAATACAAAGTCCGCTCCAATCTATGAAAGCACAGACTTGAAAGAGTGGTTTAAAGCTAATGTCAAACAGCCTATCGAACGCGATATGGAAGAGTTCCAGGAACGAGACTCAGGATGGACTTTAAGAGCAATCCGCAACTTGACTATAGATAGAAAGAAACTTAGTCACATGAAAGCTGGTTCATACATTGAGTTACCAATGGCTATACAAAAGAAAAGAGCATGTGTTAACGTTCAAAATTAAGAAAACGAATGCTTCAAATGGGCAATTCTATCAGCTCTACATCCTGCTACAAAAGATGCACAGCGAGTTTAAAAATATCAAGTTTATGCGAATGAGTTGAACTTCAAAGATATTGAATTCCCAGTATCTGTAAAGCAAATACCTAAGTTTGAGAAGCAGAATGACGTCTCTGTAAATCTGTTCATATACTCAAGAAAAAGGATAGTGTATTTAATGATGTGTCGCCGTGTCACTTGACAGCTTCAAAGAAAGATAAACATGTGAACCTGTTGCTCGTACAACACACTTATATAGATGAGAACGAAGAAGATCCACAAGGAAATTTGAAAGTTCCACGATTCCATTACATATGGATCAAAGATTTGTCTCGTTTAGTAAATTTACAGTTATCAAAGAATTCACATAAAAAACATCTCTGTGATCGTTGTCTTCACTATTTTCATGATGAGCCAAAATTGAAAGCTCACATTCACACACTCACACACACTTAACAACAAGAAGCGCTATGCCCTGCATTACGTCGCTCTCAAGCAAGCTCTCAAATACGGTCTTCGATTGAAGCATATTCATCGTGCTCTTTAGTTCAACCAGAAGCCATGGTTGAAACCATACATTGATAGCGAGATGAGGAAGAACGCGAAGAATGAGTTCGAGAAGATGCTCTTCAAACTCTTCAACAACGCAGTGTATGGTAAAACCACGGAGAATGAGCGCAAGAGAGTCGATGTGAAGCTGGTAAACAAGTGGGAAGGTCGCTACGGCTGTGAGGCATACATTGCTATACAGAACTTCCACAGCTGTGCGATTTTTTATGAGAATCTCGTAGCTATACCACTTGCCCATACTGAGATCTCTATTCGCAAGCCCATCTACATTGGATTGGCTGTGTTGGACTTGTCGAAGAGCCTTGTTTACCGCTTCCACTACGAATACATGCCGGAGCGAGTAGGAGACAAGGCTAAGTTGCTCTACACGGACACGGACAGTCTCATCTATGAGGTCAGCGATGTAGATATGTATGCTGTGATGAAGGTTGACCTTCACCAGTTCGACACTTCTGATTATCCTGCTGATAATCAGTTTAACATCCCTCTGGTCAACAAGAAGAAAGTTGGACTTATGAAGGATGAATGTAACGGCAAAATCATGACTGAGTTTGTCGGCCTTCGTAGCAAGATGTACTCGGTCAAGGTGCAAGACCAACAGCCTATCAATAAGGCAAAGGGTGTAAAGTCGTCAGTCGTTAAGTCGACTATCGAGTTTGATGACTACATCCATTGTCTTTGAGACAATTCAATAATTATGAGACAGCAGAAGATCATCCGCAGCCGTCTTCATGTCATCAGAACGGAGAAGGAGCAAAAGATTGCTCTGAGTCCACATGACGATAAGCGATACCTGATCCCCGGTCAGACGGATACTCTACCGTGGGGTCATTACATGATTGATGGATATCAGCTTATTGAGGATGCTGACGAACCATCTACGCATTAGGTATGTTATAATCATTTATAATTAATATAATAACAATTGTCATTAAATTAATCATACATTTTCTTTCAGATCACAGCTCTACTGCGCAGACTCCCTGACGACCAATCCGGTGTGGGAGCCGCCGTCGCCGCTGGTAGTAGTGGTGGGGAAGACTATACTTAAGGAAGCCCAACGCTCTCCAAATCATTCTCGATCGACGAGCTAAAGAGCAAATACCTCAAAAATGGATGCTATCAACAAGATTGCCAGTGGTGGATTCCTTCCTACGAAGAAGATGGCTGAGTTGGAAACTGGATATAAGCACATGGTGACAGCCCTACGACAAGTAAAGACCAGATATGGATTGAAAGTCATAGCAACCCTGGAAGATAAATGTCAAGTATTTCTTCCTGCTCGAGTATCAACTGCTTTGGAGAAGAATAAAGAGACATTCGAAAATATGGTCAATCAAGGAAAGGAGATGAACCTGACCTTAACGTTAAAGGACGATAAAAGCTTTGAATTTTGTATATTGTAAATAATTGATTTTTGCTTCCTTCCTAAGAAAGCGTTGTAATAGTAATTTTTGGAGTTTGTGTAAAAACATGTTGGAAGTGTGTTTTGATGAATTTTTAGTCGAAAAATGGTGTTTTTAGAAAATGTCCGTACGGATGTATGTGTGTGTGTGTGTGTGCGTATGTATACGCCTGTTTCTCAGCTTCTACTTGGTGGATTTTAACCCACCAAGTCTCATTTTCTTTGTTTTTGCTAGAAGATAGTGGGACGAAAGTCCGTTTTTACAATTTATATACGCGTTTTTTTTTATAGTGATTTTTTAGTTTTGAGATTTCAGTTTTTGCCAACAAAGTAATCGGAAAAGTTAATAAAAGTAAATTGCTTACTATGTACCTGAAGAGAATAAAATTGCCTATGTTTTTACTATGAAAAATTTATATTATCGTCCGTCGTTCTTTTTTATACACCATACAGTGCAACTTTTTTAAATCGTTATAACTCAAAAACTAAATAGCGAATCATTCTAAAAAAATATATGATTATTGAAGGTAATTAGAATCTTCACCTGCATAATACCACTTTAAATTTAAGTCATTTCATGGGGCAGATCCTGAGAAAAAACATCAAAAACTGAAAAAAATCGTTTTTCTACGTGACGCGATAACTGGAGTAAAAAGGCAATAATCAAGTTCAAATTTTGGATTTAGGAGCATTATATAGCACAATGATCCCTTTCTTTGGATTTTTATAAAACCAGTTAGTTTCAAAGATATTGGAGCTCAACTTTTGTTTTTTCACCCTGTATACTATGAGTCGTTTTTTCTACGTGATGCGATAACTGGAGTAAAAAGGCAATAATCAATTTCAAATTTTGGATTTAGTTAGGGTTGTATAGCACCTTTATCTCTTTCTTTGGGTTGTTTATGATACCAGTTAGTTTTAAAGATATTAAGCTTCAAAATTTTGTTTTCTTACCCTGTATACTCTATATAACTGAAAACTGTATCGCTTCGATCTCAGTTTCCATTAATGGATTTTAATCTATACTTAGACTCGTTTTTTGATGTTTTTTGTTTTATTAAATCGTTAAAAACAATATTTTCCGTTACGCATTGATTATGTAATATAATTATTTCGAAATAATGTTATCCATCAAACGAAAAAGCATAAAAACTTTATAGAATTATATATGAAGTAAAAACAATTTAGATATTAAAGCGATACATAAGGTTGAAGGAAGCTACGTGCCAAAAAATTGGCAGCGGTTTTTATATTGTTTGAATAAATGAAGGAAGTTAATGGAGAGATAGCTAATAGTGGTTGTATCTCACAGGTGAGAGCGAAGGTGGGGCTCTCATCACTTCCAAAAAATTAAATTTCATTCTTATCAATCGTACTATTGTGCGTATTATCAAATCCTAGCCATTTAATGTATACTTGTTTTTCACGCTTCTTCAAGACTTTCTCTACAAGATAAACATCGGGATACTTTGCCTTCAAGAGCTCCTGTTCGTAGAATCCACCAGTGATTGGATTATCTTGATAGTCTTTTAGATGATATGTAACTGGGTTCGTTGTTGCAACTCTAATTATAGTGAAAATCTCAGTTGACCAGTTTGCCTTTCTCGAAAACTTGCTTCACTTTACTCAAACGTACTTTATCACCAATCTTAAACTTAGGCTTATTAGTCAATCTACTCGCATGAGTAAATCTTTTTAGAATCTGGGCTTGGTTGGTTACAGACACTTCGTTGGGTTTCATTCCAATGGTTCTATGCTTAGTATCGTTGTACTTTGCAATCAAATCAGGTAAGATATTCAACCACTTATAATTACCTTGTAAACTAAATTGAATCCACATCTTAGCCTTGAGAGTGCGATTAAACCGTTCACATATAGAAGCTTTTAAATTGCTAAACGTCGAGTACAGATTGATCGTATATTGTTCCATGAGAGTTTGAAAGTTGGTATTGTAAAACTCTTTGCCTCTGTCTGTATGTAGATTTTTAGGTACTCGACCTTAACGAAGTATGGACTTCATTGCTACTGCTTCTTCACCACTCTTTTTCTTCACAGGAACAGCCCATGCAAACTTGGAGAATATATCTATGACTGTTAACATATATCTAACACTCTTATTTTCCTTAGCATAAGGTTGCATCTCTACTAAATCAGCTTGCCAAGTCTCATCTAATCCACGAACATCAAACTTCCGACGTGGATAGTTACGACGAGCAGGCTTATGAAGTTCCTCAACTACTCTTTCCGTTATAATATTGACACTTTGACGATAAGCAAGCGATTGTCGATGAAAATATCTTGTGAGCCTCTTTTATAGGCTCAGCTTAACAAGTCTCATCCAAATCTCTGATTTTGAAACCAGTCGGGTTGTGAAGTTTTTTGGGTTGGCTTCTCGACTGTTAACAAGTGATTGCCTTCAGACCTTTTTGTGAGAGCCTCTTTTATAGTCTGGATTTCCGTCTTACTCATAACTTAGTCATAACTAAGTAATTTTAAATCAAGCTCATCTCTATGTGCTTCTACGAGAGAATCCAAATCACTAAGACTTTTTTCCAGCCGAGACGTAATATCTAATACTTATTTTATTTCTGCTTGAAGAGTATTTAAGGTGACAGCATCAGTCAACTTATAAGGAACAGCTAGTTTACATAGTCTCCTATTATCCAAGTCATAGTGTCCATCAGTTGTCATTTTAAAACCAAAACCAGGAGGACCACGACTGCCCTCATTCTTTTTCAAATTACGTCCGAACACATCGACACTCATTTTGATAATGATGATTGTCAACAAATCAGATCAGTATATATACCCTCCTTCGTGTAGTTCTTCTATGATTGAATGAATCTCAGTCACATGACTAGGATTGCCATCAACTAGTCAACTAAAAACGATCAACTAATTCGTTTGGATCGTCCCAGTACACATAATCCATTCGAGTATCTCTTCTAGCAATTTTATAACGAGGTAATCCTTTTCCGCTTTTCTCAGTAAATATAGGATAAATAATGTCGCTATACTTTCTACTATTATAAACTCGAATTGGTTCTGTGCTTGAATATTGTTTTTTGTGAGCACTTGTTGCTTCCAGAATACTTCGATAATTCTGTAAATCAGTTTGATCATAAATTTTGAGCTGTCTTGCAATAAGTAATACCATCAAACCTGATGTTTTCGGATATCTTCCACCTTTTACTTTTATACTTCGGTCTCCAAACACTATTGGTGAGTCACCTAACATCCGTCCTGAATTTTCTTTTCGAACTCTATAAATTTTATCAATATCCAGCTGATTGTTCAACATAGTCATATACTTATCAGCTACTTCTTTGTTACTTTGATTGTGAATTACTTGTCTGGAAATTTTCGTCTCATTCAAATCATCTTCTTCACTAGCTGCAGTTTCAAAATCAGATTCATGATAAGGTTCCAGAGTGTTATCATTAAAACTATCATTAGAACTTTCACTTTTGGCTATTTCATCCTTAACCTCTTTCTTTATTGCTCTACTACGTTTAGATATTTCAGATTTTTCAACAGTTTTAACTAGCTTCTCAAGTGGATCAACAATAGGTTTAAAAGTTTATCCTATTGATTGTTCAAATTTATCCTTTCCAAATTTCAACAAATTGTACTTGCATTTTACAGCATCTTGTGCCTTCACAAGCTGATGAAGTATGTCCTTTTGTCTTTGAATATCCTTCATGTTGATGCTTTAACAGTCAAAGATGGACGAATGATTGCCATCTAAGTGTGTCTTATATTTATAGCAAAAGTGTCGAAACCCTTTCGGTATCTACCATTGTTGATAGCACTATCCTTGTCAATTATTAAGAAACCATGTTTGTCATCCATCCAACATTTTGAGCATAAATCTCTAAATTGTGAATACGTCATGTCTGAGTTGACATGGTCGTTATATAAGTGTTTGAGATCCATCTCATCTTGACAGAAAACCACCAAGAGATTGACATTATCTCTTACAAGATGTTTTGGAACTTGTTCATAAGACTGACATAGATAGAAACAATCGACTTTCTTATGTCTTCCTATACAGTAGTATGCTCTAACATTGTTTTGCTTCTCACAGGCTACATCATCGAATATCATGATAGAGTTTGGAAGTGCGTTATCAGGAGCTATAACATCATCGTTCTCACTGAATGGAAAATATTTTATACCACTCAATGGTTCAAGAATATCTTTTAAAAATTTGTACTTGGACTGATTGGGTGATTTAGACTAGACGTAAACATTTTCAAACCTTACTCCATTTGGATGTGTTATAAGAGCTAGCAAACTGTTGGTTTTACCACAATTTGATTGTCCACAAAATACTGCTCGAATACTATCTGGAAGTAAATCACCGTGTCGCTTATCTTTTTTCTCTGGCTCCGCAATAGTATCAAAGTTTACCACTGGAAGCTTAACAGACTGTTTCTTGAACATGTTTGTATAGAGAGGTCTGCATTACAACTGTCGTGAGACTATAAATAGAGCTGGTATTTATACTCTCGTTATTAGTTGTCATTTAATCTTTAAAGTGAAATGATCGTTTACAAACGTCGAGGACGAGGACTTGTTAATCGATTGATCAATAATCTTCCAATTGAACTTCATTTACCAGGTTATCAATAATGTGGACCAGGTACTAAACTTACTAAACGATTAGCTCGCGGTGATCCGGGTATTAATCATCTAGACGTTGCCTGCAAGGAACACGATATAGTCTATTCCCAGAATCGAGAAAACATCGAAGCTAGGAACGCTGCTGATAGAGTCCTCGCCCATAAAGCTTGGCAAAGAGTTGTCTCGAAAAATTCGGGCGTTAAAGAAAAAGCAGCTGCTTTTGCTGTTACAAGTGCCATTAAGTTAAATTCTAAATTTGGAATGGGTGTTCCATTTAAGAAAGCCAGTCCAACTGGCAGTGTTCTATTAGGTAGTTATGAATCCCAATGGAACTGTTGTTTCATAAAAGCTGCATCGAAATCAATCGTTCCCAGCAAATGTGTTCGTAAAGTCATTCTGTCAGCATTAAAAGGAGCTCGAAAAGCAGTCAAACAGGCTGGTGGTAAACGAAACTTTGGTATTCCTCGTATTATACCAGTTCCATCAAAAGTAGGAGGCTTCTTACCATTCCTTATACCTATATTCGCTGGTTTAAGTGCGACAGGTGCTATCGCAGGAGGAGTTGCTGGAATTACGAAAGCTGTTAACGATGCTAAATCAGCTAAACTCGCTTTCGAAGAAAATCAGAGGCATAATAGAAAAATGGAAGATATAGCTCTTGGTAAAGGTCTCTATTTAAAACTGCATAAAACAGGGCTTCGTCTCAAGCCTGGAAGTGGGTTAAGAAAAAAAAGATTGTCGACGTAAGATTGCCTCAGAGAGCTCTTACTAATATTGACCTCATGAAGTATGCTAAAATCTTGAAAATCCCATACTTCCGCGGTGTCTTTATGCGTAATGCCCTTCCTATCAATGAACCACATTATCGTGAATCTGCTATTATTAATTTGGATGATGCTACCGGTCCTGGCACACATTAGGTAGCATATCGAAAGAGAGGTAGCGAAGTTGTGTACTTTGATAGTTTTGGTGACCTTCAACCACCTCTTGAATTAATGCTATATTTGGGTGTTGATCAAATAAAGTATAACTATGAAAGATATCAGGACTATGATACATTTAACTGTGGGCATCTATGGCTTGATTTCTTGAGTTCGAGACTATATAAAGGAGTGAAAAAATGATTGTGAAAACAGTATCAATTTGACTATCATGAGTGATTCATTAACATTGAGTCTTTCAGGTACACCAACTATACTTGAATCGCAATTTTTCCCACCAATTGAACTTTCATCGAATGAGAGCTACGTTCTTGGATTTCTAGATAACCTTCAATTCGATTCCAAACATAGATATAGATAACAACAAGTTCTACGTTGGTAAAGAAGTAATCTACCTACCAACTGGTAGTTACGAGATTGAAGATATAGACAATTATCTTCGTGAAACATTGGCTACAAAAAACATACTTTTCAGTCTTAAGCCTAATAACAATACTCTTCGCAGTGTAATAGAGTGCAGTCATACAATTGATTTTCGCCCAAAAGATTCAATAGGTCAATTGCTAGGCTTCACACAACGACTTCTTTCATCAAACGTCTCTCATAACTCTGATCAACCTGTATCCATTCTCAAAGTCAACGCTCTACGAGTCTAGTGTAATATCACTACCGGTGCCTATATAAACGGTAAGAAAGTGCATACAATACACGAATTCTTCCCTGCAGTGCCACCAGGATATAAGATTACTGAAGTTCCTTCTCAAGTTATTTATCTTCCAATCACTGTGAAAAGCATAGATCAAATTCAACTTCGTATAGTTGATCAAGACGGACACTTAGTTAATTTTCGTGGTAAAGTAATAACAGTAAGATTACACCTTAAGCAAGTGTAATGGGCATCGTTTACGGTCACGGGTATATAGGGAATCGAAAATGTCGAAAAGTCATCAGTCGTCTGCGAACGTTAAGAACGCTAACACGGCAAAACATTCAGTTTCTAAAAAGCCTCGGCTTAAGAGTTGGTGGAAAATAACGTGTATATTCTTCTGCTGTCAAAATGGAAGAAATTCTAAATATACAGTCACCCGTGACATTCGTTGAGTCAATATCTCATTATGAGATTCATGCTCATCAACCTTACAACGCTTCATCTTACAATAATAGTGATGAAATTCGTATCTCGGTGTAACATCAAGACTTGTGTCTTTTACCGTCAGCTAGTTCACTTCATGTATGGGGTAGACTAAAAAAAGCTAATGGTGCTCTCGTGACAAATACTAAATTAGTAAACAATGCTATTTGCCACATGTTTGAAAAAGTAAGATACAAGATAAATTCTACAGAGATCGATAAATGTAAAAATGTTGGATTAACTACTCTCATGAAAGGATGGGTATCGATTAATCCCAGTCAAAGTCTTATCATACAAAATGCCGGTTGGCTCGACGTTGAGGAGAAAGAAAAGAAAAAGAAAAGAAAGTTGAGGAGAACTCATTCTCACTAGATCAAGAAATAATTTAAATGCTGTTATACAAACACCTACAAAGGCTGCAATTGAAAAGGATCCAGCGGAATACGAAGATTTTAAAATTGAATTGATAAAAATTGAATGGCTCATGCCATATGTAGTATTATCTAATCAGCATAAAATCCGGATGCTTAGTCATATTCAGAAGGGTAAATCGATCGACATGAGTTTTCGTAGTTGGGAGCTGTACCACTGCTTCCCACTACACCCAGACATGTTTGGACAGTCAAAACATCTAATCAGTTAGAAAAGCCACGCTTCGTGATCCTTGGCTTCCAAACAAATAGGAAGGAATAAAGAAGTTAATGCTAGTCGTTTCGATCACTGCAATATCAGTAATGTTAAACTCTTCTTAAATTCACAATCCTTATGGAAATCTAAATTTGGATATTGAACGCAATCAGTATGCTATGCTTTATGATATGTATGCCAACTTTAAACATGCATACTATGACAAGAGTATTGAGCCTATGCCGAAAAAGCAACACTTCATCAGCTGTCTACCTCTCATAGTCATCGATTGTTCAAAGCAGAACTTGAAAGCTTTGAAAAACGTCTCAGTTGATGTTCGGCTAGAATTTGAATCCAAAGATAATTTTCCCGCAGGAACCTCTGCTTATTGTTTAATTATACATGATCGCATAGTTCAGTATAATTGCGCAAATGGTGTTGTAAAAAACTCGGCTGATTTATTTTATAACACACATTGTATCATTAAAAAAAAATCGATTTCATGTAGATTTGAACTTGCTCTTTCCCAATGCTCTTTCGAGTAGAGCGCTCTCCCTACTCTTGCACTACTATGTACGCGCATTCAAGCCCCCTCTTTTGCGCTGCTTGTAGTGGGGATGGTAGTAGTAGTGGGGATATGATATAAAGGAAAGCGTGCTGCTAGTCAGAGTTATTCCGAGATGGAGTACTTAGTGGACATGCAAGGCTTTAAGCAGCCCGGCAATGACTTCATCCTCAAGGAGTTATCTATAGTTTCTCTAAGAGATGATATCGAACCTATCGTACTACTTTTCAAACAGCCTTTTCCATGGCGTCGACTCACAGAAAAGTATAAGCAAGAGAATACATGGTTGGAATATCATTATCATGGTATACCATGGTCATCTGGAGAAATCGAATATGCAGAAATCGGAAAAATTCTTCGGGAAGCCTTGCATGACTCTACTGCAGTAATAGTAATGGGATCCTTGAAGAAGAAGTGGTTGGAACGTTTCAAATTCAACGTAATCGACATCTCGGAAATGGGATATCCACCTCTAGACAAGATCAAACTCGTAACCGTTTGTCCTCATCATAATGGCGCCTATAAAGCCAGTTGTGCTCTTCACAATGTACGACTTATGAAGAAATACATGCGAGAGCAATGTAAGCCATTGGAGAGACAAGGTTCATCCATGGAGTGGGAGTGAAAAAATATTTATGGAGAGGTTAAGTTATACGGTTGAACCTCACAGATGAGAGCGATGGTTGGGGCTCTCATCACCTATAAATACAAGACAATTTTCACACCACGCTCATTTGTACTATCTACACAATGGGTCCAACACCTAGTAATGCGGGGTATATTCCTCTTCCTGATTCGAAAAATGATAAGAAAAAGGAAAAGAAGGAAATATCTTCTGATTGGAAAGAGTATTCACAAAAGTTTTCCACAAATACTTATTCTATGCCTGAAAAAGAGGGTTATAAGAGATTTAAGTAGTGAGATAACTCGATTGTATACTAGTCATCCCTCCCGTAACGGGTAAGTCGGTAAGACGCCCGGCCGGCGACCGCAAGGTTCCCGGTTCAAATCCCCTGCAGAGCCAACGATTTCTTTTTTTCTTTTTTTCATCTAGAAGATGCATGACGGTAAAGAAGCAAGCCGTCGGTACAGTTAACATCGGGCAGTTGACCGCCAGCACCGAGACGCAACATATCGATCGGGGATCTCGCGGTCGACAACGCCAGCGTTGATGACGTCATTGTTCTTGACCGCTCTTTTACGACCGCTCTCTTACCACCGCTCTCTTAAAATCTCGCGGTCAGCATCTCGATGATATCATTAAAACGTCCGTATCGACAGCAAAAGGTAACATCGGGACGCTGACGTCACCGCCAGCATCCACGCGCTCTCTCACCGCTCTCTTACCGATGAAAGCTTCGGTGTGCGCTCATAACGGCATGCGCTCACAACGGCATGCGCTGATAACGGCCTAGTTTACCTACTTCGCTCGAATACGGAGGAGGGGCATAAACCCACCACTAATTTAATTTTAGGGTGCGAAGAAGGGAAGAATGAGACTTATACACACTACGGTTACTGGCTCACTCTGAGAGTGGGGAGAATTCTCGATCGCTAGGGGAGGGAAGGGAGGGATCGACGATCCCTCCATCTAAAATACACAGCACGGGTTTTGGCTGACTTGGAGAGAAGAGGGGGTGAGCTAGAACCCGTGTGAGCCAGTATGCCTATAGCGTATCTACTTAGAACGAACACCTTGTTACAAATATACAGGTTGGTAAATAAGATGTCAGGTAAAAAAGGGAGGGTGATATTTCTTGGAGCTTCGTTAAACAATTATAGCTATGCGAGAAAAAGAGAGAGAGAGAGAGAGAGAGAGAGAGAACTATAATTGATGCGAAATAATTTTATCTATCAAACGAAAAAGTACAAAAACTTTATAGAATATTATATATGAAGTAAAAACCACTCGCGATACATAATGTTGAAGAAAGCTATACATCCTAAAGAATTGGCAGCGGTTTTTTTCTTCCTCGTAGAGGAAGCTTTGTAATAATAAAATTTTTGACTCTCAAAAACAGGTTAGAAATTCATTTTGAAGTTTGTGCAGTTCGAATCGCGTGTTTTTATAAAATGTCCGTATGGATGTGTGTGTGTGTGTGTGTATGTAAACCGAAATATTATCGAATCCAGGCTATGAATCTCTACCAACTTTGGCATGTATATCCTTTTTTGGATTTTGAATTCGGGAAAAAAAGTGATTTTCAATTGTGCTAGCTAAATTTCATTTTATGGCCGTTTATTGAATATTGAAAAATTATTTTTGGCATTTTTCGTATAATCTTATTGTTACAAACGTTTGTTGTCGAGAAAATAAAGCACTAAAAACGGCCAAACCATCGATTTTTTGAGCAGTAAGACGGATCTTAATGCGGTTTTTTGGGTTCGCTGAACACGAATATAGCCATGGCAGCGGCCTCCGAGGTACCTAGTGCCCAGGGTAGACAGTACAAACGTCGTCTCCGAGAGTTTTACGGGAAATTGTAATATAGTGAGTCAAAACTCGATACTCGGGGGTTTTTGAGGTGACTGAACACGAATAACGTGACGGTAACGGTCTCCGAGGTACCTGTGTTGAGATATTATAAAAACAGTGTAGATTAAAACAATGTTTTAAAAAATAATTATTGAAAACTCTAAAAATGTTGGTAACTTTTTATATATTTTATTTTTTTTTAATATCAAAAAGTATGTACTAACAGTATTTTAACACAATAAATATTTATAATATTTATAATATTACGTTACAATTTCTTGTAGAACTTTCGGAGACGACGTTCATGCTGTCTACCCTGGGCACCAGGTAGCTCGGAGGCCGTTGCCGTAGCTATATTCGTGTTCTGCGGCCCCAAAAACCCCCGTGTGACGAGTTTAGACTCACTATATGTTACGATTTCCCGTAAAAATCTCGGAGACGACGTTCGTACTGTATTCCGTGGGCACCAGGTACTTCGGACGCTGTTGCCGTGGCTATGTGACGAGTTTAGACCCACTATGTTACAATTTTCCGTAAAACTCTCGTAGACGATGTTCGTACTGTCTACCCTGGGCACCAGGTACTATATGGCTATATTCGAGTTCACCAGTGACCTCAAAAACCCCCGAGTATCAAAACTTGACTAATTTCCATCAATATTCACCGAGTTGTCAATTTTTTTATTTAGTGCCTCCTGGAAATTGTTACGAACGAGGAGGAGAACGAGTCGGAAAGCGAAAAAGAGTAGACGACGGGACTCGAACTCACGGACCCGAGGTTGCGAAGCCTGTGCTCTAACCACTGAGCTAACGTCTACGATGCATTCGGATGCGCTGCATCGTAGTACGGCTCAGCTGCTCGACTCTTATCGCTGATTCGTCTCGCGGCTCGCGTTGCAGACGTTGCGTCTGTGACAAAATGCATTTTAAAAATGCATAAGTATTGTTTATGCAATAATGCATTTTCAAAAAAGTAATTAATCACACTAATTCACAAAATTTGTAGACGCTCTCATGAATGGAATGCAAAGAACCCCATTAAGATCCGTCTTACTGCTCAACAAATCGATAGTCCATTGCTTTATTTCTTCGACTAAGCTTAACGCATTTGAAAGACAATAGAATTATCTTTTTTTTCTTGCTTAACCCTCGAGATCGACCGCACTGTTCGGCAGCAAAGGCGAAAAAGGTGATTTTTTCGAAATAAGGCATATCTCCGAAATGAAATATCAGAACCTTGCAAAAAAAAATATGATGATAGGTTCTGAGTCAAGCTATATACCACAAAATTTCAATTTATTTGACTACGTAGTTTTTGAATAACAAATCGAAAACTGAAAAAAACGAGTTTTCTATGCCCAACGTTAACGAGAGTAATCACACTGAGAGAAATGATATTAGAAAATTTGTTAATAATGTAGGAAAAATTACTATGTTACATAGGAACCGAGAGACATTCTCAAATTATAGCAAATTTTATACTATGTAACATAGTAATTTTTGAAGTATCTGAAATTTTAAAAAATTTAATTTTTTTTCTTTCGTTATTCGTTTTATACTTATTATTATTTACTTATTATGCATTTAGAATTGATTTATAATTATTATTTGTTGGAAATATCCGTATTTCAAAACTAAATCTTGAGTGCATTTATAGCTAAGAAGGGTCTAGTTATGCGTTTATGTTTTTATGAATATAAGCTCGGGTAGCGGCGCTACGGCACGACGTGCTGCGACACGTTGTAGCGGGCCGCGGACTTCTCGGTGGGCCTTGCCATCTGGAATCCTTCTGCGAGTTATATAGTAGGGCCATTGTTTTAGGGATTTTCCCTTTCCCTTCTGCACTCTCGATATGCGCTAGCTACAGTTAGTCTCTGACAGAACGTCATAGAGTTCAGATGTGCTTGCTCCTTCTATGCGTCTCAGAATAAACGTTGATTTTATAAAGAGAAGATATTCTGTATTGTAATTGTTTCCCATTTCCAATATTATTTTTATTTAAACCAAGAAAGAAATTATAGAAAGAAATTTGACGTTGACGGGAATCGATCCTGGATCTTCAGCATGGCAGTCGACGGCGCTATCCATTTACCTAAACGGAACTTACATTATAAAATTTCAGATCTGATATATTAACTAACTTAACATATAGACTAAAATTAATAATAAATAAACATTATTCGATAAGTAATATAGCCGCGAAAAATGTATAATTAATAAATTAATAATAACTCATATCAGATAAGCATAAAATAACGTACTCGTCTCTTCTGTTTGACAATAAACATGACCTCGTTTGAGAAACATAACCTCGAAATTTTGGACAAGCCGAATTCTTATAAGTTTTAATTTGACTAATTGATATAACTCCAGCAAAATTTACTATAATACATAATAATCGGGAAGCAAATTGAAATTAAGAAAAAATTTGTTAGATTTTAAATAATTTTTATAATTATGATAATAAAAATTGTTATATTTCCTAAGAAATATTATACTATATTATAATAAAAATTACTATGTAACTTAGTAACATATATGAATTTGAAATTTCACTATGTAACATAGTAATTTTTGTTATGTAGAATTTACAATTTTTGTTACCGTATAATAAAAGTTACCTAAAAACCTAACAAATTTTTGGATAATTTGAGTATGTCCTTCCATTACTATGTATTATAGTAATTTTTGCTAGACTTATAATAAAAATTGTTATAGTACTTCTCTCAGTGCAGATTTTTGGTTTTACTCCTTTAACTGACACCCTGCCCCTCAATTTGATTGACTCATATAGAGTGCATACATCTGAACTCTCAAATCGTCAAAGGAATATCATACATCCGTACAGATTTTTTAGAAACCATGTAATCATCTTTCACTAGCGGAATAAGAGGAAGCTAAGTGCCAATGACATGGCAGCGGTTTTTGTTATTTCACATATTTTTTAGATCATTCGGTAGATCATTACATAATTTAACAGCTAATATGTTACTATTTATTCTACTAACTGTTTTCGTTATTCAAGGTTAAAATCTTACTTCTAGTAATATCTTATTTCTAGTAACTCTTATTTCTAGTAATAGTTTTAATCAGTCTGGTTTATATTCAATTTATCAATTTTTTATTTCAATCTAAGGAGCTTTACTGGTACCAGCATATTGTTGTAAAAATCTTCAAATTTATGTTTGTTGCAAAGAAAAAATCTCAAAGCTAAATTTAATAATTTTTAAAAATAGCTAATAGTTTTGGAATCATAATATTATTTATAATTTAATATGCTTTATGATCTGTCATGATTATAAAGACGATACATTTTCATATTTATGTGGAGATTGATCGTTAAGTAAACAATGAGTTGTTTTCAGTAAGTATGTATATGATTTACTCTATACTATGTACATCATCGGCTACAAGATAACGGGCCGGCGAGCTATTTTAAGAAGGTTCATCTGATTTAGAAATAACAAACAGATTTGGGGGAAAAAAATCACACACGTAGATATGTCTAAATAAAAAGCTTATGTAAAATTTTAAGTCATTTGGATACTTTTGAGACGAGATAATAATAAAAGTATTTTTCCCATTAAGGATCCTTAAGGAAGTTCATCTGGTACGTCGCTAGTCAAAAAGAGGATGATTTTTGTAAATTCTTATTTCCTTTTGATACAAGAGACTGTTTGTTGATTCAATAATTATTTGCAAATTAAAACGAGGAAAATGTGATTCTCCATCCCTGGTAGAAAATTAACGGTTCGAATTTGCTAAGACCCTTAGACTTAGCTAACTGTTTTAACGGTTATTAAGCTAAAATAAAAAAAAATACGTGGCTTAGGAACCGTTAAGTTTCCAAGATGTCTGCCGGAGGCTAATTTGAGGTTAAGAGGTTAGATAGGACAATCATTACCTAAATAAATCAGTTTGATTTTGTTAATACTTCAATTTTTTGAATTCAATACAGTCTTACTCCACTATCTGTACAAAGTTTATATGATACGCATGCACTACACTTCATTTCACTGGACCATACCAAGTCATCAACCTTTATTTCATCATGTCATATACTATCTGATTAAACAAATTAACAGATATGGTTTTGGTGTCTAATTCACCAAAACTAAACCTCAAACGAACCCATTCAAACATTCATTGTGGCTTGTCGAGTACAGAGTACATGAGATAAAAATTTCACATTTTGCTTGATACGGTGATTAGGGTCAAAATATCAAATCAGTCAATTAAATTGATAACACAATACAGATTATTTAAACTTATTCATCAGGTTTTGGCATTTTCCAAAAGATTACGTATCAATACTTATTGATTTATAGTTTAGAAGTTATTAGAACATTTGTATCTTCGAAAACTGAATTATTTTGAATTTTTCTAATAACTTCTGAACTATAAATCAATAATAAGTATTGATATGTAATCTTTTTGAAAATGCCAAAACCTGATGAATAAGTTTAAATAATCTGTATTGTGTTATCACTTTAATTGACTGATTTGATATTTTACCCTAATCACCGTAACAAGCAAAATATGAAATTTTCATCTCATGTACACTCGGCGGTAAGGTATTCTGTTAGAACGTTTCGAACGGAATGGCAACGTCGCCCAATTTTTGACATGTTTTGACGGTTTTTTACGGTTTTGACGATTTTCTATTTGCAGAGGTTATATGGGCCGGTACCGTCAAAACCCATGCGACGTTGCCATTTGGTTCAAAACGTTCTAACAGAATACCTTACCGCTGAGTGTACTCTGTACTCGACAAGCCACAATGAATGTTTGAATGGGTTCATTTGAGGTTTAGTTTTGTTAAGCAAGACATTTTGCACTGTTATCATGCTAATATAAATAATATCTATTATTTGTCTACCAGATAACATGATATTATGAAATAAAAGTTGATGGCTTTGTTCGGCCAAGTTAAATGAAGTGCAGTACATGCATATCATATCAACTTTTTAAAGATAGTAGAGTAAGATTGTATTAAATATATCAAATTAAAGTATTAATAAAATCAAACTAATTTATTTAGGTGGTGACTATCCTAAACTCTTAACCTCAAATTATGTGATCCTATAATGACTTGAAATATTTCCTACAAATTATTCCAGGTTCTTTGCATTTCCTACCCTTATTTAAATTATAATTATAATAATTACATTCATTGATGAACATTCTAACCTCACAATTGTACATGCATGCCTGGTAAACTAAATATAAGTAAATTAACCGTTAAAAGCCGTGTATAAGTTCTATTACAGTCGGCGGTTATTTAGCGATTTTCTAAACGGTTCATTAGCGTTATTGGTTAAATAAGCGATTAATAAGCAATTAAACTGTTGACATTTCTACCAGGGATAAGACTCCATGTAAAAATGAAAAAAATACTTTTATTAATATCTCGTCTCAAAAATATCCAAATGACTCAAAATTTTGCATAAGTTTTTTATTTAGACATATCTACGTATGTGAATTTTTTCCCCTGAATCTGTTTGTTATTTCTAAATCAGATGAACCTCCTTAAACAAATTTTATCATTTCATTTTAGGCAAATTATTTTAAGCATTAAAATAATAATTTTCAAAAGTACAACCATCTTATTTTTTATAAACTAGTCAGCAGATTCTAGCTCACCTGCACTGACAAAAATCATTTCTTACTCCAAAAGGAATTAATCTCACTATAGTTTCAAGATGAAAATCCGCTTTGCATTTAAATGATTCTTCTACAATTAAGAGAAATTTGCTTGATTTTTTTCTATTCATGATTTTGCTCATTTCTATGCACAAGATGATTCAGATTGGTTTTTATAATCTAATCATCAATATCAATATATTTTAGGTTATGTGTTCATCACTGGGGTTAATTGTAGTGCGGATAACTCTATACTGTTTTTTAAGCTTACTAGACTTGGCGCAGTGCGCTGCGCGCACTGTAGTAGAATATTAATTCATTAACTTATTAAATGAAATATAAATGGTTGATTGATATTTTTAATATTTGTTTTCTATTACGGAAATATATCAAACTTTACAATATATGATTCATTTCGCACTCATGTAAATTTCAAAATTGCCGCGGTTTCGTCACCAACTACCTTTTAAAATTGTAAAGTTATGTCTCAACTCAGTTCATGTCAACGTTCACATCATGTCTCTTTTTGTAACAATGATAATATTTACAATAGAATATTATAAATACACAAATAATAATTATTGATATGTATTATAGTAATATATTACATTCTTTGTATTAGGATCAATTTTAGAAATCAAAAACAAATCAAAAAATTCTAACGATACTTTTGACGCATGCGCACTACACGAGCCAATCATATTGACGCATTCTTGGCTTCACTTCATCCGGTCATGACTTTTTTATATAGGGATAGATCCAGAAGAGTGCCTCAAATATATCGTGTACAACACATGCATGTAGTAGAATACAAAGACTAGTGTACACAATAATGGAATCAAGTACATAAAAGTAAGACAATCTTAATGACTTCAAACTCATAATGTATTAAAAAGATTAAATTATTACATAATTGTTTTATTATCAAATAGGAACGAATCTAAAAACTATAATTGTGATCAAACGAACATAAGGCTACTATGCATATAAGGCCCATGTCTATTAAGTGTAACATGCCTGGCCAAGAACAGTTGTGGGTAAACAATGTTTATTGAGCTTATTTATGAATTTTTAGATAAAGGAGAATAGTTGTTTTGGTCGTCATTCAAAAAACTTTTTTATACTCATAAGTTCCTCATATGACTAGGAAGTCACAATTTGAGGTTAGAATAGTGTAGACTTTTATAATAAGGCTAATCTAAAAGTACAGAACAATAAGAGCATTTATGTCCTCGTTTTTCAATCTAATTTCAACTTTTTTAAAAGGCAATCTTAATATTACTGATCCGAATGATGCTAGAGCCATATAAGCCCATATTAAATACACAATCGTCAACATTTACAAAATTGCCCTGCAATGTTTACAAAAATTTCTCCACGGGGAAGAATTTGTGAATTTCATTTTTTTTTCAAATCTTCAGCAAATTTATTATTTTTGTTAATTGGGGTCATAGACTATGCCTAATAGTTACCTATAATCATAATCTTGATACTTCCGAGGCATAATTAAATTTATTATGACATTGCAAAAACTTTTAAATGACCGAAAACCAGGTTTACAAAAGTATCACAAACTCCTTTATATTGTTAGAGAACAGCAGCAAAAATAACAGTTCTGTCATTTCTTTCTTTCATTCATGCTTTCACCTCACACAATAGTTTTCATTATTTATCCAATGTATTATTGTACATATTTAAATGTTTGTGAATATACAGTTTTGTGATATGCATAATTGAACGCCTTGTTTATATGCAACAAATCTGTGTATATATTTATTATTTAAAAACAATTTTGTGATAAGGAAAGGCATAACATTTAAACCAATGTACATGGCTCTGACTACAGCACTGACACATTAACTTTAATAATAAATTTACAAAACAGTAAAAAAAACTACTTTCGATACAAAACTAAAATATGTGCATAGCTTTTGTCCCGTAGGCCTTAATAATTAAGATATTCACTTACTGCCATACATGCAGAATATATATGTTTGTATCATTATATAATGAATATCGATATATATTTCATATATGAAAAAACAAAGATTAGTACACATTTTGATATCAAAAGCCCATAAGAGAGAATCCTTGCAAACATCTTAGTATAACCTTGAAAATGGAATTTTAACAAGAAATAAAAACTTCACTCAAAGTGGGTTATAGATAATGTTGTTTGCTCTAACCATCTGTTGAGTCTTAATTTGTAGTTTATAAAAGTTTTTTAATAAAAAAAAAAAATAATATACTTAGATTTTATTGGCAATAACTAAACTTAGTTCTTAAAATAATAGTTACCAGAGCCTAATATTTTGAAGACAATTAATATAATTCATTTTACTTGTTATATATAATAATATATATTTATATTGGTGGTTAAGAAAAATTTCGTTAAGAATAACTATTTTATTCTCACTACTATTTTTTGCTTTTAATAGCTGATTGTGTTTCCTATGTTTTTTCAACAGGAACAATATTATTTTATCATTTTTCATTTATCCATAAACTTTATGCATATATGCATATAAGTAAAGCATGAATACAACAAAATTTCTCTCATCTCCCCCTTCTTTTTGCCCCCCCCCCTCTCTCTCTTTCTCTCCCACTCTTAATTTCTACATGTAGCCTCTCCCCTCATTCTTATTTGTATGATAATATAAGAGTTGTTTAGAAATCCAGAAGTTATTAGATCTTTATTATGTTGGTCAATAAGCTTTAAAATGCCTATCAGCTTGCATGCCCATCAGAACAAACCAATATTAACATTAAATTTCAAGTTATTATTTCAACCTTTTTTCTATACCAAATGAATCGTTTATTTATTAGTTGTGTCAAACATCAATTGGAGTTTAAAATAATATACTAAAATAATATCTCAAACATCAAAACATGTTTATTTAATAAACAAGTAGATCTATAGTATTAAGCAACCAACAACTCAACTATAGAAATTTAAAAAATATATAATATAAACAGCAATAAAATAAACAATAATTATAGGTTGAATATATACTAAACTATTTAATAAAATTAAACTATATTATTACATTCAAAAAGGGGGTAGGGTGAACGTAACCTACGAAGTAAGATAAATACTCATATTCACCTGTCGTCATGGCAACACTAAGGTTTTGCCGCTCACTTGTTACTCCATTGCTAAAGCGTGGTTATAGTATACATATGTAACAGTATAGATTGAAGTCATAAACTGCAAAGTGATTGCAGCCAAAAATATCATATTGTATGATATATTATCCAAAACATCAAATCACACACGAACGTACTCATGTAAACTTAACAATATTATCCTGTATCACTCATGTGTAACATACGAAACACACAAAACTTTACCTTAATTTTCATTTTTGTTTTTCGATTTTACACTTTACATCAATATATATTAACGTTAGTCTCTAACTAAACAATACCTTTAAAGTGTGTATGTTAACCAATCATAAAAACTTTGAATTTACTAAATTAGAATAGAAATGTTGCCTAAAGATTGCTTTTTATCCCGTACATACCAGCATCTCTCAGGCGCACTCACTCGAGTACAGCCCTCTCTCTCTCTCTCTCTCTCTCTCTCTCTCCTTATTCTCTCCCTGTTCCCTCTCTCTCCCCCTCTTCCTCTCCGTATCTGTGGTATTCTTTTTCCCTCACCTGACCTTTGAATTCCCTGTCTAACCGTCGTACTTGTGTCATTTAAAATCGCCTATTTCAAAACATAGCATAACTGGTAGAAATATCATACTATTTAACCTAATATTTAATATTATATTAAAATATAGGAGCTAAAAAATCGATTACGTAACTATATGCATCAGAAGTAATTCCTTTCTCTACAATACATTAAACACCTTTTTTGCCAGAAAAATTTATTTATGTATTTATTAATGTATTAAGTGCAACAAATAAAAGAATTGTGATGATTCTCTCTCTCTCTCTCTCTCTCTCTCTCTCTCTCTCTCTCTCTCTCTCTCTCTCTCTCTCTCTCTCTCTATTTTTCTATCTTTCTTTCTCTTTCTCTCTCTCTCCCTCTCTGAAAAGTCTTCGTAGGATTTAAAAGTGGCACCTCTTGACCAACTTCATAGTGCAGAAGTAAATTGTGTACAGTGCAGCTATGTTCACGCTGTAGAACTTGTCCAAGTCGAGCTAGCGTGGCGGCGTTTCGTTCGCTTCTCCGTTTCAGCGCGGTGCATCGACTCGTTTGACTATCCTGCAGCAAATATTGTTAATTTAAAATATTTCTTGGGTTGTCAAGGGGTCAAGCTTGGGTGAAATTTGCAAAAAAAAATTATTCTTATAAGTAAAACTTTATTTTTACAATTTAATATTGAAAGATTTTTTCTGTTCAAAGCATGTATATAATATACACCACTATTTTACTGAAAAAAGTCATGGATATACCTTATAAAATCACTGACCGAAAATCATGACATTTCACTACATAGATTTTAGTTACTTGCCACAGCTTCCTGAAAGATCTGAGCCATCTTCATTACTCTATCCATGCTTAAGATGTGTAAAACAATGTGAAAAATATCAATTAAAATTATTAGCGAAACATTTAATCGATAGCAAACAATGTTAAGGAAAGATCACAATTGACTGCTATAGGCTTAATCTTCATAAACTTTTATCGATTTCTATTGAATTTTTCTCAGCTGAGATCTCATGTAAAATCTCAAATACTTTTATAAAAAAATTTTAAATGGTAAAATTTGCTCTAAAAAGCTTTAGTACCCCAATTTTCCGATGTATCATCCAGATGGTAGCACCAATATGGCACGTCAATTAACATCTAAAGCCGATTTATTAGGTTTTGCGATCTATAACTAACTTTGCCTTCCTAATTTAGATGATATTTTGGCGTAAGAAACCACATGTAAGATTTTGCAGTAGGGTCCTAGTGCTCCCCTTCCAGTAGACCATGACGCTGACAATTGTATTTACACATGAACAAAATAAAAACATTAAGAACTAACACTTACAAATAATTATTCAACTCACTGATCTCTCCTTATAAAAATACTCATCCATCAATATAATAGTAGTACAGTAGTAGTATAGTAGTACCCGAGTATTGAATGAAGTTATACGTTCCAACTCCAAAATTCTGATAGCTTGGTTATCAACACCATCAGTATCCTTAGTTTGACTCCGGTAGACGCAGTAGACCATATGATCCAATAAATCCAGAGTTGTTTATACACGTAGACATACAGAAAAATGTTACAAAATCATACTCATAAATAATTATTGAGAAATTCAGACCACTTATCTCTGCATACAAATTTAAAACAAGGCAGCTTTTAATTATGAATACAGTCAAACAATATTTTTCAGTCACATAGTTCACATTTACAAACAGAAGATTATCATCATGAACATTGAAAAGGTATCCGCAAGCCATAGGAAATCTATTTACTAAACTTATCATAGGGGACAAAGCGTTTGAAGTTAAATGTTGGATATAAGCAAGCAGATGTCTGCTTGCTAGAGACGGCAGGCCCAACGCAGAGCTACGCGACTCAACGCTCCTCTCTCTATGCCGCGAGACGGCCACCGCGCTCACTTCGTCTTGTGTACTCGAGCGGTCAACACGCGTTTTAGCTTGTCTGTTCGATCACTTTTGTTATACCAATTATATTCTTATATAATAGCTTGACTACGTTGTATCATCAATAGATAATAAGCTTGAGGAATCATCAATAAATAGTGATTTATTGTGAAATCCATACATACACATTATTTCGCCCCAAGCATGCATGGTCCGAGCACGATCAAGTCTCAACATTAAAACTTGTTAATACAATACCAATTTAACATAAAGTTCAAGTTTATTATAATATTTTCAAAATTACCTTGTCAGATTGTATAAATTCATATTCAGATTTGTATTAAAATTGTTAAAGTATCTAACAACGCCACCAACACTCGAAGACAGCATCGATTCAGTTGCAAGATCCTCTCAAGGTGGTCTAAGCAGCAGCAGGTCGTTTAGGTGCAGTAAAAACAGGACTGCTAGATAGTGGAAATAGAGCTCGAGGATTATTCTGAGGTGGTTGAGATAGCTAGAAACGCCAACCAGCACTGCCAGAAAGTTTAAATATAATTATAAGGTTGTCTCTGGGTGATTATATCAGCCAGAGACGCCAAGCAGCACGATCAGATTCCATAAATCTAGCTCCAGAGTCGTATTAAGGCTGTTAAAGTACTTAGAAATGCCGACCAGCATCAACAGAGAAAGAGAGGGAGAGGGAGAGAGAGAGAGAGCTTTCTCTCTCTTTCTCTTTCTCTCTCTTCCTCTTTCTCTCTCTTTCTCTTTCTCTCTCTCTCTCTCTCTCTCTCTCTCTCTCTCTCTCTCTCTCTCTCTCTCTCTCTCTCTCTCTCTCTCTTTCTCTTTCTCTCTCTTTCTCTTTCTCTTTCTCTTTCTCTCTCTTTCTCTTTCTCACACACACACTCATCATCTGTTATATCATTGTTGTTTGAACTAGATGCGTATATACTTATTAAAAACAAATTTTTGTTATCACACAACTTGCATTTAACCATTGAACATTCAAAAAGTTTGAACCTGTTTCTAAATTTATTAGAAATATCTTCAACCGGTATTTTCCTCTTAATTATAATCGCTGTGCCACCCCACAGCTATTTTTACTTCTATCGTTCCTTATAATTAAGTAGTCCTTAAACTCAAGCTTATGCCTATTTTGTAACTTGGTCTCATTGAGTAGCGCTACATCTGGGTCGTGTTCATGGAAAAACTCTGACAAGTTAAAGCGTCTCTTGTTTTCCACAATAGAATTGACATTGATCGAGACTAGCTTAATGCCCCTCGAATTAACACTATCCTTAAAACTATTATTTACATCAGTCGTACCTTCGTTTATGGTAAATCACCAAATAAAATTTTGAAGTATTTGACTACATTGTTTTAGAGATATAAGGAATCAAAAAATTTTCAAAAAAAAATTCAAACCTTGATATCTTAAGAACCATAGGGGTTTCAAAGCGGCGCAATGAACTTAGCAAAACATATAAAATATCTACCTTTTCCCAAAATCTCAAGTGCAATAAGGCCTTTTTACGCCCGTAATAGAGACTCAAAAAAAACTCATTTTTTCAGTTTTCGATTTATTACTGAAAAAATAAGTAGTCAAATCACTTGAAATTTTAATCGAATATAGTTTGACACGTAACCCATCAACATATTTTTTTGTGAGGTTATGATGTTTAGTTTCAGAGATATTAATTTTTTTTTTAAATCAACTTTTTCATTTTATCTGCCGAACGGAGCGGTCAACCCCGAGGACCAAACGGGGAAAAGTAGGTAATTTTATTATCTTTCAAATGCATTTTAGCTGAATTTTTTGTAACAATGGAATAATTAAAAAAAACGAAAATAATGTTTTTCGAAAATCAAAAAATGGCCATAAAAAAAGTAATTGAAAAAATAAAAAAAATGTTTTTCCCGAATGCAGAATCAAAAAATAGATATGCATGTCAAATTTGATTGATATTGACAGAGTAGTTTCAGAAATATCACGGTACACACACACACACACACACACACACACACACACATCCATACGGACATCCATACGGACATGCATACGGACATTTTTCTAAAAACACGTAATTCAAACTTCAAACGTCTTAAAACATATTTTTATGAAGTTTTAGCGAAACTGAAAATTTTATTATCACAAAGCTTCCTCTACGAGGAAGCAAAAATCAACGCGCCTTAAACAGTACCGCAAAGGTGGTGGGGAAAACTGTTTATATTTTTATTAAGAAAATAATTATAAAGAAAATAAATAGTTATTAAAAAGTTTCAATTATTTGCATTAAATTATTAAGAGAGAGAGAAAGAGAAAGAGAGAGAGATATGAGAAAGAGAAAGAGAGAGAAAGAGAAAGAGAGACACAGAGAGAGAGAGAGAGAGACAGAGAGAGATAGAGAGAGAGAGAGAGAGAGAGAGAGAGAGAGAGAGAGGGTGTGTGTTCATCCAGCCCAGGATGATCTTGGGAGGCATCGGAATTGCAACACTGATTTAACTCTAAAAGATAGATTACAAAATTACACTCATTTTACTGCACATAACACAACAAACGACATCTGTTTCAAACAGTATGTACACGAGAACAAAGAAAAACCAGTCATAAATCTTATGCGGTAGTAAATTTTTATCTAGACAGCATCTTGCACGAAGAATGTATTAGCACATCGCAGCAGGCACAGAAGTAGTCCAAAAAACAAAGGATGACCTCCAAGCAAAAACTCAAGTTTCTTGTTGGAGCTACATATGTCTTCCTATACTCCAGCACTCTTTGATAAACTTACACTCACACATAGCATCGTCGGTGCCATTCCGGGTGCATCACTTTTCATTTTCAATACTTTTATAGCACAGTGTAACCCAAGCCTGCACTTAGGTCACGCCAGAGATTAGTAGAGAGATTGCCGATACCATGTTAAAAAGGCGTGCCATATTCGATCATGACACCACCATGCGGCGCTNGAAGCCCCCCCCCACTCCGTTTACCCGTCGTCTGCGAAATCGAGCGCGCGCGGCAGATTGATGAATACTGGGGGGGTTCAAATCTCGGTCGCGGAAGATTTTTTTTTGGTTGTTTTGCTTATTGCCTTTTCATCTATGTGTCAAAAATAATAATTATAGCAAATGTAAAATGTTATATTATTTGTTGTTAATAATTTAATGCAAATAATTGAAACTTTTTAATAACTTGGATGTTCAGAAAAATCCAAATTAATTTACTTTATTTAAAAAAAAAGAGTTCATAATTTTAAATTCAATAAAAAAAATGTCTTGCTTCTTAATAAAAATATAAACAGTTTTCCCCACCACCTTTGCGGTACTGTTTAAGGCGGGTTAATTTTTGCTTCCTCGTAGAGGAAGCTTTGTGATAATAAAATTTTCAGTTTCGCTAAAACTTCATAAAAATATGTTTTAAGATGTTTAAAGTTTGAATTACGTGTTTTTAGAAAATGTCCGTATTGTGAAATGCTCAGTTTTCGCATTTACCTAAAACTAAGCAGGAAGACATTTAAACGGGTCGAATTCAAAATATAGGTCAATGCCCTTCCCTATAGGATGACACGAAAGAGAGAGCAAGCGCTGGGTCTAAGAGCAGGTAGTCAAGACCACACAATAAGTCATTGGGAAAACTCTGAAGCGCAGCCGCTTGAATAAATTAAGGAAATGAGAGGAAACAGAGTCGACGACAC
The DNA here is from genome assembly GCA_012977825.3 of Pteromalus puparum. Lineage (NCBI taxonomy): Eukaryota > Metazoa > Arthropoda > Insecta > Hymenoptera > Pteromalidae > Pteromalus > Pteromalus puparum. The sequence goes on along the minus strand of CM053172.1, from coordinate 19,102,171 downwards.
GAGCGACAATAACAAACAATATGTGAAGGGAATAGAAAAATCGGGTTATATAGCACATTAATAATAATTAATACGCGAGAGATCGAATAATGAGAAAATCACGAAAGTCGGATAACTCGATTATATTTCATCTTTATATACCCCAGATAGCACAAAACGTTTGAGAAACGTTTCTGCAACGTTTGATTTGAAACCGTATAACGTTGCCTTGCAAGTTTTTATACGTTTCAACAACGTTTCAACAACGTTTAAATGTCCCCTTTTGTTGCCTAATATACGTTGGCAAAACGTTTCTGTAACGTTTCTGGAAACGTTTTAGAAACGAAGCAAATGTTTGAGAAACGTTTCCAACAACTTGGAAAAATATTTTTCGTTCGGAAATATTCACGTTTTTAAAACGTTGCTTACAACGATTGAGAAACGTGTCAGAAACGCTTTTAATACGTTACGTAGAAGAAAATAAAAAAATATGTTAAATTTATACACGTTTTGACAACGTTTAGAAAACGTTTTAAAAACTTTTTAGACGTACTAAAACTATCGTATCAATGATTATAGTTCCACTGCTATCACTAGGTGGCGTCTCGTAAACCACAAGTAAAGTACTGTTCTGGGGCCGGATCCTATAAGCTATGTGTGGTTTGTAGCTTATGGTTTTGGACAACAAGTTATGTCGTGTCGTCTGTCGCTTGTAGCGTGTCGTTTATGCCGTTCGTTGTCGTTGGTCACGACCGAGGTCATGACTGTTGGTTATGACTAGGTCAATCGTAAAATGACCCAGCTGCTGGTGCAGAAGCAGAACGACCAAAGCTGGAAAGGCAGCAGACCGCTTTTCAAATGGTGGAGCCGACTACCCTGCCAGAAGGTAGCATGCTCCAGAAGATGATGCCTAACGAGGTGACATCGAATGCAGTTGAACGGTACGACTTGGAGCCTGGAGAGAAGTCGAGCCCTGCTTTTTTGACCAGTGTGAACCTTTTTACTAATCCAGTCCCACTATTAATATTTTTCATCTCATAAATCACTTGTTGTATACATCTTAATTTTATTCATTAGTTATTCCCTTATGTTTCAGGAAATCCTTGCTTTTGACACATTGACGAAAAGATGGATGACTTTGTGCATGCAAGGTGACAGCAAAGAGAAGACTTTTCCTGCGGCGAGGTGATGCCATGGCTTGGTTTAGTATGTTGATGAAAGGAGACGCTTAACACTGGTTGTCATATTTGGAGGATACAATGGTACGCAATTTTTCAATGATATCTGGAGGCTAGATTTGAGTATTCTCCAGAGGATTCTTTTGAAAACATGTACATTACCTCAACCAATATATTTACACTCTACCACTCTTACTCCAGCAGGTCAAATGTTTACATTTGGTGGAACCCAAAGCTCGCAGCGGTCACAGGGTTGTTTGCAACGAGAGTAATCTCTACTTGCACGGTGGCTTCAATCCTCATGACCCTGACGTGAAGAACGACCAAGGCTGGAAAGACCGCAGACCACTCTTCAAAGAGCTCTGGAAGTTCAATTTTGCCACTGAATGCTGGACCAACTACCCTGCCAGAAGATGGTGCCCAACCAGGTGGCAGTCATAACAATAACAATCGTATGAAATCTACTCCAATATAATGTTAGAGATAATAATGAATTGCCTAAAACTGATTTGATTGAAAATCACAATAGTATTAGTAATAGTACGCAATTATCTACGCTTGTACATTGTTCAGTATTACTATAGAGTAATACTTCTGTAATTTGTTTTTTGGATTGGTAAATAAATAAAAAAAGGTTGAACAACACTCGTTTTCATTGAAAAATATTAGTTTATTGTAGAAAAAAAATGTATACAAAATAAGGAACTTTGTCATTAATAATATTTATCATAAATTGCCTCATGTAGACATAGACTACCTGGTACCTGCCAGTTCACTTTCGTCAGCAGTAAAGGAACAACAAAACATTAAAAAAAATATTGATTACATTTCTTAATCAGCTATAAAGTCATCAATCAAGTTTGCTACTACACCCGTCAACGGCGGCGACTCTACCCACAAAAGAGGAAAGACACTCTACATAGGGGAGCGAGGGAAAAACCCATCGCCGCTACAAGTACAAAAGAATGCCTTTTAAAAAAATGCCTACAGCAACAAGCCTAGAGAAACCATATAAGGAAATATGCAGCATTTAAGCTCTCTGATTGGATGTGCTATTTACAAATGTTCACTACTACCTATGTACGTAAAGGGTATCGGTGAGGGCGATTTCGAGTATATAAGGCCCTCATCCGCCGGGCCCGACAGACAGTATTCTCATCGAAATTTCACCGCGCGGAAGCTCTGCCCGAGCGGAGCCCGGTCCGGTATATCGTCTCGGGACTTAAACTTTTTACGTGTAACTCCTTTCAAAAACTTAGAATATTTTCGACGGTTCAAAAATTTAGAATATTTTCGATCGTTCAAAAACTTAGAATATTTTCGATCTTTCAAAACCTTAGAATATTATTATCGTTTGTGTCGTTTGTCGTTCTGAGGAAAATAATAATTGTCTAAGATACACCCGTTAGTTACAAGCGAGCGTTAAACAAATTCTGTCTTTAATAATTCTTAAATAAACTTGCTTATATGTTCTTTATATGTGTACTTGATAATATATTAACTTTATTATATGGCATATATAATAAGCCCATTGTGCTATATAGCTTCCAGTACCTTGCGACTATGGTACACAGTAAGTGATGCCAGTAAAACTGCAGGACTTTTGTTACATAATTCTTTCCACAGAACGGCTTATTTATTATGTCAACGTGCGCCATACGCTTCTAAAGCTCTGTACTTCGAAACTCGAATGGATTTTACTAGGAGATACCAAGGAATCACGGTTCACCCAGGTATTTTTGGCTTTCTCATCATCAGACTGGCCCGTAAGTCCAAGGGCGACGCGCCAGAGGCCCGAGGCGCGGCTTGTCGCATCTGGAAAGACAGTTGTCGGCATGAACTTCTAGGCAAAAGCTTAATGAAGGTCTCTCTAATTATTTTTTACTTTCTTTTTGATGGACCGTCCCGAAGGCCCGAGGGCGACTCGCCGGAGGCCCGAGGCGCGGCTTGCCGCATCAAAAAATTCAGTTGTAGGCATGCAGTTCGAATCAAAAGCTCGGAGAAGCCTTCGAGGATTTGTATTTTTTATCGATCAACTGGCTAATATTTTTGGGGGCAACGCGCCACAGGCCAAAGGCACGGTTCTTTCCGTTTAAAAGTCAGCTTAGTTACATACGCTTTTGGAAAAGTGGTGTTCTCATTCCGATACATAAGCCTGCTTTCTTATTTGAAACCCGCAAAAAAACGTACAAGATATTTTGCAAAAATACAAGCTTTATTAGAGTACGTTTTCGAAAAAATCTCGAGTTCTGCAGACTCGGTCTTGTATTAATGTTCTTCCATCCTGCAAACACCTTTCGCACGCATCAGAGGCCTGCAAATAATACGTACAAGCAATTGAGCAAACAATACTACTATTCGAATCCGACGAATTTGCCAATACAAGCCTTAGGTAATATTGCCGAAAGATCGGGTGCTGTATAGCCACAGTTCGAAATCTTAATCAAAACGAGTTTTTTGAGCGGCTCGCAGTTGCAAAACAACTTATTAAAGCCGAATCACATGCATACCAACAAAGCTATTTTTAGGCACGACCGCGACACGGAAGTGCCTTATAGTTTCGTGCGCGAAAAATGTGTGAGATGCAACATCTCACGAAATTTTCGACCGATCGGGCTGAAATTTTAGGAGGAGTCTCCTCTCGTACAAACTAAAAAACTATTTTTTTTATCCCGATCCTCTACGTCGTTTTGAAATGCGGGCACAATTTGTTTGATTTTACATGTAATTACATTTCATTTTTAATAAAAATTTTGTTGTGATGCAATTATTTCTGAGAGACTTAAGTCAATCAGGCTAAACATTTTTTTAGAAACTCCTCTCATGATAGTATGGTGCCGGTCCTATTTTGGCCTTGATCCTGCACATATACGCAGAATGCGGTCACCTTCAAAAATCGATAAAAAACGGTTTTTTAGCTGTAACTCGAATTCTAAGCATGCTATAAAAAGAAGTTAAACGGAAAAGTTGTAGATCTTTAAAAAATACAACGTTTTTCCATTTACATAAAATCATGAAAATGCTTAGAACTCGAGTTAAAAGCCCAAAATCGATTTTTTACAGCTAAAAAACCAATTATTTGCCATAAAACTTTTCGGATTTACGTTTTACATAAAAATGTTAAATGTAAAAGTTGTAAAAAATTTTAAAATACAACTTTTTACCGTGGTAAAGATATTTTTTAACACTTTTTGACATACAACATTCCTAGAAGCCATTTTTGATACATAAATTCAATAATAACTTCGCTGCAACATGCCCCATCTGACCCAGTGCGAAAAATGTGTGAGATCCGATATCTCAGCCTGCTCTGAGAAGCCTGACACGTCCCTCTAAACTATGCTATTATAATACATTTTCTAAATGAAACCCCATTACTTAATCAAATCTTGATAAAATCTTGAATCTTCTGTTAACTATCTTTAAAATTATCTCGAAAATCCTCTCGAGTCCTTCCATGTTAAATTATTGTTTTTTTTTCACCTACAAGAAAAATAGAATTTAATTAATAAAACTAGAAAACAATGACTGTATAATTTAATTAACTGTTAAAGAAAAACCAGCCTCTAAAATACATGATTATAGATACGTATAGTAGAAGTATAGTAGTGCCACAGTCTTGAATGAAGTTACGTTCCAACTCTAAGATTTTGATAGCTCAGTTTTCAATATCATCAATATCCTTAGGTTGACTCCGGTAAACGCATTAGACCATAATCCAACAAATGCAGAAGTTTTTATATACCTAGACATAAAGAAAAATATTACAAAATCAAACTCATAAATAATTATTGAGAGATTCAGACCACTGATCTCTGCATACGAATTTGAAACAAGGCAGCTTTTAAGTATGAAGTCAACCACATGTTTCAGTTACATAATTCACATAAACAAATCATCATGAACCTGATAAGGTATCGGAGCCAATTAAGACATCTGTTTACTGAATTATCATAGGGCAAGCGTTCAAGTTAAAAACTTAGTGAAGAATACAATATAAATAACATAGTTCAGGTTTATTCTATTTTCCAAAATTAGTTGTAGAATAGTATAAATCCATCTTCAGGATTCGGTATTAAAATAGTTAGGAGTATCCAGAACGCAACAATATCAAGACAAATCAATTCAGTTGCAAGATGTCAACGGTGATCCATCAGTGCAACGCCAAAAGGAGTGCGATAGTAAAAGTAGAGGCTCTAGATCACTTCGCGATGTGGTTTGACAGAGATGCGCAGCAAAGTCAGATACAATAATCCAGCTCTCAGAATCTTTTATTGAGGTGTTGAAGTACCCTAGAAACGCACAGCCACCAGAGAGAGAGAGAGAGAGAGAGAGAGAGAGAGAGAGAGAAGAGAGAAGAGAGAGAGAGAGGAGGAGGAAGAGGAGAGAGACGAGAGAGAGAGATTTTAGAATTTAGATTTTTAGAAACTTTTTACTTCATGTAGATTATGTTTGTACAAATTATTGAAGAGCAGTGTAGTTGATTAGCTGTTCATTGATGAAGGTCGGTGTATGAGTATGAGAGTAATGGAGGCGAGAAATGGGTGACGAATGCTGCTTGAAGATGTTATGTACTCTCTTGTGCGAGGAAGTAGCGCTTAGCTTGCGTTTTGAACTGAGTGATAGATCTATTGTCACGAAGATGAGATGGTAAGGAGTTCCAGAGGTATGAGGCACTGATATGGAATGAGTTCCTCAGTGTCTCCGTGCCGAAGGGGGGGATGTCCAGGGCAGTCACCTCACCCCTCACAGGATGGAGTGCAACGTGGAAGTCAAAGAAGGCCAAGATGTACGATGGTGTGGCAGAGAGAGAGAGAGAGAGAGAGAGAGAGAGAGAGAGAGAGATATTGAATCCAGTCCAAGGTGATCTTGGGAGGCTTCGGAATTACAACTCTAAAAAGCAGATCACAAAATTACACTGATTATACTGCACATAACACAATAGATATTACAATAGATATAAACATAATGAACACAGGAAATAGAATAAAGGAAAACCAGTCGTAGATCTTAAGCGATAGTGAATCTTCATCCAAGCAGCATCTTGCAAGAAGAATGTATCAGCACATCAATAGAATGAGCAGGAGCAGCATTCGCAGGAGTACTCCAATCCAAAAAACAAAGGATAACCTCCAAGCAAAAACTCAAGTTTCTTGTTGGAGCTATATGTCTTCCTATACTGCAAGACTCCTTCATGATCTGACACTCACACTGCTCACACATCGCATCGTCGGTGCCATTCCGGGTGCATCACTTTTGAATACCATTTGCACTGTCTTACAAAGCAACAACCGCGAGCAGCTGATCTGCGAGCGCGATCGCGGTGAGCAGATGATGCTTGTAAACACGTATAGGCACCACTTCTGTTCTGATTTTAAAACTATATATAACATTGCTGCATCGCGCCGTTGTTTCCGTTTTTTCACTATGCACTCACTTATATCGCCGAAAAGTTAAACAGAGCAAAACATTGCGGTTAGCGGAGGCTGGGAGGCAGCTTCAAAACGTCAAAACACACACGGCAGACGGTTGCATGGGCATGTCGCCAACCGGTCGCCAGATCGATGCGCACAATGTATGCGCAGTGGTCGAGCTCGCTGCCTCGCTTCGACAGAGCCAACGAACAGCTATTCGGCTTTGCTTAGCTGATAATAAAACTAATACTTTTTCTGACCTACCCTACCCCAGCCTACAAAATAATGATATTTGGAACAACAAAAAATAGTAATCGATAGTTTTTTAATAGCTCAATTTAACTATGTTGTCCTTTGAAATTGCTCACCTTAAATTATTTATTTAAAAATCAATAAAGTCATTGATCCGTATTTTTAAACTTCCATATATCTTTTGATATATATATAATATTTTAAAGTGCTAAAAAACTGCTCAAGTTGCATTTATAATTGCTCAAGTAGAGTTGTTACCAGCTCCACTTTCATTGATTATTAAATAATAAAAAATAGTTGAAACAATTGTATTTTAGGTTAAATGTGCGTGCGCAAGTGCACCGCGCATTGTCGGCCGGCGTCAGCGGGCTCGGACCGCTCGGACATTGATCTACGTATTCCTTCGCGTACAGTTTGCCTACGCGTATATTATTGCTTTAGTACATTGATGCCTTTGCTCAGAATTGTGCTAAAGCAATCATACATACGCAGGCACACTCTTTTTTTTACTATGATGAGGTTATGAAACACCTTTAAAGCTTTAAAGATCCTTGATCTTAAATTGCCGCGCGACCGCGCGTCACTGTTTGCGCGCATGCGCAACGCTCAACTGCCTACGTTGAAACTATCTTTATTTATTTAACAATTAAGGAAAGTAGAGCTGATAAAAACTTCACTTGAGCAATATATATGTAACTTGAGTAGTTTTTTAGCACTTTGAGCAGTTAAAAATATTATATATATCAAAAGATATGGAAGTTTAAAAATAGGGATAAATGAATGTTTTTTCAATGACTTTATTAATTTTTAAATAAATAAATTAAGGTGAGCAATTTCAAAGGACAACGTAGTTGAATTGAGCTATTAAAAAACTATCCATTCGTATTTTTTTTATTGCAAATATCATTATTTTGCAGGCTGGGGTAGGGTAGGTCTTTTTCTGTTCAAATTATGTACTAAACTATCTTTGCACAAAATTCACGACTTTAGGAACTGGATGGAATTCGGTTAGTTAAGCGTGACGTCACAGTCACAGCTTACATATAAATCAATATATTTTCCACTAATAGGATAGTTCCGAATTTGGCGACCTTATGAATTTTCGCGTGTATAATTTGAATTCAAGTACTATAAAAAGATAATGTTTTCTAATCTTACGGAATACAAAAGGGTTTTTATAATTAAATTTATAATTTATAATTTATCGTTGCAATAAGAGAATACATGCTAAAATTTATATGAATGTCTATTCGAAAATCAACAATATTGAAAATCATAAGTCAAAAACTTAAATATTTGTAAAAACTTTGAAGCTATCTATGGCTGACACATTTTGCTTCCTCCTAGAGGAAGCTTTGTAATAGTAAAATTTTCGGTTTCGCTAAATCTTTATAGAAACATGTTTTGAGATGTTAGAAGTTCGAATTACGTGATTTTAGGAAATGTCTGTATGGATGTGTGTGTGTGTGTGTGTGTGTGTGTGTGTGGATGTGTGTGTGTGTGGATGTATACCGTCATATTTCTGGAACTACTTCGTCAATATTAATCAAATTTAACATGCATATTTATTTTTGAATTCTGAATTCGGGAAAAACATTTTTTTTTTAATTTTTTTAATTTTTTTTTTTTTTATGGCGATTTTTTGATTTAAAAAAATTTTTTTTTCCGTTTTTTTCAATCATCCCGTTGTTACAAACAATTCAGCTAAAATGCATTTTAAAGATAATAAAATTAACTACTTTTCCCCGTTTGGTCCTCGGGATCGACCGCTCCGTTCGGCAGATAAAATGAAAAAGGTGATTTTTTTTTAAAAATTCATATCTCTGAAACTAAACATCATAACCTCACGAAAAAAATCATGTTGATGGGTCACATGTCAAACTATATTTCATTAAAATTTCAAGTGATTTGTCTACGTATTTTTTCAGTAATAAATCGAAAACTGAAAAAAATGAGTTTTTTTTGTGCCTCGATTACGGGCGTAAAAAAGCCTAATTGCACTTGAGATTTTGGGAAAAGGTAGATATTTTATTTGTCTTGGTTAAGTTCATTGCGCAGCTTTTAAACCCCTATGGTTCTCAAGATATCAAGGTTTGAATTTTTTTTTTTAAATTTTTTGATTTCTTATATCTTTAAAACAATGTAGTCAAATGCCTCAAAATTTTATGTGGTGATTCATCATAAACAAAGCTATCCGCTGTTAAAATTTTAAACGATTTTGTTGAGCAGTTCTCAAATAAAGAGCTAAAATGTAAAAACCGATTTTTTCAAAAATTTGGCTTTTTCTTCTAAGGGTGTGGTTGCACGTTTTAAAGTCCCTCCCTATGAATTTATGTTATACTGATATGTATATGTATGTATATATATATATATATATATATATATATATTTATATATTGTCATGTACGCACAATAACGTGCGTAGCATGGCAAAAGCCAAGAAACAAACTACTCAAGCTTACTCCTTGGCCTTTTTAGTTTAACCCCGCACTCCTCTCCACGTCCCTGGGTTTGATCCTTAGACGGCACAGCCGAGAACCTCACCACGACGCAACACACTACCTAATTCCTCCCGCGTAGCAATATATATATATATATATATATATATATATATATATATACCGATTTTTCTCAAAAATTTGGCTTCCTCTTATATGGATGTCTAGTGCTTCTACAACAAAATAATTAAACTTGGAAATATTTAAAATAGCATTCATACACTGTATTTTAAAACAATATTTTATTTATTGGAACAATAAATTTCGTTGGAGGAAGCTACGTGCCAATGAATTGGCAGCGGTTTTTTAATTGTATACGAAAAAAATATGAATAATCAATGTTTTTTCATTGATTTTTTTTTCTAATAATTAGATTAAGTAGTAAGGTTAGACAGCGAGCGTCGGCGGTCGTGCCTTATGCGCAAAACGCGAGCGAAGCGAAGCACCCTGTTATTTTCATTTGGGTTGTTCAGTAGACTCACCCACCATCTTTACTTGGGTTATCGGGTTAAGTGGTTACGGGAAAGTGGTTGTGTTGAAATTGCTTCTAGTACCAAGTTGCTTTAGTGACAAACACGCTTGCATTGAAAAAAAAAAACAATTTATCTAATTACGATTTACCTAAAATTTCAAAAAATTTGATTTTTAGTCGAATAGTATATTAGATAAACTCTTTAGATGAAGTAAAAATTAGACAAATTGTGATTCGACAAATTGTGACTAGTTAAACTGTTTGTTCTTACCGCAGTGCCCTCTGAAGTTGTCGTTTAGGTGCCCCTCCGAATAATCGTGACCCTAGCATTGTTTTCAATGCACGTTTTATGAAAACATATTTTCCTGCTCGACGTATAAGTGATATCCTCAGCCTTCTAATTCTCTTTCTGGCGTTGTTCAATCTTAAAAACTTTTAAAGTGCCTTAGTTTTAGTATAATACAGTCGTATAAACAATTACAGGCAATGCGCAGCCCAAGATTTTGCTTCCTCCTCAAGAGGAAGCTTTGTAATAGTAAAATTGTCAGTTTTGCTAATACTTCGTGGAAACTCATTTGGAGGTGTTTGGAGTACGAATCATACGTTTTTAGAAAATGTCCGTGCGGATGGCTGTGTGTGTGTGTATGTATGTATACCGCCATAATTTTGGAACCATGCGACGGATCGTAATAAAATTTGACATGCATATATTTTTTCTAATTCTGAATTTAGGTCATTTTTGTTTTATGATTCTGACCATTTTATGGCCATATTATAGCCATTTTTCTATTTTTGAAAAAAATATTTTGCTTTTTTATAATGATATGATTTATACAATATGTTCAACAATAGTGTATCTAAAAGAACATAAATTTGTCTACTTTTTCCCGCAAGATTTCTAGATTGACTGATCTGTTCATTTTTTATGATATAAAGGTAATTTTTCGATAAACATATATAAACAAAAAAACCGCTGCCAAGTCATTGGCACTTAGCTTCCTCCTATTCTGCTAGTGGAAGATAATTACATGGGAAAACCAACTCATTATTTGATTAAAATATTCGCTACTATTCGATACTAAAAGGATAGGTTAGGAAGACACTTGTAGGGGAGGGGTATCAGGGGAGTGGGGGTTAAGGTGGATATCAAAAGGATAGAGCTCCGTGAACTCCTAAAATAACTTACATATATCGTAATAAAAAAAATACCAGTAATTGCGGAATCGTTAATAACGTTAACAACTGCAAGTTACAAAATTGCGGGTGGCTTCATTTTTTTGCTATGCGTTAGCAAAAATAATAATGTTCAGTCACACAGAGTATACAGGGTGAGAGTTGAAGAATTTGAATCTTAATATCTTTTAAACTAAAAGGTTTCATAAGCTACAAAAAGAACCTAGCCGAAGTGATCAAAAGATCAATCTTTTTCTAAAATTTCAACTCAATTTAAACCTTTTTTTACTCCCGTAATCGTTACGACATAAAAAACCATTTTTTTTAGTTTTGATTTTTATCTCAAAAACTAGTCGCCAAATTGCTTAAAATTTTTAAAACTAGTAGATATCGTTGTTTTTATTGTCATGAATTTTTCAAAACATTTAACTATTTATTTTGCTTCCTCCTCAAGAGGAAGCTTTGTGATAGTAAAATTTTCAGTTTTGCTAATACTTCGTGAAAACGCATTTGGAAGGTGTTTGGAGTACGAATCATACGTTTTTAGAAAATGTCCGTGCGGATGGCTGTGTGTTGTGTGTGTGTGTGTGTGTGTGTGTGTGTGTGTGTGTGTGTGTGTGTGTGTGTGTGTTCTGTGTGTGTGTGTATGTACGTATACCGCCATAATTTTGGAACATGCGACGGATCGTAATAAATTTGACATGCAATATTTTTTTCTAATTGTAAAATTAGTGTCATTTTTTTGTTTTATTGTTCTGACCATTTTATGGCATATTATAGCCTTTTTGCTATTTTTGAAAAAAATTTTCGCTTTTTTTATAATGATATGATTTATACAATATATTCAACAATAGTGTATCTAAAAGAAACATAAAATTTGTCTACTTTTTCCCGCCAAGATTTTCTAGATTGACTGATCTGTTCATTTTTTATGATATAAAGGTAATTTTTCGATAAACATATAATAACTTCAAAAAATAAATAGTCAAAGTTTTGAAAAAATTCGATGACAATAAAAAACAACGATATTCTACTAGTTGTATAAAATTTTAAGCAATTTTGGCGACTAGTTTTTGAGATAAAAATCAAAAAACTAAAAAAAATGTTTTTTTTATGTCGTACGATTACGCGGAGTAAAAAGGTTTAAATTGAGTTGAAATTTTAGGAAAAGATTGATCTTTTTGATCACTTCGGCTAGGTTCTTTTTGTAGCTTATGAAACCTTTTAGTTTTAAAAGTATTAAGATTCAAATTCTTCAACTCTCACCCTGTATACTCTGTGTGACTAAACATTATTATTTTTGTTAAACCATATAATTTGATAATTAAAGCTTAGTATATTTTGAGAGTTTTTCATGTTTTATAAAATGTCCGTGCAGATGCTTTGTTTGTGTGTGTGTGTGTGTGTGTGCTGTGCCGTGCTGTGCGTGCATGCGTGCGTACAACCATATAATTTGATAATTAAAGCTTAGTATATTTTGAGAGTTTTCATGGTTTTAAAGTTCACGGAGTTCTATCCTTTTGATATCCACCTTAACCCCCAGTCCTCTGATGCCCCTCCCCTACAAGTGTCTTCCTAACCTATCCTTTTAGTATCGAATAGTAGCGAATATTTAAATCAAAGAATGAGTTGATTGTCCCATGTAATTATCTTCCACTAGCAGAATAGGAGGAAGCTAAGTGCCAATGACTTGGCAGCGGTTTTTTTCTATACGGCTCAGAGAAGCATCTAACGGCCGAAAAGACATATCTCTACTAGCGCGTGATATCGATTATCGGGGTTGTAATGGCATTGTAGAACAAAGTGTATAACTAATTATAAAAGCTGTATAAGCTATTGTTTTCTTGCCGCGGTGTAAGCGGCACTCAAACGCATGTCTTCGACCCAGTTATTCGCATAATTTCATTTTTCTTTACGTTGCGTACTACTGTTATTGAGAAATTAGTTTTTGTCCTTTTATAGAATATATAATGTTCGAGCAAGGGCATGGTTGCCATGTCATTTAATGTTTTAAGCTTACAAATTAACCCACTTGGTTTAAAAAAGGTCATTTTATGCTCAGTTACTCAATATACTATATTTTGTTTACCTTTATCGAAATCGAAGTTTGCAAGTGCATCAGGTTCAAAAGCTTCGTTGTCTGTACCTTGCCTATCTTCGTCAAACTGTTCTATGTCATCGTCATGTCCATTGCAAAACTCACACGTCATCCACCTTAATGTTCTCGTTGAACACAAATTATGGGAATTACTCGTTTAAGCTTCTGCTTCTCTTCTTGTTGCAGCTGCTCCTCTTGTACGTCCTCTTACTGCTGACGCTGCCACTCCTCTCATACCACCCCTTGCTGCTGCTGTTCATGCACCTCTCGTACCACCCCTGGCTGCTGCTACCATTGTTGGTATTCCTCTAGCTGCTGTCGTTGCTGATCCTCTCCGACGTTGCCTAGGTGCTGCTACTGCTGTTGCTGCGGTGCCTCTAGTCGTAGGTGGTGTCCCTCTAGAGGCTTGAGTTGCAGTTGCTGTTTTGCAAAGTTTGGGTGAATTCTGAAGGTCAGTCTTGTGAAATCAAACCATTACTCGAAAAGTGTAGATTTTCGTAAATTAAAATGTTTATAACTTTTGTCACATGCTCCAAACCTTCACCAAATTTTAACTGAATGTTTATCTTATCAATATCTAACAGCATACAAAATTGTATCTAATTCTGAATGGTTAATCACTTTTGGGTAGTACTACCTTAACACAAACGTTGACTGGGGTATCAAACCCATTCCTGCGATTGTACCGACCCTGCCTTCAGTAGTGTAGGTTTTGATTCCCTACTGAAAAATCTTACATGAGATCTCACGCCAAAATCTTACAAGAATTAGGAGGGCAAAGTTAGTTATAGATCAAAAAACCTAATAAATTGGCTTCAAATGTTAATTGACATGCCGTAATAGTGCTATCATTCGGATGATACATCGAAAAATGAGGGTACTAAAGTTTTTTAGAGCCAATTTTGCTATTTTTAATTTTTTTACAAAATTATACGTAAGATTTTATATGAGATCTCAGCTGAGAACTCAAGAGAGATCTCATGTAAAATCTCATGTTTAATTTGGTAAAAAAATTTTAAATGGCAAAATTATGGCATGTCAATTAATATTTTAAGCCAATTTATTAGGTTTTTCGATATATAACAAACTTTGCCTTCAGTAGGTGAGCTAGGGGGGTACTGGAACAGGCGGGTACGGGGACAGGCGGGTACTGGACCAGGCAAGTACTGGGCCAGGGGGATACTGGGCCATGGGGATACTGGGCCAGGGGGATACTGAGCCAGGCCGGGCTCACCCAACGTACTGGCTCACCCACCCTTTTACCAACCCTTTTACCCCGGAGGCCGCTGCGGCCGTCGGCCGCCCAAACGCACTCCTATATGTAGACTCCGCGAAGCTACTTCTCTTGCGGGTTTCGCGACGCCATCTAACGGTAGAGTTTTCTGCAAGAGTGATGGGAGCCCCAACCATCGCTCTCACCTGTGAGGTTCAACCATCTTATGTAACCTCTCCATGCAGAACAGATTCAAACTTGTTGAGACTCAGCAAGAATCAACCTATGCGAACTCTTGAATACTTTGGTGTTTTAGACTGTCCCATTCTTGGAAGATAATGTTACCAACTCGTTTTTTTTTCTCTCTTGCAATTAGGAACATACACTAAATTACTTTGTGACTGTCCCATTTTTTTCAAAATCTTTTGTATCCTTGTTTTTCAGGCATAGAGTTGGTGTTTGTTGAAAACTTTTGCGAGTATTGCTTCCAATCTGAAGTTTTTTCCCTTTTCTCCTTGTTCTTAGAATCAGGAAGAGGAGCATATCCTGTACTGCTTGGTGTTGGTCCCATCGCACACAAAATACGAATGATGTGAGTGGCAATCGATGCAACGTATTTATAGAGGCTCCCACGCCATCGATGAGCCGTTTAATGGTATACTTCGCTCCTTTAGATATTTATGCATGAGTTGCGCATTATGGAGAGCACAGCTAGCTCTATAGGAACCATTATGATGCGGACAAACAGTGACAACTTTCAACTTGTCCAATGGCGGATATCCCATCTCAGCTATGTCATGAACATTAAACTTAAAACGTTCTAGCCACCATTTCTTAATGGAGCCCATGACTAGTATACGAGTTGCATCTCGGAAAAGTTCTCGAAGAATATTTCCAATTTCTGTATACTCAATGTCACCTGATGACCAAGATATACCATGGTAGTGTTGTTCAAGCCACATATTTTCATTTTTGTATTTCTCCATGAGCTTCCGCCATTTAAAAGGTGCTTTGAAGAGTAACACCAGTGGTTCAGCATGCTCATCTAGTGGAATAACAGCGAGCTCTTTGAGAATGAAATCGTTGCCTGGCTGCTTGAAGCCTTGCATATCCACCAAGTACTCCATCTCGAATTATATCGAACCAACGATGGACTCTCTCCTTTATACCATTATCCCCACCTCTCTCCCCATTCAAACGAGCTAAAACAAGTTCAAACAAGTTCGAACAAGTTTCCTTACATCACGATTGGCAGGATTGTACTGAACAATACGATCATGTAAAATCAAGCAATAAGCGGATGTTCCAACAGGAAAAGATTCATTCTGCTTCGAACAATCAATTACAATGAGAGGTAGGTAGGTAATGTAGTGTTGCTTTTTCAACATAGGCTCCATACTCTTTTCATAGTATGCATTTTGAAAGTTTGCATACATATCATAGAGCATAGCATACTGATTGCGATCAATATCCAAATTAAGATTTCCATAAGGATAGTACTGAGAATTCAAGAAGAGTTTTACATGACTGATATTGCAATGATCGAAATGACTAGCATTCACTTGCTTCACGCCTTTTCTATTAGTCTGGAAGCCAAGAATGAGAAAGCGTGGCTTTTCCAACTGATTAGACGTCTTGACTGTCCAATTATGTCTTGGTGTAGGGGGAAGCAGTGGATATTCATACAACTCCCAACTACGAAAACTCATATCAATCCATTTACTCTTTGGATATGACTAGGCAGACGAATTTTATGCATGTTGGGGAGTACTACATAAGGCATGAGCCATTCTATTTTTATCAAAGTAATTTTGAAATCTTCATATACAGCTGGTATCGCGTTGGTTGCAGCTGTCGTAGGTGTTTGAATAACAGCATTTAAATCATTTCTTGATCTAGTAAGTACGAATTCATTGCATGCTTCATATTGACTACTATCTTACGATAATCTTCAGCGAAGCCTAGAATCATACTCAAAGGTATAGAAATATCAAAGTAACCATCGCTATTCGTTAAATTTTCTTTCTCATCAACATCAAGCCAGCCAGCGTTTTGAATAATAAGACTCTGACTAGGATTGATCGATGCCCATCCTTTCATGAGAGTAGATAAACCAATATTCTTACATTTATCGATCTCGATCGCATTAATCTCATATCTGATTTCCTCAAACATATGACAGATGGCATTATTGACTAACTTAGTGTTTTTTACAAGAGTACCATCACTTTTAGTTAGTCGACCACACACATGTAATGAACTACGGGAAGGTAAAAGACACAAGTCTTGATATTGAACAGAGATGCGTATTCCATCACTGCTATTATAAGTAGAAGCGGTGTAAGGCTGATGAGCATGTATCTCATAATTGCAGACTGAATCATCGTACGTCACGGAAGATTGAATATTTAGAATCTCTTCCATTTCTTTGTAGACAACAGAGGAATATACACATTACTTTCCACCAGGCCTTTTGATTCTTAGGCCGAGTCCTTTTAAGAATTGTATATTTTGCCGTGTTAGCGTTCTGAATGCTCGCTGACGACTGATACTTGGTTGCCATTTTGGCTTGCTTATATACCATGTATTGCTTATATACACATATATCCTATACACCCTTGTGTAAACAATACCCATTATGCCTGTTTAAGATGTAATCTGATTGTAATTATCTCTCCGCGAAAGTTAACTACATTTCCGTCTTGATCAACTATGCGTAGCTGCAATTGATCAATACTTTTCACGGTGATTGGAAGATAAATAACTTGTGATGGAACTTCGATGATCTTGTAGCCTCGTGCTACTGCAGGAAAGAACTCGTGTATGGTATGCACTCGCTGGCCGTTTATATAGGCACCGGTAGTAATGCTACACTCGACTCGTAGAGCGTTAACCTTGAGAATAGACATTGGTAGATCAGAGCTAGCTTCAAGAATGCGTTGCGTAAAGCCTAATAGTTGATCAATCGAATTTCGCGGGCGAAAATCAATTGTATGACTACACTGAAGTACACTTTGTTATTGTTAGGTTTGATAGATATTGATATACCTTTCAAAGCTAATATAGCATAAAGATAATTTTCTATGTCTTCAATCTCGTAGCTACCCGACGGTAAGTAAATTATCTCTTCACCTACGTAGAACTTGTTATTGCCTATATCAATGTTGGGAATCGAGTTGAAGGTAAGCAATTCAACCAATCCAAGAACGTAATTTTTATCTGGAGAAAGTTGAATTGGTGGAAAGTATTGAGCTTCAAGTATAGAAGTTGTAGCCGTATCCGGAGAATTTATCTAAAACAGTTTATCTAAAACAGTTTAACTAGTCACAATTTGTCGAATCACAATTTGTCTAATTTTTAGTTTATCTAAACAGCTTATCTAATATACAATTCGACTAAAAATCAAATTTTTTCAAATTTTAGGTAAATTGTAATTAGATAAATTGTTTTAGATAAATTGTTCATTATATAAATTGTTTTATTTTTCAAAGCATATTTGTCACTAAAGCAACTTGGTACTAGAAGCAATTGAAACACAACTACTTTCCCGGAACCACTTATGAGGATGATGAGGATATTTTGTTTTATAAAATATCAGCTGCGGAACATCATAAGTTGAATCTAACTTACAAAGTTGATAAGAGACTCTTTAAATCTATAAGAGTAAAAGTATTCTGGGGTATAGTGAACAACAAGATGCTACCAGATGCAACAAGAGTTGGATTAAACTTCAAACAGCATTAAGTAGGAAGTCAATGGAGAGGTAAATTCAAGGTGGTTGTACCTCACAGGTGGGGGCGATGGCTGGGGGCCTCCACCACTACTTATTACATATCACTTTTATTAATCCAGCTTTTATGAGATTTATCGAATCCAAGCCACTTGACGTAGACATGCTTTCCCCGTTTCCTGCTATCCTGATAGTCCTTGAGATGATAGGTTACTAGATTTGTTGCTGCCACTCTACTTATTGTAAAGATCTCCGTTGACCAGTTAGGCGCATAGCCCTTCTCAAAAATCTGCTTTACTTTACTCAATCGTACATTATCTCCCACATTAAATTTAGGATTCTTTGTTTTTGTAACTGTACGAGCAAAACGTTTTAGAATTTGAGCTTGATTATCAATAGAGACTTCACTAGACCTCATTCCAATAGTTCGATGTTTGCTATCATTATATTTAGATATCAAATCTGGTAAGATATTTAACCACTTGTAGTTTCCTTGAAGACTAAACTGAATCCACATCTTTGTTTTTAAAGTACGATTGAAGCGCTCACATATGAAAGCTTTAAGATTACTATACGTAGAGTATAAATTAATCTTGTATTGCTTCATGAGTTTTTTAAAATTCGTATTATAGAACCTACCTCTATCTGTATGCAAATTTTTTGGTACACGACCTTGACGTAATACAGACTTCATAGCTGCTGTAACTTCTTCTCCACTATTTCTCTTTACTGGAACAGCCCATGCAAATTTAGAGAATGTATCGATGACTGTGAGAAGATATCTATAACCCTTGTTCTCCTTAGCATAAGGTTGCATCTCTACTAAATCAGCTTGCCAAGTCTCATCTAATCCTCGAACATCAAACTTCTGTCGTGGATAGTTACGACAAGCAGGCTTATGAAGTTCCTCAACTACTGTTTCCATTATAATGTTGACACTTTGACGATGAGCAAAGGATTGTTGATGGAAATGTCTTGTAAGCCTCTTTTATAGTCTCATCCAAACCTCATATGTTGAAACGAGTCAGGTAGTGAAGTTTTTAGCTGTTGGGCTGTTAACAAGTGATTGCCTTCAGACCTTTTTGTGAGAGCCTCTTTTATTGTTTGGATTTCCGTCTTATGACTAAGTAATTTCAAATCAATTTCATCTCTATGTGCTTCCACGAGAGAATCTAAATCACTCAGACTTTTTTCCAATCGAGATGTAATAGCTAATACTTTTTGAATTTCTGCTTGAAGTGTATCTATAAGTTTATAGCTTCATCTCGCTGTTGTGGAGCTCCTACATTACATAACCTCTTTTTATCCATGTCATATTGACCATCCTTTGTGATTTTGAAACCAAAACCAAGAGGTCCACGACCACCTTCGCTTTTCTTTAGATTGCGTCCGAACACGTCGACACTCATCTTTGAAATGATGCTGATCTCTCAATGTGCTCAATATATATATAGCCATCCACGTGGAGCTTCTCAATGATTGAATGAATCTCATTGATGTGGCTTGGATTGCCAGCTGATTGTACAGCTATGAGTAGGCGAAGGCGATCGACTACATAGTCCATTTGAGTATTACTTCGAGTAACTTTGTATCAAGGTAGCGCTTCACCATTCTTCACAAACAAAGGGGCTATGATATCGGTATACTTTTTGCTATTATGAATGCGAATCGATTCATGACTTTTGAAGCCTTTCTTATGTGCACTCGTTGCTTCGAGTATACTTTGATAGTTTCGCAGATCTGTTTGATTATAAATCTGCTTATTCGGATGTTTTGCTATCAACAACTCCATCAACCCTGGAGTTTTATGATACCTTTCATCTTTTACTTTAATACTCTTATCACTTAAGATGACAGAAGAATCGCCAAGCTTCCATATTCCACCTTCTATTCGAACTCCATAAATTTTATCATTATCCTGTTTCCGCTTCAACATCCTCATATACTCATCATCTTTTTCTTTCTTCTCCTCCTCTTCTTCATCATCATCACTAGCTTCTGTTTCAAATCCACTCATTTTAATTTTTTTCTCTTGTTCAACGATAGTGTTGAAATTGATTATTGGAAGTTTGACTGACTGCTCCTTGAAGTTCATTCTCAGAGGTTTGATTTGCAACTGAGAGTGAGAGTATAAATCGAGCGCTTACATACTCTCGGTATCAGTTATCATTTGACCTTCATGGTGTAATGATCACATATAAACGACGTGGTCGTGGGTTTGTTAATAAATTTATCAACAAACTTCCCGTTGAACTTCATTTACCAGGATATCAATACTGTGGACCACGTACCAAATTAGCTAAACGTCTTGCTCGAGGTGATCCAGGAATTAATCCGTTGGATAAAGCTTGTAAGGAGCACGATATATTTTATTCACAAAATCGTGAAAACGTTGAAGCCAGGAACGTTGCTGATAAAGTATTGGCTAACAAGGCTTGGCAGAGAGTTTTGGCAAAAGATTCGAAAATTGGTGATAAAGCAGCTGCATAAAATCAAGCCTTGGAGTAGGTATGAAGTTTCGTAATATGCTTAGAAGAGTAGTGAAGGCTGCTTCAAAATCAGTTGTACCAGGTAAATGTGCTAGTAAAGTTATTCTTTCGGCTTTGAAAGGTGCTCGCAAAATGGTTAAAAAAGCTGGTGGCAAGAAAAATATCATAGTTCCTAGAGTATTACCAGTTCCATCCAAAGCGGGTGGTTTTCGACAATATCTTGTTCCTATATTTGCCGGTCTAAGTGCAACTGGTGCGCTAGCAGGTGGAGCTGCTGGAATAGCTAAGGCTGTTAATGATGCTAAAGCTGCTAAGCTTAAATTGGAGGAGAGTCAGAGACATAATCAAAAGATGGAGAAAATTGCTCTTCGTAGAGGACTCTACTTAAAACCTCACAAGAAAGGATTAGGTCTTCATCTGAAGCGTGGAAATAGATTAAGAAAAAAAAAGATCCTCGAAGTAAGATTATCTGACAGAGCTTTTACAGATTTTGATATTTTAAAGTATGCTAAAATTATGAAGATCTCAAACTTTCGTGGTGTTTTTATGCGTGATTCATTGCCGTTGGATGGTCCGCATTGCAACGAATCAGCAATTGTTAATTTGGATGATATTCGCGGCCCTGGTACACATTGAGTTGCATATCGTAAGCGTAGTTCAAATGTGGTTTATTTTGATAGTTTCGGAGACCTTCAACCCCCGTTGTTATCTAGGCGTTGATCAAGTAAAATATAATCATGAAAGATATCAAGATTATAATAAATTCAATTGTGGTCATCCCTGTCTCAAGTTTCTGAATGGAAGCCTATATAAGGAGATGAAAAAATAGTGGATATCTCATTATCAGTTTAACTGTCATGGAAGATTCAGTAACTCTGAGTCTCTCTGCTACAACGATTTACGGAGATTTTATCTAAAAACAATTCATCTAATGACAATTTATCTAAATAACAATTTATCTAAATAACAATTTATCTAATTAACAATTTATCTAAATAACAATTTATCTAAATAACAATTTATCTAATTAACAATTTATCTAAAACATCTAATATACAATTTGTCTAAAATGGGAAATTGCCGATTTTAGTCGAATTGCTCATTAGATAAATTGTTTTAGATAAATTGTCAATTAGATAAATTTTGTTTAGACAAATTGTTCAGTTGCTCTTTCCAGTTGCTCTTGAACCCAGGGTCAACGACGTGGACAAGGCGACTATCTGACCCTATTTTTTTTCAGAATTTTTTATATTTTTATTATATCTTTACAACTACGAATATATAGATGTTGATTCGTACAAGAATTTTTGAAAAAGGACGATTTTTCGAAAATTTTACAAAACATCAATTTATTTTTATATAATTAATTTTTTTTAAGGACATTTCAGGAAACCATATTTTACGCGCGAGTCAAGTCAAGTGGACAATGGTGGCTTCTTGTACCAAGTTGTTTTAGTGACGGATATGCATGCTTTCAGAAATAACCATACCAACCCCATTACCGCCCTTGGTTTGTGTTAAACATGGTTCTAGTACCAAGTTGCTTAACCCAATAAGTTATTGGGTTAAGTGGTTACGGGAAAGTGGTTGTGTTGCAATTGCTTCTAGTACCAAGTTGCTTTAGTGACAAATACGCTTGCTTTGAAAAAAAAAACAATTTTACTAAATTATCTAATGAACAATTTATCTAAAACAATTTATCTAATTACGATTTACCTAAAATTTGAAAAAATTTTGATTTTTAGTCGAATTGTATATTAGATAAACTGTTTAGATAAACTAAAAATTAGACAAATTGTGATTCGATAGATTGTGACTAGTTAGACTGTTTTAGATAAACTGTTTAAGATAAATTCTCCGGATACGCCTAATGGTGTTCGATTTGAAAACGTGTATGTATACTCAAAATCTCTAAATCAATCCAAGTATAAATTAAAAAAAAATCTTTTAGAACCTATCGATGGTATATAATATTTTCATTTTAGTAAGCATGATGATGTGATAGCTCCCGATAATGCTCTCCCCAACTCAATCATGATATTGGTTGATGTCACTTGTGAAAAGCAAAATAACATAAAAGCATATTCCTGCATGGGGAGACATAAGAAGTTGATTGTTTCTATCTCTGTCAGTCTTATGCACAAGTTCCGAAACATCTTGTAAGAGACAATGTCTTGGTATCTATTGGTACAATCTATTGGTAATTTTTCGACAAGATAATCTAAACCTCAAACATCTGTATGATGATCATGTTATTTCTGATATGAGCTATAGCATATATATGTACATATATATATATATACAGTATGTCGCAGATAAAGCGGACACATTTCTTTTTTGGCGATTCAGAGAAAAATAACGTGAGCGCAAATAAAACTGGGGGGGGATAATGAAAGGTCAAATCACGCTCTACAAAGTTACCGTGCCCTTTTTTCCCCAAGTCTTAATGTTTTTTTACGGCAATAGGTATAATACAACGATGGAAAAAAAAAAGTTAGGTAAGGTGCTCTAAGCCATTCCATTCGATAGGCCGTGGCAAATAATGCTTGAAACCGCGATTACACGATCACCCTTTTGTTAATTTAATTTTAAATCAATTTTGAAAATTGATTTTTGAAGAGAGAATATTTTGCGGGGCAAACCAAAAATGGCGCTGGGCAAACCAAAAATAGCGAAACGCGGCGCACTTCTGTATTGTTGTGACTCGAGGTTAGCGCGTGGTCTGCTACGTGCAGGTTAAGTTTGTGCGTGTCGCCCGGTCTATTAGAAGCATCATCAGAAGAACTGCAGCACGCTCGCACGATCGCCCAGCTGTCTCGCCGATAGGCCGGTGCGATTGAGTTGCTCTGCATCACGGTCGTAAGTATGCGACCGTGCTCCGCATGCAGATATTTTAGAGCGCAAGCGAGACGCGTACGAGTCGCTGCAGCCCGAAACCTCAGCAACCCTCGAATATCCTCGTCCTCATGCACGACGAAAATTCTGTCTGGCCATGGCCATGAACGAGGAGTACCTGCACGGCGCTGCGCATCGCTTCGCCCGGAGACGACTGCAGCAGCGTAACAGTCAACCTTACGATCGAGGAGAATGCCGATCCGGTCCTCTCGGGCAGCAGTCATCCTGGATATCTCCTGTTCGAGTCGAATCTCAAGCATCAGTTGCAGAACAACCTGGACCCGCTGCCTCCTCTCCTAAGTCCTAGTGCATGGTGCAAGTGCTAGTGAAGTGCGTGCCTGACAGGTTAGGATTTGAATTCCTACACGGCCAACTCGAGGCTTGGCGTCGTCGATACTAAGTATTTCTTTGGCTCATTAGGAATGACTCTGGAAATGCAGCTGCATGTTTGTCGCCTTAAAGCTCTGCTGCTCTTGAGGCTGGGGTAGCTGCTGGATAAGTTGTTGTTGCTGTTGCTGCCATAGCTGGACCCCTGGACACGCTGCTGCTCCTGGAGTCTCCTCTCCTTCCTCCTTGCGGAAGTAGTTCTGCTGTTGCTGCCGCAGCTGGACCCTCTGGACATGCTGCTGCTCCTGGAGTCTCCTCTCCTTCCTCCTTGCGGAAGTAGTTCTGCTGTTGCTTCTGATGGAGCTGCTCCTTGTAGGCCTGACGCTGGCGCATGAGGACTGGGGATCTGTTGGCTCTGCAGCTATTTACTCTGGTAGCTCTAAGTGCTATGCAAACGCAGTTATCATTGACGGCTAATCAATGTGGTATGCAGGTAGACTTACCCTGCTAACAGTTGGAGGTTAGAATAATTTAAAATATCAGAATGGAGCACAAATGACGATTAAAATAGATCAAATTATTCGATTTCAATTGGCATTTGTGCTCCATTCTAATGTTTTAATCCATTATAATCTCCAACTGTTAGCAAGGTACATAATTGATAAAACTATTCCATTAACGATGCTTTTTTTGAATATTCATATTCATTTGCTGAATGTCAATATAATTGGCTTCAGCTCACTGACAATAAGAGCTTGATGTTTGACTCCTCTTTGATCTACAGGTACTTCCACGACAAGTTCCTCAACTTCTTCACATCCAGTCGTAAGACTGACAATTGGCCATTCTACTCTTCACGAGCTTTTGCTGAGAAAGGGAGAAGGTAGTCAAAATATCCAATTGTAGAGACAGTCAAATGGAGGTAAGTGCTACTACTTAAGGAAAATCCTAAATTTCGAGTCTGTCTATGTCGGCTCATGTTTAGCTTTTAAATTTAATGCATCTTTTTAAACATTTGTAGGTCAATCGCGCACTTCTATCCAAAAAAGAGCCACATTGAGAGATCATCATATTGAAAGATGACCCTCCAGCAGTGATACGACAGACAGAGCTCCATTAAATGTTTTTTATGCTACTGGTGATTTGAGCTTTTATACTTATTGCAGTATACCCACTTACATGCTACCACCGAAGCCAACGCATTTCTTTCGTGCGCCACCACCGAAAAAAACGGAAAGATCTTGCTTGCCACATGTGATACCAGCAGGTAATGCATCGCTTTCTTCAGTAAATAGCTTGGTTCTGTACACAGATTTTGTCGCCAATAGATTATACCGTATATCTGTTTCTATGGCTCAATCTGATTCATTTTCATATTGGTGATTTGAGCTTTTATACTTATTGCAGTATACCTACTCGAGTGAGATTCAAGTGTGACTGTGAAATTTTGTTTTTATGGTCTATTTTCACGGGCAAACAACTCGTTTATTTATACACCTTCAGAGAGGACGGTTGTATGTGAATAAGTGCAGGGCTTCTCGAGTGTCACTAAATTTATAATGCGCTTATCGTCGCGTTTCGAGACACGACCTTAGTGCAGTGTGTGCAAAAAAAGCGGTCGTTAATAAATCTCGCGTTTGTGGTATCGAAACTCTGTTTTATACACACAGTCTGCCTTATCCTCAATGTTCCGCGCAATCGAATATTCTCAATTCAAACTACACATACGCAACACTTATGTATAACTTTCGTATAACTCCCTCAGGAATTCGCTTGGCGCGACCAGGACAAACTAGGCTATCGCTACCCCTGTGGTGAAAGCTACGTGGACACGATGAAGCGAGTCGAGCCTGTGATCGTCGACCTCCAACAGGCGCACAACGTTCTCGTGGTCCCTCATCAGGCCATCCTTCGCTGTATAATCGGTTACTTCCTCGACAAGGAGTTACCTTACATGGAGGTACCGCTGCACACTATTATACGCATCAGCAGCCAAGGCTTCAACTACAAGCTCGAGTTCATAAGGCTCGGCATCGAGTGCGTCAACACGACTCGTTTGAAGCCTCAGAATTGCAGCGCTAGCCGTACAGCCGATTCCCATGAAGCAGTCCAGCGAAGTCATCGACGATCCGTCGACCACGAGTTCCTCGGAGCTACTCGACGTCGAGACAGCAGCTTCGGAGAGCTATTCGTTCGAGCCAGACTCGCTGGAGGCCAAGTACACCCCGTAGTCAAGCGTCGACGACGAGAATGTAATTGCCGAAGGTTACGGTCCTGGATCCGGGCTGACGATGCTGACAGCAGCAGTTGGGCATGACGTCGTCGTCCATGTCTGGTATTTCCACTCGCAACACAGTCGACCTCTTCGACTTCGAGTCCGAGAAGAGACCACAGGCATCCGGCGACAAGCAGTACTCGCAGTCTTACTCCGATGACGAGCAGTATCAAGAGGGTGGTAAGAAGTGGATCGAGATGCAGTTCCAGCAGACTGAGTGCTCGTCTCTACGACATCGAGTACGAGCGCGCGCGGTCCCCTCGAGGACACTCGAGGAAGAGGAGGTCGCAGATATCGAAGCCTGCAGCAGTCGGTTTGGCAGCGTAGTTTCTCAGAAGGATTAAATCGGTAGCGTTGGCAGCACGAGAGGAAGCTATGGACGAACGCCGACTTCGTCGCTCTGTCTGACCCCTGCGACTTGCCTACTGCCAAAATCATCTCCAGTTAAACGTTTTCTGAGAGATATCTGACGCTATGATCGTGCCAGGCTACACCAAAGAAGCTCTGTGCAGGAAAATTCATCTCTGTTGAACTTGAAAAAAGAAGCTTTCAATCTGCATCTTATTTGTGCACAGTCAGAGAACCACCAGCTTGCTAGGATGTATTTAGAATATTTTATCACTGTTTAATTGATAGTGTGAGCGAATGTATAGGAGGAGATGTAAATAAAGTTTATACAAAAAGTACAAATTATTCATCCTAAAATTTAATGACTAAAGTGCAGGTATTCCAGAATTGCCATACATAATATTCCTCGACGCGTTTCCCTCCAATGAGTGGGCCAACAATTCCGAATATAAACATCAAAATTACCAAATTCAATCTGCATTCACACCTTCTCTAAAATAAGTAAATAGATACACGAATAAATATTTTTTTAAATCAACGTAAAATATTGTGTTCATTAAATACTTACATAAAAATATATTGATTTCTAAAACATCCAATCTCATATTCTTTCGCATTGTGCAATATGACAGCATTGCCGAACAGTAATTCAACTTTTTTCGCTATAAATGGAATAAATAAATATTTAATTTTTCAATTATGATTTTTGAGTTTTGAAAAATCGTCTATTTTGTAATTTTGTTTTCAACAAAAATAGACCAAACATATTGCAAATAATAAATATAGAGAATTAATTTACTTACGCGCTATGATCAAATTGTGATGCTTCCTCAACCTCTCGCTACAAAGCCAAGCGTTCATACGATATGTGCGATTAGGTATCGTATCAAGTGGTTCCAAGTCGTCGAGATAGTACACATCGCTCAACATAGAAGCCATGTCGTCGATAATCAATTTCTGATTTTCTGAATGCTGCTCCAAATAACTCCTTGCCCAAATAACTCTTCTAAAAAGGATATTCATTTTCTATCTTTGTCTTTGCTTCTGAGCTCAACGAAAAATCAAGATATCTCACGCAATGTGAAAAAAAGTTTATAAGTTTTCAAAATCCCAGGGGACTGATTGAAATAAACTAATTTCAGCTAGTAAGTAATCATTTGTTTTCCGAGATATCGTCAGGTTCGATCGAACCCCTGTAATGTTCATTGGACATTTTTTATTTTAGAATTAATATGCAATGAGCGGGCTTAAGGGTTAATTTTGTGATACATGATCACGCACATTATCAATTAAAAAATAAAAAAATTTGAGCGGTCTCATCTCGCAATGATTCACCACATGATAAACCATAATCCTTTCCACTATTCGATTGGAAAATACGTTTCTGTCTCGACAGCCAGTGCGTTGGGAGTCAGTCGTATAATTTCCTAGGGGGAAAAATCATCTTAA
Organism: Pteromalus puparum; assembly: GCA_012977825.3. Lineage (NCBI taxonomy): Eukaryota > Metazoa > Arthropoda > Insecta > Hymenoptera > Pteromalidae > Pteromalus > Pteromalus puparum. Next base: position 19,074,381 of record CM053172.1, on the reverse strand, counting down.
CTGAGAGACCTTTCAAGATAGAGCTCAGAGACGATGCTGCTAGAGCTTTACCGCTTGTTGGTCATAAAATACGTGTGTCTCGACGGCCAGTGCGTTGCGAGTCATTAGTCGGCCTGAAGACAATCGGCAGAATTATGAGTAACTATCACAAGCCCGAGGCTAAGACCTCCGCCAAGCTCGAGGATCTGGCTAATATTCACAGGATCCACTTACTCGACTTCGAGCTTGCGAGCAAATCTGGACACCTGACATCATGCTCGTCGATGGCAGATATCATGTCCGTCCTCTTCTTCCACACGGGCTGTGCCATTTTACTCGTAATTTCTAGTTTTCGCTGTTTCGTACATTATTTTATACGATAATTTACCAACGAAAATTTACGATGAATTACGCTTACATTGCAACAGCGATAAAGCGTAATTCTGCTGCAAGCTCTTTTCGCTGAACAATCGCGATAAGTACAGCACAGCTTATTATCATATGATAGAGCCCGACGGCCAAAATTATAACATATAGTCACAAAGATCCGAAGCCAATTTACAACAATTTTTTTTTCTTTTCTACTATTTTTTCAACAAAAAATAAATAGCGCAAGTGTGGATGGATGCATTGTCCCATTGACATTGGCGTTCGAATTGCCGCGCTATGTTCAGATTATACGATAGTAGTTTATCTTTTGTATAATCTTGTCGCCTGTTTCTAACTAACCTGATTAGCCGATAAATTTTGTACCCTATAAGCTTTATTTATGCAGACAGGATGTATTCCTTATTTTTATGGAAAACCAATCCACCAACATGGAGTGTTGTAAAGACGACAAATACGCGCACGAAAGAAGATGAAGTAGAAGCAAAGTGGTATGGAAAATGGTATCCGGGAAAGATTATTGAAAGCAGTGGTAAATATTATCCCTTATCACTAAATTATCAATCGAGACAATCATCATAATGATATTTTTATATTGTTTTAGAAAATAAACTGTACTTGGAGTCATTAGAAATTCTGACTGACGGTACCATAGTCAATGTTGATCAAAATAAAATAGTGCAAGGTAAAATGTTTATATCGAACTAACTGCTTTAATTTATGATTATTACTTTAACTTCATGATTACTCTATTTCAGTGGAAGATGAACGCTGTACACCGATTCCATCAACAAAAGCAAAGCCTGATGTATCGTTTTCTACGACAGCGACAGAATTCAAAGCACCTTTTTCCAAAAAAATGTCTCGGTCCCGCTCATTACCGTCCGAAATAGGTGTATGTCGTTCACCTGTTACCATAGCAGGTCTATCTCGTGTAATGCATTCATCGGCAAAAACAGGATCTTTTACAAGTAGTGTATTACTTTATCATATGCATAGCCTATTATATTGCAAAGCATGTAAATACACGGCCATGGATAACGTGGCTAATTGATCGGACAAATTTTGTTAATTAAAATCAATGTCACGAATCAGAGCAATTTCCGAGCGAACCAATCATTTTTTCATAAATATCTTGCATGATATTTCTTATAGCATCGCGCATATCTTTTAGCAAAACTTCCATCATATCCGTCACCTCCGATACCAGCAGATAGCTCGTACATGCTACCACCGAAGCCAACGCATTTCTTTCGTGCGCCACCACCGAAAAAAATGGAAAGATCTTGCTTGCCACATGTGATACCAGCAGGTAATGCATCGCTTTCTTCAGTAAATAGCTTGGTTCTGTACACAGATTTTGTCGCCAATAGATTATACCGTATATCTGTTTCTATGGCTCAATCTGATTCATTTTCTTCGACAGAAGCTTTATTGGGTCTAACACCTCCCATACCGGCAGCCAGAGTTTGCACGGTACCACAGAAAATAATATCCTGCAAGCCACCTCCTACGCCAGCAGCAAGGTCTCGTTTGCAACCCCCGCTACCAACAGCAAGACTGTGTTCGCCACCTTCGATTCCACCAAGATTTTGCGAGCCACTGTCTGCGCAAGTGACTAGGTCTTGCTCGCCGGCTTCGCTACCAACAGCAAGATCGTCTTCTCCACCAATGACAAAATCTAGAGCTTGCGAGCTACCTTCTGCTGCTAGATCTTGCGAGCTACATCCTACACCAGCACCTGCATCTTGCAAACGACCTCTTATGCCAGCAGCTAGGTCTCGTTTGCCACTCCCGCTACCAGCAGCAAGATCGTGCTTGACACCTTCGATGCCAGCAAGATTTTGCGAGCAACTTTCTGCGCCAACAGCTATGTCTTGCTCACCGGCTTTGCTACCAACAGCAAGATGTTCTTCTCCACCAACGACAAAATCTAGTGCTTGCGAGTTACCTCTTGCGGGTAGATCTTACGAGTCACATCCTGCGCCAGCAGCATCATCTTACGATCGTCCTCCCGTGACAGTATCTAGATCTTGCGAGCCTCACCCTACACCAATAGCTAGAAGATCTGGCTCACTACCCCCAAAGGCAGCATCAAAATTTGGTATTGCGCGAACATCAGACAATACTGTAAACTTGGAGATGTTATTTTCGTCAGATCAACCAGAAGAAGGAATGGTATGTAATGTTTGAACTCTGTTATATTGAAGCTGTAATATGAATTTTGTTTATTTTACAGGTCAAACTTGTTGATGGCTACGATGTGTATGTAGCAGAAAATGAATTGTTAAAAATAGAAAAGAGATGGAAAAAAGATAGCAAAGAAATGACAAGAAGATTGATGAAAATAATTCTAGGGAAAAGTAATTTGATAAATATGACGCCTACTGGTAGAAATGGATTTTTAAAAATACCTGAATCGGTATACATCGCCGTTTTTAGTAAGAATATACATATATTTTATGTCACGCTTATCCATAGCGTAAGTAGTCTATTATTGCACCGTCCTTATGTACACCGTGCCGTAAGGGACTACATATGCTACTAGTATCGTAATATGTTTACTATTCCCAAGTTTGGAAAAATTAGTTTCTCGAAGCTAGTCTCAGAGTTAGTGAATAACAAATTCATTTTGATTTTAGTGTTTGTCAACAAGACAGTTAAAGAAGAATCCAAATTATCATTAAATGACTACAGGAGAGTACTCACGTTGATGTGTAATCGCTTAAGAAACCCTAATAAATATTAAAATGTTATTTAACACGCATGTCTATTAAATTTTCTATTTCACAAAATTTGTCGATTTTTGGCAACACTTTGCTTGTCCCAGAAGTGGAAGAAATTTGCTCTTGCTGGTGTATTGTTATATTATCAGTTCTGTTGGATTAAAAATCGATCATCTTAGATTTAAATATTTTACTGAATAACATTCGAATTGCGACATTTCAAGGCTCCTTCAGCCGGATATTTAAATCTAAACTTTCTCGCTATAAAAGCTCGAGCTGGTGGTCTCTGAGCTTTATATTAAAAACTTCTCAGTAAAGTGGATTTTCCCTTCTCAGGAATCACACTGACTCGTATAACTCACTGTCCGTCGAGACACAAATGTATTATTTCAAAGAAAAGCGGAAAAGCTCGAGCGGCATCGTCTCCAAGCTCTTATATCTTAAGGGGAAACACACATTATTATTTAAGAATTCGAATTTTGCGGCAGACAAAATCGATTTCCATTATGTAATTATGTAAGGTCGATTGTCTTCCGCAAAATTCGAATTCTTAAATAATAATGTGTGTTTCCTCTTAAGATATAAGAGCTTGGAGACGATGCCGCTCGAGCTTTTCCGCTTTTCTTTGAAATAATACGTTTGTGTATCGACGAGCAGTGCGTTACGAGTCAGTGTGATTCCTGAGAAGGGAAAATCCACTTTACTGATAAATTTTTAAAATAAAGCTCAGAGACCACCAGCTCGAGCTTTTCCGCTTTTCTTTAAAAAATACGCTTCACAGTTACTTTAAGGATTTGTAATTTTGGTATACTTTATCGTATTCTTAATAGGATACTTACGAGAGGATACTTTAGGGTTTGTAATTTTGGAATACTTTATCGTGGTATGCTTAATAGGATACTTACGAGAGGATACTTTAAAGGTTTGTAATTTTGGAATACTTTATCGTGGTATGCTTAATAGGATACTTACGAGAGGATACTTTAAAGGTTTGTAATTTTGGAATACTTTATCGTGGTATGCTTAATAGGATACTTACGAGAGGATACTTTAAAGGTTTGTAATTTTGGAATACTTTATCGTGGTATGCTTAATAGGATACTTACGAGAGGATACTTTAAAGGTTTGTAATTTTGGAATACTTTATCGTGGTATGCTTAATAGGATACTTACGAGAGGATACTTTAAAGGTTTGTAATTTTGGAATACTTTATCGTGGTATGCTTAATAGGATACTTACGAGAGGATACTTTAAAGGTTTGTAATTTTGGAATACTTTATCGTGGTATGCTTAATAGGATACTTACGAGAGGATACTTTAAAGGTTTGTAATTTTGGAATACTTTATCGTGGTATGCTTAATAGGATACTTACGAGAGGATACTTTAAAGGTTTGTAATTTTGGAATACTTTATCGTGGTATGCTTAATAGGATACTTACGAGAGGATACTTTAAAGGTTTGTAATTTTGGAATACTTTATCGTGGTATGCTTAATAGGATACTTACGAGAGGATACTTTAAAGGTTTGTAATTTTGGAATACTTTATCGTGGTATGCTTAATAGGATACTTACGAGAGGATACTTTAAGGGTTTGTAATTTTGGAATACTTTATCGTGGTATACTTAATAGGATACTTACGAGAGGATACTTTAAGGGAATCCTTTCTGGGATACTTTAACGTTTTGTAATTTTATGATTACGGTATACTTTGAAGGATACTTAAAGGAAGATACTATTCGCTTCGGTCGTACGCAAGCGTGCACATTTCCAATCAAAAAGTAAAAAAGCTCGGGCGGTCTCATCTCGCAATTTACCACACTGGCTTGCAACGCATCGTCTGCCCAGACACTAACGTATATTGCGATGAAATATAATTTCTTTCCGCTTTTCGATTGGGAAATACATTTGTGTCTCACCGGCCAGTGCGTTGCGAGTCAATGGGGGTGATTTCCGAGGGAGCAAAACAACTTAATACTGAGAGAACTTTTAAGATAAAACTCGGAGACGAGGTGCAGCTTCTTTTCTACTGCCGAGATTAACTACTTGAGCTTAGCAACCACGTCATTATACAGCCAGCAGAGCCGAGCGAAGCTTTACAACTCCGTTCGAAATCTCGCGATGCCTCCAATAATATTTATCGGCCGCAGAGCGAGTTGTATGTTTACGGCTTTGAATTTGCGTGCAAAAGTAAAAAGTGGGTATGTTTACAAGAGCCGCAAACAAAACCTTTTCCCTCGCATTCAGTACGTCTGACTTAATTATTTACTCTTTCCACTGATTTCACCGGCAGTGGACGTACCGATCGGATGCAAAAAGATTGCGCAGCCAATCATTTCGTTTCAAAAAAGATGCTGTGCACTTTTTTATACTTTTAAGCTCTACAAAAAGCTCGAGCGATGTGCAGGGCATGTATATTTTGGAACGCCACATTGTTTTTTTAAAAACATGAGTTGCGCACATAATTCGCACTAAAAAAATGAAGTTGGCGCGTTATGACAGTGAAGCTGGATTAGAGGTTACTTGAATTAACATCAGCGTAAGTTAGAGCAGATTGATTTTTAATAAAACTGTATTTATATTCAAGTATTAAAAGACGCAGTATCCCGATTATATAAATTGCAGCTCGGTGTTGAAAACATAGCGTAAGCTTTATTCATAGATTAAGATACCTATAATGTATATTGAAGAATGAAGTATTATAACAAATTTTATATCTTATAGCACAAAGATTTTAATATTTATGTAAATATAAAAATTGATCAAAAATGAATCGCGATCAAATTCACTTGGCAATGTTTCGATGCTTAAGCGCAAACGGAGATAATGTGACTCATGCTCGCCGCATGTTTGCAAGAGAATACGAGCACATTCAACCTCAACCTGGTCGAGCATCGTACTATAGGTAAATTTATAATTCTCTAAATTTTCAAATCGTTTGAAGAAGAGCGCCAATTATCGGCCGCTTATCCTATCTCTACAGCTTATCCGAGCTTTGTGTATCGGAGTTCTTTGTCTATCTCAACGTTTTAGCTCTCTCTTTGTGCGTAATACGACGAGACTTTTAGCCGAGAAGACCATGGATTTTCATTATATCGACGGCTAAGGGGAACAACCCCGTACCTCAAGCCTCTTCGAGAACACCGCACCTCAAATAGACGAAATTGAAATTCTGAAAAAATTTGAATCAACTGTAAATACAACTTAGAATTAACTCAAATTTTGTGAGAATGTTTAACCATGTTTATTTAGCAAATATTGAAGAAAAAAATGTGCCTTTTTTGAAGCAGATCCTGAGGTACGGCGTTGGGTTCTCGAAGCGGCTTTTGAGGTACGGCCTCTTGAAGCAGCTTGAGATACGGGGTTGTTCCCCTCATCCGTTGATATACGTGCGTCGGTGAAAGAGTTATGATCAGTGTACGTCTGCGGAGAGAAATAAAAATTGAATTCAGAGGCTTGTTAGGATACGCTGAACTGCCGGTGCTGCATCGTTTTTTTCAAAGATGACGCGGTGTATTTGAACACACGCTGGATTAATAAGCGTCGCATCTCCTTTCTATTCCTTATATTATTGTAGACTTTTGACAAAAGTACGGGAGCATGGCGTATTGAAAGTTGAACGTCGACCTCGCGTACGTCAAGTCCAAGACGGAGAGCATAGAGAACCTGTTATTCGGGCCATAAGAGAGAACAGTCGTTTGAGCTTGCGAGCTTTAGCGCGTCGATTCAGTAAGAAATAATCTAATTCTTAAATTACAAAAAGAGAATATTTACCTTGTGAATTGCCTATTCTTATAATTATAATCATTACTACATTAATTTTTAGATATATCAAAGGATTCAGTAAGAAGAATACTGAGAACTTCGCATCGACCGTTTAAACCTACGAAGGTGCATAAAATCATGAATGATGACACACAAAGGCGCATGGAATATTGTGAATGGGGCCTAGAACAACTTAGACGAAATCAACACTTTTTCAGAACAGTCTGTTTCAGTGATGAATCGACCTTCACGAACAATGGCCCCATTAATAAGCAAACGACAAGAATGTGGGCTGAAAGGAATCCACATTGGATCATGGAGAACGATCGACAGCATCGATGGAAGGTCCAAGTGTGGATAGGAATCGTCGGTGACCGCATCGTGGGACCACTTTTCTATACAGGCAGTTTGACAGCCAGAAGATTCAGGAATGCCTTCTTACCGCGTATAATGAATCTCTTAGAAAGAAATCCAGTGGCCCGAGATCGAATGTGGTGGCAGATGGATGGCGCTCCACCGCACAACGCTGCTATTGTCACAAATTTTTTAGAGGAAATGTTTCCAGAGCGTTGGATTGGCTTGAACTCGCCCCACGTTAGGTTCCCGGCACGGTCACCTGATCTAACCATGCTCGACTATTACCTTTTCGGTAATTTGAAAAGGATAGTCTACAGAGAGGTAATAAATATAATCATTGTTCATATAAGTGATTACTGCTTCGCACGGAAAATGGATTATTCTTAACAAGTGTTAAGAAGATCCAACATACCATTAAATATTGATATTTCGTATCACAATATTAAATAATTCGCGAAATGTCATATAAATATCTTAAAATTAGTATAATTTCAAATAAACGGAGAAAAACTATGCCGCGACTTATCGTTATGATCGATTCATTTTCTAGAACCGGATTCTATGCAAGAAAACAAGTAGATTCTTTCGTTTTTCAGCCAACTACGACAAGTGACAACATGAAGCAGCGCATACGACAGGCGTGTGCTGCAATTCGCCCTGGTGAAATCAGAAAGGCAAGAGAACAATTACGTCGAAGATTCACGTTGTGTATTAGAAACGAAGGACGCCACATCGAGCAGCTTGTAAAGTATCGAGATCGTGAAGAAGGTGCTAGGGGTAGAAATCGTTGAAAAAATAATAGGTAATAAGATTAACATGTATTGCGACTGTTGTCGCTATTGTTCAATGTCATGCATTTGAAATAGGTTTATATTCGCTTTCGTTTTCACAAAATTTCAAACTAAATTTACAAGTTTGTACGAACGGTTATAAGCTCGTTGTATTGCAAAGGTTGTAAAGTAATTATGTTGAGATTATTTCACATTACCTGGAAGACTGTTAGCATGGTGATAGTATTTTTTGTTACATATAATTTTGCAACAGTAAGTTAATGCTGTAGGGTCAAGTATTCAAGTCAAACTTGCCATTGAATAATATAGATGTCTTGTATCTGCGGCATGTCGTGTCTGCTGCTATGATTAATTCTCAATTTTTGAAAACGTAGAATAAGATTTGTATAAAAAAATTGTAAAATTTAAATGTACTTATTATTATGAGATGGAAAATGTCACCATTTCATTTCAATTTCAAACTACGAATATAGTCTTAAGTGATGATATTAAAACATACATGCATTACACAAATATACAAATCAAACTAGAAATTAAAAATGTATAGTCATCATACACAATGATACCTAAAGTAATCATCTTCTTTTACAAAATATTGTTTGGAAACTATAACTATAAAATAATTATGTAAATGCCAAGTGAAAGTATAAAGACACTGCTGAAGACTTTTGCTTAAAAATTAGTTAATAAAAAATTGTTGAAGAAAAACAAATGTCAAGAGTGTTT
>CM053172.1:19029623-19057206 GCA_012977825.3 Pteromalus puparum | reverse complement strand
AAAAAGAGAGAGAATCCACTACACTGTAAATAAAATAACGTAATAACGGTAATGTATTATACGAAACGAAAATGGGGGTTGGCGAGCGGAGTGAGTGTGTATATATACATTGCGGAAGTATTTGTATGCGTTGAACTTGAGAGTCTGTCGGGTTGCGCGGGGGCAGGCGATGTCCATACATACATGTCCATACAGATAAAAAATTTTGAGTAATAACTTATGTGTAGCCAAGCTCAGGTTAGTTATATTCAATATAATTTACTTTAAATCGTTATCAACTGTTAATTGTTATCATTAATCTATTTTCATTCTTAACTAACAAAACATAATTATCAGATCATAGAAATTAAATTTGAAAAAAAAATTACACAAGAACTAAAATGGGGGGTTGGCGAGCGAAGCCCCACTAGTATATANTGAAACACTGTGACTTGCTTAGCTAGATATTCTCGGAGCTGGCCACGCGTTTACACCAGCTTAGCGACAGTCACCCAAATACTCATACACGCTGGTCGTAGGAGGGACACTCCAGGAGCGACACTCCGTCCGAATCCGTGCATCGGGTGACGATCAGCGCTTATCCCCGGACGACTCTAACACATGCACCCGCCGCGCTCGCGCCTTGCACCCGTAGGTTACTACTTGTACCCGGAATGCCAAGACGTGGCCGACCCTTCCCAGACACACCTCGCGTACCAATTAAACCCTGCCCGTGCCTCTACTACCTGAGATGGTGGACAGCCGTTTAAGCCACGAATACTACGAGCATCTGACCGGCTGCGCTCGGCTCTGCCTGCAACGAGCGACCGCTGTCGCTCTCGCTTGCACCAGACCGCCGCTGGCACGCGCCGTCCGCTTTGTTATACTACACGAATATGCGCTTCTCTGCGAACTCTTTCCCCGAACTGAACGACGCTAGACTACGACACACTGGACAACACAATCTCCCGATCTTTTAACCAAAATCACAATTGACAGACCTAGGCAATCAAACACCAGATAGCCAGATAAACCAGGTTTTTCGCCACACAAAAGACAAGCCGATTCACGGCACAACTAGACAACCGAGAGATAAACCCGCGGAAAACCGTGAATCTATAACTCGACACACAACACAAAAGAAAACCGCGACACTACCACGAAACTCTCTCAGAACCCTAGACCCGTTCGAGTCGTCTCCACCAGGAGTTTCGACGACACGCCTGACCGCGAGGAAGATGTTTAAGGAGAAAACCAACTGACCTTTATTTAGCGAGCGTTGATGGACACGTCCGTCCAGGACCGGAGCTGGCAGGCAAGAGAGCGAGCGCAGCTCCTTGTTCAAACTCGCGGCCCGCGCCGGCGAAAACGGAGGCCGCTAATTGGCTCGCTCGCGCCGTCGCTATCCACGAATCCCCGTGTCTCCTACTAGGTCCCGCGAGCGCGCGCGTTTCGAATGCGTTTATATATGCTTACATTCACACACTTAATAATTAGCTTTTCGCGTTCACATAGATAAACCAACTTAAAACTAGGTTTCTTCGGCCCTCTCCTGGCCCCGCTGCTTCGCCGTTGACTGGGATCCTCCAGGACTCTGCTCTGCCTTCCTCTCGTACTTAGCTGAATCTGGCAACGTCGCAACTCCTTCTCTCTCTCTCTCTCTCTCTCTCTCTCTCTCTCTCTCTCTCTCTCTCTCTCTCGCTCGTACCTACTGTAGCACTCGGCGCCGCTCTCGCTCGGGAATATAGAAAACAAAAAACACACACACACGCATAAGTATATATTCAAACCATTCACGCTTTCGGCCTCGGGACGCTCCGCCGCCACCCCGGTCCAAGACTCGCGCTGCTTGGAACGCTGCAATTTCTTGCAACGTTACAATATATATGCAGTTTAACAATGTATGCGCAAAGTATTGGTCTGATGATAAGTATGGTTTCATAATGATTGATAAGGATAGTCCAATAAATGGAGGTAGATATCGGAAAGGCTTTGACTGTTTTGCTATAAATATATCACGCACATAATAAAAATTCACAGTTTATCTTTGTATATCGAAGCATTAACATGGGTGATATTCATAAAGAAAAAAAATTTTACGTCAGCTTGTAAAAGCACAAAAGGCAGTCAAACGCAAGTATAATATGTTGAAGATGGAAAAAATCGTTTTGAAAAAGCTGTGGGAGATACTTTCAAACCGATTGTTAATCCTCTCCAACAGCTTGTTTCTTCCTCAAGTAAAAAAAATTTACCTCCCAAGAAGTTGAAGAAATCTTCTCTCAATGAAAGCATACAAAAAACGAATGAGACTATTGATGAAACATAAGTGGATTCTAATGATGGTGATGATGAGAGTGATGATGATAGTCTTAATGAAACTTTAGCTAATATGAAGGATGCTAAAATGAGTGGATTTGAAACAGAAGCTAGTGATGATGATGAAGAAGAGGAGGAGAAGAAAGAAAAAGATGATGAGTATATGAGGATGTTGAAGCGGAAACAGGAAAATGATAAAATTTATGGAGTTCGAATAGAAGGTGGAATATGGGAGCTTGGTGATTCTTCTGTCATCTTAAGTGATAAGAGTATTAAAGTAAAAGATGAAAGGTATCATAAAACTCCAGGGTTGATGGAGTTGTTGATAGCAAAACATCCGAATAAGCAGATTTATAATCAAACAGATCTGCGAAACTATCAAAGTATACTCGAAGCAACGAGTGCACATAAGAAAGGCTTCAAAAGTCATGAATCGATTCGCATTCATAATAGCAAAAAGTATACCGATATCATAGCCCCTTTGTTTGTGAAGAATGGTGAAGCGCTACCTTGATACAAAGTTACTCGAAGAAATACTCAAATGGACTATGTATATTGGAATGATCCAAATGAACTAGTCGATCTTCTTCGCCTACTCATAGCTGTACAATCAGCTGGCAATCCAAGCCACATCAATGAGATTCATTCAATCATTGAGAAGCTCCACGTGGATGGCTATATATATATTGAGCACATTGAGAGATCAGCATCATTTCAAAGATGAGTGTCGACGTGTTCGGACGCAATCTAAAGAAAAGCGAAGGTGGTCGTGGACCTCTTGGTTTTGGTTTCAAAATCACAAAGGATGGTCAATATGACATGGATAAAAAGAGGTTATGTAATGTAGGAGCTCCACAACAGCGAGATGAAGCTATAAACTTATAGATACACTTCAAGCAGAAATTCAAAAAGTATTAGCTAGGAAAAAAGTCTGAGTGATTTAGATTCTCTCGTGGAAGCACATAGAGATGAAATTGATTTGAAATTACTTAGTCATAAGACGGAAATCCAAACAATAAAAGAGGCTCTCACAAAAAGGTCTGAAGGCAATCACTTGTTAACAGCCCAACAGCTAAAAACTTCACTACCTGACTCGTTTCAACATATGAGGTTTGGATGAGACTATAAAAGAGGCTTACAAGACATTTCCATCAACAATCCTTTGCTCATCGTCAAAGTGTCAACATTATAATGGAAACAGTAGTTGAGGAACTTCATAAGCCTGCTTGTCGTAACTATCCACGACAGAAGTTTGATGTTCGAGGATTAGATGAGACTTGGCAAGCTGATTTAGTAGAGATGCAACCTTATGCTAAGGAGAACAAGGGTTATAGATATCTTCTCACAGTCATCGATACATTCTCTAAATTTGCATGGGCTGTTCCAGTAAAGAGAAATAGTGGAGAAGAAGTTACAGCAGCTATGAAGTCTGTATTACGTCAAGGTCGTGTACCAAAAAATTTGCATACAGATAGAGGTAGGTTCTATAATACGAATTTTAAAAAACTCATGAAGCAATACAAGATTAATTTATACTCTACGTATAGTAATCTTAAAGCTTTCATATGTGAGCGCTTCAATCGTACTTTAAAAACAAAGATGTGGATTCAGTTTAGTCTTCAAGGAAACTACAAGTGGTTAAATATCTTACCAGATTTGATATCTAAATATAATGATAGCAAACATCGAACTATTGGAATGAGGTCTAGTGAAGTCTCTATTGATAATCAAGCTCAAATTCTAAAACGTTTTGCTCGTACAGTTACAAAAACAAAGAATCCTAAATTTAATGTGGGAGATAATGTACGATTGAGTAAAGTAAAGCAGATTTTTGAGAAGGGCTATGCGCCTAACTGGTCAACGGAGATCTTTACAATAAGTAGAGTGGCAGCAACAAATCTAGTAACCTATCATCTCAAGGACTATCAGGATAGCAGGAAACGGGGAAAGCATGTCTACGTCAAGTGGCTTGGATTCGATAAATCTCATAAAAGCTGGATTAATAAAAGTGATATGTAATAAGTAGTGGTGGAGGCCCCCAGCCATCGCCCCCACCTGTGAGGTACAACCACCTTGAATTTACCTCTCCATTGACTTCCTACTTAATGCTGTTTGAAGTTTAATCCAACTCTTGTTGCATCTGGTAGCATCTTGTTGAATAGATCTTCATCGTTCACTATACCCCAGAATACTTTTACTCTCATAGATTCAAAGAGTCTCTTATCAACTTTGTAAGTTAGATTCAACTTATGCTGTTCCGCAGCTGATATCATTTTATAAAACAAAATACCCTCATCCATAAAACATATGGAAAGATAATCTGGAAGTAACATTGAAAACTTCTCATCGAGAATGGCGAAGATTTTTGGACCAAACTTGGTCCTCGTTCGCTTGAATGATGTCACCATGTAAGGATGATCTTCTTTCGGTGTTACCAATGGATAACTGTTCAGCACGAGAGTTCTGCTTGTGAGCTCCATCTCGAATGATGTTTGCTGATCGCTTCACTGCCTTATGTACAGTTCTCTCCACTACTACTCGAGCCGCCATCATCGCTTCGAGCCGCCGTCACTGCTTCGAGCAGGTCAAAGCATGTGCAAGCAATAACTTGTGGTTTTGGTGTGGTGGGGGGCCCAACCACGCCCCCACCCGTGAGGTACAACCAACTTGTAACTACCCCTCTGTTATCTTCACCACCACTTAAGCGTTGCCGAACTGCACACCGTTATCTCCAAGGTAGGTGAGGTTCAACTTGAGCTTATTCGCTGCTTCACTCAGCTGATTGAATGAGGCATCATCCTTGTTGAGAGCAGTTGTTACTCGTCCTGTGAGAAATATCTGGAAGTCTTCATCTGGAGTTGCTACAATCTTCGGACCATATCTGGTTTTCACCGTTTTCAAAGATGTCACTAGATAGGAATGATCCTTCTCCAACTCCACAACCTTCTTCGTCGGCAGGAAGCCTGCAGCAGCAACCTTGTTCAATGTTGAGAGATCCATCTGAAATAAGACACTTGGTTATGAATCTGTATGTAAATCAATATGATTGATAGAGCTTACCTGGATGCTTGACGATGATCTTCTACGAGGATGAAACGAAGATATGAGTACCTTCTATGAGGATAGTCTTCTGCGAGGATTCGTCTTCTACGAGGAGATTCGCTCGTCAGTCGACTGGTGAGAATGATTTCTAGAGCTCGCCTCGCGGTCTTATGTACACCTCTCCCCACTACGACTACTCAAGCCGCCGCCGCAGCTTGACCAATTGGGAAGCTGCAAGCAGGTCGGAGCATGCAGAGAGTTCAAACAAGCACCAACTTGTTTTTTCGGTGTGGTGGGGGCCCCAACCACGCCCCCACCCGTGAGGTACAACCAACTTGTAACTATCTCTCCGTTTCTTCTTCTCCTACATTCAGCGTCTGAAACAAAAGGTAAGGTTAGTATCGAAGTATAGTCGGTAAAGTAGATTTACAAACTTACCTATTCCAGCCTAGACCTCTTGCTTGCCGGCTCCACCTCCTCGTTGCAGGGACAGGTCTTGGCGCCCTCTGCTAACGCCGCCTCGCCTCGCACGCCTAGAGACTGTAGTGTCCCCACGGTAGGGTGTCGGTCTCGCTGATTACCAGATGGCGCTTGTCATCGTGGGGGCTGAGCGCAGGGTGGTAGTCCTCGTGGTCGATCCTGTTCTTCACCACTGGGCCCTTGACGACCTTCGCCTTCTTGATGGGTTTCTGGCCATCGATGCGCACGCAGTACATCTTACTGCGCAGGCCCAGAAACTCCACCATCACGTTGCCGGCGCACTCGTCCTTCATCACGCCTAGAACCTTTTTGTTCCGGCGTGGCATCCCGAACTGGTTGTCCTCGGGTTAGTCACTGGTGTCGAACCTCGCGATGTCCTCCTTTATCGCGGCGTAGATGTCTGCACCTTGAACCTCGTAGACGAGGCTATCGGTGTCGGTGTAAAGGAGTTTGCACCCCACACCGTAGCGCTCACGCATGTACGAGCTGGATCGTTACGAGGTTCTCCGAGATGATCGAGCTGTTATGGAAGTTCGGCTTGGCTATCAATGCCTCAGCGCCATACCGACCCTCCCATTTGTTGACGAGCTTGACGTCCACTCTCTTGCGCTCGTTCTCCATGGTCTTACCATAGACCTCGTTGATGAGAAGCTTGAAGAAGAGCTTTTTGAACTCGTTCTTCGCTTGCTTCCTCTTCTCGGTGTTGAGCTCCACGTACGGTTTGAGCCATGGCTTCTGCTCGAAAAGCAGGGTCCTGTGGATCTTGCGTAGGACCAGCCCATGACTCAGAGCCTGCTTTAAGGCGCGGTAGTGTATGACGTACTGCTCCTTGTTGTGCAGAGTGGTCATAAGCTTCTGCTGTTTCGAGCCTGGCGCAGCTCGATGGTCGGGGCGGAGTGATAGGTCTCGATGGGTATCGTGCAGGCTCTCTGGGTACTCCAAGTCGACCTCTAGGATGTACCCATACTGATCGTTGTCATCGATCTGGGAGATGGCACGAGTGTCCATGTTATTGACCACTGGAAGCCTCTGTATGGTAGGACCTGAGTCATAGCCCAACCATAGAGGTTATTGACATCATAGTACATGGGGTACTTTGACTCCTCCAGTGGGTTATAACCCTCGCTCATGTACTCGTTGTTCGCTTTTCAATAGCAATTGCAACACTGACTTACACCACCCCTGATTCCCCTCTCCACGATCAAGAGCATGTCTATGTCCGTGAGGAGTTCCAGCGCGACCTTGGTATGCTTAAGCATAGCATCCCAGATGAGGCCGGGGGTGGTGTAGTAAAACAGCAGGGTCGAGACCGTACGCTTCGAGACATGTCGAGCGGAAGTTCTCGAACACGTCTGCAAGCAGGAATACATCCGTCTTAAGGTACAGATCGGAGTACTAGCCAAGACTCGCGATGTTGAAGCGCTGTTAAACATTTTGCGCATGCGCATACTCAGCGTCCTCTATACCGCTCTCAGTCATCTGACTGAAGAAGTCGGCTTGGGAGAGGAGCTTCGTCTTCTTTAGCTTGTCAAAGCTGGAGACGTAGTCGTAGGGGAATACTCCCTTACGCTTGAGAAGCTCCATCTGCTCACTGGATTAGCCATCTTCCTTGAATACTCGCTTAGCGATATCGAGATGATCGAGGTAAAAGGCTAGCTTCTCAAGGGAGGACGCCATGAAGTGAAAGGGGTCGAGGAAGCGGAAGCTGATATTACTTCCGTCCACAAACTTCGTGAAAGAGATGTAGCGGTCCTTGTTCTCAGGGATGAGGTTGACACGTCCCTTGAAGTTTACAGCGGTGGCGATCTCCTTGATGATGAAGTGTGAGTCGTATCCGGTGAGGTTGTGGAAGATGACTGGGATGAAGCGGGAGTCCTGGAGGTTCAGGTTACATCCCTGATGACCAGCTCCACGGTACCGTCCAGTTAGGTGGCAGTGGTCACGCACCTTCGTCTGTCCTCCTGAGAATGGTTTCTTGCAGATGTGGCAGCAGGTAGCCAGAGAGAAGGCTTGTTCCTCAGCCGCTGTCAATGCTAACGGTTTAGGCTTACGGCAAACCTCCTCCATCTTGGATCCTCCATTTCAACGCTTCAAGTTCAGCTACAAACCACTGAGCAGGGGTTTGTCCATCCTCCTCCTCTTGTCTATAGCTTCGATAACCAGAGTGGTCATCGTTAAAGCTACTTTTCACATAGTAGCCTATGCTGTAAGCTTGGTGCTCTTGGTAGGCGTACTTATCTTGTGTAGGCTTCAAGAGACACTCAAAGTCAGCATAGATGATGTAGGGAACGCGTTCACCATGCTTGAAATTCTCAAATTTGAGAATTTTCTCCTTCTCAGTCGGTAACGTAACCTTAAACTTGTTTACTTGAGCACAGTCAACTTCATGCTCCTTCAACTTATCATCTGAGTGGAAGAAATGTAAGCAACGGTCACAAATATGTTTCTTCTCTCGATGTTTAGACAACTGACTATACACCAAGCGAGAGAGGTTCTTGATCCAGGCGTAGTGGAACTTGGGTAGAGAGCGCTCCTCCTCTTCTTCCACCTCCTCCTCACCTTCATCCACATAGTAGTCCTGGATTAAAAGCAGGTTCACATGCTTCTTCTTCTCCGTAGTCACATGGCATGATGATACTTCATAGCGCTCACCCCTTTTCTTCAGTATGTAAAGGTTCACCGAGATGTTGTTCTGCCTCTCAAACTTGGTAATGTCCTTGGGCTGCATTGGGAACTCAATTCCCTCAAAATAGAGTTTCTCCTTGAAAGCATTATACTTAGATACACGATGCGGATTATCAAGTTCGGGATGTAAAGCGGACAGGATGGCCCACTTGAAGCACTCGTTATCCTGATTTTGCACATTCACACAAGCTTTCTTCTTCTTGATAAATTCCGCTAATTCGATGAATGAGCTTCCCCTCGTGGGTTTAAACTTGTTTACGTTTACTGTCCTTGTCAAGCTTAAGATTTGGCGGAGAGTCCAACCGGAATCTTTCTCCTGGAATTCCGACATTCCAGTCTGGACAGGTTGTTGCACGTTCTCTTGGAACCATTTCTTCAAGTCCGTCGTCTGATGAATGGGAGCATTCTTCGTATTGAAGTACTTCACTTCAAGACTCTCCGAATCATTTTTCAAAATGGCGTACTCAGCTGCAAGCTCAGTATTGACCTTGACAGCGTTGTACACAGAGAGTGCTACCTTGATCTTTTCCTCAAAGAGAGGGAGAACATCCTTAAAGAATGGAACGATATCAAGATGGCCGAGGTTGGTAATTACACCTGATCTGATGCGTGTCTCGAAAGCTGATTGAAAATCATCCCATTTAACTTTGGGAGGATCAGCTAATCGATCAACGCGTAGATCACCACCTTTCTTCGCCAGATCAAGGAGCTTATCTTGAATGGTATGCAAATGTCTCAAGATCGTTTGACACTTTTGCTTTTCCTCTCTGATTAAGGCTGGTCTACTCCAAATCTCCTCAGCTCCTTCCAGAGCTTTGGAGGTTAGGAATGACCACCTCTGTATGTCCTCTACGTCAGCATCACCATTGTATGCATGACGTAGGGATCCCCACAACCACTTGATGGTTTGCTGGTAGTACTCGATGGTAGCCATCTGTAAATAAACGTTTGAATTAGTAATTATCTATAGAAAGTAATTATGTAATAAACTTATATTACTCACTTGTAAATTATCTTTACTCCAAAAATAAGAGGGCAACCCTTAATGGAAAATTAATTCCAAAACACAAAACAACAATATTGCTGGCAACGTTTCGTCCCTGGTGGGGACCTCATCAGGCCTTTATTAACAAAAAATAATACAAATACAATAATACTTTGCAACATATGTATGCGACACTAAAGTAGTTTTTGTTCATACAAACCATAAATAATAATATAAATGTAAGAGAGACAAATATGTCTCTCATACGTCGTCAGTCCTCTCTCTGTCTATAGCATTATATGTGAAAGACAACAAGTATGTACAGAGTGTGCGCGAGGATGAACTCACATATACACGCATACATAGAAAGCGCCAAGCTCACTTATACCCGCAAACATCGGAAGCCTATATATAAAGGTTCTTCTACACAATTGCGTATAGAAAAATTCAAAAAAGAGAATTAATATAGTAAATTAATCTGGTTTATTTCAAAAATTTATTTAATCTATTATATTGTCTACTAATAGTATTGAAATCCTCTTGTTTATTAATGTTATTATTGTTAATGTTAATAAATAAATTTTCTGAAATTAGCCTTTATTTATTGCGAGTGCTTGTTCGAACTTTGTTATTAAACTTGTTCAAACTTTCTTTAAATTTATTCAAACATTGTTTAAACTCGTTCAAACTTTGTTTAGACTTGTTCATACTTTGTTTAGACTCGTTCATATTTTGTTTAAACTCGTTCAAACTTTGTACAAACTTGTTCAAATCTTTATAGTAACATCATGGGGAGGTTAAGTTAGATGTGTGAACTTCATAGGTGGGAGTGATGGTTGGAGCTCCCATCGCTATACTAGGTATACTAATCCTACTATATATCCCCGTAACGGGTAAGTTAGTAAGACTCCCGGCTGGCGACCGTAAGGTTCCCGGTTCAAATCCCCCGCATAGCAATGAATTTTTTTTTTACGAGCTCAATCGGTTATATGTATAGAATTAACCTTTAAGAATATAGCGCTCAACCACAAATAGCCCTTTTGAGGTGCGGGGAATATAAAGTAAACGAATACTCGAAGATGTAAAAAATCTTCTAACCTCAAAAAGTCAGAGATATTGATTAGTTTGCAATATGTAAACATGACGAAAGATGGCGCTCCTGTGGTGGGGATATAAAACAAACTCTCACTCGAGTGAGCTCACTCGATTGCTCGAGTATGCAGAGGTAGGATGGTCTAACCTCAAAGTTCGAGATAGTGAATCGAACATAACCTCTACGAGTGCCCTCTACATCTAACGGCTCGATATCACCGATAGATGGCGAAATGTGAGATTTGGCGGCAGGATATCTGCATTCTGCGGGCAACCTCTTAAGTTACTGTTACTAAGTTGGGTAAGCCAGCGTCACCACTCGCTGCACCGGAGGCTCTTCCGCTAGGTGGCGTGGTGCAACCTACAAGCGAAGTAGCTTCGCGGAGGCTACATATAGGAGTGCGCTCGGGCTGTCTGCCTTCGGCTGCAGTGACCTCGAGGAGGGGAGGGGAGCGTGAGTCAGCGAGTTGAGTGAGCCCGTACCCGACAGACCAAAGTATTCAAGTATAAAATACTCCGTATAAAAGAATAGAGTTTGTGGTTGCCATTAAGAGTCGTCTGACTGCCGGCCTAGGCCCGCGCACGTTGGCCATTAATCGACTAAGCTGCGCCACCCTAATCGCCGCATTTTCGCATACGCTGTCTAAATGCGCCCCGTAGTTCAGCTTCGTATGTAGGGTTACCCCCAGGTACTTGGCTGTCGGCTTCGTCGTTATTGTTACGTCTCCGACGCGCATCGGTATGATGGTCGAGACACGCTTCCTAGTCAAGAGAACTATCTCCGTCTTTTCGAGTGCTAGCTGTAGTCCATGGTCGGTCATCCATTTTAGCACCCGGGCCATTACCGCGATCAATTTGCCCTGCGCGATCTCCACATTTCTATCTATTATACCCGCCGCTACGTCGTCCGCGTACCCGACGAGTTTAACATCCTCCGGTACTTCTACTCTGAGTAACCCATCGTACAGAATGCCCCAGAAGTCCGGTCCCAAGATTGAACCCTGCGCCACCCCTGCCGTTATGGGCCTGCTCTTACGTCCCTCCGCGGTTTCGTATTCGATCGTGCGCTCCCTCAGATAATCCTCTACGAGTCGCATGATGTACCAAGGCACCCCAAACGATCGCAGAGAATCCAAAATGTCGACCCATCTAGCCGAATTGAACGCGTTTTTCACGTCTAGTGTCACGAGCAAGACCAATGGCCTGGCCGCATGACACGCTTCATCCGTTTTCTTGACCGTGTCCGTTACTTCTCTGATCGCGCCGATTGTTGAGCGTCCCTTTCTGAAGCCGTATTGCTTGTCTGAAAGGTCTCCCGCCTCCCTGACGGCGCTTAATATTCGCGGTTTTATTAGCGATTCGCCTGTCTTTCCCATAGTGTCGAGCAGGCTCAACGGCCTGTACGATGGCTTCGCGCCCGCCTGACCTTTAGCTTTTTCAATTAAGACTAGCCTAGCCCTTTTCCACCGCGGACTGAACACGCCCTGCACCAGGCACTGATTGTACATTTCCAGGAGCAGCTCAGGCCGTTGTTTGGCAACGGCCTTAAGTATTTCCGCGGGAATGCCATCCAGTCCCGGAGCCTTACCGCTCTTCAGGGAAGAAGTTGCCGCGATAAGTTCGCCCTCGCTAAAAAGGGGTATCTCATCCGTCAATTCGTCCGTCATTTCTAATTGAGGTCGGGTGGGATGAGTGGGAAACAGCTTGTCAATTATCTTCTCGATCGCCTCTGCCGCCATCGGTTCCATTCGCCCCATTTCTCCTATTTTTCGCGTGACGATCGCGTATCCCTCGCCGAACGGATCGTTCTCTACATCATCTAGGATCTTGTACCAGCAGCGGCGCTTACTGTCTTTGATTGCGTCTCGGAGTCTCTTCTTCGCCTCGTCGTACCCGCGAGCAAGTTCTTGAGCCGTTGGGCGATTATGGGCCCTTTGAGCTCTTCTTCTGGCTCGAAGGCTTTGCTTTCTAAGCTCAGCGATTTCCCCCGTCCACCAGTAAACCGGACGTCTGAGGTGGCCGCTGGATAAGACTCCGAGCCGTTAGGATCGTTATAAGTGAGGTTATTGAAACTGATGTACTTAAAGGTTTGCTATCGGCAATTTTATTGATTCAGGTTAGTCTTAAGTTTATACGTTCACTGTAATATTTTTAGCCTTTACTAATTTGTACATATTGTTAATATTACAGTTGTTTTTACTACATCATACAGTGTTGATTTCTAACCTAAAACTCCACTCCATTGAATTTCCTTGAGCAGTGGCTTACATTCTCTCTTGCTTAATCACAAAGGTACGTAAACGACACCGATGAAATGACGTTTATCTAATCAACAAGAACTACATTCAAAAACAACAAAGCAAATTTTCATTCGAAATTTTTTCTCGAATTACTTCAATTTCTACAAAATCATTATGGTGATGTATGTAAATGATAATACTTAAAATCAATATTTTTATAATTAGATTTTTAAACCATGATTACAAAATATAAGTTTTCTAAACCATGATTATATTAACGTAAATCTCACATATACTTCCTGAATTAGAATTTATACGAGAATACACGCGTTCTATATCGCTCGCTTCTCAATAGGTACAGAAATTGAATATTCAATCGCTATACGACGAAAAATATTTTTACACACAAATTACACAGTACCTATAAATAAAAAATCCCCCGATATCGCGTTCCGCTCGTGTGTAAATACGGCTTGCGACACGAATCACCCGAGACACTTTGCGCAAGAAACTCTCTCGAAACTCTCCGTCGTATATAATAAATTTTATTTTCCCATTACACATACCGACTGCTCTCTAAATGAAAATCAAGTTCAAGGATCGGTCGAGGGAGAAAAAAAGCCGATAAGCCTACACAAAGAAGAGCGAGTTCGCGAAAGGTCTTTCTATCTCTTGTCGGCACAAAAGCCAGCGGCCAGACGGTGTATACAAGGAGAGATATAGAGAAAATAGAAGTGAGAGAGAAAACATTAGGCACATACATGAGCGTAGGCTGCAGCGAAACAACGAGGCCGCGTAATTTCGTATAAAGTATACGCATCGACGATCGATGATGGTATTGTGATGAAAAATGACGAGGCGCGCGTGTGTATCACTTCCGAGATATTTATCAATGACTTCGAGCGATCAATGGCTTTGACCGATGATTAATTGGACGTGTATTTACGATCGCAAAGAAACAGAGTAGAAAGCGAAAACCGCTTTGGAAATCAATTGTATTGGATTATCGACTCTCACTCCCTCGGAAATAGCCGCCTTTATTAATATAAAATTTCCGATCGATACGCTGTCACACACACACACGAGCATCGCGTATGTATATCGTCCTCCTTTGAAATCAGCGAAACAACTTGCCAGGAGAAAAGCTCGCGATAAAGTTCGACCCGATAAATCTGCAGCGGTGGCAATATCCGTCGGCCGCATGGACTACGATTAAATTTCAGCTCCGGCGGCGCAGTAGAAGCGCGCTTCCGGATATAATAATCGTCACGAGTTTTTGGCTGCAGTTCTGGATCGATAGCCACAACTGCTAGCTGCGAATCAACATTAGCGTAGACTGTAGTATACCTACATTTGCGTCGGAAAACAAATTGGTCTCTCCTTAAACGGTCCTAAAAGGCCGAGTCCAGATGATTGTACTTCCTGCCCCCTTACCCTATAGCCGTACCCCGTTCGACTGTGCCATCAAGTTGTCCATCTACACGATTCTATGGTCATTGGAGAATTCGATAGTGAACGTGAGAAGCGCATCTATGTAATTTTTGTATTCATGTTCCTTGCTCCGATTCGTTTTGTCGACATCGTCCGTCCGGTCCGTCGTCGTTTCCATTTTTCTTTTCTACCCAGTAGTGCCCCAACATGATTCTGTGCTCAAAGTGGTTTTACTTTGGCAAGTTTGTCACCATTTTATAGGCTTCTATGAAACGCTGTACTCCAAAATTATTTGTCATAGTTAATTTTGAAAAAATGCAGAAGAAAAAGTGAGTTATAAAATTAATTTATACTTTTAAATAATTGTTGTCATTTTAAGTTCCATTTTTATTGATTAATAAATTTTTGTTTAAGAAATGTATGTATTTACAAGAAATAAAAATTGTATTTTTATTCAAATTAGATTCTATGTATATGTAACAAGATTCAGAACTCCATCAGCACTTCCATCTGTGACATTTGCATTGGATAAACCTTGGAATTTTAGCTAAATCTTGGAAGGACGAGTGCCTTCAGTTATAAAAATTGTGACGAGACATAAGTCTCGCACACGAGATCAACAAACACGGCGCCGAGTAAATCAGCTGACGCCAGCGAGCGCGCGCGCGCACCAACCGAAAGGCCAGTCCACACGAGCGCGAGATTCTACTAGTAACTCAGCGGCGACGCGCCAGGCGGCGCGAGCGGCGCGCCGCGAACACACCTATATAAGGCGGGCCGCGCGGCATAGCGAGGCAGTTCTACTCGAGCTGAACTCCTAGCGGCATCGTGCGCACACGTTACCGAAAGGAACAGCTAGAGCTAGACCGACGCCAAAAACGTAGGCTCGTGAGCACACGTGACGTCACTGTTGGCGAACCCGAAACTCCGAGTTGCCGTCGTGCGCACACGAGACAACCAGGAGTAGCCGAACAGCGCCAAGTCTCGTTTACGTGAGCACACGTAGCCGATACTCGACGTTGCCACCTGCTCCTGAACATCCGTCCCAAGGGACTGGTTGTTTTCCCGGCCACCGTGAGCACACGGGGCTGAGAAAATAACTAAAGCCCCGCCGACGATTCCCCAGGTCGTGCGCACACGTCCTGGTGAAACACCGGCCAACTCCTGCCTGTACAAAACCGACCACCCGCCGACCGCTCGGGATTCGCCTGGTCACTGTGAGCACACAGGACCAGGGGAAGAACGAGACGAGCGACCTCGATCCGTAGGGCCGTGCGCTCACGACTCCATGGACTCGAGGGAAACCTAACCTCCGAAAACCCGTCGTTAACCCGAACCCGTTTCACCGTCCGAAACTCCGATACCGCGTCCGTAAAACCGATAACCGCACCGAAACCACGTAACTCCGGCTACGTCGTGTTAATGTACCGTAAACCGCTATAGATTAAGCTAAACCGATTGTGAAGGCGAAATATTCTAAACCACCGCGATTTCGATTTCTGTTATAGATGGAGACTCATATTTGAATTATCACCTTGTTAACTTAATTATTAGAATATATCTTTATTATTATTAATTGCATAAACAAGTCTCTTCAATTAACCTTTCCCCTAACCAAATCCTGGCGTCCGGCCGACTACTCAACACACGGGGAAAGTCGAACCGTTACAAAATATCAAGAATTCAAGAATCGTTCCTTTTACATGGTAGCACATCTGATGAAGGTATTGCAAGTTCCATTGACAATGGCTGAGCGAGCCTGGAGCTATGCCATGCAACCGCGTCCAGAGTAAGTTGATTTTATAGTTTTATAATATGGAGTCTTCATAAAGATGTATTAATAGTTGCTAACTACAGGTTGTTGTTTAGAGAAACTCATATATTTTAAAAATCAATATTGCAGAACATTGACTGTAACCCCCGAACAAAACGAGAGGCTCAAGCCTATGTTGTTTATATTCAGGGATCTTGACAGATACCAAGGATGCCATTGCTACTGTTTGCGAAGATTCAAAACTGATGAAGAACAAGGATAGTGACAAAGTACCAATACTTACTATCCTATTTACAATATATTAGACTGTCACAGACATTGAAGAGAAATTTAATTGTATTAAAGATTGTTGAGGAATCTGAGAAAGTCAAGTCTCAAGATATTGAACATCTGTATAATTCATAATCTTCTTGAGATGTCACAGCTGCAAGATGCTAAAACTAAAAGCTACAGGGCATGTTTAGGATTCGGATGTCAGTAATTTCACAATTTCATTCGCACTGTACTCAACACTATTTTTTTTTTTTTTTTTTTTTTAAGGGGCTTTTNCTTCCACGTATCTCTATTTTGTGCTAACCCTATCCATTACGCGCCGTCCCGCCCGATTTCAGTTAAGTCCGCTTTTACATTGTCCTCCCACCTGCGTCTAGGTCTACCTAGAGGTCGCGATGTATTTGGCTTTCCTTTCATTATACGTGCTGCCGTGCGATCATTTCCCATTCTTGCAACGTGCCCTGCCCATCTTAGTCTCCGCGATTTAATTATTCTATTTATATTTGGTGACGCGTATAAGTTATGTAGCTCGTCGTTGTGCAGTTTCCTCCACTCCCCGGATTCCTCATCTTTCTTTGGCCCGTATATTTTTCTCAGAACCTTATTTTCGAAAACCCTAAAACGGTTTCCCTCTGCTTTAGTGAGCGCCCAAGTTTCGCATCCGTACAAGATTACCGGCATTATTATAGTCCTATATATCCTAATTTTTACATTTTTAGACAGCAGTTTTGATTTTAGTAGTTTGTTTATGGCGTAGAAGCAGGCATTACCCGAATGTAGTCTCTTATTAATCTCGGCTTTGATTTAGTTTAGATCATTTATAGTTGTCCCTAAATATCTAAATTCGCTAAGTAAAATTTTCGACTCTAAGATCCCCTTCTCCTTCGCAAATGCCCAGTTTATCCATAATCATATATTTCGTTTTCGATTCGCTCACCTCTAACCCTGTTTCCTCGGCCGTATTTATGCGTATTTCCACGTTTCTCGCTACCGTTTCGCCATTATCCCCCACTATGTCCAAATCATCTGCATATCCTAGAATCTGCGTTTTTCCGTTAAGTGTTGCGCCCAGCCCGCTAGTCTGCATTTGTGTTAAGTTAAAGAGTACCGCGGAGAGCCCGTCACCTTGTTTCAAACCGTCGTGAATCATGAACGATTCAGATACATTACCGCCTACTCGTACTTTTCCCGTGCTTCCGTTCAAACATATTGGTATTAGTTTCACAAGTTTTTTTGGTACGCCGAGGAGCACAAGGATTTGATACATTTTGCTTCGCTTGATAGAGTCATACGTTTTTAAAAATCTATGAATAGCTGGTGTATTGTTTCGCAATATTCACATTTTTTCTCTAACAACAGTCTTATAGTAAACATTTTTGATCGCTCGTCGACCTGTTACGCCGGAATCCACACTGATAATCTCCTATTATATCTTCCGCGAAGGGTGTGAGTCTGGCCAGTATTACGTTTGACAGAACTTTGTAGCAGGTAGCTAAAAGTGAGATTCCCCGATAGTTATTGCAGTCTGTCTTATCTCCCTTTTTAAAAATCGGTATGATGGTGGATTCTTTCCAGTTTTCCGGCATTGTTTCATTTTTCCAAATAGAGCGTACTAGTTCAAAAATTTTCGATGTCAGCACAGTGCCCCCATATTTAAGTAGTTCAACTGGTATAGAATCGTTTCCCGCGGCCTTATTGTTTTTTAGTTTTTTGATCGCGGCTTCTACTTCTTTATAGGTCGGTTCTTCCATATGGAGTTCAGCAGTGTGGATTTCGTCTCCCGTTTCCTCGCAGTTTTCATGCACATTTAGCAGCTTATCAAAATAGCCCTTCCACAGCTTCAGCAGTTCACCTTCGCTTGTAACGAGATTTCCGCCCTCATCTTTCATTAATTGTGATCTGCTCTGGAAACCCTTCCTAATAGCGTTAATTCCTTTGTACATCTCGCGCGAATTATTTTCCTTACTATTAGTTTCTATTTTTCTAATCTGATAATCTGATTCTTTTGATACTCGCGCTTTTTGTTTCTGTAAATCGCCCCCACTTGCCTTCTTATTTCGTGGTACTCTTCTACGGCCCTATCGCCTCCATTGTGTACGCTGTCTAATTTGGCCTTTTTGCGCCTTTCAAACCAGAGTTCGCACTCTTCGTCAAACCATGGTTTGCTCTTTGGCTTTTTCTTTCTATCTAGCGCATTATTCGCAGCCTCTTTTATCGTTTTTTTTCGATATCCCCCCAAAGACTGTTCGGGTCGTCCTCTACCTCCGTCGGTGCATACGTTTCTTCGAGTACCTGAAACCGATTTTTAATTTCTACTTGATACTTAATTCGTTCTATCCCGTTCCGTAGCTTTTCAATATCGAACGTTTCTACTTTGTTCGCCCGTTTACTATTTTGCCCAGCTACTAATTTGGCTCTTAATTTGGCCACTACTAGAAAATGA
Organism: Pteromalus puparum; assembly: GCA_012977825.3. NCBI lineage: Eukaryota > Metazoa > Arthropoda > Insecta > Hymenoptera > Pteromalidae > Pteromalus > Pteromalus puparum. The sequence goes on along the minus strand of CM053172.1, from coordinate 19,038,466 downwards.
TCCGAGTCGCAATCCGCCCCCCTATAGGTTCTTACGTCAAGCACGTTCGTGTGGCGCCTCTTATCGATAAGAAAGTGATCGATTTGATTTTTCGTGGCTCCGTCCGGCGATGTCCACGTTACTTTGTGTATATCCTTGTGCTTAAAGCACGTACTCTTTACTATAAGACCTTTTGCAGCCGCAAAATTTATGACTCTAATACCGTTATCGTTGCTGGTTTCGTGCAGACTTTCCTTGCCTATAGTGGGCCTAAACATTTCCTCTTTCCCTATTTTAGCGTTGAAATCCCCCACTACTATTTTGGTGTCGTAAGACGCGAATTGGTCGATTAATTGCTCCAAGGCTTCGTAATAAAGATCCTTCACTGCTTCCTCTTTGTCCTCCGTATGAAAATGCACGTTAATAACCACGTAATTGTACCACGCTCCTTCGATGATGATATACGAGAGTCTGTCGTTAACGAATTTGAAACTTTTAACCGCGTGTATAATTCTTTTATTAATCAGAAATTTGGTACCTAGGGAATGTCCGCTCGCGCCCCCGTACATAAAGGTGAAGTTTCCGTTTCCTAATATACCGCTATCTTTCCACCGAGTTTCTTGTATAGCTACTAAGTCTAGATTATACCCGTCGGCTTCTTTTAAGATTTCCCGGTACGCGCCTGCTCTGTATAAACTGCGCACATTCCACATTCCTACCTTTAAGTCCCTATTGATTTTGGTTTGGTTTTGGTTTTTTTGAGCCATGATGTAAGTGAAACCCGTGGATTTTGGATCCTGTTCCGATCGCAGGTGAATCATCCGTTCTAGAGGTGATAACCCCCATACCTCTCTAGAACTAAGTATGAGAGCTTTCCGACTTTGATGAGGACGGAGTAAACTCATCGTCGGAAACACTATGGAATCACGCTCGTATCCTAACACCCCACTGCAAGGCAGCGCGCCTTCGCTGGCTTCGTTGCCGTGTAAGACCAGGTGGCGAATCATTCTACACATCTCCTTTCGGGGCAGTTGTCATCGCTCCCGCATCCTCCACGGCAGCAGGATTTTTGTAATGTGTGCTAAAAGAGATATAGACATAGTTAGGTATGAAAAGAAAGTGAAATAAGAAATATTGTTGTGTGTTCGTTGTTGTGGTGCTTGCGTAGTGTTTCTAGATGAATGCGTTCGATCGCCAGTGTGGGCTCATCACACCCACGCCTGGGCCTATCGGCTGTCCGCGGCTGCTTATTTAATTTATTTGCAGCTAACCTCCTTCTCAGGGGTCATTCCTCTATCCGCAACCTGATGACGCGCTGTGTAGTGGTGATAGGCACCCACCCGTCCGCTCTGGACGCACCGGTACTCAACACTATACCAGTTTTAAATGGTAGCACAACTGATTAAGGTATTTATATAACGCAGAACAACAATAAAAATGCTTCTTCTTTTTTACTACCATGCTCTTTAATGATTATGCTTTTCTAATCTCCCTATATTATAAAAAAAGTTTCAGTGACATCACACGATATTTCAACCCGCTGTACCTTTGTCAATAATCGTTTGATTGAAAAAAGAAAAAATAAGTGTCGATTATTTTTCGATATTCTACATGACGGACCTAATAGATTTTTTCATGGAAGTTTCCGATTAACCTGTCACCAACACTGGCGGGAGTTTCCCAAATTTAAAATTTCAGTTAACGGTATGTGTACTTTTGCATGGGGTAATCGGTTTGTTTCCTTCTTACACAATAATGAACACCCATTTCTATTCTAAGATTTCATACAAATACATGAAACAGAATATAATAATCCCTTTAAATTTTAAAGATACAAATTACATTCATATTTATACAGAACAACATTGGTAGAAACGTAAGCCAACCATTTACCATTAGAAAGCCAATTGGACCATGTTGGTCAATGATTTACAAACGCTTGGATACAAAATCGTCACGCAATGAATGGAAGCCTTGGCTTCTGGATAGCTTATCAAGGTCTTAAAGAAGAGGAGCACTCGGTTATTTACTAGCATTCCAGCTTTTAATACACAGATGTAAGTTGTGCTTGAAGATTATAAGCCGGTCACCTGGGACTCCGGTAGACGATGTCCAGGTGTCTGGCAGAGAAAAAAACAAAATCTCCGTAACGCGCTTCGTGGCGTTCGATGTAAAGATATATGTAAGTTGTGCTTGAAGATGATGAACTCTCGACAAAATATGCCCTATGCTTGCAAAATTTAAACCTAAAAGTCTAGAATTATAAAACTAAAGGACATAAGGCAATTTTTTTAAGCGTATTGACTGAAGCCACATAAATAATTTATTGCTTTTCCGATCACATAACCTTCCAAATGCTTGAAAATGCGTTTAAAAGCAATATTGAAAATAAACAAAACCACGTCCCAGAATAGTCACGAGCACATGAAATTCAAGTAAAATAAAGCTGCAGATAAGAATAAGTATATAAAGATACAGTTCACAATTTAAGCAAAAATAAGAATAGTTTTTCTTCGTCGTAGCTAGATCAAACGAAATATTTAAAAGATTATTACAAATCAGTATGACCAGAGGGTAGGCAAAAAATTCGTTGTTTATAATACAGCTATTAGCCGTGTATGTAGCAAAGACAAATAAGTTGATATTCAATGAGCAGAAGCTATTATGTGCATTAACGGTCAATTCAATACCCGACGATAAAATATCGCAAAAGTCTTTCCTTATCTATATTTTTTCATCAGCTTAATCTCGCAGACAGGCAGACGATTTTTATGATCGTGAAACTCAAGATGTTCAAGGAAATGGAATTTACTTCTAAGTGGTTTGACAAGGGTTAGCAAGATTGGGACTATAATGAATACCTTTTATAAGAAAAAGTCGAGGGATTTGCGTGTTGCAATAATAGTATATTGTGTGCCGAGGGCGTAAAGTGGGCTTTTTTAGGCCGAGGATGGAGTTTGCACTACGAGTCAAGGCGAGTTAGCCCGAGCCGAAGGCGAGGGCGTTTACGAGCCGCAGACGAGTACTACAACCACACGAGGCCAAAAAGCCCACTTAGCCCTTGGTGCACACCTTATTTTTTGTAACGCGAGTACAGATTTTAGCGTTTTTTTTTTGTTTTTTTTTTTTATATTGAGTGAGACTGATGCAACTTTTTTCAGAATCGGCGACCACACTCTTAGTAGAATAATTTTTAAATTTATATATATATGTGTGTGTGTGTGTGTGTGTGTGTGTATGTATACATATAGAAAATTTCCCGAAAAATGTTAGCGGGCGTTTTTCAGTTTTTTTTGCCCGCCGGTCTGAACAAAGTTACTTTAGTACCGCTTAATAGGTCAGAAAAACGCGAAAATTGTGCTTGTGCTACAAAAACTTTTTTCGACAAGAAAGCGATCTCATTAATACAAAGGGAACAACCGATTTTGGATTAATATGAAAGGGCTGTGCCAATTCATGAGATTGAAGGTACTTCGTATTACAATCTATTAAGCAAGCCGATATACGTAATGACTTCTGACGTAAGTTATCCTAAAATTATCGAAGAGTTTAGGATCAAAACGTACAAGCTTCTTTACCCACTGTATCACAAGTGGTTGCGGATCAGATTTGATCACGACATGTTAGAACTAGCGCGCCACAACGCGGCCCTCGGCCGCTATGTGGCTTGCCGCCTTGCATCGCGTAGCGATGCAAGGGACGCAAAACGCTCGCGCTTCGCGTTTTGCGCATAAGGCATGACCACCGACGCTCGCGCTTCACGCTCGTTGTCTAACCTTACTACTTAATCTAATTATTAGAAAAAAAATCAATGAAAAAACATTGATTATTCATCTTTTTTTCGTATAAAATTAAAAAATGTGTTGGCCATACATAGCTTCAAAGTTTTTACAAATATTTTAGTTTTTGACTTATGATTTTCAATATTGTTGATTTTAAAATAGACATTCATATAAATTTTAACATGTATTCTCTTATTTCAACGAAATAATTAAAAACCCTTTTTTATTCCGTAAGATTATAAAAAATTTCTTTATAGTACTTGAATTCAAATTATACACGCGAAATTTCATAAGGTGGCCAAATTCGGAACTATCCTATTGGTGGAAAATACATTGATTTATATGTGAGCTGTGACTGTGACGTCACGCTTAACTAACCGAATTCCATCCCGTTCCTAAAGTCGTGAATTTTGTGCAAAGATAGTTTATTACATAATTTGAACAGAAAAAGTATTAGTTTTATTATCAGCTAAGCAAAGCCGAACAGCTGTTCGTTGGCTCTGTCGAAGCGAGGCAGCGAGCTCGACCACTGCGCATACATTGTGCGCATCGATCTAGCGACCGGTTGGCGACATGCCCATGCAGCCGTCTGCCGTGTGTGTTTTGACGTTTTGAAGCTGCCTCCCGGCCTCCGCTAACCGCAATGTTTTGCTCTGTTTAACTTTTCGGCGATATAAGTGAGTGCGTAGTGAAAAAACGGAAACGACGACGCGATGCAGCAATGTTATATGTAGTTTTAAAATCAGAACAGAAGTGCTGCTATGGTGCCTATACGTGTTTACAAGCAACATCTGCTCACCGCGATCCCGCTCGCGGATCAGCTGCTCGCGGTTGTTGCTTTGTAAGACAGTGCAAAAGGTATTCAAAAGTGATGCACCCGGAATGGCACCGACGATGCGATGTGTGAGCAGTGTGAGTGTCAGTTCATGAAGGAGTGCTGCAGTATAGGAAGACATGTAGCTCCAACAAGAAACTTGAGTTTTTGCTTGGAGGTTATCCTTTGTTTTTTGGATTGGAGTACTCCTGCGAATGCTGCTCCTGCTCATTCTATTGATGTGCTGATACATTCTTCTTGCAAGATGCTGCTTGGATGAAGATTCACTATCGCATAAGATCTACGACTGGTTTTCCTTTGTTCTATTTCCTGTGTTCATTATGTTTATAACAGATATCTATTGTGTTATGTGCAGTATAATCAGTGTAATTTTGTGATCTGTTTTTTAGAGTTGTAATTCCGATGCCTCCCAAGATCACCTTGGACTGGATTCAATATCTCTCTCTCTCTCTCTCTCTCTCTCTCTCTCTCTCTCTCTCTCTCTCTCTCTCTCTCTCTCTCTCTTTCTCTCTCTGTATAAAAACTTCTGCATTTGTTGGATATGGTCAAATGCGTCTACCGGAGTCATCCTAAGGAAACTGATGGTGTTGATAACTGAGCTATCAAAATCTTGGAGTTGGAACGTAACTTCATTCAAGACTATGGTACTACTATACTTATACTATACGTATCTATAATCATGTATTTTAGAGGCTGGTTTTTCTTTAACAACTAATTAAATTATACAGTCAGTCATTGTTTTCTAGTTTTATTAATTAAATTCTATTTTTCTTGTAGGTGAAAAAAAACAATTTAATATGGAAGGGCTCAAGAGAATTTTGAAGAGGATTTTAAAGATAGTTAACAGAAGATTCAAGATTTCATCAAGATTTGATTTAGTAATAGGGTTTCATTTAGAAAATGTATTATAATAGCATAGTTTAGAGGGACGTGTCAGGCTTCTCAGAGCAGGCTGAGATATCACATTTCACACATTTTTCGCACTGGGTCAGATGGGGCATATTGCAGCGAAGTTATTATTGAATTTATGTATCAAAAAATCGCTTCTAGGAATGTTGTATGTCAAAAAGTGTTAAAAAATATCTTTGTCACGGTAAAAAGTTGTATTTTAAAATTGTTTACAACTTTTACATTTAATATTTTTATGTAAAACGTAAACCGAAAAGTTTTATGGCAAATAATTGTTTTTTTAGCTGTAAAAAATCGATTTTGGGCTGTTAACTCGAGTTCTAAGCATTTTCATGATTTTATGTAAATGGAAAAAAGTTGTATTTTTCAAAGATCTACAACTTTTCCGTTTAACTTTTTTTTGTTGCATTCTTAGAATTCGAGTTACAGCTAAAAAACTGTTTTTAGCGATTTTTGATTTAGGTGACCGCATTCTGCGTATATGTGGAGGATCAAGTCCAAAATAGGACCGGCACCTTACTATCATGAGAGGAGTTCCAAAAAAAATTTTTAGCCTGATTGACTAAAGTCTCTGAGAAATAATTGCATCACAACAAAATTTTTATTAAAAATTACATGTAATTACATGTAAAATCAAACAAATTGTTCCCGCATTTCAAAACAACGTAGAGGATCGGGATAAAAAAAAGTAGTTTTTTAGTTTGTGCAAGAGGAGACTCCTCCTAAAATTTCAGCCCGATCGGTCGAAAATTGCGCGAGTTATCGCATCTCACACATTTTTCGCGCACGAAACTATAAGGCACTTCCGTGTCGCGGTCGTGCCTAAAAATGGTCACGATCGATGACGTCGTTCAAAGAGTTGCTAAGATTCGTCTAGACCGAAAGATCTATAATGTATTTAAATTTATTAAGAGACGCATTGGTTTGATCTCGAAATATTTACTTAAGATGTTTTTTAAGTAGTTTTAAGGTTTAGTTTTTGACGTGGGTAACAGTCCTGCCTCTTACATTACCTATCGGTAGATTCGCAAACTATACGACAATAGGTGCGTGCACGCACGTTGTTGTAAAATTCGAAACGGCGTAACTTTTACAACGACCGATTTATTGCGACAAATCAATACTGAACAATTATGACGTATTTGAGCTCTTGTAGCTAAAATGTTTTCTCCACATACACAGAAAGAAAGAAATGTATTGTTTACACGTGCTCTATCATTTTAACTTCTTGGAAAGGAAAATCCAAAACACGTGCGCCGAAACAATCATATATCAACTAAAAATCTCGACATTATACAAGCGTTTAGATTACACTAAATTCAGCTGTAGCTCGTAATCAATATAGAATAATAATTGCTTCCTCCTCAAGAGGAAGCTTTGTAATAGTAAAATTTTCAGTTTTGCTAATACTTCGTGGAAACTCATTTGGAGGTGTTTGGAGTACGAATCATACGTTTTTAGAAAATGTCCGTGCGGATGGCTGTGTGTGTGTGTGTGTGTGTGTGTGTGTGTGTGTGGTGTGGTGTCGTGTGTGTGTGTGTTTTTGTGTGTGTGTGTGTGTTGTGTGTGTGTGTGTGGTACACGTATACCGCCATAATTTTGGAACCATGCGACGGATCGTAATAAAATTTGACATGCATATATTTTTTCTAATTCTGAATTTAGGTCATTTTTGTTTTTATGAATTCTGACCATTTAATGGCCATATTATAGCATTTTCTATTTTTGAAAAAATATTTTTGCTTTTTATAATGATATGATTTATACAATATATTCAACAATAAGTGTATCTAAAAGAACATAAATTTGTCTACTTTTTCCCGCAAGATTTTCTAGATTGACTAATCTGTTCATTTTTTTGATATAAAATGTAATTTTTCGATAAACATAAATAACTAAAAAATAAATAGTTAAATGTTTTTTAAAAAAATCCATGACAATAAAAAACCAACGATATCTACTAGTTGTAAAAATTTAAGCAATTTTGGCGAACTAGTTTTTGAGATTAAAATCAAAACTAGAAAAAATGGTTTTTTATGTCGTACGATTACGGCGGAGTAAAAAGGTTTAAATTGAGTTGAAATTTTAGGAAAAGATTGATCTTTTGATCACTTCGGCTAGGCTTCTATTTCGTAGCTTATGAAACCTTTAGTTTAAAGATTAAGGCCCTCAAATTCTTCAACTCTCACCCTGTATACTCTGTGTGACTGAACATTATTATTTTTGTTAAACCATATAATTTGATAATTAAAGCTTAGTATATTTTGAGAGTTTTCATGGTTTTAAAGTTCACGGAGTTCTATCCTTTTGATATCCACCTTAACCCCCAGTCCTCTGATGCCCCTCCCCTACAAGTGTCTTCCTAACCTATCCTTTTAGTATCGAATAGTAGCGAATATTTAAATCAAAGAATGAGTTGATTGTCCCATGTAATTATCTTCCACTAGCAGAATAGGCGGAAGCTAAGTGCCAATGAATTGGCAGCGGTTTTTTCTTTTTTTTTACCGGTAAGTTCAACAAATGCGATATACAATCCCGTATACGTTTAGCGCGTTAGCTCAGCTACAGCAGATAACACTGCTCGGGCTGGCGTTGCGTATCGAGCGTATCGAGCAAAATTATCAATGTGTAATCGGCGGTGGTGGCTGCAATAGAAAATCTAAAACGCGTTGAAAAGCGTTCAATGTTAAAAAGCGGTTATCTTCTTCAAAAAGGAAAATTCAAAACACATGCGCACGCGTGGTTAATTTTTAGCAGTAGCTTCGAGATATGATATATAATTCAGGCATGAATAAGCGAGGAAAGAGAGGATAGGAAGTGATTTTACAGAATTCGCACTTCGAAAATTTTAGTTTTATTTTTTGAAGTATTGTTATCAGCGCGTGCACAGCCTACTGTAGTCCACGCATATGCGCTTTTACGTATATTACGAGCTAACTAAAATTAAAGTTTTTACTACGACGAACATGGGGTTGGCGAGCGAAGCGAGCAAGTGGGGAACCCCCCTAGTAATACATAAGAATAATTTCTGAGTTTTCTTCTGAATTTTCATAGTCCATGTTATCAGAATCTTCATTGTCTGTCATTTTCCTGCAGAAAAAATGTACAATGATACTAAGTAGGCCTTATATTAATAAAGGTTATGTATAAATATAACCTTTATTTTTAGTCATATCAACAAAGCATATTAACGGGAATTCACGAGTAGTATATGGGCCCGTATGGAGAGACTGGGCGTGGCCTAGCCTGGCGCCGACGGGGGGAGGGGCACAGTAGCCGGTGTTTATGTAAACAGTAGCACTTGTTTATGTAAACAGTAGCTAATTAGGTCAATTAAC
>CM053172.1:18975158-19015354 GCA_012977825.3 Pteromalus puparum | reverse complement strand
AATTCTTGGCACACGTTTTGGTTTAGGTTTAAGGTTTTGCGCTACTTGCGAGTACGTGATTTTATTTTCTTTTTTAGATTCTTTTTGTTTGTTTAGAAGTTCTTTCATAAGTTCATTTTTTTCATACAGCTCCGTATTAAGTTGTTTTAATAAAGTATTTTCAATTTTCATATTTTCGGCCACAACACTTAATTCATCCATCGTTTTTTCATGAATAGAACTATCTTTTTCAATATCACTCAAAATTTCACTTCTCACTTTATTTTTCATTGTCATTTTCACTTCAGCTATTATCAATCTTGCTTCGTCACTAAGAGTGTCTCCACTCACTTTTGAGGTTAGTTTCAGCTGCTCATGTTCGTCACAGATTCCTAGATATCTGCTCACTAAACGGGCACCTTGTAATTGATTGAATTCATCTATGTGATATACACTTTCACATATGATGCAAATAACTGTAGATGCTCTTTGTGTCGGATGACATTTATAAAACTTATTCTTAGCCTTATCAGGCGGCTGCTTACCGCCCGACGACATCTTGCGACATGAAAGAGTATGTTTATATAGATATATTTTTAGGGTTATTTTCTTTGAAGGGGAGGGATACGCCTTAAATTGTACAAAAATGAAAAATGACAGTTTATGTGTAATTTACCTTTCATTGCTTAAAATTGTATTAAAAAGTGATACAAAACTTAAAAACAGCGTAAACAACAAATAATAATTATTATATATGCCATATACCAGGTATGACATGCCTTCGAAGCATAAAATCTATATTTTTCATTTTTGTTGCTACCGCAAACTTTCTATTTTTATTCTATTAATATTTTTTGTCAGATAATTCATCGCATAAGTTTGTTGAGAAACAGTTGAAAATGTTTTAAAAAATTTGTCATCGTGAATTCGCTAATTTATTACGGCTCATCAAATTTATAGTCAGGACTCAGCATTCACTTCTCAGTTCTCAGTACTTACAATTACTTGTCAGTTTTCGGCTCTCAGTTGTCAACTCTCAGCTTATTTACATTTCAACATTTTTGAGATTGCATGAAAACTCAGTTTAAAGATGAGACTAGACAGCTTAAAACTGAGATATGAAAAGTATCACTGACTCTCGACTATAAATTCAAGCCTATATATTTCAAATATTCTACACGTAATATTTAATCATAATTAGGGCTGAAGTTTGTATTAACTTTAAATCGTTGACAAATCAGGATAAAATTACTCGTAAAAATATTGGTAGAAATGTCCTGTTATTGTTGATGTCGCAAGAAATATAGAAAACTGAGAATCTACACATACGAAGATTTTCACACATTATTCTGCAGCGGCTTCTCCAATACTTTGCTCAGCAAGTCACCCAAACACACCGAAGCTTAGAGAGTAGTCACCCTAGCGCCATCTGTCGTTGTCATTAGGTTTTGATGAGCTGCTAGCTAAAAGCTGAGAAGCCCACGTGCAAAACTACAATCGTGCAACATTCCTAATTATCAAATAGCGTATTCGGTATTGTAAAAAATGTTATCCATGCGTCTTCTGAAATAACATTCTATGTTGCGTAAATTACCAGATCATTGTCTTTCAACTTTTCGAATGTTGTAAAAATATATCCAACGATTGTACTTTCAAAAAATTCATCATTCCATTAGAATAGTGAAGCGTATATAATATGACTTTTATGTAAAATATTGTACGGTAATGCGTTTTATATAATATAACGTTTATAATAAAAGCTTTGATGTATGAACGAACACAAATAATACTTTTTCTCGCTTACCAAGTGACTCGATGAGCAACAATTATATGATTATAACTTAGTTTTCTCATAAATATAGAAACGTCTGAAAAACGTTAATTTAACGTTTCTAGAAACGTTTATTTAACGAAATTAAAACGTGATTCCGACGTCTGAACAACGTTTCAACTTTTCGGTCTGCCGCATTTCTATATATTAAATACGAATAAAATACGTGTATAGGACGTTCAATAAACGTCTTGAACTACGTCATACTAACGTCTCAACAATGTATAAATAACGTTGTTGACACGTAGCAATCAAGTTTCAAAGACGTCATTATAACGTATCTACATCCATTCAAAAATTTTTCAGTCAAAAATTTTGCGGCCAAAATAACGTTAAAAAGACGTTTTTTTAATGTTATTTTTACTCCTAAAAAAAGACGTTATGTCGTCTATTACACAACGTCTAAATAACGTTTTCAGAACGTTGTGTGTTATTAGGGTCGAATCATGCGTTTTTAGAAAATATCCGTACGGATGGATGCGTGTGTATGTACGTATAACACCGTCATATTTCTGGAACTACGTAGTGAATAGTAATAAAATTTGGCATGCATTGATGTTTTCTGATTCTGTATTAGTTAAAAAACTATGTTTTTATTTTAACGATTATGGCCATTTTTTTATTTTGGAAGAAAACATTTTCGTTTTTTTTTAATGATATAATATATACAATAAAATCAGCTGTAATATCCTTGAAAAAGTATAAAATATTCTACATTTTGCCGCAAGATTATCCAGATTTACCGTCCCGTTCTATTGTTATGTTAAAAAAGACACTTATTTTTAAAAAATGTATATCTTCAAAACTAAATTGTCAAATGTTTTGAAAAAAATTATGATAATAAAAAACAATAATATCTACTTGTAAAAATTTCAAGCCATTTTGGTTATTACTTTTTAAGATAAAAATAAAAACCCTTAAAAAATGGGTTTTCTATGTCGTACGGTTACGGAAGTAAAAAGGCTTTTTGATTAAGTTGAAATTTTGGGATAAGATAGTTATTTTAGAAATCTCGGTTAAGTTTTTTGCGCAGCTAATGAAACCCATTAGTTTATAAGATATTAAGGTCCCAATTTTTTTTCTCACCCTGTGTAACTAAAAAATATTAAAAAATAGTAAAATAAATTAACAAATTCTATATTGTAATTTTATAATCTAAAAAAAGGAACTGTAAATCATTTTGGAGAAAGCTACGTGCCAATGAATTGGCAGCAGTTTTTTTTATTTCATTCATTTTTATTTCATTCTTAATTGTATAATATACACTTAATAGATATATGTTAATGTATTAAAAGTACAAAGATAATAATTAAAATTTCTTTTTGTCGAATAAATCTCATAGATGTATATATAAACAGTTTTCCACACCACCTGGCGGTACTGTTTCAGGCGCGTTGATTTTTTTTGTTATACTTTCAATAACTTCATGAGAAAAATAGTAATGATATATGATTCAAGGACATGCTTGAATTAAATAACATTACATTATTTAATTTAATTTAATTACGTGCAGTATAAAGTTACATATAACAAAATTATTAATTAAATTACATGTTTCGTTTCTATTTTTATAAAGAACATGTTTAAAATTAAGTATATTGTCATCTTGTTGTAAAAATTACAATAACTATAATTTAAATAATTTTAAACATAACTGATAATTAAAATTACAACAGTGATTTAAAAAAAGTAAGGGGGATTTCAACTCTGGCGAAATGGGAAGCGCAGACGCCTTAGCCATCACAGCCCCCGACAAGATAACAGTATAAAAATTAAAACTTGCATATGATTATAATTACAACAATAAAGGAGAAAAAAGGACATCATTTAGAACTTCACAAAATCGAAATGCATGCTGACGAGATTAATAAAGTGAAACAATTGAGTTACGTGTTTTTATATTGTATATGGATAATTATTAAAATTATAATAATTCAAAATTAAAATTATTTTAAACTTAACATATACTAATTGTCACACAATAACTTACAATTGTCAAAATGACAACGATAATAAAAAAAAAATATTAAACGTTGGGGATTTGAACTCTGGCAAAATGGCAAGCGCGCTCGACGAAGCGCGCGCCTTAGCCATCACGACCACCGATAAGACAACGTTGTTATACTCAAAACTTACATATGATCATTGGCCCCATTAAGGGTTTAGGGTTTAGCCTGTACTAGAGTTTTGAGATTGTTCATAAATTTATGGTTATTTATTAACCATGAGACCGCTGCGGAAGCGCGAACCGTCGCCAGTCGCGACGTCGCCGCGCTTGTCATTTCTCCGCTCTTCTGCTCCGCCACCACATGTGAACTCTCTCTCCTCCTTTCCTCTCCGCCTCTGCCGCTGGCGGGGAAGCTAGATGCGTACGACCGCCCCTACTTTACCTCTCCTCCGCTCCTTCTAGATGCGTATAGTTCGGAGAGAAATACGTGCGGCGGCGCTAGCTTACGGCTGCATATCGCCTGGCACGCTTTTGCCTATACCTCATCTCTCATCTCTCATCTGCAATCTCTCTACTAATCTCTGGTACTACCCCCTCTCCGCCGCTACCGCTAGATGCGTATAGTTCAGGCGAAGAACCGCGAGGCGGCGGTAGTTTACGACTGGATGTTGCCTGGCACGCTTTGCCCTATGTTCATCGGCAATCTCTCTACTAATCTCTGTCTGCTGGTCTGCATCGACCTTTTAGATTGAAATCCGTGTTGGAGACAGGTTACGGAACTGACATTTGAGGCCTATTTTATTGCGTAGTTTTAAATATAAGCCTGCATACTCGGTTTTAACTATTGGTAAATATAGTTAGTTATGCCAGACATACATAAAACCGCTTGTGCGATTTTTTTTCAAATGTGTAAACGCCTGGGAAGCAGGCGCGCNGTTTTGATACAGAGGGCATAAAAGTGATTTTGCAAATTTGCAGGATAAAATTGCACTTTATGCACACTGTATCAAAAACTATTGTTTGAAATTGGTTCATAAGGTGATTTTTACCTTATGTAACTTTTCCTGCTCACTTTGCTTGTGTAAAAAAGAATAACCTAACTACGATTCTTTTCGTTAGAAAAGATGCATTATTTTTTAAAGAAGAACAAATATTATTAAGAAAAAATTTAATAAAATTGCAACATTTTTTAAATTTGAACAAATTTTATATCAGAAGTTCAATTATTTAATTTTAAAGTGCCAATAAAATTTTTTCAAATTTGAATGTTTTTAAAATTATTTGGTAATTTAAAGAATGTTGCAATTTTATTAGTTTTGTCTTAATAATATTTATTCTTTTTTAAGGAATAAGGGGTTTTTTCTTACGGGAAAAATAGTTGAGAAAGAGCTTACAAAGAGTTGTGCTAGTTTTCGCTGCAGAATTTGAGCTGAACTAGTCTTTGTAGGGAGTGATGATATCCAGTAGCTTAAAAAGAACAAATCCAGGTTTCTTTTTTATTTTTAATTAATACTGTGGGATATTTTTGTAACGTGTGTGTGTGTTGTGTGTGTGTGTGTGTGTGTGTGTGTGTGTGTGTGTGTGTGTGTGTGTGTGTGTGTGTGTGTGTACGCCTAGATCTCAGCTTCTGCTTTACAGATTTTAATACCTGAAAGCTATTTATTTTTGTTTTCTTTATCTAATCAGCAAGAAACCATGGATTTTGGCTTTCTCAAGGATAAAGCTTTGAAATGACGCAAATTTACAAATCAAAGATTTTAATTAATTTTGATCTGTTTTCAAGGTTTCTGAGTCCAAATTTTTTTTTAAATGTATGTATGTATGTATAATGGGCTATTGCATTGCACTATTCCATGTCAACTCATGGAGAAATTTTTTAAATCTCAGCCAAAATTTTTTTTACTCATCCAGTATTCCCCCAAATGAACAGAAAAAAATTTCAGACCTTTAAGTGCCCCCAGAGCTAAGTTATAGCCATATCAGAAATTGAGATTTTCTAAATTTTGGCTTTTAAAGCTAACTTTAATGGCTTTTTAAGGCATGTTGAAAGCAATTTGAGTAAAACTAGGTGGGTACATTTTTTTTTTTCAAATTTTTTGTAGAGTTAAAAAAAAATGTTATACCTATATAGCTTGTTTCATATTGCTACAAAGGATTTAAATTATACAAGCTCATTGTTCAGCTTCAGCAGAGCCAATTTTGGGTTTCGAAAGCTGATAGTGTTCCTTATATCAAGAGCTTTGAGCATGTCAAATGTGATAAATGCAATAAAAGTTACATGATTTTAAACAAAATAAGTTGTAATATTGCATATTATCCATATGCTATAGGGTCATATGCAGAAGTTCTGTTCGGCATGCACATAGCATACTATCATATGCACTCAATTAAGCTGCTTCTTTTTATCACCTTCATGTTTTGTGTTTATACGCACAGCTTACATCTATTATTGTTATATAATTTTGTTGTTAGGATATGTGGTGGATAAAATAAATATGATCACCCAATCAATTTAGAAATTCAAAATAATAAAGGTTATTTGTTAAAGGAGTTGGCTTTAGTTAAGCAAAAAAATCAAAGGTTCTAGCAAATGACATGCCTAATTTGTACAAGGCATGGGCAGTGCCAACTACCCAGTTTTGCTGCGTAATAACTGCATAAGAATTGCTTTATGAACTGCTGTGCTCCTTGCGTAATCTAAAATGTTATAATAAGAATACTTGATGTAGGGGAAGGTGGGGCAGGACGGGCACCCTAACTTTAACCTAAGATTTCTATTTTAAATTATAAGTTTTTAACATCAAAAAAATTTCCATTTATAAAAAAACACATGAAGAATACTAATCAATAGTTAAACTTTTGTTTTTTCGATTTAAACTTTATGCTAAAAATCGAAAACTTAAACGTTCAAAAATGCTCTAATTGCCCCACTAGTGGGTAGCGCGTGGCATGTGGTGAGACAGGATAGCACTGTCATCGTGTGAAATAAAAATTTTTGAGTTCGTCATAGGTACAAGTAATGAATTATTAATTATTTATTATATATGATGGGTTGAATATATGTAAATATGAAAGATTAGAATATAAGTGCTATTTAATAGTTATTTATTTTAAACATAAATCATTTTATTTACATTTTAATAAATAATTTTCAATTTGTTATTTTAACGATCACAGAGTAATACTTTTGTTTTTCACTTACAGACAATATTTATGCTAATTGCATATTTAGAGATTTGGCAACATTTTCATCTACATACAAAATTTGGTATGATTGACCATCAATAACAGCAGATTCAGTATTTAATATTGACCATTCCGGGATCGTTTCACTCAAATAGTTTTCATTTCCCAATAAAATCGAGTCATTAGCTGGTATTATTTCTGGAGAATCAGATATTGTCTCCATTAAATGTAGCTGATCCTCAAGTTGATCTTGATTTAAGAGTTGAAGTGGTTTGTGAATTTTGCCTGGAGCAGTAGAAGCAGCTGGTAATTGCTTACGTTTACGAGCTGGCACACCATCACTTTTGTACTATACTTTAATTAAACTCGAAACTTCTATTATTAGTTAATTCAACTTAAACTAACTAAAACTAATTGCAAAAATTGCACGCACGTTTCAGCCCATCGTAAACTTTTGGTGTTTGCAGGTTAGAAACGAACAGCTGATTGCTCGGAAAAGTCGCGGTCGGTATCGACGTGTGCTACTCGTGCCCCATTACAACGCTATTTTCAATTGATTAAAAAACTATTTATAAATATTTTTTTGCAAAAACAAAAAACGATACTTCGTAGTTCGAGAGTTTAGCTACAAAATAAGCTTAATTTCAATACGAAAAAACACTAATTGCGAGTTGCACCGAGCAAATGAAAAATGAAGCCAACCTTTTTTTCATGCTTCAATTTTCGAACTAGTATAATTAATTTATAAACTTTATTTTGACTTTTGAAAGTTCAGAGGAAAATATTGTAACTATGTAAGATTATGTTTTCATAAAAATTAAATTTTTCACATTCGTTAATAGTTATAATATTGGGATGCCAAACTTAGCAGCCCTACCTGTCCTGCCCCACCTTTCCCTATTATTATATTAAAAAAGCTATATTTAATACAAACTATCTTAATTATCTATATTTATAATTAGTTGTTAGTTTAAGTAAGTTTATATGCACAGAAACTTGAAAAATTGTTTAGAAACAGACTATGATAGCAATTTTTACTTATATACCTTGGTTGGACATTTTGCAGCAAATCCCATGCTTCGAGCATGGAAATTTACCAATACTTAGATGTTTATATGAAAATTTAAACTTCATCAGTTAAGTTAAGAACCAGTTGACGCATAGTTTTAACATGCCAAAATAAATTTATAAAAGTTGTTTAATAAAAGCCAAAAAAATATTTTCAGTTAATTATTTATTTTATGCCTCTGTTGAAAAGAAATACGTATTTTTGTTATATTTTTTTTACCTATGTGATTTTTGTACATATAATAAAATTATGTAATTAAACACGTTTAAATTAAAATAATTAAAAAGTCTTAATAAATTTAACATTTTTTACGCCATAAATAAGTCATATGTCTAAATTATCTGACGTTTTACTTTAATTTTATTACACCCTACCTGAGGAGTAAGGGACGCTGGACGAATTGGTGGCTCTCAAAAGGGCCGGTTGGTGTATATCGTGGTAATCTAGTGTGGCTGGTTGGGCGGAGTCGGCTTGCGGTATCATCGCCGTGAGTCGTCCCTTGTTACCGCAAACCGCAGCCTTCTCCTGACTGCTGTGAAGTGACGAGGGTCATGCAGCAATGGGTAGGAGACCGTCTTTCTCAGTTCTCTATTTCCAGGCGACTCAATCAGGCGTGCTCCCCCGGAGACCTTGACGAGCTGGGGACGAGTGGTTACCTACGTCGGAGGCTGGGGCGCCGATTGGTTTGGTGACGAGTCGAGCGAGGCTCATGTCATGTCGTCGGTGGTGTTAGAGCCGGTCGGCTTAGCGGCGGTGCAGGTGAGGCTAATCTCGTCGGTGGCGACACAGCCAGTCCGGTTCTTCGGCGGTTGGCGTCGGAGGTCGTACGACGGTAACTGGTGGCCAGTTGGACAGCACCGCTTTTCGATAGGGCCTTCGAATGAAGAATACGTCTCGACCCTTGAGGTATTTTCACTGGATCAGCATGGCGATCTTCCCGACAATTCGTTGGGTCAAGAAGGTAAGTCGCTGCGAACCTGGACCGCGGGTACTGAAGATGGCGATCTTCGTGACGCTTTTTGATGTGAAACATCTTTAGCCGCGCCTTGGGGTGTGAATCCGATCTCCAAAGAATAACGCTCTCGCCGGAGTAACATTGCATTCTTTTCTTATTAAACACAATTATATATTTTCCAGTTACCTTCAATTTCTATGTTTCACATCTGCCAGGCGTCCCGTGACGGCTCATGTTTTTTTTGTTGATGCGCACCTGTCGTTGTCGCTCGGAACGGAAACGGGGTACTGTCATATTGAACGTCCATCGACACACGTCGCGAGTAGGGAGTTCACGTCGGGTGAAAAATAAAGACGGTTCCTTGTTGTCAAACGCGCAGAAGGTTAACCTAAAAGCCTATACTGAATCAAATCGCGCGCTATTCAAAATATCCACATACGATATTAAGGAAGGGTAACTAATTCTCTACTCTTACTCTTTCCCTAATCTATTCTTTTTCTTTTTTCTGTATTTTCCATCTTATTTCATAACATTTCGGAATTTTGGGAAGGCCTCTAGGCAGGTCTGTCTTTATGACAGACATGCCTAGTACCAATTCGAGTTCAAATTTAAAAAAATATGATACTATTAAAAGTCGTCTATTGCTAGATAAATCCAATTTTAAAAGAAAATTGGCTTGTGAAAATTCCAATAAAATCCCTCCAAAAAAGGAATTATTGATACAAGATAAATTTTCTCTGCAAAACAAAAAAACGTCTGTTGATGTTTCTAAGGAAAAAATTTGCGAATCCTTGCTGAACGACGGCTCTCTTTCACAGAACAAATTAAATTCTTCTGACCCTTTTAATAGTTCAACCAATATGTCTGTTGATAAAGCCTCTTCTTTTACTCAAAATATACAAACTGAGCATGAGATTGACAAAATGTCAGATACTGAATCTGTAAACTCCAACGATTCTTCTCTTACAATCTCTAACTCTGCCGATGTTTACCCTGAATTTGATAAAAGATTCAAACATTTCTTATCACATCATGAAGCTCCATATATTATAAACATAGAACTAACCAAAGAATCAAATAAAAATCATTTAGATCCTACTGTTATCGCTAAACTGATTTCCTCTAAATTCAAGGAAGGTATTAATGAAATCTATAGTGTTTCAAGAAGAAAAGTTGCAATTAAGGGTGATGATAGAAAAATCATTAATCAATTACTCGATGATCCAGTATTCAAAGCCAATAAATATAAATGTGTAATACCATATCACTTATATACTAGATTTGGAGTCATAAAAAATATTTCTCTTAATGTAAGTATGAATGATTTTGTAAACAACTGTACTATTGATAAAGATTTGTCTATCATCAGCACAAGGAGACTAAACAGAAAAATAGAAGTTGAAGGTAAAGCGACATACACCCCTTCCAAAACCATTTTAATTAATTTTGATTCAAAGTATCTGCCAAAATATGTTCACTTTAACCTAGTTAGATATGCTACATACATGTACAAAACCCGTCCCAGACAATGTTATAATTGCTTCAGATTTGGCCATGTAAAAGATAACTGCAATTCCAAAAGTAAATGTAAACATTGTGGGGAAACTAATCATAGCATAACTATACATTGTCCTAAAGCTGATAGTCCTCCTTCATGCGCCAATTGTAATGGTATTCATTTCCCAACTGATCCTCAATGCCCTTTTAAAATAAAACAAGTAAAAATCTAGTGACATATAGTATCAACAACAAAACAATCAATAAATCAATTTAACCAATCTAATTTTGCAACTCCTGACAACATTCAAAATCCGAAACAAACCATGCAAATGCTAATTGACATCTCCAATAACCTAAATACTTTGATCAGAAATCTTTCATTAAATCCAAATTTCCTTGAAAATGATTACAATACTCCTTTGAATAATACTGATCTGAATTTCAATGATTCTCAAATTATTCCCCATTCTTCTCAATTAAATTCTGTCTCTCAGCTTTCTACTATCATTGAAAATGGAGGATAGTACTAAAAATTTGAAAATCTTCCAATGGAACGCTCATAGTATAAAAAACAAGAAATATGAAATTCAAAATTTATTAAATGATTTCGACATTTTTGTTATTGTTGAATCTTGTCTCAAACCTAATGATTCTTTTTTCCTTAAAAATTTTGCCGTTATCAGAAATAATCGGATTACAGACAAAGGTGATGGTATCTGTATATGTATTAAAAATAATATTATTTACAACAAAATTGACGATTTTTTGAATATCCCTAATGTTTTTGAATCTTTAAACGTTATAATTTTTCCAAATACCAATAATGAATTACTAATTTCTTCCGTGTATAGGCCCCCTAATAATAATTTCAATACCAATAATCTGACCATTTTCTTTAACAAATTAGATTCATTTTATCAGCTTACTAAAATAAAATCTTTAGTTTTAGGTTACTTTAATTGTCATAATTCAGCATGGGATAACCCAGATCTTTCTGATAATAGAATTGGCTCTCACTTACTTGAACAAATAGATTTATCTAATTTAATTTTGCTAAATAATGGTGATCGTACTTTTTTGCACAATAATATTAACGTCATCTCTGCTGTAGATCTCACTTTTATTTCTTCGGATTTAGTTGCAAATACTAAGTTCTTGACGATTCGCTTTCTAGTGACCATCTTCCTATTCATATTGATATAATTTTAAATTATGACAGATCCAATACTAAATCTACTACGCATAAAATCAGTTTAAAAAGAATTGATTGGTCTCTATTCAGTGATTATTTAAATGATATC
Source organism: Pteromalus puparum (assembly GCA_012977825.3). Classification (NCBI taxonomy): domain Eukaryota; kingdom Metazoa; phylum Arthropoda; class Insecta; order Hymenoptera; family Pteromalidae; genus Pteromalus; species Pteromalus puparum. The sequence goes on along the minus strand of CM053172.1, from coordinate 19,003,585 downwards.
TCGCAATCTTTAGACAATAATTCTAATAATTATTCTCAAAGCATACAAGATAAATACTCCACATTTTTAAACTATATTATTAAAGCTATAGATTTTTCAAAACCCAATTGCAATAAAACTTTAGGCAATAACAAAAAAAATAATAACAATAAATTTAAATTTAAAAAAACTAGTGCAACTTGGTGGGATGATGAATGCGATAAATTAATTTCCATTAGGAAAGACTCGTATAAGAACTTTTCAAGCAATGTCACCCTTGAAAATTGGATCAATTTAAAAAAAAACTAGAGCTAAAACGAAACGAGAATTAAGAAATATTAAAATTGATAAGTTAAAAAAGTTTACTGAATCTCTGAATAAAGATGTGTCCTTAAATTATGTATGGGATGTTGTTAATAAATTCAAAAATTGTATTTTGAGCAACTCTAATCAATTTATGAATGATTTGAAATATATTAATTCTGCTAACACTTTTATAGCTGAATTCACAAAACCTTTTCCTTTCTATGTGACTCCACCTTCTATTAATGAATCATATGCCCTCCCTAATTTTTTACAGTTAGATAACAGTTACTTAAACAACGTGTTCTCCATTTCCGAATTCAACAACGCTATTAATAATCTCAAATTAAAAAGTGCCCCCGGCCTTGACCAGATTTGTAACTTTTTAATATCAAAATTACCTTCTTCCTTTTCAGACCATATTCTTTCTCTTTTGAACGAAATATTCATCAGCGGGATTTTTCCAGAAGAATGGAAACATTTTCTTGTAATTTTAATTCCAAAAAGTGTTCCTGGCAAAGTTAGACCTATAGCTTTAGCTTCATGCTTTCTTAAATGCCTTGACAAAATGATTCATTTTAGACTTAACTATTATTTAGAACACAACAATATACTTTCAAATACTCAATTTGGATTTAGACGTAACAAATCCTGCATTGATTGTTTATCCATACTTACATCTGATATATATTTCTCTCTAGCCAGCAATAAATTCATCATAGTTGTCTTTTTGGATATAAAAGGCGCTTTCGATTGTGTCAATCCAAACATTTTATTACAAGATTTACTACATATTAATGTACCTTATAACATTCGTATGTTTATTTATAATTTATTAAGTAATAGATTATTATTCTTCAAAACAAACAATAACATTAATGGTCCTTTTAATATCAATTATGGTCTACCTCAAGGATGTATCTTAAGCCCCATTAATTATAATATTTATACCAGAAATGCTTATCAACATATTGAAAATAATTGCAATCTTCTTCAATTTGCTGATGACACAGTTGTTTATTGTATGGATGACAATATTGATAATGCTATCTTATCTATTCAAAAAAGTATTGATTCTCTAACTGAATATTTTAAAGTAAGAAATCTTATTTTAGCACCTGAAAAAACAAATCTTCTCATATATACAAGAAAAAAAATAAATAAAAATAACTACTCGATTAATATAAATGACAAACCTATATATCCTTCTAATAAAGCCACATATTTAGGTATAATTTTTGATGATAAACTGTCCTGGAAATATCATATTGAATATATTATTTGCAAATGCCGTAAAGTTTCTAATATTCTTAAGTTTCTTAGATCCACATGGTGGGGTGGCCATCCTCAAATTCTTTTAAATATATATAAAGCATTAATTAGAGGTGTTTATGATTACGGTTCTTTTTTATGCAATTTTAATAATAAAAAGCTGGAATTAACTTTAAATAGAATTCAATATTCTTCCATCAGAATAGCTCTTGGTTATCGTAAATCAACCCCTATTAGAATCTTACACGCTGAAGCTCGTGAACCTCCCTTAAATCTGAGGTCTGAGTATTTAGCTTCTAAATTTTTAATTAAAGTTTTTGCTTGCGAAGAACACCCCTTAATAGATAAATTAAACTCTTTATTAGCTTTAACTAGACACGAAAACAAGTTTAAAATTAAATCTTGTGACGTTGCGCTTTTTAAGACCAAATCCCTTAGTCTCGCAAACGTCTAGATCTCAATACTGCTCTTATTTATCGACTCGCTAGGACTCTTACATCTAGAGGGGGACACACGATAGGACTAGGGACAAGAATTAGCCTGGCGTGGCAGAGGGTGAAGTCAGTAAAAACACAATCAATTGTAATGCTGAAATAAATAATATTATATTGTACTATCTTCCGTCAAGCCTTGCTCGACTACAATCTCGCTTCGGCCGCTATCTTCCAGTCAAATACTCGTTACTCGTTAGATTATTAAATGATTAGTAGAATTAATGTTCAATTACGAAGTCTCATTCAAATATGCTCGCGTAAACAATAATAATTTCTGTTAATAATAATAGTACTCGTTTATTCTAATAATGTGTATTTAACCACGGTCTACTTCCGCTCGAAAATCAGGCGCAATTAATTATACTACTCTGTTCTCAAGTTAATCGCGAATATTCGTATATAACGTGATTTTAGAAGCGAATCCACGTTTCACATCAAAATGGCGGCGGCGTCGGTCGAAAGGACACGGCGTCACCAAGATGTCGATTTCGTATCGTTAATGGAGTTCAGACCTACGAATACTGCTCTGCGGTGGGTCTGCTCATGTAGATCAACTCCTGAAATATTCGCGAAATTAAAGTCGCGATCGGCGTCTGCTCTGCTTCCACGTATCAGTCGAAAACCCGAGACTTTGCCTCAAGGGTAGCGCCAACCATGCAACAACCGCGGCTTGTTAGTTATTGGAAAGCCGGAGTTCTCTTTGACCTCAACGGCGTCGCTAATAAATGGTTAGAACATTTAGCATAACCAGATCTGTTGGCGCAAGGACTTACTCTCAATATCTCCTTAAATACGTACGCAACTCGATTTAAACTCAAAGAAAGAATAAGAACAACTCGTAGACTCTCGCGCTAAACTACTAACTCCAAACTACCAACTACCAACTCGCTCGCGAATTCAAAGTAGCGACACTGCAGTTAATTGTTATTGAGAGACGTCCGACGCGGTTGAGAGCAGCAAACCAAGTGAACGAGAAGGAAGTCTCCTCGCGACGCGATGCTCAGCGCGTCCCGGAAAAGGACGACTCGTTGCGCCCTCTATAACGGCTTCCGCGACGCGAACACTTCGTGTATCAAGCACGCGACGAGCGCGCCAATTACGAAAACGCGAGCGCGGCCGGTCGCGATCTCATTGTTACTGGACGTCGCGCGGTGCACGGGACGGCCTCGCGCGCGGCGACATGTCGCTATCAGCGGTGTGGCTAGTGGTGTACGCGCGAGTCCCCCACTAGCCAGCTTCGTTCTCTCCGAGCTCTCTTTCTCTCTCTCTCCCGCGCGCGCGTCATTCACGCCTCGTGCTCGTTCGCGCGTGTTCCAGGCCTCGCTGCCTACGTGTGTGCGCGACTCCTGGTGTCTGTGTTTCGCGGTTCTTCTGGCTGTACCGGTACAGCAGCGCCCGCGAGATCCAGCTGACTCGCCTCGGCGCGGCGCGACGGCGTCGTCTGCTGTGTAGCTAGTGCGGAGTCGACGTCTCTCCTGTCCGCTGACAGGAGAGGTTAAGAGCCCCGCGGGGTCGTGTGTTGTTGATCCGGTGTCGTGCTTCCGCGTTGTTTGTTGTTATGCTCTGCTGCAGTGCGGTTCACTGCAGCAGAGCTGCTAATTGTTTATTTACGGCACCGAGAGTTGCACAGTATTCGCACTGTTGCCAACTCCTCGGGCCGAACTATGACGCGATTTCTCGTATACGACGTGTAGCTACTCTACACGTCGCAATCTAAATTCAAATTAATAAATATAAATACTTATTCATCACTATTCTTTAAAAAAAAAATTCATTTATAAATCTGTAGCTCCAGTCCCTTATAATTTTGATTTTAATGTTATCCTTTATCAACCCATGGTTAATCTATCTTCTGGAATTAAAATTAACGACTCTGATTCTCCTAATTCTAAATTTGAAAACATTTTTAGAGATAAATTGATGAACTGTTGTAATTTTTACACTGATGCGTCGAAAACCGAAAAAGGAAACTATGTAGGATTTGCTCTTTTTCCTCAGATTGGGAACGAGACTTAATTCTTAAATATAAACTTTCTTGTCATTGTTCTATTTTTACAGCAGAAGCCTATGCTATTTTACACACCATTAAATTTATTTTAGATAATAAACTTAGTCCTTGTTGTATTTATTCAGATTCAAAAAATGTAATTGAATCTTTAGTTAGTAACCCTTATTCAAAGAATATTAAATTTATCATACTTGAAATTAAAAAATTATTATTACAAGCATTTAGTGAAAATATAATAATAAATATTATTTGGATACCAGCTCATGTCGGTATACTAGGTAATGAAAAGGTGGACATATTAGCGAAAGATGCAATATTAAGTGGTTCCTTTATGAAGTCACCTATACCTTCATCTGATCTCAATCATAGTATTAATAATTTATTTAAATCAAAATTCTTGTCATTCTTAATTCATCCCTATAATCATACAGGTCTATATTATTTTGAACGTTTCTTTGAATTTAGCAAAAAACCTTGGTTTGGCAATTCTCATTCATCCAGATTTCATATAGTATCTATTAACAGATTAAGGGCGAATCATTATAACTTGAACTCTAGTCTTTTTAGAAAAAATTTAGTTAATACGGAATCTTGTTCTTTTTGTAATTATGTAATTCAAGATGCTGAACATATCTTTTGGCATTGCTCTAAATTTAATGAGCAAAGAATAATTTTGGAAAGAGAGCTGTTAAAAGTCAGATATTCTAAACCCTTTAATTTGGAATTGTTTTTAAAATATCCTAATAGCGATGCATGCAAAATATTAACTAATTTTCTCAAAACTTGTGAACTTTTTATTTAGCAATAGTATTTCCCATTTAATTGATTTCTACATATTGTATCTGTTTCAGATTACTTAAAGTTACTTACAGATATCCCCAAAATATTCATTTCTTATTCTCTCATATAATCTCATCCTATTTTCTCCTTATTTTCCAATTTCCTTTCCTTTCTACCCTTCCTTGAAAGATTGAAGATAGAAGATTTTTTCTTCAAATATTTGAATTCATGAGCAATGAAATCAACATAACCTGGTGATGACCTAAGTCACAGTTTGTCACTGACCAGCAAGATAAGGTCACAATATTAAAGAAAGAAGAAACGAACGGAAACGTCCTGTAGCCGACTTGCTGCTAACTGCCGACGCCGTGGAGACCATGTGCCGTCTAGTCGTAGCATGCGACACGAATTGCGCCAACAGGCCTTCGCCGCGTTGCTACGTCTCGTACACAATATTTGTACAAAAGCGGCTTCGACGCCTCTTATTACGCCGCCTAGGACAAAGTCACCATGGGGTTGATTCAGAAGACGGCAAATGCTGTCGACGTCAGAGCACGAGTGGGACGCAGCTAGCAAGTCGAGGAACCACGGGTCTACGATTAAGGTCCAGAAAGTCAGGCTTTGCCGGTTGACCGCTAGCATCGACTACTAAAGAGCTTTAGCTCGCTGGTAATACGCGAAGTGCGGACCTCCAGAGGAGAGAGAGAGAGAGAGAGAGAGAGAGAGAGAGAGGACGCGTATTAAACCGTACTGCGCGAGCCCAAAGATTGTTGAGAGGTGCCGAGGAAGCGGAGCTTCACTGGTCGATCTGTCAGCTCGATGGCTTTGAGTAGAGTGACTGCGCAAGAACCGACCTCGGAGAGAGGACTCGACGTGGAGACGCGTTGCGAGCCCGAAGACTACTGATCGAAGTCCAGGAAGCAAGGCTTCTCCGGTCAACCGGCCAGCGTAGAGATTTCGGGTAGAGTGTGCGAGTGCTAGCGCTCTTCTCCCTTTTGACTTCGGAGCGCGGACGTCGGTGAAAGATCTGGGTCTCGTTCCCGTCGGGAGGTTTTCTGCGGCCCAGGATAAGGTAGCGCCAGGAGAAAAATAAGAAATCCAAAATATTCTGTAAGACGGTTATTTTCTCTAAATGGTCCTTAGGCTGGCTGTCCTCCGGGTGATGCTGTCGGATTTAAGAGTCGCACGGAAAAACCCTTGAGAGTGCAGGAGCGCAAAAAAGAGGTTAGCATCGCCACCTCGAATTGATGCGATGGTGCTCTCATTTTGGGCGCCAAACTCGCCCAAAGCAGACAAAGCGTCAGTTTTCACGCGTTTGAGGTTTGAGTTTATAGTAAGTACCCTTAAGTAAGTACGCGCTAGCTTTAAATTTATAGTGACGCCTCAACAGCAAGTGTCGAACACGAGGTCGAACCGGACCGACCTTAACGATTTTCCCGTGTACTCATGTTAAAATATGGTGCTCAGCGCGTTTCGTGTGTAATTTCTTTATTAGTACTAGCTGGCCCCGCTCTCGAAGAAGGCGTTTGGGTGCGTTGTGCGCCCAAAACTAGCTGCTGCGGTTCCAAATACGAAGTGGCGCTGCGCGTACCGTAATAGGGGCCACCGGACTACTAAGGGTTTTTTCGTTCGCGAGACGGCAGTGAGAAAGTAGCTCACCGGGAAAAGGTTGGGAGCGAACTGTGTCGCGGACATGCGGGAGCTAATGCGCTTTCGCTGCGCAGCGCCGACAGTAGTGGTGGAGAAAGTAATCATGCGCCAGCAAAACTGTAGGTAGCGGGTAACAAATATTTGTTCAAATAATTTTAATCAATATGACAGATAACATAGACGTATGGCCTATCTTTGGTGTTACTACTATCCTCATAGTACTTCGATTAATGTGCACCAGATGTATAAACAGTTCATTTTGGCATGTATTTTTATTATGTCCCTTCAACAGGGCGATTACTTGTGGTTCACAACTTTGTTTTGGCTTTAATCTAAAAACTTTCATATAGCTAGTGAGCTGAAATTTTACGTGCAAATTTGTTTCGGCATGTTACAACAATATATCAACTGGATCTTAACTTAAAAAATTGTTTAGAAACAGACTATGATAGCAATTTTTACTTATATACCTTGGTTGGACATTTCGCAGCAAATCCCATGGCTTGAGCGTGGAAATTTGCCAATAGATGTTCATATGAAAATTGAAACTTTAAGTTTCTGTGCATATAAACTTACTTAAACTAACAACTAATTATAAATATAGATAATTATAAGGTAATTTATATTAAATATAGCTTTTTTAATATAAAAATACGTCAAGTATTCTTATTATAAAATTTTCGATTGCGTAAAGAGCATAGCAATTCATTAAGCAATTCTTATACAGTTATTACGCACCAAAACAAGGTAGTTGGCACTGCCCAGGCACTTATAGTCTGTAAAAGCAGTTTTACTGCTACATTTTCTACTAGGACTATACATGGCTCTAAGTAATAACAGTGTCGAAGAGGTTTGAATATATTAAAAATTATATGCCTTGTACAAATTGAGCATGTAATTTGCTAGAAGTTTTAATTTTTTGCGTGACTAAAGCCAACTTCTTCAACATATAATTCACATACATACAGCCTTTATTATTTAAATTTCCAAATTGCTTTAGTGATCATATTTATTTTATCCACCACATATTATAACAACAAAATTATATAACAATAATAAAAATGTAAACTGTGCGTATAAACACAAAGTATGAAGGTGATAAAAAGAAGAAGCTTAATTGAGCGCGTGTGTATCTATAAATACAGAACGTATGCATATGACCCTATAGCATATGAATAATATGCAATATTACAAATTATTTTGTTAAATTATGTTTGCGGAGGAAGTAGTCCTTAGTATGAAGTTATCCCTCGGTAGTGATTTAAGAAGGGTTGGCGGATTTTCATCGGTCTCTCCGAGGCAAGGTAATGTTCCGAAAGAAAACAATTTAACTTATTTTTTCTTTCGACGACGTTTCGACGAACAATGTCGCCCTCATCAGGAAAACTGAGAAAAGGTTCGGTTTATTATTAGCAAATTAAAAATACAAAATTATTTCAAATGTGTGATGTTATGAAGTGCTTACAAAAACTATAGTACTCGACAGGCTCGCTGATGGAAAGTTCGAGGCTGCGTTTCCCCCCCGGGCGCCGGCGGCGGCGGGGGGAGAGCGTGTGGTCGTTGCGTCTCTCTCCGCTGTTCGAGGCAAATTCGCAAGAATTGGATATCCGCACGGCTTTTATACTCTGCGCGGAACAGCGAGAGTTGCGATCGGTTTGTTGACATTTCGCTAGTGACGTGAGCGTCGCTACTCATATGTGCCTACAGCTGACAGTAATAGAAGGTTCGAGAAACTCGTTGATTTTCGGAGATTATCGGAGAGCGGTGTGTTGGTCCGATGCGATTCTATATTCGAGATGTATTTACAGGTAGCGCAATCGGAGAACGGAGAGCGAGTGAACGAGTGTGCGTTGAGCATTTTTTTTTCTATTATGATATCGGAGGTGTGTGAGTCATGTGTGTTGTTGTTTTTATTTGATGTATTAGGTGTGTGTACACAGAACTTAGGTGCTGTGTATCTTCTTTTTTATTCACACCGTTTTCTTGTAAATGTATGTGTATCATTTCGGATATTAATCTTTTATTTAAATTTGTTTCTTTGTCTTTGATTTTATAGTTGTCAAAATTAAAAGTGTGGTTATTATTTTGCATATGATCGGAAATTACGCTATTTTTTTATTTTTTGTGCTCGTTGATGCGTGTATATACATTTCGTTTAGTTTGGCCTACATACGTTGCAGAACAGTCATTGCATTTAAGTTTATAGACTACATTATTTTCGTTGTTTTTTTCTATCTTATCTTTACCCTTGATGATAATTCTTTTCATGTAGCTGTTTATTTTAGGTACAGTTTCAATATTTTTAGCTTTAAATACATGACTGGTTTGCTCGTAAAAATCGCTAATGTAAGGTAGGCTTACAATGTTCCGTTTTTCATTGCGGTTCGTTGTTTGTTTTGGTGTATCAGATGTAATTGTGGCTAGTCGTTTTCGCAAATATTTGTTCACGAAGGCCGGCGGGTAGCTGTTTTTGACAATGTTTATGTTTTTATTATGGAATTTCTTATTTGACAATTTGATCGCTCTATCGATGACATTGTAGACCATTGCTATTTTTTGAGATAACGGGTGTTGTGACTTATAATTTAAGAATCTACCAGAGAAAGTCGGCTTTGTGTACCAGTCGGTAATTATATTATATTAATATAAAATAACCAAAATATAATATTTACTCTCGCCGATAAGGGCGGTGTCACTGTTGCAATGAACAGATCTGACTACACCGACATGATGGAAAAACACTTATCTGATAGGAACACATATACATTAATTGCAAAAAACCCTCGAACAAAAATACAAAATAAAGTCAANTCCTCTAACAAAAATACAAAATAAAGTCAAGAAATTCATAAACAGTTGAACAACAACGGCTTTTTCGGTAGAAAGTATAGCAAAACAAAGCTCACTCAAACAGACACATCTCTACCTAGGTGCTATGGTCTACCTAAAATACACAAAGTAAATATCTCATTACGCCCCATAATATCTACAATAGGCTCACCAACGTATTTTCTATCAAAAAACCTCCTTAAAATCTTACAAAATAGCATAAAAAACCCGCCTCTTATGTCGATAAGTTAAGTTCTGTGTACACACACCTCATACATCAAATAAAAACAACAACACACATGACTCACACACCTCCGATATCATAATAGAAAAAAAGATGCTCAACGCACACTCGTTCACTCGCTCTCTGTTCTCCGATTGCGCTACCTGTAAATACATCTCGAATATAGAATCGCATCGGACCAACACACCGCTCTCCGACAATGCCCGAAAATCAACGAGTTTCTCGAACCTTCTATTACTGTCAGCTGTAGGCACATATGAGTAGCGACGCTCACGTCACTAGCGAAATGTCAACAAACCGATCGCAACTCTCGCTGTTCCGCGCAGAGTATAAAAGCCGTGCGGATATCCAATTCTTGCGAATTTGCCTCGAACAGCGGAGAGAGACGCAACGACCACACGCTCTCCCCCCGCCGCCGCCGGCGCCCGGGGGGGGGAAACGCAGCCTCGAACTTTCCATCAGCGAGCCTGTCGAGTACTATAGTTTTTGTAAGCACTTCATAACATCACACATTTGAAATAATTTTGTATTTTTAATTTGCTAATAATAAACCGAACCTTTTCTCAGTTTTCCTGATGAGGGCGACATTGTTCGCCGAAACGTCGTCGAAAGAAAAAATAAGTTAAATTGTTTTCTTTCGGAACATTACCTTGCCTCGGAGAGACCGATGAAAATCCGCCAACCCTTCTTATTTTATTAAAAATCGCGTAACTTCGATTGCAAGCTCCACCCCAATATCATATTTGACATGCTCGAAGCTCTTGAAATAAAGAACACTGCCAGCTTTCGAAACCCAAAATTGGCTTCGCTGAAGCTGAGCAGTGAGATCGTATAACTTCAGGAGGTTCTATACTAAATAGAAATAACGCCAAAATAATTCTGAAATTTCGTATACAGATTCGCATATGCCTCAAAATTATCTACATAAATTTTCAGAAAGCTAGGGTACCTACAAGTCTTAACGCCAAGTTTTTGTTGAAAAAAATTGTACTATAAGAAAAATATCTGATAAATAATTAGAGCCCTTAAAAAATATCATTGGATACCTCTAACTAATAAAAAAAAATTACAGAATGCCGAAAACGGACATTTAACCTCAAAAAATTAGTCAAATCAGTTTCTACGGGAAAATTTTTATTCTTAATCAGGACAAATATGATTGTTAAATTTACTCGAAAAATCGCTATTTGTTGTAGGTTTACGGTTACAGCTTCTTTAAGAGTGCATATTTAAAAATAAATGAAAAGTAAAAGATGCACCGATTTTGACTAGTATAGTAGGGTGAGAACCTCCTTCAATTCTTATGTAGCAATATGAAACAAGCTATATAGGTATACAAATTTTTGTTTAATTCTACACAAAATTTGAAAAAAAGTACCAACATATTTTTACCTAAATTGTTTCCAACATGCCTTAAAAAGCCATTAAAGTTAGCATTAAAAGCAAAAGATCCGCTTCCAATTCTTTGGCACGTAGCTTCCTTCAACATTATGTATTGCTTAATATTAGAATTGTTTTTACTTCATATATAATTCTATCAAGTTTTTTTTTTTTTGTTTGATGGATAAAATTATTTCGAATAAATTACATATATATATAATTAAATCTCTCTCTCTCTCTCTCTCTCTCTCCACTAGGTGTCGCAGAAGTAACACGCGCCTGTATATCGCTCCGCAGTTTTGTTGTTTTTTCGCTGAAAAACACTCATACAAAAATTGTTTCATTTCTGTCAAGTGATGGCTATAGTGCTGAACTAACTGTGGTGCAAGACTCAGTGAAGTAAAACTCCTATCATGGTGCTAAATTTTGCGTGAAGCTTCTCGGCACCTGTGACGTAAGCACAGAGTGAGGCCTGCCGTTTGCTACGTAGGCCTCTGTCTGCGTCGTGGCTCCAGGCGTGTGTGTGTTCCTGCAGGAGTTATTAAACCCGACAGTCGGGAGGACTTCCTCAAGAGCCAAGGAGCATACAATTAATTGAGCACAAACTGTGATGAGAGGTTAGTAGTACAGCTGAACGCCTCAGCGGAGCTTTACCGTTGTTTTTCGACGTTGGCTGCCCTGCTTTTTTGGCAGTGGCGCGCGACTTTCAAACTTCCTAGCAACATCTCTAAAATGGATATCGCAACGAGAGCAGCGGTTTGCACAGTTTGTAATGACGCTCCTACACCTCCTACAAGTACGTGCTCAGTCTGCAGACTTCCTTGTCACACTCGCTGTTCCAACAAAAAGAAAAATGTCATGTGTGACAAGTGCCGCACTATAGGTCAAATCGCATTTTTTGGTTCAAAATCTAATATCTCCAAAACAAATGGAGGAATCAATCCAAATTTTGGTATGGTTTAAGTTTAAGTAATAAGGATTAAAGGAACATTATTGAGAATGTCATTACCCACTATTGTAGGGGTGAAACCAAAGGCTAAAATAGGACACCTTTCAAAAATCCATCTTTTTTCACTCTTCTTTATGGTGTATCTCAAAGAAAAATAGAGATATTGATACAAGTTTTTGGTTAAATACTCGCCATTATAATACAGATTGAGGAAACCTTTATTAAAATGCCGTCAACCCCTATGTTAGGGGTGGGCATAGGGGGTAAAGGGATGAAAAATCGAAAAATCGCCGAAAAATGTTCTAAAGGGTTTTCGTGGTCGCTGAAAACGATTCTGACGACCATTTAGTCATTACTTTCCAGCTTGGGCATGACTTGTGGTTCTCAACCCCCACTTTGGGGGGTGGGCATGGGGGGTAAGGGGGTGAAAAATCGAAAAATCGCCGAAAAATGTTATAAAGGGTTTTCGTGGTCGATGAAAACGATTCTGACGACCATATAGGCATTACTTCCCTGCTTGGGAATGACTTGCGATTATCATCCCTCGCTCTAGGGATGGATAAAATTGATGTGTGTTATATATATAAAAATAGGCAAATTAATTTATAAAAACTTAATTATGCATCCATGCATTAACATGTATATCATTTTCTAATTTCTACTTAAAAATTTTCGCCGCTTTATCTATTACTTTTATATTTTTATACTGCTCATTATTTGATAATTCAACAGCACGAACCACTATAGTAGTATCAGATGCTTCACTTATCATGGCTGGTTTTCTACGAGCATTTATCTTGATTATTGCATTTATTATTGGTCCAGATGTTATATTTTTTGTTTAGCCCATTTTCATCTAATCTAGCTCATTTCAGATTTAAGTATTTAATGGTTCTATTTATATTTTATGCTGTCAGATTTAGCCAAAAACAATGAAGTTACTGAAATTTAATAAAGTACCACTATACGACGAAGGTTTAATATACAATAAATATATGCAGCCTATCAATAACTTATATCTAACATATACTTCGATAGAAAATGTCGGTAAAAATTAATAATTTTCAAACGATGAATTTGGCCATTTTTTTGCAAAAACTATACCTCATTAACAACTACTCTGCACAATTTTAAAATGATTCTTACATTTTACAAATAATTGTCGGCAATGTACTGTTTTTTACACACACACACACGCACATACACACACACACACATCCCAATATTTTTTTTGAAATTATTTCTACATTGTCTGTATACACACACACACACACACACACACACACACACACACACACACACACACACACACACACACACACACACACACACACACATATCCCAATTTTTTTTGAAATTATTTCTACATTGTCTGCATATATATACACACACATANCACACACAATGTATAAATAATTTCAAAAAAAATTTGGTTATAATAATGATTTTGTTACTAGACAACATTGATTTATATTTAAATTCGAATGATCATAGTGATATCAAAGATTCCGAGGAATATAGACTTATTTTATAATGAACAATCAAAATATGAAGAATTAATGTAACTACAAATAAATGTTTTTTTTATATAAAAATTAGATTTTTGATACTAGTTGTTTTAAAACCTTCAAAATGTTGCTTGTGCAAGACATTTTCATTAATCCTCTTGAAAATTAGTATATGTATTCTCTGTAACATTTTGAAGAGAAGTTAATATTTTTTATTTAGGTATCGATTCTCGAAAAATACGTTTGACTATGAATATTATTAAATTATACTACTTTTTAAAATGTTTTTATTGTTTAAATAATTCTTGATTTATTTAAAATAAACGATGAGCGTTCTAAAGATAATATATATAAATTTCTGTGCGGCTCTAAATGTATGTCCAAATCATCAATATTGATTTAGTCAAAGCCCTGTATAAAAAACACTTATTAAAAGGCCTTGTTTTAAATGATTATAATTGGTTTATATAATAACTTCAGTAAATACGGATGAAAAATTTTAACCTAAAAGTCTATAATTATAAAACTAAAGGACATAAGGCAATTATTTTTTTAAGCGTATTTACTAAAGCCACATAAATAGTTTATTGTTTTTCCGATTACATAACCTTAAAAATGCTTAAAAATGCGTTGAAAAGCAATATTAGAAATATACAAAAGCACGTCCCAGAATAGTCACGATTACATGAAATTCAAGTAAAATAAAGCTGCAGATAAGAATAAGTATATAAAGATACAGTTCACAATTTAAGCAAAAATAAGAATAGTCTTTCTTCGTTGTAGATCAAACGAAATTTTAAAAAAATTATTACAAATCAGTATGATTTGAGAGTAGGCGAAAAAATCCGTTGTTTATAATACAGCTATTAGCCGTGTATGTAGCAAAAATAAATAAGTTGATATTTGATGAGCAGGAGCTGTTATGTGCATTAACGGTCAATTCAAAACCCGACGATGAAATATTGTCACAGACGCACACGTCTGCAACGCGAGCAGCGAGACGAGTCAGTGATAAGAGTCAGCCGAGCCGTAGTACGTGGTGCCAACAGGTGGCGGCACGTCCGACCACAGAGAGAGAGAGAGAGAGAGAGAGAGAGAGAGAGAGAGATAGATAGATAGATGCTCTTTTATTCGCTAAATAGCAAAAATACAATAATGAAGCAACTAGGTTGCTAAAGTAGCTTACATACATGGTAACCATGGTACAGTTAGTTTACGCACGCAGTTAAATAATTTACGTGCGGCACAAATAAAATATTTTCAGATAGTAGTGCTATATAATATATGTAAGGTGAAAACACCATCGCATATCACAGTAAATCAGTACTTTTCGACATTTTTGTCATAGAGCTATCCATATTGCACGACATTAAAATTATACGCTGTAACATTATAGATAAGATACAGATAAATACATTATAAATAAAATACAGAATAAAATACTATATACAGCCAATAAACTGAGTCAGACTAGAATATAATTAGCAACGCTGGTCGAATTGGGGCAGTCAGAGATCGAGAGCAAGCAGATGCAGTCGCAGCGCTCTTTTAAATGATGCAAGCGATGGAAGATTGCGCAGGGTGGAAGGGAGAGAATTCCAGAAACGAGCACCATGAACTTGAAAGGCCCTAGCTCCGGCCTCGGTGCTCGCTACGGGAATGTTGAGTTCCGGTGGATCTCCCCTACTGGAGGCACGTGGCTTATACTTCGTGAAAAGTGAGGCCAGGTACTCAGGCTCACCGATTCGAACTGCCTTGTACAGAAGAATGGCCTCGAAGTAGAGCCTACGAGAGTCCGTGCGAAGCCACTCCAGTCGCCTCCTGTAGGGGGTGATGTGCTCATCCCTTCTCACTCCAAAAATATATCTCACACACGAATTGCTCAGTCGTTGCAATCGAATGCGCTGTTCATTCGATGCGTCGAGGACAGTCACAGTACAGTAGTCCAAGTGTGGTTGAATAAGGGTCTCGACCAGCCTCCTACGGAGAGTCTCGGTGGTGCAGCCCCTAATAAACCGCAAGCTATAGAGGGCTTTATTTACTTTTTTTGTGATTGAATCTACTTGCGGCTTCCAAGTGAGTTTACTATCAAGCACAACACCGAGACTCACGACCGTATCGCTGAAAGGGACGATCACGCCGTCCCGCAACGGAACTCCAGGCAAGCTCCATGACTTGATATCATTTACATTCCTCATGGAGCCGAAAAATATGGCTTTGGTTTTACTGGTGTTCAGTCGCAGGCCGGAGCTCCCCGCCCAATCAGCAACCAATCGTGCCGCATCAGCCAGCCGAGCCAGGCCCTCGTGGAATTTATCCTTGGTGGTATGCAGATAAATTTGAAGGTCGTCAGCGTAGAGTAGATGTTGAACCGCAGAGCCATCAAGTACGTCTTGTAAGTCGTTAACGTAAAGACTGAACAGCAGGGGTCCCAGGACAGAACCCTGTGGTACACCCAGATTGGTTTCCAGCCATTCTGAGTTACCATTTTTATTCGAGATAACCATTTGCGTGCGCCCTTGTATGTAAGATTTTATCCACAGGAGGGCCGTCCTAGAAAACCCCAACTGCTGCAGTTTAGCAAGCAATTTCGTAGGCGAGATGGTATCAAAGGCTTTGCTGAAGTCAAACAGCAGCAAAAGAGTCACCCTTTTTTTGTTGATGGCCATGCGTATGTCATCAGTCAATTTTAGTAACGCTGTCTGTGTACTGTGGTGTTTTCTGAAACCTGCCTGGAGGGGGTCTAGTATATGATTTTTATTGAGATACTCCGTGATCTGGGTGTGAGCAATCTTCTCGAGTACCTTTGAGAGGAAGCAGAGCAGTGCAATTGGACGAAAGTCCGTGACATTCGAAGGAGTGCTGGTCTTCCTAAGAGCTATCAACTGCGCCTGCTTCCAGATACCCGGAAAGATTCCCTGAGCGAAGGAGCAGTTAAATAGATTAAGCACGAAGTCGCCAATAATTGGGAGGGCCTTAACAACCACCCCGCACGGAACACCGTCGACACCTCTCGCCTGCGAGGAAAAATGTGAGATAGCAAGGACGACATCGCTCATACTGACAGGGCTAAAAGTGAAACCCTCCTCGCTTGCAAGTGAAATTATGTCCATTGCTTTGTCGATATTTTCGAGAGGCGACGCCGATACTCCCGCGAAGTGCTCATTCAGCTCGCCCGGCGTAAAACCGAAAAACTCCTCCTCCTTACGCCCAGGCAGGAGGCCAAGATGCCGCATAACCTTCCATATATTTCTGTTTTCATCAAGAGCGCCGGAAAGTTGCTGGTGAAGGAAGGAGTCTCGCTCTTGAGCAGAACGCATGTCGACCTCGTTAGTGAGTCGAAGAACCTCATCGAAGAGCTCCGCCCTTCCAGTGCGTTCATATCGTCTGAGAGTAGCATTGCGCTTGTCGATGAGGAGCCTCAACTCCGGACCAGACCAAGGAGCATATTTCTTACGCGGGCAAACCGTTTTCATAGGTGCCAATTCATCTATTGCTAATTTTAGATTGTTATTTAAAGTACTCAAAGCGCCCTCCAGATCGGCTTCGATTGAACTCATGGCTGTCCAGTCACAGCAAGACAGAAGGTCGACAAGAGAAGATGTGTTAATGCTCTTGTAATCGCGGTAAGAAAAAGAGTCTCTCCCAGGAGTGGGAGAGAAGATGTTTATCGAGACATCTATGACGCAATGCTTGCCGAAGCCGGGCAGCCACTGGTTCTTAGAGTCCAGGATCTCGTCATTTTCGTCAGTCATTATCAGGTCAATCCATGTGTGAGACGATGGGGTATGATGCGTGGGGCCATGATTGATTATTTTAAGAGATAACTCCTCGGTCAGACGCTTGATTGTAACAGCGTCGTCTGAATTGGACAATAAGTCCGAGTTCAGATCGCCCATTATAATTTTGTGACTATACTCGCTACAGATGTCCCGTAATACGTCGAACAGGTCTGAGTCCTTTTGCATTGGGATTTTGGGGGGCCTGTAAACAACTCCGACCAGTACCGGAGGTGAGTCGCCCCGTTGTACGCTACAGAAGAGGTACTCAGGAATTCCAGGTTTTCCTGGTCCCGTGGTGTCAGAGAAAGCCAATTTTTTAATTTTAAGACCGTTGCGCACAATTAAGGCGACACCACCTCCGTTTACATTGCGGTCCTGTCGAATGATGGAGTATCCCCTGATGTTAAGTAGGCTGTCATCTACAATCGGACCCAGCCATGTCTCAGCGATGCCGAAAATGTCCAAGGAAGGGCGCTCCGATAGATATTCGCGGACGATCTCGATGCGAGCTCTGAGCGAGTTAATATTTACAAAGCCTGCCCTTAAGCCACTCTCCGCCCCCGGCGCATTGTCACGAGGCCTCGCCAGTCAATTTGAGAGCATAGTAGATGGCGAGGGCGAAAGTGATGAAGGTGATGTAGATGTAGACGACTGTGGGGATGAAGATGCAGATGACACAGTCGTCGACGGTGGCGAGGTTGCAGCCGATTTGCCAGCCAGGTCCGACTCATGTCCGTCACGTGTAGTTGTGTCAGTGTTATCGTCTCTGTTAGTGACAGTCGTGTAAGGTTTTAGTCGCTGTAGCTGTTTCGAGCCGGCCTGACACGCTGTGATTATGGTCTGCAAATCGGCAGCAGATGTAAACACGTGCGCACGCTCGCCGCCCCGGCGTCTGGCCAGGAACCTGCCACCCGCATGCCACACATATTTGAAGCCCAGTCCCTGTGCAATGGGCCTCAGATTTTTAAACGTCACAAATTTTTCTTGGGACAACATTTCATTGATATAAACTTTATGTCCAGTCAAGCGGGCAGCAGCCTCCGGGTCCAGAACACCGGGCTTGATATCGCACGTGGTCAGGTAGTTGTTTGCCAGTTTGCTTTTCGCGCGCATGATGGCCCTGACTAAATCCGAGCTGGCAAGTCTGGCCACGAGAGATGGTAAAGCGCCCCGAGGCGACGCCGAATTTGTCACGACTGCATCGCCGCTCTGAGGCCCTTTTTGTTTGCGCTGGCGCAACATGCGAGTACCGACGATGTCTTTTTTCTCCAGGGCGGGAAGGACGGTGCTGAGAAGTGCGAAGGCAGCTGCGTCCGAGAATTCCTCATTTAAAATATCGCTGTCTTTCAGCAGTCCATGAATAATAACTTCACACCCCTCAGCAGCGTCCCCCCCGAACCCCGGACCGCTGCCTGCGGGTGCCATCAGTGGCGGAGAGCTTTTCCGCGAACTTGCCACCGCCGGCACTCCCGGTTGAGATATATACGGACCCGAGACAAGCACACCACCGTCCGAGATCGATGGCGAGCCCGCGTCGTGATCCCGATGAGCACGCTGGAGGTCCCCAAGTAGTAGCTGCGTTTGCAGCAAGTCGTCCTTAAGAGTATTATTTTCCTCCAGGAGCAGTCTGTTAGCATCAAGTAGTCTATTAGACACGCTAATGCTATCCACGAGCTGGCCCTCGAGAGCGGAGATACGGGTATTCAATTCCTCCGCCCCGACTGTGGCGCCCCCCTCCGCTAAGGCAAAGGAGACTCCACGTGGCGCCGGACCCCCGCCAGCGAGAGTCTTCAGCTCGTCGAGCTGACCCTGGAGCATGTCAAAACGCTGAAAAAAAAGCTCCAGCGTGCTCACCGGGATGATAACATTCTTGACACCGAGGAGATTATGGTCTCCCAACGGCGCATTCGTCGTTCGAGTCTTCTCGGGTTGCTTCTCGAGGTCCATCGTAGGCGCATCATCATCACCAAGCGAGGCCAGTGGAGAGGCACCAAACTGCGTCTGGGCCACCAGAGATGTATTGGGAGAAGGCGCCTGCGGAACCGCAACCCGCTCAGCAGACAGGTTCCGATTTTGTTGACTCCTCTCGTGCGAATCCATTGGGACGAGCGCCTGGGAGTCCGTGACCCGCCTGACAGATTGATTCAGGCTCAGACGACCACTCTCCCGCAACTCCGACGAGGCCGGCGCCTGGGAGTCAGTAACCCGCTCGACAGAGGTGTTGTGGCTCAAGCGGTGATTCTCCTGTCGCTGCTGCGTCTCGTTGGTGCAGAGAGAGAGAGAGAGAGAGAGAGAGAGAGAGAGAGAGAGAGAGAGAGAGAGAGAGAGAGAGAGAGCGGCTCAGGCCGCGAGCGAGCGCTTCGCTCAGTCCCGCATTGACTACGACCCAGACCAGTTAGGCTGGTGTCACAGAAAGGAACTGGGTAGGTGGGGTGCTCTGGGAGCACGGCAGAACGCAGAGTTGCGAAGTGATAACTTTATTGAAAGACAGGAGAGAAGCTCCGCTCTCGCTCGTGGTCGCCGGTGATCTGCCTGCTCTGCCGTCGACGCGACTCGTCGGCGGCGAGCGGTCACACGTGCAAAGATGCACACGCTGCATCCTGTTTGCTGACTGTGTGTGTGAAAATGTAAGACGCGGGTGTTATGTCTTTAACAGCCGCTGCTGTCTTACAAATTACGGCGGAGCTTCTAAATACAAAAATATTAACTTATTGTAAACATGTAATCATAATTAATTCCATAGCTATATTATCTATATGAAAAAAAAACAGTACATGGCAGCATGTTAGCGCTGTCTAAAATGCGCAACATGCGCTTGGCTTATGATATGAAATAAGAGAAAGAGAGAGAAAAAAATAGATGCTTAATACTATGAGTCATCGGGCTAAGTGCCCGGACTCAGTCTCTCTCGCCGAGAGCAGCTTAACGAAGGATGGTGATAAGCGGTTGCGCTCGCGACGGCCTTCCGCGAAAAATCTTTATCGATGCGCATAGTTTGCGACTGGAGTGCTTATGTGGTTCAAAATTTACGCGCGCGGCGCGGGCGCTTGTTGTCGGCAGCATTCGGTGCAGAGTCGCGGCTTTCCGTGCGGTTAAATAGAGCAGTCTGGCCTTCGCGATACGTAAATTGGAAGCTCGTAGGAGGTGTCACAGAAGCAACGTCTGCAACGCGAGCCGCGAGACGAGTCAGCGATAAGAGTCGAGCAGCTGAGCCGTACTACGATGCAGCGCATCCGAATGCATCGTAGACGTTAGCTCAGTGGTTAGAGCACAGGCTTCGCAACCTCGGGTCCATGAGTTCGAGTCCCGTCGTCTACTCTTTTTCGCTTTCCGACTCGTTCTCCTCCTCGTTCGTAACAGAGTTCGTCCGGGGACGCGCAAAAAAACGGCTACTCTTCGGGGTTCTCCGAAGAATCGGCTTCTCTGGCCAGTTCGCTCGGTCTTTTTAATTTGTCTACGTGGACTGTTTTCGTCATCTCATCGTTTTGAATGGTGACGTTGTGCTTTTCGCGGTTAACGGCGATAATTTCGAACGGGCCACGGTACTCTTTCGCGAATTTGCCCTTTTTTGGCTCTTTTAGCAGGAACACGATTTCGCCTTCGCGGAAATGCACCAAGTTTAATTTGCGGTCGTAATAGTACTTGGATCGGTACTTAGATTGCACCAAATTCATTGTTGCCGTAGTCTGCAGGACCGTGAGATTTCTGGTCCCGTTCTCGACGTACTCATTGTAAGTCATGTCCACGGAGCTTTTCGTGAAGCTCGACGGTGTTCTCGGCTTAGTACCGAACAGCAGCTCGTGCGGCGAGTACTTGGTGCTTTCATGTTCGGTACAATTGTAGGCGTGCTGGCATATGGGCGTCCAGTCGTCCCACCTCTCGATGCGTTTTACGTACTTCCGCAGGTATTCTGTCAGAGTATGGTGCATCCGCTCGATTGACCCGTTAGACTGAGGATGGTATGCCGTCGTGCAGAATTTCTTGATTCCGAAGATTTCTGCTAGTTCCTCGAGCACACGGTTCTGGAAGTGCGTACCTTGGTCCGTCACGATTGCCGCTGGGGTGCCAAAAACGCAAATTATTTTTTCAGTGAGCACGCGCGCGACTTCGTTAGCGTTCGCGTGCTTCGTCGGTGTAAGGATCACGTACTTAGTCAGCATATCCTGAGCCGACAGGATATATACGTTCCCTCGCCTCGATTTTTCCAGGGGCCCGTAAAAGTCTAGGGCTATCTGGGTAAACGGGGTCGCGGGCGTGTTGCTGATTAGTAACGGTAATCGCGTTTTTACGCGAATTAGTTTATTACTCTGGCATGTAGCACAGCGCGCGACGAATTGCTTGACGTCGGGGCGCATGTTACGCCAGTAAAAGTCGTTGGCGATTTTGCTATACGTTTTAGCTGCGCCCCGATGGCCTCCCATGGCGGCCTCGTGATATTCCTTAATCACCTTGAAGCGTGAGGTCACTGGGGGTGCAGGCAGGTTATTTTTGAGCAGCACTGCGACGATTGTACTGCCGGTGAAAATGCTGTCAAATAACTCCGTGAAGGTGCTCCATTCGGTAAGCGTCAGCATTGCCAAGTCGCGGATTATGGCCAGGCTCCGAATTTATTCTTTCGGGAGAGCGCGCTTCAGCTTCTTGAGGCACTTACGCAGGTCCGATTTTAGCGGGCGGTTATCGAACGACGAATTTATGTAGAGACCGATCATTTTTATACCTACACAGGCTGTGCCATTCACCTCCCCAATCTTGAATTGGTTGTCGGTCAAATCGAGCGGGTTGAGATATCCGCGCTCGATTAGTGCTTCTTGTATCTCGGTCGAGATAAAGCCGTCGGCCGAAATTAGGTACAAGAGGTTCTCCTTGAACCGAAAGGGGTGCTCGTTGTACGCTCGGAGATGCATGAAGGTTGGGGGCTCTTGGCCTTCCGGTGTCGCCCACGGTGGTTTCTCACGGGGTGGTCTAGCCCTTGCCACTACGTAGCGCTTAAATTTGTCGTCCTCTAATGCAGCTGCGACTGCGGCTGCTGCGGCTTCGTTATCGCTGTGCGACAAGTCGTTATCGGCGCCGACTTGGCTGTGTCTTGCTGCATCAGCTGAGTCGGGCTGCGTGTATGCCGGCGTAACCTTGGTTGCGACGTCACTTGCGGAGTCAGCACAGCTGACTGCTTTGTCGGCTTCTGTGTTCCCTGCCCTTGGGCTTGGTGCGACGGGCTCGAGATCAGTGCCCGAATCGGGCGAGTTGCCGAGATTGGGCTGCATACTGTCGCTATATTGATGTCTGTCGAAGTTAGCTACTTCCGGAATCGTTTGCTCGCGGTCTTCATTGGACTTGTCCTTGTTCGGGAGTTGGCTTTCGGTGTGTGCTGGCTTCTTCCGGGTGCGCTTGTTGCGACCAAAAACTGGCGAGGTGGGGCGCTCGCGATCTTCGTCGCTGGAGGATGACGCGTCGCGAGTCAGTGCCGCAGATCTGGCAGCTGCTTTGGGCACATTTATACGCAAATATGGCGTAAAGTGTTGCTCGATCAGATGCAGGTGCACCGTGTTTTCGGCGCCTGGCACGATGATGTGACAGTATATACGCTTTGAACCCGGGAGGTCGTAGTGGATGCATACGTTCACGCTGAATTCGTGCGCGAAAATAAACGCGCAGTCCACCGTGCCATACTCTGTGCTAGATTCTAAAATGCGTCTAGCTTCCTCCGGCTCTCCGCAGGACTCTAGCATAGGGGATGCTAGTAGCCTGCGCCTCAGGTCGGAAGCTGAGGTGTGGAGCTTAAGCATTTTCATAAATGAGTAGAATAGACAGTTTCCTGGTGGTGCTGCCGGAATATCGTCGGATCGTCGAAGTTTTGCGTGCGGCTCTGCGCATTGATTTTTTCTGATGAATACGTGCGTGCAAACGTTGCCGGAGCTTGCCGAAGCTTCGTCGTCGGAGGACATGCGTGGCCTGTCATAGTTTAACTTTACTCCGGCGAAGTCTTCGTGTGGCCCGCTAATCTCGGGAGGGGAGAGCGGCGGTGCTGAGCTAGCGTCGCGAGCTCTGCTGTCCTTTCCCGGTAAGCTAGGCGGTGTGAGGTTACCTGCACCCGTGGGTTGCTCGTCTTCAGATTTTTGCGAACCGGCTTTTCCAGCGGCAGGTTTCTTCTTACGTCTGGCAGTTTCGCTTTCGGAGCAGACGGGGCTTGTCACCTTAAACCGCTCGTCTCCGCTGATGGCTATCTGTGACTCCGCGCGTGCAGGTTGCTGCGTAGTTCCCCGTTCTTTGTCCGACACGTGCCCCTTTGACCTAGCGGACGAGCTCATCTCCCAGAGGTCGATTCGCATGCCGCCTTTGCCTTGGTGCGCTTTCTCTTGGATGTTCACCCTTAGCTTCTTTTTGGCCAAATTTCCAGACCATGGCCAGGGTGACAGCGCTGGGTCTTTTGGAGCCGCTGGCGGTTCGCTTGAGGTCTTCGGGCGAGTGTTTGGTACTGTGACTTTACCCGAGGGAGTAACAGGCCTGCTGCTCCTTCCCGCGTTTTGTACGCTTGGGCTCTGTGAGACGCCAGCTCGCGGAAAACTGAATACCTGCACGGGCTCGACCACGTTCGCGACTCTGCCCGACGGCGGGTCTCGTGGATCTTCTTCGTCGCTGCTGGGGTCAGGAGTTTCGGGAATAATCTGTTTCTGCGTGCCCGGCTGCTTCGCGGAGCTACGTGTCTTGCGATCGGAGCCGGTCACATAGTTGAAATATTGGCGGTATTGCTGCGGAACGTCGGAGTTGCTTGCCGAGTTGGATATGGCTGATTTCACGGTAGCCATAGATTCGTCAGAATCTGGAGACGCGGCGCGCTCTGGTGACGGGCTCGATGGGTGTGCTGCAGGGGCGTCCTTGCAGGACTCGATCGATTCACGTAAAATCTCATGTATACGCGAACGCTCGTTACCGTCGAGGAAAAATCGGTCTTTTTCGAGCCTTTTTAGCGTTACGTTGGTTAAAATAGTATTAAACCAGATGTGATCGCGATAGTCCGGGCCGTAGATGAAATCTGAGTTTTTCTCCGCGGTCAGCCATTGTATGCGCAATTTCCCGTCACCCTCGTGCGCGTCTTGTAGCAATTTGCACAAGTAAAAGTCGTCAAATTCGTTGCGGACTGCCACGATTTCTCCTTTGGCGAAGCGTAGCGCAGCTACGCCGCAGCGCCTTTTAGCGGTGGTGCGCACCTCGGAGCTCTCGGAGCTAGAGTGTAGCTGGGCCTTCCCGTTGTTCGCTTGATACCGGTGCCGTACCGCGCGCGCACGAAAAATTCTTCCCGGTGGGGCACCAGCGTCCTCGTCGGGATTTTCGCGGATCTGCTTTTCGGCGAGCTCGTAGAGCTCGAGTCGCGGCAGTTCCGGATTCACTTCGCCGTCGGCTAGCACCGGGTTGCGAGACAGCGCGTCCGCGTTAGCATTTTTAATCCCGGGGCGGTAAACAATTTCAAAATCGTAGCCGGTCAATGCGGCCTTGAGGCGGTTGAAACGCAGATCCGGCTTTTTCGTCGTGTGGAAGTGCTTCAGCGCTTCGTGGTCGGTGCACACAACAAATTTTCTGCCGAAAAGGTAGCAACGAAATTGTTCCTTTGCGAAGACTATCGCCAGCAGCTCCTTATCGTAAGTTGGATACTTAAGCTCGCTGCCCTTTAAGCACCGGGATGCGAACGCGCACGGCTGGTCTGCTCCAATTTTTCCTTGGCTTAAAATAGCGCCAAGGGCGAAATCGCTTGCGTCAGTTGTGACTATGAAGGGCTGGTCCAAATCGGGGGTCTTTAAAACTGGCTCCTCCGACATCAGCTTGCGTAACGTTTCGAACGCCGATTTTTCTGCTTCGCCCCAGACGAATTCTACGTCTTTTTGGAGGAGGCGAAACAGTGGGTAAGCGATTTTTGAGAACCCATTAATGAATCGGCGGTAGTAGCTGAATAAGCCCAAAGCTTGCTTAAGCTTTCTAGCATCGGTCGGCGTCGGATAGTTAGCCATTGCGTGAATCTTGGCTGGATCCGTCTTAATGTAGCCGCCGCCGACTATGTGCCCGAGCACTTGTGCCTCTCTCTTCAAAAATTGGCACTTTTTTGGCTCAACAGTCATGTTGGCCTCGAGAAGTCTTTGTAATACACGGCGCAGGCGGCCTTGATGCTCTTCTAGCGTTTCGCTGAAGACCATGAGGTCGTCGAGATAGATTTCGACTTCCTCGCCTTGTAGTCCCGCCATTGCTAGAGACATCGCGCGTGTAAATGTGATGGTTGCCTCTTTAAGCCCCATAGCCATCCTATTGAACTGCAACAGCTGATTGCCGTATTTACCGTCGGGCGCGTAAAATGCCGTCAGGTGAGCCGAGTCGGGGTGCATCTCAACTTGGTGGTACCCCGACTTGAGGTCCATTACTGTAATGTAATTGGCAGCGGCGAGGTGCTCCAAAATGTCGCTGGTGAACGGTAGGGGGTGACAGCTCCCCTCCGACTCTTCGTTCAGCGCACGAAAATCGGTGACCAGCCGAAATTTCTTGTTGCCCTGTGCGTCGGGCTTCTTGGGCACTATCCATAGGGACGAAGAATAGTTGGAGTTGGATGGAACCACGATGTTTTGCTCGCGCAGCTTGGCGAGCTCCCTTATCATGTGTTCCTTGATGGCGGGAGGAAACCGGAACCGGTGGTTCCGAATTACTTTATCCGATTTGAGGATAATCTTGTGCTGGAGCAAGTGCGTCGCCGGCAGCGGTTCTCCTTCGAGGCCGAAAACGCCGGCGAACTCGTCCACGATATCCCGGATATAGGCTTTTTCCTTCTCGTTGCAACCATCGAAGTGGTCGTACATTCGAAAAGCTCGACCGTAGGGGTGTCGAATAATACCTCCGATTCGCTCGTGTTAATGCATTCTGCATATACACGTCCGTCCCGATTTTCGGCAATGAAGTTTCCGAATAGTAAATCGGGGTGTAGGTTCACTAGCGGAACCCACCCGACGCTGACGTCGTCGTTGCTTACCCGAGCACTTATAATCATCTTGACCCGGGGTGGGATCGTGATTTGCTCGTCAGTGTCAAAAGGCAGGGATATCTTCCCGAGCCTAAGGGTTTTGCTGGCTGCGTCGACACAACCTTTGTACGCGTCGATAATGTCCCAACCGATAATTCCCTCATTATCTATGGGGAAATCGTTGGAGACGACGTGAATGTCGCACAATAACCCTTGCAGCTGAACAGCTGCTTGACCGAGCGTGCGTGCGGAGCCGGAGGTAACTCCCTGCACCTTGATTATCCTGTGCTTATTAATCGGGTAGCCAGGGGCGAGCGCCCTGAGCTTGACGACGGATATGTCTGCGCCGGAGTCGGCGTAAAATTTGCCGGAGCGTTTCAGTAACTGTGGGCATTCCACAGAGACGATCGGAGGTAATCTACCCGCGGTAAGGAATCTTATGTCCGCCGAGATTGTTGATTGCTGGTGTTCCTGATCGCTAGTTTCACGCTCGTCGCTTGAGGAGTGCGACGAACGTGACTCTAGTTTAAATCTTCGTTGCTGTGACCGGAATCGTTGCGGCGTGCAT
Source organism: Pteromalus puparum (assembly GCA_012977825.3). NCBI lineage: Eukaryota > Metazoa > Arthropoda > Insecta > Hymenoptera > Pteromalidae > Pteromalus > Pteromalus puparum. Next base: position 18,976,844 of record CM053172.1, on the reverse strand, counting down.
CGTTGTCGCTGTTGGACCCTGAGCTATCGCCGTCACGATTATTTCTGTTGCGGTAGATTCTCTTTTTGTTGGAATTACCGCCTTTATTGTTGTGCCCGGCATTTCTATTGTTCTTGCCGTTGGCGTTTTGGCCGTTGGAGTTTTGGCCATTGGAATTTTGGCGGTTGCCATTAGATTGGCCGTTAGAATTTCGGCGGTTGCCGTTGTTCCTGCTGTTGCCATTATTCCTGCTATTGTTGTTGTTTCTGCTGTTGCCATTGCCGTTGACATTGCCGTTGCCGTTACCCTTGCCATTGCCGTTGCCGCTGCCCTTGCCATTGTTGTTCTTTTTAAGCGTCGGGTTGGAGATCAACTGCTGGGATGCGTGGCGCACTAACTCCATGCATTCGACGACGGAATGGCCGTGCCTCTTGCAGTAGGTGCAGTAAGCACGAGGGTTGGCGTTTTGATCGTTGACGTCGGCGTTGCCCGTTGTGTTTGGGCTCACGCCGCTTTGTCCACCGCTGCTGGGGGTGACTTCTTCCGCCGTGGCTCTACGCACTTGTACCGGCGGTATCGCTGGCACTAGCGCCGAGCTGCCGGCCTCGCGGCCGCTTTGCATGCCCTCGAATTCGATGGCGGTGGTAATGGCTTCGCTCAAGTCCCGCGGGTGTTGCGAACGGACCTGGTGGTCCAAGGGCGCCTTGAGTCCGAAGAGGAATTGTGCCAAAACGTTGGCCCTGGCCTGTCGTCTCCTGGACTCCCTGTCTTCTTCTCTTAGACCGGGGGCGGTTTCTATGATTGTTATGAACCTGTTAAACAGTTTCTCGACACGTAGGCCGTAATCACCTACTGCCTCGTCCAGATTTTGCTTGATGGACCGCAGCTGCATGTAGATCGAGTCGGCCAAACCGATGTTCGCGTAATGCAATGTCAAGTCATGCAGCAACTTTTCCACGGACGAGTAATTCGCAATGCGCGCCCTGTAGTTCTCCGTGGCTTTACCCTTGAGTTTGCCCGCTATGTGCAGGAGCAAATAGCGTTCGTACGCCGGGCCGTGCAAGGCCAATACTTCGTGTACTGCCTTGGTGAATTATTATTATTATTATTATTATTATAGATTTATTTTGCACTAGTCAAAAAATACATACATACATATCACAATAGAGTTATGCTTTGTCATATCACAGAATCAGATCATATCACAGATATCAAGTACAACTGGTTCCTCTCAAAAAGGGCAGCGAGATACGGGGGCTGCCCCATAACAACTGCTTTGTATAGCAGTACCGCCGCAAAATACTCCCTTCTTGCCTCGACCGAAACCCAGCCTATCCTCTTCCTATATGGGGAGATGTGCTCGTGCCTTCTAGCACCACAGATATATCTCACACATGAGTTCTGTAATCTTTGAAGTCGGGTGTTGAGTTCACCTGATACATCAAGGTATACAAGAGAACAGTAATCCAAGTGCGAGATGACAAGAGCGCCAGCCAGCTGCTTACGCAGTGTCTCGGTGGTACAGGATCTGAAAGATTTAAGCCCATAAAGAGCTCTATTAACCTTTCGGCTAATCGCATCCACTTGCGGTTTCCACGTCAATTTTGAATCCATTATAACACCGAGATTGGTTACAGTGTCAACAAAGGGAATAAAAACGCCATCCGAAACCTCAATGCCAGGCAGCTGTAGACTTTGCACTTTATT
>CM053172.1:18926265-18947582 GCA_012977825.3 Pteromalus puparum | reverse complement strand
AGATGATATGTGATCTTCGCGATTGTCGTAGATTAATTTGGTTAGTGTTACGAGGTGTTACGATGAGAAAGTTTATTTTGCGTATAATTCGCGAGGTGCAACCATGGGAGAACCTACTGAGCTAGCCCATTAGGATAGCACGAAGCTATCTTTTTATGACCCGTCGGTGGCAGGGTTAGTGAAATATATAAGCATGAGTCTTTCCCGGAGGAATAGACTTCCCGGATCAGTCTGGTGTAGAGATCCCCGGGTGCGAGAAATACACTAAAAGAACAAATGTTAGTTTGTTAAGCTATTGGGTTAAAATTAGAATACGTAGAGTCCAGCGGCGAGGCGAAACGGCAACTCGAGCAGCTAGGACCTGGCTTCCTCTGGAACACTCTGGCACGTGGTTTCGTCTGTAGAAGCATCATGTGGAGTGTTGTAGTCTGTTGAAGGAAGGAAATGTACTGATACGCTGCTTCGCTCGAGCTGGTCAGCGAGGCGACGAGCGAAGCGGGACCACTAGGAGAGGGGTATGCGCAGTGGACGAAATCTCGTTTGCGGCGTAGATACTGCTGGCGTCGGCGGCCCTCTATATGACCGATAATCGTATGGGAGCCGTGTAAGCGAGAGGAGAGAGAGAGAGAGAGAGGAGATAGAGAGAGGAGGGTAGCCTGTACATACGCCTCTGCGCACCTGAAGCTAGTAGATCAGGGCGTACCTGAACGGACCCAAATGTGCCGTTGCAACCATATATTTGGATAATTAAGCTTGTATTATTTGAGAGTTTCATGGTTTTATAAAATGTTCCGTGAGATGGGTTTTGTCTGTGATGTGTGATGTGTGTGTGTGTGTGTGTGGCGGCGTGCGTGCGTGCGTGCGTGCGTGCGTCGTATACCATTATAATTCTGGAAACTACCAGTGATCGATCGTAATCAATTGGACGTGTATATATGTTTTCTGATTCTGATTCGAGTAAATTTTCTTTTAAGATTTAGAATATTTTATGACCATTTCCATGGCCATTTTTTCGATTTTTGAAAAATATTTTTTGCTTTTTATTATGATATGATTTATACATATATTCAACAATAGTGACCTAAAAGACTGCTAACCCACAGGTTGGAATTTTTCCCTTCTCTGACGCCGCGCTCTCTCGTCTTAAGAGAGCTCGGGCTTCAGTCGCAAGGGATCCCGGTGAGCCTCTCTCCCAGGAGCTGTGGAATCCAGAAAACTATTACGAGGTCTAAAGGCGACTGTGGAGTACTGGAAATGAGCTTTAAAATTTTAATAGCGATTATGGATATAGGAAGAACGTCAAGGTCTGAAAGCGCGGCTGTGTATGTAGAAATCTATTGCAAGGTCAAAAAGGCGACTGTGGGATACAGAAACGATTCCGATGGTCAAAATGCGACTGTGGGAGTGCTGAAATGAGGCTTTAAAATTTAAAAGGCGATTATGGGAGTATAGAAAACAACGTCAAGGGTCTGAAAGGCGGCTGTGGGTATGTAGAAATCGTGAAAAATAATTTTTTTGTGAAAAAGTTATTTTTCACAAAATAATGAAGCCACCAGCAATTTTGTAACTTGCAGTTGTTAACGTTATTATCGATTCCGCAATTACTGGTATTTTTTTTATTACGATATATGTAAGTTATTTTAGGAGTTCACGGAGCTCTATCCTTTTGATATCCACCTTAAACCCCACTCCCCTGATACCCCTCCCTTACAAGTGTCTTCCTAACCTATCCTTTTAGTATCGAATAGTAGCGAATATTTAAATCAAAGAATGATTTGATTGTCCCATGTAATTATCTTCCACTAGCAGAATAGGAGGAAGCTAAGTGCCAATGACTTGTCAGCGGTTTTTCATAAGCACTGGTATAATAATTTTACCCGTTCTTTCGATTCTGCGTCTAAAACGCTCTCGATCTCGGGCAACTTGCTCCCACTCTCCATGTCGTGCATTTTTATGTGCATATGTCCACGTATACATTAGATGAACTGTCGGCTTTTCTTGAATATGCACCCTCTTCTCCATATTGCTATTTATTGTTCAGTTTACAATTAATGCAGTCTCTTTTTAAAGGTGGAACTCCACTCTCAATGGAATTGTGCTCTCGACAGCGTAGACACTCCAAAATCTCTGAGTCCTGCTTTAGGTGCTGGCAGCTTATCCCAAGCTAGCTCGATGCTATTAGCGGCAAATGTTATGAGAAATTATCGTGGTAAATATGCAATATCTCTTGGAGTCATAAATGACAGGTGCTCTGTGCGATGAAATTCTCTTAGAGATCTCTCAAAAGAGGGCGTATTGTCGTGATAAAATTTTTTCAATAACAATACTTTCCTGTGTGCGCAGTTTGCTTTGAATGCTAATTTATGGTGTGGGCAGAGTGGCTCCAAGATATCATATTTCAGCCTTTCTAGTGAGGGAAAGCCCATTTCACCCATATCGACTACGTGAAAATTGAACTTCTCGAGCCATTGCTTCTTCTCGGCTCCTTTTACGTACACAACACTCACGTCATGTAGAACAGTTTTCAGCACGTTTTCAAGCTCTTCATACGGTAGATCTCCTGAACTCCAAGATAATCCATGATAATTGCGTTCCAGCCAGAGATTTTCAGACTTATGCTTGGCTATGAGTCTGCGCTACGGTGTGGGCGGCTTGAAAAAAAACACCAATGTCTTGAGATTAGCGTGGAGTGGAACTATGGCAAGTTCCTTAACGACAATAGTATATTGTGTACCAATGGCGTAAAGTGGGCTTTTTTAGGCCGAGTGTGGAGTTTGCAGTACGAGTCAAGGCGAGTTAGCCCGAGCCGAAGGCGAGGGCGTTTATGAGCCGCAGACGAGTACTGCAACCACTCGAGGCCAAAAAGCCCACTTAACCCTTGGTGCACACCATATTTTTTGTAACGCAAGTACAGATTTTTGCGTTCTTTTTTAGATATTGAGTGCGACTGATGCAACTTTTTTCAGAATCGGCGACCACACTCTTAGTAGATTAATTTTTAAATTTATAGATATAAATATATATATATATATATATATATGTATGTATACATATAGAAAATTTCCTGAAAAATGTTAGCGGGCGTTTTTCAGTTTTTTTTTGCCCGGCGGGCGTTTTTCATTTTTTTTTTTTTTGCTCGCCGGTCTAAAAAAAGTTACTTTAGTCCCGCTTAATAGGTCAGAAAAACGCGAAAATCGTGCTTGTGTTACAAAAATTCGTTTACAGGCTTTCTAAATCCTTGCAAATCGAGCACGTATTCCATTTTGACTGACTGATGACCACAAGCTGCTGCTCAATTTATACCATCTTCTCCCACCACCCTTTAATCGATTTTTTTCACATCCCCACTCATAGGGCTGTATTCGACAATACGATCGTGCAGGATGAGACAGTATGCGGAGTTGCCAACTGGAATATTTGCTCTGGCCTCAAATTCGAGACGCACGTCAACTGATGCTTGCTTCAGTGACTCATTTTGTTTTGAGAAGTCAATGACAACGAGAGGGGCATATGACAGATAGTCAACCTTTTTCAGCATTGGTTCTACCTCTTTGTTGTAGTAAGCATTTTGAAAGTTAACATACATATCGTAGAGTAGAGCATACTGATTATTAGTAATATTGAGATTGAGATTTCCATAGGGATAGTGTTGTGAGTTGAGAAACAGTGTAACGTTGCTTATGTTACAATAATCAAAGTCACTAGCATTGGCTGTTTTTCGTCCCTTGCGATTTGTCTGGAAGCCAAGAATAATGAAGCGAGGCTTCTCCAGCTGATTAGCAGTTTTGACAGTCCATACGTGTTTTGATGTACTGGGCAACAATGGGTACTCATATAGTTCCCAGCTACGAAAACTCATGGTAACAGATCTATCTTTTTCCAAATGATTAAACAATTTAATTTTATATTTATCCGAGAGCACCACATATGGCATTAGCCATTCAATTTTGGTTATTTTAACTTGATACTTCTCGTAAACATTTGCTCCAGCCACGACTACTTGCGTCTGCACAACAGAATTCACATCAGAATTTGATCGTGTGAGAATGAGCTCATGTTTGGCATCAACAGCGATTTTGCGATAATCTTCAGCAAAGCCTAGGGTCATACTAAGTGGAATTGTTACGTCAAAGTAGCCATTATTGTCTGGCTGTTAAGTCTCTGCTACGTTAAGCCAACCAGCATTTACAATCGCTGAACTCTGACTAGGGCTCAATGACACAAATCCTTTCACGAGACTTGTCAAGCCTACATTCTTGCATTGATCGGTCTCTATGGCGTTGAGCTCGTAATGAATTTTCTCAAAAAGATGACATATAGCGTTGCTTACAAATCTCGTGCCCTCGACAGCAGTGCCATCTGGTTTTTGCAATTTTCCGCATATATGTAGTGAACTGCGCGAGGGCAGCACACATAGATCTTGATGTTGTATACCAATGCGAATTTCATCGCTGTTGTTGAAATTCGATAAAGTATAGGGCTAATGCTCATGAATCTCGTAATACGCAACAGATTCGTCAAATACGACAGGTGACTGTATGCTTAGCACCTCTTCCATTTCGCTGAAAGCAGCAAAATATTACGCAACTTATTTTTTTCCAAGGACAACTTTTAGACCTAGACTTCTTAGGAACTGTATGTTTTGACGTGTTAGCGCTTTGAGCACTCATCGACGACTGGCTGTTCGACGGCATGGCAAGTTTACTATTATAGCCTACTTTAGTATTGTACACTATGCCCATGATTCTGAGACTGATTTGATGTGTAATCTAACTGTTATGACTTCGCCACGAAAATTAACTAAATGACCATCTTTATCGACGAGGTGCAACTGCAAGTTATTTATAGTTTTGACAGTGACTGGTAGGTAAATAATTGGCGATGGAACTTCGATAATCTTGTAGCCTGGCGAGACAGCTGGAAAGAATTCGTGTATGGTGTGCACTTTATGCTCATTTATGTATGCCCCAGAAGTAATATTACACTCGACGCGTAAAGCGTTAACTTTGAGAATAGCTACTGGCAAGTCGGACTCGTGATCAGTATTTGGTGACAATACGCGACTTGTGAAACCCAACAATTTGCCAATAGAATCTTACACTTGATCATGCAACGAAGGGTGTTGTTATTCGGCTTGAGTTTGAGGGTTATGCCTTTGGGTGTTAGAGCCTCTTTCAGACTCTTCTCGATGTCTTCACTTTCGTATCTACCTGTTGGCAAAATTATCACTTCTCCTCCTACGTAAAACTTGTTATTGCCAGTATTGATATTGGGTATTGAATTGAATGTCAACAACTCCACAAGTCCGAGAACGTAGTTTTTGTTCGGTAAAAGTTCAAGCGGTGGAAAATATTGAGCTTCCAGTACAGATGAAGTTCCAGACAGACTCAGTGTCAGTGAATCTTCCATGATTACTCGATCCAAACTGACTATTGCTGATACACTACCACTACTTATATATCATTCAAAAGAAACTTTAGGCAAAGATGTCCACAGTTGTAGCTGTTATGGACTTGCCAATGTTCCTGATTGCACTTGACTCTGCTCACGTTCCAATATTCCACAAGATCTTGAGGTGGCTGTAAATCTCCAAAACTGTCAAAATACACTACATCGTTGCCTCGTTTTCAATAGGCAACCCAATGTGCGCCAGGTCCGTTTTTATCATCGAGATTGACGATTGCCGATTCGCGGTAGTTCGGTCCACTCGCTGGTAATGCATTTCGCATGTAAACGCCCCAAAAATATAGAATTTTTAGGATGCGGGCATATTTTCCTCAAACCTTGCCCACGTTTCAGATATATACCATAGCCCTCTTTGTAAGGTTTTAGATAGAGACCCTTACCACCGAGCGCAATAGCTTCCATTGTTTTGTTGTGTCTTTGGCTTTCGTCAAGCTGTTGTTTAGCGGCGCTAGCATCGTTCACTGCTTTAGTGATACCAGCAGCGCCGCCTGCTAATGCACCTGCTGCACTCACATCGGCAAATATCGGAATGAGAAATGGCAGGAATCCTCCAATTTTGGATGGGACTGGCAGCACACGTGGAATAAGTATGTTTTTCTTGCCTCCAGCCTTGTTCACAGCTTGGTGAGCAGCCTTGAGTGCGCTGCGAATGACTGCGTGAGAGTTGTTGCTTGGAATAGCAGAAGTAGAAGCAGCTTTAATTATTTTAGCCAGTGAAATAGATGGTTTCACTCGCCGTTTAAGGCCCAGTTCAAACTTGGATTTTGCTTTCATGGTGCCTGCTATGGCAAGAGCAGCTGCTTTGTCGCCAACTCCTGCGTCTGCCGCTCGGACTCACTCCCAGGTTTTTGCAGCCAAAATCTTGTCTGCAGCGTTTCTTGCTTCGACATTTTCTCGATTTTGTGAATAGATAATATCGTGCTCTTTGCAGGCTTTATCAAGAGCGTTGATTCCAGGATCTCCACGTGCTAGCGTTTCGCTAGTTTAGTGCCGGGGCCGCAGTACTGATATCCTGGAATATGCAGCTCTACTGGAAGCTTGTTGATGAGTGTATTCAATAAACCACGACCTTTACGTCGTTGCTGCTTGTGTACGATCATGATGCATGAGAGGACAGCTCTCGACTTATCTCGATGCATTATAAACGCGCTTTTTATAGCTACAACTATAGTTGCTCTCCAGCTAATGAAGCGTTCACATAGATTTACAGCAACAAACAATCAAGCTGCCAGTGTCGAATTTCGATAGCCTGGCAGAGCAGCAGAAAGTGCGTAAACGTCACAGGGAATTACTGCCTGACAATATTCGAGCAGTATTTTGTGGACCATCAAATTGCGGTAAAACCAATACACTGCTCGCTCTTATAACACATCCCAATGGACTCAAGTTTGAGAACGTGTACATCTATTCAAAGTCGCTGAAACAGCCCAAGTATAAATTTCTCGTGCAGCTTTTGCGACCTCTGCCTGGTATACAGTACTTCCCCTACAGTAAACATGATACAGTTGTGTCACCTGACGACGTACTCCCTGATTCCGTTATGGTTTTCGATGACGTCGCCTGTGAGAGACAAGACATCGTCAGGGCTTCCTTTTGCATGGGAAGACACAAAAACGTAGACTGTTTCTATTTCTGTCAGTCATACGCTCACATTCTAAAACATTTGGTGCGCGATAACGTAAATGTGCTAGTAGTTTTTCGTCAAGATGACGTAAATCTCAAACACATATACGATGATCATGTGAATCCTGATATGACATATACAAACTTCAAAGCTTTATGCTCAGCATGCTGGCAAGATGGTAAACACGGATTTCTTTTTATCGATAAGGAGCGATCAATCATATCAATGATGGACGATATAAAAAAAGGTTTTGATTGCTTCGCCACAAATATATAATGTATAGTAGATGAAAGTACGTGCAGTAGACTGTGATTCGTCAAATTTCAACATGGCAGACTTTCGACGTGAAAAGTCAGTTCTTCAGCAAATTGCCAAAGCTAGAGAAGCAATTATACGCAAACATAGATTATTAAAGCAAGGTAAAGCTAGCATGGAAAAAGCTCTAGGCGAGACTCTAAAGCCCATAGTAGATCCACTAGAGGAACTGGTGAAAGTAAACGAAGAGGTTAAACCAGATATTAAACAAGAATTGAAAACAGAAAAAGGTTTCGACGATGATATTGATGACGAGGAAGATAATGAGGATGATACGCTACTCAATAAAACAGCTGATACTTCATTTGAAAGTGCTTAAGAGGATAGTGAGGATGAGAAGGTTCCAGATCAGACATTGATTAAACCAGATGATTTTCAAAATTATAAAAAGATTCTTGAAGCTACAAATGCACATAGAAGACATTACAGTTACAATCAGCCTATGCGTCAACAAAACAATAAGAAATATAATAACATCATTGCTCCACTTTTCAAAGTACGAAGCCCAAGAAAAGCCGGTGGTGGGCTTCTACCAAGATATAAAATTGCAAGAAAAGGAACTTTTATGGACTACATAATATACTGGGATGATCCCAACGAATTAGTTGATCGTCTACGCTTGCTTATGGCTGAACGATCAGCTGGCAATAATAGCCATCTGAATGAAATATATTCTATCGTTGAAGAGTTGCGAGAAGCTAAAATCATATATTAACCGCAGTCACGAGCATGTTAAAGTCAGTAGCAAGATGAGCGTCGATGTGTTTGGACGTCAATCGAATCGCTCTAAAGGCCGTCGTGGCCCTCCTGGTGTTGGCTATAAACTAACTGCCGACGGGCACTTCGACATTGGAAGCAGAAGATTGTGTAACGTAGTAGAATCCCTTGAGCCGAATGATCCAGTGAATTTAGCAGTCCTTCAGCAATCAATTAATTCGGAAATACGCAGTGTTTACAAAATGACAAGTAATCTGAGACAATCAATTGATGCTGCGGAATCAGCTATACAAATCGCAAAGGATGAGAATGCTGAAAAACTGAGAAAAATAGATTTAGCTATTAGTGAGTTGTACGAGATTCTGCTTAAAAATTCTCAGAATAATAATGACGCATCAAAAGTTGAGACTAGTAGAGGAACTTCATAAACCAGCTCGGCGTAATTATCAGCGTCGACGGTTCATAATGCGCGGCTTGGACGGTTCATAATGCGTGGATGGATGAGACCTGGCAAGCTGATCTCGTGGAGATGCAAACTTATGCACAAGAGAACAAAGGCTACGAATACCTGCTGACAGTTATCGATGTCTTCTCAAAGTACGCTTGGGCCGTACCTTTAAAGCAGAAAACTGGCAAAGAAGTTGCAGCAGCAATGAAGTCTATTCTGCAACAGGGTCGTGTGCCAAAGAACTTGCATACCGATCGAGGTAAAGAATTTTACAACTCCTCGTTTGAAAGCCTCATGAAAAAATATGGCATAAATCTCTACTCAACATACAGCAAACTTAAAGCTTCCATCTGTGAGCGTTTTAATCGTACGCTCAAGAACAAAATGTGAATACAATTTAGTTTACGGGGCAACTATAAATGGCTCGATATCTTACCTGATTTACTGGTAGAGTACAATAATAGCAAACACCGCACCATTGGGATGAAGCCTAAAGATGTTAGTAAAGAGAATGAAGCTAAAGCCCTTAAACGTTTCTCTCGCCAAGAAAACAGACAAAAATCTAAATTCAAGGTTGGAGATAAGGTGCGAGTGAGCAAAATGAAACAAGTATTTGAGAAGGGTTATACACCCAACTGGTCGACAGAGATTTTCACCATTGATCAAGTTGTGCCAACGTATCCAGTGCTGACGTACAAGCTGAAAGACTATCAAGATCAACTGATTGCTGGCGGTTTCTATGAGCAGGAACTTCTCAAAGCCAAATATCCAGCTATTTATCTTGTGGAGAAAGTTTTGAAAAAGCGTGCAAATCAGCTTTATGTAAAATGGTTAGGATTCGATAATACACATAATAGTTGGATAAATAAATCAGATTTGTAATGGCTATATGAAAATAAATTTACTTTACAATATTTATGACATTTTTATACATCATCCTTTGGTATTTGATAATGCCCCCAAGGAAGCGTATCTGTTTTTCCTGGAATTAAATACCGTTTGTCATCGTAGGGGCTTAACACTAGCTTCGTTTGTTTACCAGTTTGCACTCTATGAGCTTTCGATCTTATGATGCATTGGTGTCTATACTGCGTAGAATAATCTTTTAAACACTCAACATAATCGTCAAATGTAATTGTCTCATCAACTACACTGCTTTTCACACCTTTAATCTTTTTTATGCGATATTCTCCGTTTATGCGTACACTATACATTTTGCTGCGAAGTCCCACAAATTCTGTCATGATTTGTCTGCAACATTCATTTTTCATTAGACCAACAATCTTTTTATTGACACGAGGCAATCCAAAAATATTGTTAACTGGATAGTCTGAAGTGTCAAAATTCTGAATATCTCGATTCATTAATTCATAAATATCTTCACAGCCAATTTCATAGAGAAAACTGTCAGTATCTGTATAGAGCAGTTTACATTTTTCCAAACTCATGTTTTATATAATTATAATGAAAGTCATACATTAGAGTTTTCGATAAATCTAATACACAGAGTCCTGCATAGATTGGCTTGTTCATGAGTACTTCAGTCTGTTTGAGTTCAATGAGTGCGAGGTTCTCATCAAGGATGGTACGACTATGAAATTCTGGTCTAGAAATGAGAGCCTCTGCACCATATCTACCTTCCCAGTATTTCACCAGCTTGACATTAACTCTTTTTCGTACATTCTCCATTGTCTTTCCAAACACAGCATTATTCATTAATTTGTAGAGATTCTTCTCAAAATAATTTTTAGCCTCTTGTCTCATCTTGCTGTTCAGATCTACGTATGCTTTGAGCCAAGGGCTTTGCTTGAATTTCAAAATTCTGTGAATTTTTGTAAGCTGTAGTCCATTTTTGAGAGCCTTTTTCAAATTTCTGTAGTGGAGAACATAGCGTGACTTTGTATCTACAGTTGTCAAGAGTTTTTCAAATTTAGAGCCTGGTGGTTTCTTGTGCTCGGGGCAGAATGGTAAGTCTTTATGCGGATCATGCAAATGCTGTGGATATGCTAAATCAACTTCGAGAATATAGCCGAATTCAGAATCATCTGCCACATTGAAATCAGTGTTTACATCGACCCATTGAAAATCTGCGTAAGGCAATGGCTGTTGAACAGCCCATCCATAGAGGTTATTTGCATCGAAATACATGAGGTATTTTGATTCCTTTTCCGGATCATAATCAACCATATACTTATTATTCGCAATAGCGTAGCGATTACAGCACTAACTCACGCCACCTATTATACCGCGTTCAATAAACATTAACTGATCTATATCAGTTAGCAGTTCCAGTTGAATTTTCGTGTACTTGAGCATAGCATCCCACGTTAATCCAGGTGTTGTGTAGTAATGTGCAGGGTCTAGACTATATGCTGAAAGACAAGAGTTACGAAAATTCTCGAAAACTTCAGCCAACAGCAATACATCCGTTTTCGAATATAAATCAGAACATTCTCCTAAAGTTGTAATATTAAATGTTTTCTAAACATTTTTTGCATGCTCATACTCTTCATCGGAAATTTCACTGGCATGCAAGCTGCTGTAAAATTTATATTTTGATGGAATTTCCGTACTCGACAGTTTTTCCTTACAATCCAAATAATCATATGGAAAAATTCCTTTTTTTTTAAGCAATTCAAATTTTTCTTGAGTCAGAGGTGAATACTGCTGATCTTGACTAAATTCATGCTTGAGAATATTCATTTCTTGTAGGTATGATGATAACTTATCTGAAGATGCTGCCATGAAACGAAAAGAGTCAATGAATCTGAGCTTGATATCACAGTCATCAATATGCTTGGTAAAAGAAATAAAGCGCTCCTTATTTAGTGGTAAAAGTTCTATTCTTCCTGGAAACGGAGTGGCAATATCTCGGACGAGAAAGTGTGAGTCATAACCGGTGAAATTTAAAAAATGATTGGGATGATGCGCGAGTCTTGATAATTTAAATTGCATTTTTCATGCGCTGCACCCCGGTATCTGAAACAAATACATTTTTTAGTAAGATATGCAATCATCAGTATTTTTATGATATGTAAAAAATATTCTTTACCTGCCCGTTAAATGACAATGATCCCTTACTCGTTTACCATCATTAAATGGTTTTTCGCAAATGTGGCATACTGTTGCTACTTGAAAAGCATGCTGCTGATCCCATGTTAATGCTTGCATCGGTACAATGTTGTTTAAAATTTCATCAACTTGTTTTGCGATGGTCTCAAGTTCCTTCATAAACCACTTCGCAGGCTCACTACCTCTGTAACTGTGATAACTAGATAATGAGTCATCATAACTACATTTTAAATAGTAGCCAATGCTATATGCTTCATGCTCTTGGTACGCGAGGCTACTATCCTCTATGGGTTTAAGAAAACTTTCAAAATCTGCATATCTCGCAAATGGTACTTTTTCTTTGTAACTGAAATTTTTGAATTCGAGAAATCGATCATGCAGTCTAGGCAATTTTATACAGCAGTCGTTAATTTGAGCACAATCTTCTTTATGCAGGGCTAATTTATCTTGATCCGAAAAATAATGTAGACTATGTAATTTTTATGTTTCGATATTTGGTTCGAAACTAAACGAGATAAATCCTTAATCCAAACGTAGTGATATCTAAGTGGTTCCTCACGGTTTACCACTTCATGCTCATTAGCGTCATCATCAACGTAATAATTTTGTAAAAGCAGAATGTTAATATGTAGCGTTTTTTTATCCTTTGTAATCTAAATTGGTACTACTTTAAATTTCTGACTATACTTCTTTAAAATATAAACATTGATAGAAATATTATTTTGTTTTTCAAATTTAGGCACCTGCTTTAGCATAACTGGGAACTCTATTCCATCAAAATTCAATTCTTTTCCATATTTTGTGTATTCTGATACACGATTTGAACTATAAGCAGGATGTAGTGCAGATAGTATTGCCCATTTGAAACATGCGTCATCAAAATTGTGCACATTAACGCATGCTTTTTTTCGTTTTATAAATTCAGGTAAATCTATGAAAGAGCTTGCACGCATCGGATTATATCTGTTTATGTGCACGTTTAAATTTAAAATTTCACGCAATGTCCATCCTGAGTCTCGCTCTTGGAATTCTTCTATATCTCGCTGAATGAGCTCTTAATCGTTCATTGTCCACCACTGCTTCAAGTGAGATGTCGGCCAAATTGCATCAGCTTTTGTATTAAAATACTTTATTTCAGCTATTTCTTCGTCAGCTTTTTTTTATATTAAATTCAGCAGCCAATATTACGTATAATTTAAGGGCCTCTTCTTTTTTAAGCATATTCTTTGTTCGAGGTTTGAATAAAGCTTCAGCATCTTTCCAAAAAGCAGACAAATCCAAATTTTTAAAATTTGTAACTACTCCTGATCTTATACGACCATTAAAACAACTTTCTAAATCTTGTCACTTTACACGATCACTTCTTCTTTCACGTCTTTGTAGTCCTTCACCACTTTCCAATAAACATTTTAGTTTTATCTGGACACCTTTCACAAGCGAAATGGTGGATAAAAACTTTTGTTTCTCATGAACATTTGTATCACGTTTATGTAACAACTGCCTCAATATTTTTAAGCTTGTAACAGTAAATTTTATCCATTTTGTAACTTCCTCCAAATGAGTTATAGGTGAGTGTGATAGAAGCGTGCACGTTTCTAGAAAAACATTGACAGTCTTCTTGCAATCGAGTGCTGACATTTTTGCTCAGTGTATTGGACAAAGTAGAATTTCATACTAAATCGGAACAGCAAGTGAAACCCTTTATATAGCGTCAGAATGTAGTACCTTATTTCTAGTAAACAATTTTTAATATATACGCACTTAATGCATAGAAAAAACAATTCATAGAAAATGAATCATATCTTATGTATCAATATTCTCCATAAAGACAAGCATTTCTAGAACATTCGATGCTTTCTCACCTGCACGATACATGAGCCAAACATTACAGACAAATTTTCGAGAGCAATCTGCCACCGCTGACTGGTTGTACATCATGATCAACATGTAGCTATATTTAATATACGCAATAATTCATAGAAAAAATAAATCGTCTTGAAACTAGAAGCCCTTTGATATTAGCCGCTGCGATACAAAGTCATCGAGCTAATTCATAGAAAATCAATGCATACACCTACTCGGCTGTAAACAAGTTCCATAGGATACGCAGCTATAACGTTATTGTGGAGAGAGGGAGCTGCTGATAATACGCAGCAGCTATTGATGCAGTGAGAAGATGCGTATATGCTATATCCGATGAGAGTATATACGAATAAGTGTGCATAAAGACAGAACAACAGGTATAATGTGATCCGCGACGAAAAGATGCGACGAGTTGCACGTCGGTCGGTGACGTCAGAGATTATTCCACGCCTTGACTCAACCTTGAGTGGACTCCTGGAGCACGCTGCCCGGAGTTGTGTCAGCGCGCTGCCTAAATGTAGCGTACTAGCTATGCATATGATTTGTATATGAGAGAGAGAGAGAGAGAGAGAGAGAGAGAGAGAGAGAGAGAGAGAGAGAGAGAGNGAGAGAGAGAGAGAGAGAGGGAGAGAGAGAGAGAGAGAGAGAGAGAGCTCTCAATAATACGCAACACCTCAGGATCGCAATTCCTGTGGAGCGTGCATACCAAAGTCAACGACACTTCCCCTAAGGTCGCAGAGACAGTCCTCCAGTCGCACACGAGGCGACTTTTGTACTGCCCTGCTTGCTCGGGCAGTCCGCGTACGCCAACCCCCGTAGGAAGCGAACTCCCTCCCTGGACGAATGTGTGTGTGTGTGTGTGTGTGTGTGTGTGTGTGTGTGTGTGTGTGTGTGCGTGGGTGTGCCGTCATGATTCTGGAGTCACGCAAGCAATCGTAATAAAATTTAACATGCATATATGTTTTCTGATTCTGAATTTAGGTACATTTCATTTTAAGATTCTGACTATTTTATGACCATTTAATGGTCATTTTATGACCATTTTTCGATTTTTGAAAAAATATTTACTACTGGTACTTGAACTCAACGTCTGGGAGCGCAAAAAAATGCGTATTTATAGGATCAAAGTATGAGAGAATATCTTTAATGTTAGCTTCGGTAGATTAAAAATAGTTGCTTGGATTAAAAGTTGCCTACGACTGAAAATGGCGAAAAATCTCGATTTGCTACAAAATTAAGTGATTTCTTCCATTTTTTGTTTGTATTATAACACAGGTTTTTCATACGGCTAGAGACCACGTTACAATGGCCTCGTTTCCTCGAATTCACTGTAAAACACGAGGCGCCAGGCGCTCGCCACAGAGCACCAGAGTCTCGCGACTCCTTATCGATGCTTCGAGGAAACGAAGGATTGCTCGGTTATCTCGGGCCCCTAAACAATAGGATTTATTTTACACACAATTTCACCACTAAATAACCGATACACTCGTAACTACGACTTTACACACTATTCACGCTAAACTCTCGATTTATACTACACAGATAGCTGGCAGATAGCCAAGAAAGCCAGAAAACGCGGAGATAGCCTAGAACAAAGGTAGCCGTGGGACAAAGCCCAAGATATTCCGTGTAACGCCGAGAGAAAAATCTTAGGCAAATTCGGAAGCAAATCCACTAACCTTTGTTCCTCAGAACCTCCACACTTGAAGCCCTAAGAAGATCCACGTCCGTTCGGGTTCAGCCAGGGCAGGAGAGTGACGGATTCGGCGCTTAGTATGAGCCGCCGAGGCCCAACTCTCTCGAGCCGCCGCGGCAGCGCGCTCGCCTATTGGTCACCGCGCAGCGGGACTGAGTCTTGCTCGCTCTCGCTTACCGTCTAGATGTGCGCGCACTGTTCTCGCTCGCCGTGCCGCGGCACATGCGCTGTCTCTCTCTCTCTCTCCCTCTCTCTCTCTCTCTCTCTCTCTCCGCTAAGTGTCGCAGGAGGAACACGCGCCTGTTCGTCGCTCCGCAGTTCTGAGTGTTTTTTCGCCCGAAAAATAACGTTAGATAACTATTTATTGCCGCTATATGGTGGCTGTAGTGCTGGTCTACCTGTGGTGCTAAGTTTTGGTGTGGTATTATCTTCAATATGGTGCAAAAATCGCGTGTAACCTCTCGGCACCTGTGACGTAATCGCGGAGCGAGGCCTACCGTTAGCCACGTAGGTCTCTGTCGGCGTCGAGGCTTCTGGCGTGTATGTGAGTGTGTGTCTCTGCAAGTTTCTGCTAGGGCTGGAAACTGGAAGAAATGCGCGACATGGATAACGCAAAGATACCAGTGATTTGCACTGTCTGCGAGGACGATTCTACACCGCCGACAAGCACGTGCCCAGTCTGCCTTCTTCCTTGCCACACTCGTTGTTCCAGCAAAAAGAAAAACGTTATGTGTGACAAGTGCCGTGCTGTCTCCACCAAAAAGTCATCGACTCCGCCTGCGGCCACCGCCATTGCCACGACGATCTCTGCCACCAAGTCAGCCCGGCAGAGCGATAAATCGACCCCACCAGTGACCTCTACACCTGCCATCTAGCCAACCCAGCGGAGCGACAAATCGGCGCTGAAGAGGCCCTCTCTGCCTGCTGGAAACCGTCAGGTGAGCGCACGCGCCGTGGTCAAGCCGGCGCTCCAAAACGCCTCAACGACGCGCCGTGCCTCTCCCTACCAGCAACAACCGCAGCTGACGCGGCGTGCGGCGCTGACACCGCGTGCGAAAGCAAAATCGGGCGACCACGACGACGGCGACGACTCTGTGCTCGACTCCTATCTCCCCTCCATTGCAGTCACGGAGCAGCAGGAAAAACATCAGCAGAGCCACAGCGTATCTGTCAAGCGGGTCACTGTCTCCCAGGCGCCTGCCTCGTCTGGATCACCTGTCGGGCGGGTTGGCTTCCAGGCGCCTGCGTCACCGGAATCGCATGTCGAGCGGGTCACTGACTCCCAGGCGCCAGCATCATCGGAGTCACCTGTTCAGCGGGTCACCGACTCCTGGGGGTCTGCCTCATCGAAGTTGCCGGCGCGGACCGCTGTCTCTCCATCTCCACGCCATCTCCCTCATCTCGACGTTCGAGCTCATCCAGCCTGGACCATGTGGGCCTGCCGAAGAGCCTGGGGGTCTCTAACATACTAATTCCGGTGACTACGATGGAGCTCTTTTTTCGACGTTTCGACATGCTCCAGGACCAGCTTGATGAGCTGAAGGCTCTCGTGAGCAGGGGTTCGGCATCTCGTGGCGTCTCCCCTGCCCCGACGGAGGGGGCGCCACAGTAGGTGCGGAGGATTTGAATACCCGTATCTCTGCTCTCGAGACTCAGTTAGTCGAAAATACCGATACGTCTAAGAGATTGCTTGATATGAACAGGCTGCTCTTGGATGAACATAACACCCTAAAGGGCGAATTGCTAGAAGCGCACACATCAATCGGTAAGCTCCATCGTGGTCGTCGGAATCTCAACTCGTTTTCGGGCTCAAAATCGGACTCGATGTCGGCATCGGACGGCCGTTCGATCGCATCGTGTGCTCGTGTGCTGGAGACTGGGGCGGCCGCTGAGGTAGAGGGAGTGCAAGCATGCTCTTCTCCACAGATGGCGCCTGCTGGCGGCGTTTCCGTTTCCGTTTCTGTGTCGGATGGGGGCGGTTCTGAGGGGTGTGAAGTTATTATTCATGGTTTGCCAAAAGACGGCAAAATCACAGAAGAAATCTCTGACAGAGCTGCCTTCGCACTGCTCGGCACCGTTCTCCCCTCTCTGGAGCGGAGCGACATTGTTGACACCCGCGTGCTGCGCCGTCGCAGACAGGAACGGGGGTCGGGGGGATGCCACGATCGAGACAAACCCAAGAATAAATCGGGGCGCTCTGCCGACACTTGTGGCCCGGCTAGCCAGACCGGGTTTGGTCAGAGACGTAATGAAGGCGAAAGGCACACTGGCGAACAACTATCTGACTACTGGCGACATCAAGCCCAGCGTGCTTGACCCGGAAGCTGCTACCTGCCTGTCAGGACAAAAAGTATATATCAATGAGATGTTGTCTCAGGACAGGTTCAAGCTGTTCAAGGACCTGAAGTCCATTGCACAGGGACTGGGCTTCAGGTATGTCTGGCACGCGGGTGGCAGATTCCTAGTGAGGCGTAGGGGGGGGTGAACGAGGCGCACGTTTTTTGCGTCTGCTGCGCAGACTTGCAGGCCATTCTTACCGGCGTGCTCAGAACAGGCTAGAATAAAACACGATCGAACGATAACAATCACACATGTGACGGTTAGTACGAGGAGACAGGGACGTACAACTGCTACCAGTTCCATAGCGGACTGAGCCAGTCTGGCAAGTGATTCGGCCAGCGAGTACCTATCACGCAATTGACAATCAACATCAACATCAGCCTCATACGACGGGTCTGAATCATACTCGCAACGCCCATCCTCACTACTGGCATCAGTCATCCAGTCGTCAGCAGCTGACATCAGGCCTCTTCACTGCCAGCCGCCGTTCCCCACTTCTTGACCTGCGAGGCCTTTCGTCCAAAGGGCGCTGGGGTTAGGGAGTACGCTGAGGGCGGGTTTTTAAAGATATAAATTCATCAGGGCCCCCCGCCCCCCCGTATTGAGATATTCGTGCGCTTCTGAGGAGCGCTCGTCGTACGAACGTTTTGCTTTGCGAGACATGGCTAGGATCCGCATAGGGGTGGATATATCTCCATTAGGCATAGAAGGATACCCGTCATAACGGCAAGACCGAAATGTAAATGGGAGGTGGTGCCAGCCCTCATAGTGCGCATGGCCTTTAAAATTATAAAAGGTTAGCTTCCTCCGACACCATGGGTGCTCGAAAACCCGGCAGTTCCGGAGTACTTTCTGTAGCTACCAACGGGCGATTCCCCCCACCCCCCCGCCCCCCCGTTGCTCGGAGTTTTAAATACAAGCCCCCCAAATCTTATGCAAAAGGACTAGACTCTCAATTTGATGTTAGTGACCGGGAATCTATGCAGCGAGTTTAGCCATAAATTATCACTAGGCGATCTGAATGCACAGACTTACAGTCTGTGTCAAGATGAGCGCTGCTACCAATTAAGCGTTTAACTGAAGAGTTATCTCTTCAGATAATTAGGGCTGGGATTCCCACCGCATCTTCTCACACATGGATTGATCTAATTATGACTGACGAAAACGACACGATCCTGGACTCGACAAGTGAGTGGGTGCCCAGTCTCGGCAAGCATTGTGTCACAGATGTTTCACTTAACATCCACTCTCCCGTTCCTGGGAGAAGCTCATTTTCCTACAGAGACTTCAGGAGCATAGATTCTCCTACTCTTTGTGACCTCTTGTCTTGCTGTGACTGGACAGCCGTGAATTCCATCGAGGCCGATCTCGAGGGCGCTCTAAACGCTCTTAACAACAATCTAAAAATTGCAATTGATGAATTGGCACCTATGAAAACGGTTTGCCCTCGTGAACGATTTGCTCCTTGGTCTGGTCAGGAGTTGAGGTCTCTCATCGAGAAGTGAAACGCCACTCTCAGGCGCTACGAGCGCACAGGGAGATCGGAACTTTTCGATGAGGTTCTTCGACTTACAAATGAGGTTGACATGCGCTCTGCTCAAGAGCGTGATTCCTTCCTTCGTCAGAAACTTTCGGACGCTCTTGATGAGAATAAAAATATCTGGAAGGTTATGCGTCATCTCGGCCTCCTGCCTGGGCGAAAGGAGGAGGAGTTTTTCGGTTTCTCGACGGGTGAGCTGAACGAGCACTTTGCGGGAGTGTCGGCGTCATCCCTTGAAAACATAGATGATGCAATGGACACTATCTTAACAGCAAGCGAGGAGGGTTTTTCCTTCAGTCCCATCGGTATGAGCGATGTTGTCCTTGCCATTTCACATTTTTCCTCGGAAGCGAGGGGTGTCGACGGTGTTCCCTGTGGAGTGGTCGTAAAGGCTCTCCCAATTATTGGCGATTATATTTTAAATTTATTTAACTGCTCCTTCGCTCAAGGGATCTTTCCGAGTATCTGGAAGCAGGCACAGTTGATTGCCCTAAGGAAGACGAGTGCTCCATCTGACGTCACTGACTTTCGGCCGATTGCACTGCTTTGCTTCCTCTCAAAGGTACTCGAGAAGATCGCTCACACCCAGATCACGGAGTACCTTAACAAAAACAAGTTACTGGATCCCCTCCAGACCGGCTTTCGAAAACACCACAGTACACAAACCGCGTTACTCAAACTGACCGACGACGTGCGCATGGCTATTGACAAAAAGAAGGTGACTCTCATGTTGCTGTTTGACTTCAGCAAGGCTTTCGACGCCATCTCACCTTCTAAACTACTATCTAAACTGCGACAGCTCGGGTTCTCACGGGCAGCTCTCCTGTGTATTAAATCATATTTACAAGGGCGATCCCAGATGGTAATTTCCAATAAAAATGGAAACTCGGAATGGCTTGAAACCAACCTGGGTGTTCCACAGGGTTCTGTCCTGGGACCTCTGCTGTTCAGCCTTTATGTCAATGACCTGCAGAACTTACTCGACGGTACCATTAAACACATATTCTACGCGGACGACCTTCAGATTTATCTGCACACCAGTAAGGATAATTTTCATGAGGGCGTGGCTCGGCTGGCAGAAGCGGCACGGCTGGTCGCTGACTGGGCGGGGAGCTCCGACCTGCGACTCAACCCTGGCAAAACTAAGTCCATCTTTTTTGGTTCTATGAGGAATGTTAATGACATTAAGTCATGGAACCTGCCGGGAGTTCCGTTACCGGGCGGAGTGATCTCCCTTTTAGCGAGGCGGTCGTGAGTCTCGGTGTTGTACTCGATAGTAAACTCACTTGGAAACCGCAAGTGGATTCTATCACGAAAAAAGTGAACAAAGCCCTATATAGCTTGCGGTTCATTAGGGGCTGCACCACCGAGACTCTCCGCAGAAGGCTTGTCGAGACACTTATACAGCCACATTTAGACTACTGTGCTGTGACTATCCTGGACGCGTCGAATGAACAGCGAATACGGTTACAGAGACTGAGCAATTCATGTGTGAGGTTCATCTTGGAGTTCGAAGGGATGAGCATATAAGTCCCTACCGGAGGCGTCTAGAATGGCTGCGCACCGATACCAGGAGGTTATACTTTGAGGCCATTCTTCTTTATAAGGCTATACGGATCAGTGAACCCGTGTACCTGGCTTCACTCTTTAGTAAACGCAAGCCAAGCCAACTCCTCCAGTAGAGGAGTTCCTCCGGAGCTGAGCATTCCTGCAGTGAGTACTGAAACCGGGGCTAGGGCCTTCCAGGTCCAGGGTGCTCGTTTCTGGAATGCTCTCCCTTCTACTCTACGCAATCTTCCATCTGTCGCATCTTTCAGAGTGGCACTGCGACGACACCTGCTTTAATCTAGTCTGACTAGGCTTCTGGGCCACTTTCTTCCACATAATGTGTAGTTTAGATTGTAACGATATCGTAGATAGGACTTTGACCAAAACGTAATCATAGAGCGTAAATATTGGTTTTATTGTGATATTTAAATGTGATATTTTGTATATGTGTAAGTGTGTGACGGTATACCTATCAAGGATACCTCATTTTATACGTCTTTTCTGAGTACGACGAGCAATTGGCTATAATTTTAACGCTGTTATTATATAAGAAAAATGTAATAATTTTTATGCACAAAGTTGCATCCTGTGATGACCAAACAATTTGTATTATCTTTATTTATTTATTTATTAATTTTTTTGCTGTAAGCAAATAAAGGCTATCTCTCTCTCTCTCTCTCTCTCTCTC
>CM053172.1:18853234-18908712 GCA_012977825.3 Pteromalus puparum | reverse complement strand
GATTGTTGAGCGTCCTTTTCTAAAGCCGTATTGCTTGTCTGAAAGGTCTCCCGCCTCCCTGACGGCGCTTAATATTCGTGGTTTTATTAGCGATTCGCCTGTCTTTCCCATAGTGTCGAGCAGGCTCAACGGCCTGTACGATGGCTTCGCGCCCGCCTGACCTTTAGCTTTTTCAATTAAGACTAGCCTAGCCCTTTTCCACCGCGGACTGAACACGCCCTGCACCAGGCACTGATTGTACATTTCCAGGAGCAGCTCAGGCCGTTGTTTGGCAACGGCCTTAAGTATTTCCGCGGGAATGCCATCCAGTCCCGGAGCCTTACCGCTCTTCAGGGAAGAAGTTGCCGCGATAAGTTCGCCCTCGCTAAAAAGGGGTATCTCATCCGTCAGTTCGTCCGTCATTTCTAATTGATGTCGGGTAGGATGGGTGGGAAACAGCTTGTCAATTATCTTCTCGATCGCCTCTGCCGCCATCGGTTCCATTCGCCCCATTTCTCCTATTTTTCGCGTGACGATCGCGTATCCCTCGCCGAACGGATCGTTCTCTACATCATCTAGGATCTTGTACCAGCAGCGGCGCTTACTTTCTTTGATTGCGTCTCGGA
Source organism: Pteromalus puparum (assembly GCA_012977825.3). NCBI lineage: Eukaryota > Metazoa > Arthropoda > Insecta > Hymenoptera > Pteromalidae > Pteromalus > Pteromalus puparum. The sequence goes on along the minus strand of CM053172.1, from coordinate 18,908,107 downwards.
GTCTCTTCTTCGCCTCGTCGTACCCGCGAGCAAGTTCTTGAGCCGTTGGGCGGTTATGGGCCCTTTGAGCTCTTCTTCTGGCTCGAAGGCTTTGCTTTCTAAGCTCAGCGATTTCGCCCGTCCACCAGTTAACCGGACGTCTGAGGTGGCCGGTGGATACTCGGGGCATCGTTGCGTCGCACATCTCGGTGATTTAGCCTAGTAGTGCGTTCTACTAGGATTTCGGCTTTCTCAATTCCGCCTAGTTCGTCCGGAAGCCCATTGGAAGGTAATTCTGCGCTTCGAATCACCTCCGTAAGCGCCTCCCGATTAAGACGTCGAGTGTTCCATCGTGGTTCCCGGCTGTTTCCGCTACTTCGCCTCTCCGCGCGTTCTTCCTCGATATTAAAAAGAATGTACTGGTGGTCGCTAGCAGTAAATTCTTCCGTAACGTGCCAGCCCCTTATCTTGCGGATCGTACTTTCCCCAGCGAAAGTTACATCCGGTATCGACTCCCCGAAACCTGGTCTGCGGTAGGTAGTTGTATTTCCCTCGTTCGCAACTACCAGCCCTATCCTTGCTGCCATCTCAAGTATCGCCCTACCTCTCCTATTCGTCTGTGGCATGCCCTACTCTGTCGCTCGCGCGTTAAAGTCGCCCCCGACTACTAGGTCCCCAGGAACGTCTTTTATCGCGTCTTCTAGGGCCCCCAACCTTGTCGCGAAGTCGGCTGCAGTTAGGTTCGGTGACAGATACACGCTGAAGTAAGTGACGCGACCCACCCTCACCCGCACGTAATCGTCTCCGGTTACCGCATCCGCGATTCCCCGCCTGGGCACCCAGACAGCGGCAGTTTTTGCACCGTTGGACACCCAGCCAGGTGCATCTCGGTCCATATACTGCTCACTTATGAGGAGGATATCCACACTCTTCTCTGCGATGAACTGCGGTAGGAGATCGTGAGCCAGCCTGCTCCTGTGCAGATTACCTTGCAGTATTCGCGCCATTATTTTTGGGTCCTAGCCGCGTTTAGAGCGTTGCGGAAGACCGCGCACGCTCCGGTTCCTGGAGCATGCGCCGTCCTATCGCAAGGCACCTTTGCTTCTGTACACAAGAAACACTTCATTTCTTGAGCCGGCACAGAGCATTGCTTGGCCTTGTGCCCAGCCGCACCACACTTCCAGCAGCTGGTGCTTCTGTCGGGACCCTTACATTGCGCTTTAACGTGACCGTATCCGAGGCACCGGTAGCATCGCGTGGCGCTCGCTCGAACCCGCACCCGGCAGTTGACCCACCCGATACGGATCTTGCCTATATTGAGCAGGGCTGTGGCCTTGGTCTGGTCCATTTCGACCACTGCCACCCTCTGCTCTCTCGAGTTTGGTTCGAAGAGGTGCACTTTGGTATCTTGTTCGTCGCACCCCGTGGCCACAGCGATGGCGCCGCAGACTTCCTCCTTTGTCGTAAGGCCGTCAATGTCCCTGATCTCCAGTGTAGTTCTGGTAATCTTGCCCCTAACTGTGCCTGCATGCCCTATTGCGGTTTGTATGGCCGTTTTGAGTGATTCCATTTTGTCTTCACTCTTACCCACGACAACCAAAACGCCACCGTCTTTCGTTTTGCTAAGATACTTAACCTCTGTATTCAATTCTTCTGGGTTAACCTTTGCCTTGATCTCTCTCAAGATATTGGCGTAAGTCTTACCCAATTCCGGTCTTATGAGGATTGCGTCTCCCGTCTGCCGCGAGGTCTTCCCTGCGCTTTTGCTCAGTTGTTGAGGCTGGCTTTGCTCCTGTTTTTTCTGTCCTTTCTTCTTTGCTCTTCTTCCTGCAGCTAGCTGCCAAGCCCCTTGTGTGTGTGTATCTGCAGCTTCCTCTTGCGTTTTGCTCGTAGACGGTTCAGATCTATCCTCCTTCTTGTCTTTTTTGGCGGGGGTACCGCCGCCTCCGCCGGATGATGTCCGCCCCCTCTTCTTAGGCTTGCAAGACTTCAAATGGTCTTCTCCAGGTTGTTGAGATGGCAACTTTTTCGCGCCATCCTCCATCTTGTCGAGAAACGTGAAAACTTCAATCATAATAGCTCCTATTACCGGTAGTCCCTCTTTGATTGTTGTATTCACGTTCTTCTGCTTATCCAGAGTTTTTATCATCTCTCTGTTCGTTCGTCTTATTTCCAGCAACTTTTCTCGCAGGCTGGCGTGTTCTTTTAGCCATAACCCTATCACTGTCATATTTTCGTATTCAGCGGCACTACTACCACTATTATTATTATTATTATTAACTAGGGGGGTTCCCCCCCTGCTCGCTTCGTTCGCCAACCCCACGTTCGTCGTAGTAAAAACTTTAATTTTAGTTAGCTCGCAATGTGCGTGAAAGCGTATATGAGTGGACTACAATAGGCTGTGTACGCGCTGATAACAATACTTCAAAAAATAAAACCAAAATTTTAGAAGTGCGAATTGTGTAAAATCAATTCTTATCCTCTCTTTCCTCGCTTATTCACGCCTTCATTATATATCATAGCTCGTAGCTACTGCCAAAAATTAACCGCGCGTGCGCATGTGTTTTGGATTATCCTTTTTGAAGAGGTTAACGGCTTTTTAACATTGAACGCTTTTCAACGCGTTTTAGATTTTATATTGCAGCCGCCACCGCCGATTACACATTGATAATTTTGCTCGATACGCTCGATGCGCAACGCCAGCCCGAGCAGTTTTTTTTTCGCTCTACTCGCGCGCATAATCATTTGCAAATTGACGGTATTAAGGTCGATGAAAAACGCACCCATTGCTGTGTATGCATCAGCTTTTTATAACGAATCATAGGCGCCAGCTATTTGCTGTAGCTGAGCTAACGCGCTAAACGTATACGGGATTGTATATCGCATTTGTTAAACTTACCGGTACAAGAAAAGAAAAATTATTATTCTATATTGATTGCAAGCTACTGCTGAATTCAGTGTAATCTAAACGCGTGTATAATGTCGAAATTTTTAGGGTTGATATATGATTGTTTCGGCGCATGTGTTTTGGATTTTTCTTTCCAAGGAGTTAAAATGATAGGGCACGCGTAAACAATACATTTCTTTCTTTCTGTGTTTGTGGAGAAAAGATTTTACCTACAAGAGCTCAAGTACGTCTTAATTGTTCAGTATTGATTTGTCGCAATAAATCGGTCGTTGCAAAAGTTACGCTGTTTCGAATTTTACAACAACCTGCGTGCACGCGCCTATTGTCGTATATATTGCGAGTCTACCGATAGATAATGTAAGAGGCAGAACTGTTATCCACGTTAAAAACTAAACTTTAAAACTACTTAAAAAACATCTTAAGGGAATATTTCGAGATCAAACCAATGCATCTCTTAATTAATTTAAATACATTATAGATCTTAGCAACGTGTAGACGAATCTTAGCAACTCTTTGAACGACGTCATCGATCGTGACCATATTCCTATCACGTCGTGATCAAATCTGATCCGCAACCACATGTCATACAGCGGGTAAAGAAGCTTGTATGTTTTGATCCTAAATTCTTCGATAATTTTAGGATAACTTACGTCAGAAGTCATTACGTCTATCTGCTTGTTTAATAGATTGTAATACGAAGTACCTTCGATCTCATCAATTGGCACAGCCCTTTCATAATAATCCAAAATCGGTTGTTCCCTTTGTATTAATGAGATGGCTTTCTTGTCGAAAGGAGTTTTATTACAACACGCAAATCCCTTGACTTCTTCTTATAAAAGGTATTCTGTATAGTCCCAATCTTGCTAACCCTTGTCAAACCACTTAGAAGTAAATTCCATTTCCTTGAACATCTTGAGTTTCACGATCTTAAAAATCGCCTGCCTGTCTGCGAGATTAAGCTGATGAAAAAATATAGATAAGGAAAGACTTTTGTGATATTTTATCGTCGTGTATTTAATTGACCGTTAATGCACATAACAGCTTCTGCTTATTGAATATCAACTTATTTGTCTTTGCTACATACACGGCTAATAGCTGTATTATAAACAACGAATTTTTTGCCTACCCTCTGGTCATACTGATTTGTAATAATATTTTAAATATTTCGTTTGATCTAGCTACGACGAAGAAAAACTATTCTTATTTTTGCTTAAATTGTGAACTGTATCTTTATATACTTATTCTTATCTGCAGCTTTATTTTACTTGAATTTCATGTGCTCGTGACTATTCTGGGACGTGGTTTTGTTTATTTTCAATATTGCTTTTAAATGCATTTTCAAGTATTTGGGAGGTTATGTGATCGGAAAAACAATAAATTATTTATGTGGCTTCAGTAAATACGCTTTAAAAATTTGCCTTATGTCCTTTAGTTTTATAATTATAGAATTTTAGGTTAAAATTTTGCAAGCACAGGACATATTTTGTCGAGAGTTCATCATCTTCGAGCACAACTTACATCTATCTTCACATCGAAAGCCACGTACCGCGTTACCGAGATTTTGTTTTTTTCTCTGCCAGACACCTGGACATCGTCTACCGGAGTCCCAGGTGACAGGCTTATAATCTTCAAGCACAACTTACATCTGTGTATTAAAAGCTGGAATGCTAGTAAATAACAGAGAGCTCCTCTTCTTTAAGACCTTGATAAGCTATCCATAAACCAAGGCTTCCATTCATTGCGTGACGATTTTGTATCCAAGTGTTTGTAAATCATTGACCAACATTGTCCAATTGGCTTTCTAATGGTAAATGGTTGGCTTACGTTTCTACCAATTTTGTTCTGTATAAATATAAATGTGAATTGTATCTTTAAAATTTGAAGGGATTGAGGGGGAAAATTGAGGGGGATTAATTGAGGGGGAAAAAATCTGAACCGGCGGCGGCGGCGGCGAAACTTTTTGTATAATATAGAGAGATTTTGACAATCTGGTTTATCTCTTAAAATCATTTTTTATTCAAACTTAGTATAATAATTAAATACAAAATTAACGAAAATCTTTTTATCTGGATTCACACTTGTGATCCAGTGTAGTAAATGCTTATCACTTGTTCAGTTTGAAGTTTAGTCTTTTTTATTTTTATTATATACATATATCAACAAATATACCAGGACCCACGACAGAACATGACCATTACAATATTTGTATGAATTCTTATTTGTCTCACATTCTTCATTTATAATGAGGAATATATATATGTATTAGTTCATACTCGTGATTGAATACGTTTACAAGCTATACCATACATAACAAGTTTTGATAATATTTGTACGAATTCATATTTGTTGCACATTCTTGATTGCTAATTAAGAATACACACCTCTTGATATTGTAACGGTTGCCAGTGCAATAAATGCACGTTAAGCACGTTCTTTCTTTGTTACAAAGAAAGAACGTTACTTCCTTTGTTACAACTACTAAAGGTACAGCACATAAGAGAGTAAGAGAGACAGAGAGAGAGAATAAGTATCGAGAGAGATTTCAATTTGGCAACGTAAGATGTTCGCACACTGTTGTCAAGACTTGACAACAGTGTGCTAGAGGGCATAGGTAAATGTATGCTCGCGCCAGCGAGCCATTCTGAGTTTGTCTTCGCTTTGTTCCGCATCGCGAACAGATGCTCTGCGTGTGCGATTAGTAGTGAGACGATTGCGAGGTAAAGCGAATTAGGACAAACCGTCCGAGACCATTTTCGTGTAGATCAGAGAGGCCGTGCTGGCCACTTATAATTCTGTGAGTACCTATTCTTACGAGCTCTCGTTTATTTGGGCTACTTTGAACCTCCTCTCTCTCTCTCTCTCTCTCTCTCTCTCTCTCTCTCTCTCTTTCTCTCCCCTCTCGGCGCCCACATCGACCAACTCTTCGCCCAATTAATCACCGATACGTACAACAATATCAACATCTACACGAAAAAGAAGGTCACAGGTCAGGTAAGCAGGATAAGGCAGCGGTGAAACAATGGGACGCATCAACAAAAATCTCTGAATTAGAGGCTAGACTGGGCCTCATTGAACAGCGTCTCAGCGCCCTCGACGACTTGCTTCAGCTCCAAGCCCGCATAGCGAACGCCGAGCAGAATGTCGCTGAGCTGAAGGCACAAATACAAGATCTGTCGGCAGGGTCCCTTCCTACGCAGTCCGAAAATGACATCAGCAACAACGGCGTTTCTCCTGCCACCCTAGTCCCCTTTGAAATTGCCAGCTTTCGAAGGGAGCTGCTAAAGATGAAGCATCAGCAAGAGACCAACACCAACAACGTCATTGTGCTAACGGGACTGCGTTATACGAGGGGGACCCGCATCGACCTGCTGGCTTTCTCAATGCTCTCCGCTCTCAACCCGACTGTTCTCAAAAGGGATATCGCCGGAGCGAGGATTATGGGAAGACTAAATGTAGCCACCGATACTATGGCTACGAACAGCATACTACCACCCATAGCTGTCACCCTGTCGATTCATGTATTTGTCGACCATCAGAGCGAAGATCAGGAAGGACAAGCTTCACTCATCTGAACTCGACGCCAATCTTCTGGAGGAGGCAATGGCCCCAGACCATCTGGGGCTCATCAACGTCAACGAGCTGCTTCCTCCAGAAATACACAAGCTGCGCGTAAAGGCCAAACAGGAGGCCGGGAGGAGACAGGGGTGCCCTACGTGCAGGATGGCACCATCTACATCCACTCCACGGAGGACAATGACAGGACCACTGTCGTCACTAGCGATGAGGACTTGGCTAATTTTTTAGCCCGGATGCCACAAACCAGCAACGTCAACAACAACAACGACAGCCACTCAAGAAAACGACTCTCATTATTCGTCCCACACCACCATCGTCTTCATCTGTATCTTCTAAGGTAACTCTGTCTGAGAGCCTAAGGGCCTGCCACTTCAATGCTAACTCGCGTACGGGTCACATTGAGGTGGTTAGACTCTTCTTGTCTACTCATCCTTCTTCCACGTAAAAGCTGTGACTGAAACCCGGCTAGACGGCGAGACTATAAAAAACTATGACTTCAGGGAGATAACGGAATCGGACATCCTAGCTGCAATAATGCACTTTGACTCCCAGGCAAGAGGCAGCGACGGCATCCCACAAGTTGTCATTCAAAAGGCATTGCCGATACTCGCTCCCATTCTCTGTCGTATTTTCAACTTGTCCTTGAGCGAGTCAGGTTTCTTCACTGACTGGAAAAATCTCTGGTGCATGCACTAAATAAAATCAGCTTACCAACAGCCTTAACTGACTACCGTCCGAACTCTTTTTTATGTTTCCTGTGCATGGCACTGGAACGGCTGGTGCATAAACAAATCTCGGAGTATCTTGAGACAAGGTTTTACCTTGACTACCTTTAAACTGGTTTTCGCACCGGTCACAGCACTCAGTTGAAACGTGCCAAACGGCTTCTTGATAAAAACCGCGAGGCCGTGTGAAAGTATCGGACACGAGTGATGCTAACTGGGGGCGAATGCACTAGAAGTCGGTTTAGATCCGTTACCAACGTGTAACAGGTTGCGTTGATTCGGGATTTCCCTGCCCATATCTGACTACGAGAGCAATGTAGCCGAGACAAGGGTGCTGCGTAATGTGACCACGGGACCGTCAATAGGGAGACGATATTCCCCTAGAGTCCACACATTTGACTTTCTGTAAGCCGTGCAGCCCGGCAAATGGCGAAGGTGTATCAGGGTACCTTCGTTTAGTATGCCGGTTAGAGGGCTCTCCTAGAGAATTACAGGATACTACTGGCCTGTGTTACTAGAGGATACCCCGAGTAAGGAGAGGAAAAGATAAAGATTTTACAAGAAATATCAATTAAACAATACTTTCTATATTATTCTCATGGTCTATTACAATAGGAGGGGTTGACATCCCCAGGCATGCTTCGTGTGTGCATCACACACATACTGAATGCGAAGGTAGTCGGAAGCACTTGGCTAAGTCGTATAGTAAGCCAAGTGCGAGCTGGAGTAAGAGTCAGTGAGATGACTAGAGAAGAAGTGACTCCTCGTAGCTTGCGGAGCTCTATTTATACCTGGGCCAGCCCATCTACGCAATACATTATGCGCGCACGCTATCTGTGTTGATGCTGAGAATTATGTGGTATTTACTTATCTGGTAGCCGACCGCTGTCGCTAACTTACCGATTGTCGCTCTCTTATCCCAGGGCCGTCTCACAGTCAAGCCTAATTAAGCTGACTCATGATGTCAGGCTAGGCATTAACAAAAAGAAGGTAACACTTCTCCTCCTCTTTGACTTCAGTAAGGCCTTTGATTCTGTGTGCTACGTCAAGCTCCTCGAAAAGCTAACTTCTTTCGGCTTTTTTAAACAGCTCATCCGCTAGCTCGCTTCTTACCTTACAGGCAGAGAGCAAGCTGTCATTGGCCCCACTTAACGCAGGAGTACCACAGGGATCTGTTCTGGGACCCCTGCTATTTTCGTTGTACATCAACAACATAAGTTTCTGCCTGGACTCAGGCGTTTCTCATCTTATCTATGTGGATTACCTACAAATCTACAGCCAATGCCATGTAAAGACCGTATTTAATATGTAAAAAAATTTGGGTTTTAAAGCAAACTTGTGAAACCCAAGTAATATTAAAACAAGTAATTACTAAAATCTAGTTTTGGCTCTCATTTTAAAACTTTTATCATAGCTAGTGAGCTTGAATTTTACATCTAAATTTGTTTTGATATGTTGAAACGATATATTAACTCATGTATAAGTTAAGTGATATATTTTTGATTTTCATATAAACATTTATGGGTAAATTTTTACGCTCGAGCCATGGGGTTCGATTCGAACTGTCCAACCAAGGCAGATAAGTCAAAAGTGTCATTGTAGTCTGTTTCTAAACTATTTTTTAAGTTTCTGTGCATATAATTAGTTGTATAACTTCAATACAGTGCATATAACACCATAATTGTTAAGTATATCTCAAGATATTGTCTCTCACATTAGATCTCATACGACTAAAATACATTTCTTTGGTGATCGTGCACTGTCAATTTTTATGAGTTTTATCAAGGTGATATTAATATTGTTTTATTTTGTATTAACTTTACCAGATAACAAATATATAGCAAGTATTCTAAACCAGTTTTTCTCTTGCTACGGTAGTGACTGTAAGTACTTAACCGATTTATTAAGCATGGTGCCATAATAAAGTACGTAGATTTAACTTATCATCAATCATCAATACGTAGATTTAACTTATCATCAATAGATTTAACTTATCATCTAATGTAAGATCATAGGGGTTGAAAAAAGTAGATGTGAAGTCAATAATTGGATTAAAGAAAGAGAAATAAAAAACTCCATATCATTAATATAATTGGTCCAGCAGTCGTATATCTATAAATAATTAGCTATTTCATATAAATGTATAAGTTCATACGCCTAAATACTCGTGTAATGGCATAACTTGATCATATTCAATTAGATTTTAATAAAAGTAATTTGGAATAAAAAGATCAAGTATAACCTATAATGAATATTTTCCTCGGGTGGCAATTTAACCCAAGTTGGATAATTAATATGAAACAATAAAAAATGCTTACAATTATAACGTACTATCCTGTTTTTATGTAAAAAAACAGTTGCACATTAAATATCATATGAAATCACCCAGCTTGCAAAACTGGCACATAGCTGTAATCATGAATAATGGGTTGTAAGTACTAAAAAGTGTATTATTCATCTTAGAAAGCTCGACCCATCTGGATTTAGTCTAGATTTAGAGGTTTTATAATAATAAGGAATGCAAAAAACTTTTTTTCAAATTTTTAACTGGTGGCGCGTAGCCAGAATTTGATTTTTAGTGTTAAATCACATGGTAACTAATCCAAAACATGCTATATAGGTAATAAAAATAATTTTTTCAAATTCTACAGGAAATTTACAAAATAAAAGGTATTTATTAGTTTTTTTCCCTAAAATGCTTCTCTTTTGACTTATAAGCCATTTTAGTTGGCAGTAAAAGCCAAAATTTAGAAAATTTTTTATATTGCTATAACTTTGAACTGGGGGTACTTAGAAGTCTGAAATATTTTGTGTTCTTTTGGGGGTATACTAGACTAGTACATCAATTTTGGTCGAGATCTAAAAAATGTTTCCACGGGTTGATGTGAAATAGCCCATATGTAGTCGGGGTTTATTAGGAATTTCGTATATTGATTGATATTTATTATTATTTGCAATAAATAGACACAAGATTCATCTCAATTGTTATGTTTTTATTTATTGGCATAACACCAGAGCCTGCTAGGCACGGGACTCTCGACTAGCAAGTGAAGAAGTGAACTGTTGAATTGCGTGTAGTGTTTAAGTGTTTTCTAGGCACTCAATAAGCGATGCTCACAAATTCACAGCCCTCGTATTCTCTCACCAGTTAAAGCTCGTGATAGCAGCTTGACTCACGTAAAAAGGTACTGCGTGGATCGTTTTCGGGGTTTTTAATGCCTTGGTGCCGATACAAGCAGTTGTAAAATTAAGATAGAAAAGATCGCGGTAATCCAATAAGCATTCGCCTCACTAAGGATTGACGCGTACGTTTTACAGTCCTGGTTCGCACGCGAGGAGTGCAGTGCTGACGCAGAGGTCAAGACACTAGCTCTGATTTTCGGCGCTCTATACATGTTGTAATCTAGTTGCACGGTTGTACGTAAATTGTATGCGTGTATGCGTGGTTGCGGTCACGCAGGCATAGGCGTATAATTATTTCAATATTATATATGTATATAATATGAACATGGCATATTACAGCCACATCGAAGAACTCGATTCCTGTTCTGTGAGGATGGCTGTTAATGTAGTAAGGGTTTTGAGCTGTGCTGCACAAAGTCATCGCAAACTCAACGTCTTTAAAACTCAGGCGATCGTCCTGGGTTCTCCCTATTATATAAACGGTATACCTACTGTAGCTAGTACGTATATCAATATAGGGAGAGCCCGGGTTGATTACCAATCATCCGTGCGCAGCCTGGGGTTGGTGCTTGACTCTGAACTAAGTTGGAAGGAGCACGTCACACAATTGTGTTAACGTGCCCACTCATTAATGTACAGACTATACTTCTTCAGGAAGAGCACCGATCAGGGACTGCGCAAATACCTCATGCAAACACTCCTGTTTCCTATCATTTACTACTGTTCTCTAGTATACTGCGACCTGACACAAGAACTCGACACTAAACTACAGAAACTGGTAAACACAGGAATCCGCTACATCTATGATGTAAGGAAGAACGAGCACATCACTCTTTGCAGACGTGAGTTGCATTGGCACACCACCACCGGACGTAGGAAGTATTTTAAGTCGCACTCCGACCTGTCAGAGAGGAGGTGACTCCCCTAGACATCCCTACCTTTGGTACAGAGACGCTGAGGAACTTATTTCATATCAGCGCCTCATACCTCTGGAATTCCTTACCATTTCATCTTCGCAACAATAGATCCATCTCACACTTCGAAACACAGGCCAAGCAGTACTTCCTCGTACAAGATAATCTATAGCATCCGATTCTCACTCATTTCTCACAACTCGTCTTTATTAATTTCGCCTTCATTTTATTTCACCCCTCATACGCAAATACAATTGCTCTCTGAATATTATTTCCTTACTCTTGTATATACTGTACATCATAATGTACAAAAATAAAGAAATCTTAATCTAAATCTAAATCTGAATCTAAATCTCTCTCACCTCAATTGTGTACTGGTAGCTGGCATCTGCCCGTAAGGCGCGTTGTGTATGCTAAATCATGAATAAACAGTTAGTCTAAGTTTTACATTAACCCTGATATTGTTATCGACTAATCCTGAACTCTGCCGCCTCCGCGAGCTCGCGTGCATATAACGCGAGCATACCCATGCCGTCTGCAAGCCCGACAAGTTATTAACAACAATTAACAGGACTCTTCTGGCCCTTGTTATAATGGTAGTCAAAATTAGTAAAACTGCTGTTATAATATTAATATGTATTGCAATACGCATTCAGATGAAGTTTTGCCGATATTTAATAGCTTATTTTTATTTTTTATTTGTAATGTCTAAATATTTTTATATTCGACAACATGTTGTCTAGTGTGATCGAATTATTTTGCAATTACATATAATTAATTGGCGCCATATTTAACAGGATTTAATATTTTAGAAATCTAATGTAATAGAGTTATTGGGTTCTATCATAAAGTAATATGATCAATTCAAAATTTCATACTTACTTTTTCGGTACTTTTTTGAAGCAGCGAGACAAGTAAGCGATAAGAGTCAGCCGAGCCGTAGTACGATGAATAGCATGCGCTTGCATCGCAGACGTTAGCTCATTGGTAGAGCTTCCGCTTGTTGATTTTGGGTTTCCCGTTTCAAGCCCGCGTCTACTCTTTTTCGCTTTCCGACTCCTTTCCTCTCCGCCCGTTACAGTATAATGTATTATTATATAATGTGATAAAAAATGCACTAGTTATAGATATCAATTCTTTTTTTTCAGGTAGCTTAAGAGATTTGGAAATGTGGCAGTTAAATTAAACTGTAAGGAAGAAATAATGCTAAAAAATTGAACGAGACGTTAAGAATAAATGAGGGGCGAAGTAACCATATTTAATATTTAATAGAATTCGTAACTTTTGGATAAAAACTCGATCTAAAAATATTCAAATCGAATTCAAAAATAGATGGTGTGACGAATTGCAAAAGATGTTAGATAAAAAACATTTTACTATGTTTCTATTATACGCCGCAGGATTTTTCACTACCTTGTTGATATCTGGTTGCTTTTTGGTTTGGTTTGTTAATAATTATTCGAATATTTATGTAAACATATCGTCCAAAGTAGTTAATTCTAGATACTTATTAATTTTATCTAACAATGATTCTAAAAATTCACAGTCATACATATTTAATAAATTAACAATCGATGATGAAACTACTTTAATCGATTTAAAGAATTTTAAATTTATAATAAATCATAGTATCTGCAACGAAACAAATCCATTTTTAGTAATGTTAATACATTCAGCACCGTCTAATTTTAAAAAAAGAAATGTAATTAGAGAAACTTGGGGTCGACCACTGTCATCTATCGCAACCTTATTTTTAGTCGGATTTTCAGAAAAATATCAAATACAATTAAAAGAGGAAAACACTGAATACCAAGATATAATTCAAGGAAATTTCTTTGATTCTTATCGCAATATTACGTACAAACATGTAATGGCATTAAAATGGGTTACTTATTATTGTCCACGTAATTTGTATTTCTATTAATATTGATTTCTTATCTTAATTCAAAGTACATTCTTATATTTTTATTTGCAGATGCAAGCTATATGTTAAAATTAGATGATGACGTATTTGTGCACGTAGAAGCATTCGTAGGATTTTTGAGGAATAGATTGTTGACAACAAATAGCAAGCGGCTTATTTTATGTGATACCATCACATCTTCTATAGTTAAAAGATCATGGCGTTCAAAGTGGCGCGTTTCTCCAAAAGATTATGCAGATATAAAATATCCACGTTACTGTGCAGGATGGGCAATTTTATATTCTTCTGATGTTGCTTTACTTCTTTATAAAGAAGCTCAAAAACAACCTTATTTTTGGATAGACGATGTGCATATAACTGGAACACTTGCAAAAAATATCAATCTCACACAAACGTCATTGCATTCTATGATACTTTCAGAGGATATGATAACACGGTTGTTTCAAAACTTCAAAATGAAAAAAAAGTTTTTTTTAGGTCCACCTAATCTGATGGGAAATGAAATAAGAGCTCTACATAACGCACTTGCAAGAAATAATAGAACCTAAGAGTGTATATTTGTATAAATTCATTTTATTTAAAATTAACAGCATAATACAAACATGAAATCTTCAACGCGTTTTTGTAATGTTAGGATCTGGTTATTTTATGTTTTATTTTGTTCTTGGGTTAAAAGAAAACTACATTCTGTTTTTAATTGTATATTTTTATTTTTCAAGATTCCTCTTCTTTAAATTGCAGGCCTCGGAATTCTGACATTCTTCCAGTTATTAATATCCATCTGAAATTTATATGTATAAATGTATTTCAAATTAATACAATATATAATATATATTATTTATAGTTCTAGTAATATATATTAATTATAGTACTAGCGACTTAAGACGCGCTTCGCGCGCAGTTATATACAGAACTTCGTTTTGGTAATTGATATCATCTAGCGGTTTACACGTACGTAAGAACATTAAAATCAAGTTTAATTTAAACTCTAAAAAATGCTTTAACAATAAAAATGTTTGGTGTACGTCGGCTTCAAATAAGGCTTTTCGGAATAAATTTTTACGTTTTGTCTTTTATATATGATGGATCCAGATCAATTTTATTCGAATAAGGAGATGCTTAAGAAGTAAGGAACATTTTTGTCAATACGAAATGACAGTGTAATAGCCCAGATATCAACAATTAAATTTCAATAATATGAAACTACTATGAAAAATTGTATTTTTCGTCACAGTGCAACGCAATGCGGCTCATATTGGTTCTTGTGAAATTTGAAGGTAGAGTCACAGTAATGACATTGTTATCCGTGCGGCACTGGTGCCAGATCTAATTGTTTATGAAAATTTACACGATTTTTCATGAAATTTACAAGAATTTACTAGAATTTTCGTAAACAATTAGATCTAGCCCCGCACGGATAAGTTATGCAACAATATCATTACGGTGATTCTACCTTCAAATTTCACAAGAAGCAAAATGAGCCGCATCGCGTTGCAATGGGATGAAAAATACAATTTTTCATAGTAGTTTCATGTTATTGAAATTTAATTGTTGATATCTGGGCTATTACACTGTCATTTCGTATTGACAAAAATGTTCCTTACTTCTTAAGGCTCTCCTGATTTGAATAAAATTGACCATGGGGAATGCAAACAAACCTGACCTTGACCTGAAATGACCCCCACCCGGGTTACTTCAGGTCAAGGTCAGGGATTGTTTACTCTCCATGGTGCCATTTGTACTTTAGAGATACCTCCTTCCTCCCCTACTTTCTATCCAAAGTGTCTCTGATTCTACGAGGCACTTTGGAGAGAGCCTCTATCTTTTCTATCCAAAGTGCTCCTGCTTTTCAAGACACTTTGGAGAGCGACGGAGCTAGTTACTTTTTAAGGTTTTGACACCCCGACGGTCGACTAACAATTAGTGTACGGTGTGGGGGGGTTTCCGTTACTACTACTCCTCCGCCGCGCATACTCAGCATATTACTCTTTCCATTTCAGATGGAGGCTCCACTCCTTAACGCACTTTTGGGTAAAAAAAGTAGCTATAGTCAGGGCTTGTACTTGTATAGCTCGGTTACTACTGTTAAATCTGTCCTTAAATAATGAGACATGAGACATTGTTTGTGTGTATGAGTGTGGGCGCGTATGTGTGTGTGTTTGTGTGTGTTAAAATTAAAAGTAGCTTTTTTAATCGAATGAATGTAAGGGATTACTGGATAGGCGGTGTTGGATAGAGCAACTCGGCAAGCGAGTAGAAGTGTGTGTGCGTCTTATATACGGTTGAGTTGAAGTAAGCAAATAGATTATATACATGTAGAATAATAAATTCATAAATAATAATGTTGTGAGTCTCAATTAATATTAACGCACAGTTCTTGCATTATATTTGGAAGTTTACAGTTAGCATTGAGAAACCAAATCCCCGCAAAATCGTAGAGCATCATCGCACTAATATCTTCGTATTCTCGGAAGTACCGCAGTATTCGTGTAATGTTTTCTTGTCTAGACAAACCTCAATTATGTATGGAAATTATTAAGCCCGTCTGGCTCCAAACTATATTACTTTATTGTTTTCATAGTGCGTTCTGTATCTACACAATGCTTCGCAAAACTCCGATGCACTAATTGCCCTCTATTCGGTGTAGATCCATAGAAATAGTTTAGACGTAGTCATTAAGCCGGTTCGATGACTCCGCCCTCAGCTGTCACCCTTAGCCAGGTATACCGAACTCAGGTATATTCTCTTAAATTCCCACCCTCATCCATAGCTCCAGTCACCTCTATACGCATGCGCAAGTCATGTAATACCTAAATCTCTCACCAGAGGGACTAGATTATAAGCCGCCTGATTGACATTTGTAAAACCAGAATTCACGAGCATTGGACGAATATGTTATCTTCTTACAATCATAATAAAGTTTATATATTTTAACGTACAATCTGCGTTGATTACTTTCGATGTAGACGAGCATATACTCCGATGTCGATCTCGGTGTAGAAATTGCTCTATTTCTCAACAAATAATATAAGTATCTTCTACTTTTTAATTTTATCTTTTAACATTTCATCTATCTTATCTACTAGCGATTCTTTAAAATTTCTCATTGCACACTCAAAATTATATGCGGTGAAATATGTCTACTGTGAATTTTCGCTATTCACCAATTTTTCTTTGTTATAGTCGCCTATCTCTCTCACAAACATCTCAATAGCTTCTTTAACCTTCAAGAAATACTTAATTCTATGGTCTGATATTTTGGACAATACCATTAATCTGTCCAAGGTTACTCATACAAGCGAAGGATTACGCAATCATTTTGGTTTAGGCCCCTTACTGTTCTCCGCCTCTTCCATCACAACTTCAAACGCTCAATCCGAGTAGCTGATCATGAATCTGATGGTAAAGCCAGTAATGGTGGTTCGTTGATCCAGCATATCTTCCTCACTGTACGCCTGAAAGAACCGGTCAATCTCGTCAAATAGTTCACGAAACTGCAACCAAGCGGCGAGCGGCAAGGATAGACCGTAAAACTCCTCAGTCCTTACTCAGTTGGACTTTAGGGTTAAAGTCGCCAGAGCTGACTAAAGTATTTTCCAGTCCTACGTGAATAATTTTCCCGTAGTATTTGTTCAAGCCAAACACCATTGGCAGAATTTGATGGCAGTGATACTTGCTGACCTTGCGGGCCTGGCTATCAGCGTGCTGTCTTTTTTGTCCAGTCTTCTTCTTCTTCTTCGTTCTCTGAGAGCAAACTTCCTTACTGGTTTTATGGGTGAGAGAGAGAGAGAGAGAGAGAGAGAGAGAGAGAGAGAGAGAGAGAGAGAGAGAGAGAGAACTGTAGTCTCTGTGCTCCAATATCCCCAGCTTATATTCATAATCGGTAGTTTAATGGGGATAGTGAAACCAATCAGAATCAACCTCTCTGGTAGTGAAGGGCCAATAGAATCACTAATTCTGTAGTGGAGAGTCAATAGCAATCTGCTGTGGTGACATTTTGAAAACCAATGCAAGATAAAATATCTTGTTACGCCGACGTTTTATATAACATTTTTACAATATTGCATTACTGCTTGTCAGCAAATTTTCCTGCTATCTGATCATTTTGCGCTTTCTCCAAGACAAAGCTCTGTGATGGTGAAAATTTCGATATCAAAGATTTTGATAGATTCCTATGTTTTTGAGGTTCATGAGTCAGGAAAAGTGGTTCTTGAATAATGTATGTCTGTATGTCTGTATGTATGTTTTTATTTTTTATGTGGCGTAGGCATAGCAAGCTCTGCACAAGTGGCCCTCCGACACCGGAACCCCACAAGCACTATGCTTAAACAATTCATCCGTGGGGTGATATCCCCTTTTCTAATTTTAGGGGGACGTCTCCACTTCTTGTTTGCTTGACTTCCAGCACCATCGTTCTAGTGGCGTCCAGGTTTACATCTTTTAGGATTTTCCTCAGGACTTCCGCGTACGTATTGTTTTTTCCTACTTTCACTGAAATCTCGTCAGGACGCTTGTTTTCTTGGGCCCGGTTTTCATCATTGGCTCTAGTGCATTGTGAGAGACTCTCGGGGCGAGGATCTCACGTTACATCACCGCTTTCTCATGTCGTTGTCTCTTCCTGTCTCGCTTTCATGCTCTCTTCTCTTCTGGGCTGTTAGTCAGGCTTTCTCTTGGCCTTTTGCTCCCTATACTTGCTAGAATCGCATCTTTAAAGAGATTACCCCCACTCTCGCACATGCGCTTACTTAAACCCTCTCTAAAAGGTCTGTTCTCGTTCACCACATCATCCATGATCTTTGCACTAGCACGAGCAGCTTCCTTACCTACAAACTCAGCGCTACGTCTTGCAAGAGGTAAAGGACCACAAAATAAGCCTTTCAAATAGCTGCCGATACTCGCACCAGTCTAATAACGTTTACGACCAATTGTAACGTAACTATTCCCAATAGCTCAAACGCAAGTAATATTTTGAGTGACACCGATCTATCAGCTGTTATTACCCCTCGTCCCCATTTACAAACAGACATACAGCATTTGAATAACAAACTTCAACTACTGAAACTAAAACACCTGAAACATCTGAATCAACCAACAAAGCGAGGCCAGTGAAATTCTTCAAATACTAACACTACGGTAAAAACTGTTAAGAATAAGTAGGATTTTATCCGTTTCTTTGTCTATTATTTATATTATCTCATTTAAAAATGGATTCTGAAATCTTAAATAAAATTTGTAATGATTCTATTAAAAAATAAATACCTTCTGAAGATTCTACTGGTCTTAGCATGGCGCTAAACAATAACTGGAATTGGATGGTGTCATGGTTTTTGTCGATAACAACATTGAACATGGTAGAAAAATTATTGAATGTGATAGGACTAAATTAGTATACACATTAAGTTGAGCTATAAGACCTGCATGGATGTTTCTTTGATATATAGAGCTCGTGAAATACTAAAAAGTGAATTTACCTTTTTAAGTTCACTAATCCATAGATTATTCGAGCTTTTCGAAAATTCTAGCTTAATAGCTTCTTTGTTTTTTTTTCATTTGAGTTTTAAGTCCAGATAATATTTTTTGATAATCCAGGTCGTGTTTTTCGGTAAGTCTATGAATATGCGTTTGAATCTTATGGTTAGTTTGATGTAAATTAAGAATTTTTTGGTTAGCTATTTTATTAAGCCTATTATTAAACTTTAGTTTATGTGTAGTTTCGTTAATACTATCAACTATAGCTTTTTGTAAAGTTTCTATATGCAAATCTATCTCATTAATACTTAGGTTTCTGTCATTAGGTACTGTATTGTTATAATTTTTTTCTAATGCTTCGTCAACTTTGTCCCAATTAGTTTTTTTTGTTGAGAAAAATTTTATTTTGTTTATATATTGCAGGATTAATAGCTTCATTTAATAATAAGGTAGTTTTTATTGCTTTATGATCGCGGTCGAAATAGTAAGTCGATAGATTTGTATCCGAAAACTTTAGTCTGATGTCTGCAATTGTGCAGTCAATAAAAGAGTTTGATTGCAGAAAGGTAGCTTCCCATGTTTTCATAATATTACATTTATAATCTATGCCTTGGTACATCAGCCAGTTATACAGTTGTGTACCTCTGGAGTTATTTGTTCCATCGTTCCAATAACTATGCCTCGCATTATAAAATAATGATTTTTTTTCATTTAATTTTAGTTTTTTACCTATAAGATTTAAATCATCTATTATACTATTTTTATTGGAGCTCGATGCATAAATGCTTATTATAAAAAGATTTTTTGTAACACAAGCACGATTTTCGCGTTTTTCTGACCTATTAAGCGGGACTAAAGTAACCTTTTTCAGACCGGCGTCTCGAAGCAGCGGGCGTTTCTCTTTTTTTTGCCCGGCGGGCGTTTTTCATTTTTTTTTTGCCAAAAAAAACTGAAAAACGCCCGCTAACATTTTTCGGGAAATTTTCTATATGTATACATAAATACACACACACACACACACACACACACACACACATATATATATATATATATACACATTTAAAAATTAGTCTACTAAGAGTGTGGTCGCCGATTCTGAAAAAAGTTGCATCAGTCGCACTCAATATCTAAAAAAAAAACGCAAAAATCTGTACTTGCGTTACAAAAAATATGGTGTGCACCAAGGGCTAAGTGGGCTTTTTGCCCTCGCGTGGTTGCAGTACTCGTCTGCGGCTCGTAAACGCCCACGCCTTCGGCTAGGGCTAACTCGCCTTGACTCGTACTGCAAACTCCACACTCAGACTAAAAAAGCCCACTTTACGCCCTTGGCACACAATATACTATTCTGTGTTATTTAATGATATTTTAATAATACATGATTCTAATAATTTCAGATTATGGATTTTAACGGTTTCGAACGGAATATGGTTTCTTATCAAAAGTGCTACGCCTCCACCTTTGTTATCGGATCTATCATTTCTTAAAATTGTATATTTTTCAAAACATATTTTATGTTTTTTGTTTATTTTAGTTTCATTAATTCCTAGTATATCTGGCTGATGTTCAAGTGTAAATTGTATAAGATTGTATCTTCTATAATTTGCTAATATAGAGTTCGCATTTACTGATATAATTTTTAATTCATTAAGGGGGCGGATACACATTAAAATGTCAAAAAATTAAAAAATTTAATTTTTTATTTATAATTATGTTAAATTGTTTGAAATATTGTTTAAACGATAGTATAAACTGAGAAAAATTGTAAAACCCAAAAACAATGGCTGTATATGTCATATACCAGGTACAACAAATCTTCCAAGGCTTGATTTCATGATTTTCATTTTTACAGCTACCTCAGACTTACTTAAGATTTGGGCATCAAATGGCACTTTTTCTTTGACAGAAATGCCTGGAACAGCTATAGTTTCCGGATGAATGTGGGGATTTGAAAAAGATTTTAATTTAAAAAAGTTGTCCATAAGTTAATAACAAAATTTGTTTAAATATTCAAAAAAATGGCAAATATTATGCATTAATTATAGACAACTTTTGCTTCCTCCTCAAGAGGAAGCTTTGTAATAGTAAAATTTTCAGATTTGCTAATACTTCGTGGAAACGCATTTGGAGGTGTTTGGAGTACGAATCATACGTTTTTAGAAAATGTCCGTGCGGATGGCTGTGTGTGTGTGTGTGTGTGCGTACGTATACCGCCATAATTTTGGAACTATGTAACGGATCGTAATAAAATTTGACATGCATATATTTTTTCTAATTCTGAATTTAGGTCATTTTTTGTTTTATGATTCTGACCATTTTATGGCCATATTATAGCCATTTTCTATTTTTGAAAAAATATTTATGCTTTTTTATAATGATATGATTTATACAATATATTCAACAATAGTGTATCTAAAAGAACATAAATTTGTCTACTTTTTCCCGCAAGATTTTCTAGATTGACTGATCTGTTCATTTTTTATGGTAAAAAAGGTAATTTTTCGATAAACATATATAACTCAAAAAATAAATAGTTAAATGTTTTGAAAAAATTAATGACAGTAAAAACCAACGATATCTACTAGTTGTAAAAATTTTAAGCAATTTTGGCGACTAGTTTTTGAGATAAAAATCAAAAACTAAAAAAAATGTTTTTTTTATGTCGTACGATTACGGGAGTAAAAAGGTTTAAATTGAGTTGAAATTTTAGGAAAAGATTGATCTTTTGATCACTTCGGCTAGGTTCTTTTTGTAGCTTATGAAACCTTTTAGTTTAAAAGATATTAAGATTCAAATTCTTCAACTCTCACCCTGTATACTCTGTGTGACTGAACATTATTATTTTTGTTAAACCATATAATTTGATAATTAAAGCTTAGTATATTTTGAGAGTTTTCATGGTTTTATAAAATGTCCGTGCAGATGGTTTTGTCTGTGTGTGTGCGTGCGTGCGTGCGTGCATGCGTGCGTACGTATACTGTTATAATTCTGGAACTACGTGATCGATCGTAATATGATTGGACGTGCATATATGTTTTTTGATTTTGAATTCGAGTAAACCTATCCTTTTAGTATCGAATAGTAGCGAATATTTAAATCAAAGAATGAGTTGATTGTCTCATGTAATTATCTTCCACTAGCAGAATAGGAGGAAGCTAAGTGCCAATGACTTGGCAGCGGTTTTTAAATTAAAATCTTTTTCAAATCCCCACACTCATCTGGAAACTATAGCTGTTTCAGGCATTTCTGTCAAAGAAAAAATGCCCATTGAAGCCCAAATCTTAAGTCTGCGGTAGCTGTAAAAATGAAAATCATGAATTCTCTGGCCTTGGAAGACTTGTTGTACCTGATATATGACATATACAGACATTGTTTTTGGTTTTTTACAATGTTCTCAGTTTATACTATTGTTTAAACAATATTTCAAACAATTTAACATAATTACAAATAAAAATTTCAATTTTTTAATTTTTTGACATTTTAAGGTGTATCCGTCCCCTTAAGCTGTTTAGCCATTTTCATCGTTTTTAAAAACTAAGCCATAGTGACTAGCTATTGCTTCAATTTTCATTGCGTTTATGCTTATTAGGTTAGTGAGTGTTTCATTTTGACTAATAACAAAATCAAGTATATCATTTTTCATTTTACTTACTAAATTATCAAGAGTTTGTTTTTGATTTTCAGCTATATCAGCTCTAATTTTTTCTATAATTGTTTCATAGTTTAAATTAATAGTCTTTTGTTTTATCGAGCACGTTCTTAACGAATCTGCATACGATTTTTTGCTCTTATTCTCTATGTTCTTAGATTAAATTTTGAATAAATGGGCAGTCTAGGAAGGACTCAGGGTGTCCTTTCGTGCCACAATTAACGCATTGAACCTCTTTTTTAGCTACATTGGTCGCTTCACATTGACTAGGCTCATGTTTTTTGATACATTTTACACACCTATATTCCATATGGCCATTCGAAGCCACGTGACCTATTCGCTGACATTTTTTACATTGAGTGTTGGAATAGCTAGTTTTTATGTTTTAAAAACAAATCCTAAACAGATGTAGAAAGCTGAGGCGGGAAAAGTAAATCCGTTTCCCGATTTATAGTTTTATGAGTGGCCCGGGTTTGCAATACGACGCGCTGCGACGCGTCGCTCGTCTCCGATCTTATGGAGAGCTTAGCCATCTGGAGCCCGCATGCAGTTATAAAAACGGGACCATTGTTTTAGGCTTAAGCAGTAGACGGAGCAGCGGAATGCATTCCCTTGCATTACCGATAGCTTGCCGGTCACTCTAGCCCTCAGCACCCCTTAGTCTCTGGCAGCTCCTTGTAGCGATCGGACGTGCCTATTTCTCTGTGCTCTCAGAATAAATTCAAAGTCAAGTTAAAATATTCTGAGTTTCGTTTCATTTTATTCACCCATTTCCAATATTGAGTAACTGTATTTCTCCTGAGCGGTTCCCAGGTTATAATTTGGTTTAGAAGGTGGTCAATGTTTGTTAAATTTTTGGTTATACTGTCAGGTGTTAGTTGTACTAAGTAGAATCTTTTTGTATTAATTTTTGTTTTCAGGAATTTAATTTTTACAATATTTACATTTTCAACGTTTAGTGCGGTTATTTCATCAGATATTTGTTTTATCTCTGTGTTTTCACATAGCCCTTTAAGGATTAATGACTTTAATTTGTTCTATTTAGGAGTGAATGAATAGAAGGGTACTCTAGCCTCTGACAGTATTCCTTTTGCCGCGTTATAATCCTCTACTGAATTAACAAATACTTTACATTTTTTTGGTCACCGACATTTTTCACTGCGAATTTAATATGCTTACTTTTTTCGCTTATAATCTTGATGATGTCATACGTGTTGAAGTCTTCTGTTGAGATGGGTGGAAGCCGGATCCTTTTGTTGGCATCTGTCTCTGATGGAGATGAGGAAACGCTTTTTTTGTCCGCGTCGACTTCATTATCGTTGTCCTTTTCGTCTCTGATTTGGGTGTTTGCATTGGCTGCTGCCATCTGGTCGTTCGTGTTTTCATTATCTTTCTGAATTGTTGGAGACGTGGCGCCATCTCTTGGCTCATTATTGGAGCTGGTCGCTGCGTTCGGGTTTTTCTCTCCTGTCTCCTCCTTTGTTACTACTTTCAAGAACCTCATTCTTGGTTGGTTCTGATTTTCCGTTTTTTTAGATGGTTACCTTTGGATATAGACCCTCCTTGGGAGGTGATGTTGATGGTTTTTTAGGATTAGTCATTGTTGCAGATGTTCTAGTGCTTCTCAAAATATTCGGCCTGTGGACGTGTTTCGTTGCTACTGAGACCGTGCCGGGGCAATATGGCCGCCCTGCAGCCCCATGGTCATCAGGACTCGTCTTCCACTTATCGACTGTTTTACTCACTTTCACGGCTGAATCACTTCGAATTTTTGCGTCCCGAGGCAGATCAGCTTCATAGACACTTGTAGGAGCACTTTTCTTAATTAATAATTTCGATAGACTCGAATTTGAGTGAATTTGTACGGAGCTCAACGGAAGCGTGTGCACCCGATCTGGCGGCTCAGCGCCCTCTAGAGTCAAGCGCCCTGAACACTGGGCTACTGTTGCACTTGCAAACTCAAGTACGGATTTGCCTATTTGTGCACCGGCTATTAGACGACCCACGCTCTCGCGGGCCGTGTCCCGGTGCGGATGCACCTAACGACGGCTGACGCAACTCTTTCTCTCTCTCTCTCTCTCTCCTTGTCTCTTCCTCTCTCACTCACACACTCTGCACACTCCTCTGACGTACCGCACTACGTCTGAGCACACCGTCTTCTCGCACACAATACTCACGCGTTCTCGCTCTCTTTCTCTCTCACACACGATCACACTCAACCTGTTCACCTGTACCTCACGGGATTGGGTCGAACCCAGGCTTCCCGTTCCCTCGAACACGCCGTGAAGAAGGCTGACTCGGATCCGTTGCTCTCGGCGCTCGGGGTCCGGGTCGGCTGATCCTCTCTCGTGGCTCTCTCTCTCCTTCCTTCCTCTCTCGCGCTGGCTGGGTCTGGGTGGCGGCGTGGCTCCTGCCGACGTCGCGGTCCGGTCTCCAGGGCAGCTCTCTCTCCTCGTAGCCTCGGCGTCTGCGGGTCCTCCTCGTCGTTGCCCTCGTTGCAGCTCAGGGGAATCTCCTTGGCGTTGCTATAAGGATCTCTCTCTTTTCTCTTCTCGTGGGCTCGAGGTACGTGCGAGCACCTCAAGGTCCAGATAAAGACTGCGGGCTTCGCGGGCGCGAACAGGCTCGCGCGCGCGGAAACCCCACTCTCTGTCCTCGCTACATCGCGCAGAAGAAGGCCTCCGATTGGCCGATAAGTCCGCGCAGACTTATGACGCGGAACGGCCGAGGCGCGGATTGGCCTATCCGTCGTCGCTCGACGCGACTCCTCGGAAGTCTTCTCCGAAACCAGCAACGGCAAGCTGGCGGCTTTCCAAGAAGAAGGCCGCCGCGCTGCCGGCCCGCGCCACGCATCGCACGAAACTGGGCCCTTGTTGTCACCGAGAGGCGACACAGGGTTCTCGGTATTCGCGCTCGCTTGGAAACGGTGTTGCCGCTCTCGATTTCCACGTGAAATCCCAAGCGGCTGCGACGCACATCGTCGCAATAATCGTAAGATTTACGATAGGGCCGAGTAGTCCGGGAGCTGGTGGCACCGGAGCATGCATTTTTAGGTCCAGTCGGTAACTTAGTCTATTCTTATGTTTTTTGGGTCGTAGAATCCAAATATGTTGGTTACCAGGCCGTCCGATGGTGCAGTTATTTGTTATAAACAATTTATTGCAAATTTTTCCGTTTTTTGGCGAATAACTTTTTTATTTATTGTCGTACTGCAGTTTTGGTGACGGCATTGAAAAGATAAGAAAATTTTACATAAGTTTGATTCTAACAAAATTTTTCTACGACTAAAACTAAGGCCGTTATTTTAGTTTACATTAAAATGCGTGCGCGGCGATGGTAGCGGTGGCGCGGCGGCGGCTCGCTATAGCCAGCAGCACGCAAGAAGTAGCGCGACGGGACAAGTTCGATTAAGAATATTGTAATAAATCATTTTATCTTTTATTAATTATTGTATGGATTTTTACAAAGATTTTGACTTTGGCATTTACAAAATGATATACAAGACAATCCCTCTGAAATACAGCGACATGATTTCCTTGAGCAATTTCCACAAGTGCAGTTTGGTATTAGCTGATCAATTGGTGGATATATTATTGTAATTTTTTCTGGAACTAAAGAATCATTTTCGTTACAGTAACCAAAAAATTCCGGATTTAATTTAGGCTCATCAGGCTGTAATAAATACAACTGTGAATGCGTCACATAAAATGCTCTTAAAACGTGAAGACGTATTGAAGCGCTTGTAGGGGGTAATTCTGTAACCGGAACACAGTTTGCATGGTAAATGCGATATCTAAGTTGATCAAATGTTGTAGCTTTATTATTTTTCTTCAATACTTGAATCAAGTACTGTTCAGCTTCCTTTATGATTTGATCTCTCTCACTTTCAGAACAAGCTAAAAAAAGTAATAAATTAGTAACAAGTGTTAATAAAACAAAATAATACAACTAATAGTGTTAAATTTTCGTTGCTATTACCGTAACCAAAATTTTGCAAGTATTTTTCGGGTTCAGCAAGCAAAGCTCCGTGTTTAGTTCCGACCTTGCTGGTGTAATCGGAGCCTGTTAAGTGATGCAAGCCTAATAAACTTTTACACGTTTTATCTCCGCAAATTTCTGCTAGTATATGTAGAGGTACATTCCTTTTTGTTAAACGTGTACCTACTTGAATCCATAATTCCTAGTGAAAATTAAATATATAAAATGAGAATAATTATTAAACGTATAAACATATATAACAAATGCAATAAGTACCTTTAAATTTTTTGATTTAAATATGGACCAGTAATGTAACAGCAATACAAATACATCTGTATCTGACGATAGGACATACATTTTTGTAATTCCTTCATTACATGCTTGATAAATGTGCAAAATTATACGAGAATCGGCCTCTTCAATGTCGTGTCTTTGTAACGTTATAAGTGCATCAGCATTGATACAATCATTAGAATTGCAATCCATATCATTAGTCGCACTACATACGATTTGTATACCAGGCCACAGTTCTTCACATCTTTCTAAAACAACTTTTCGAATAAAATTTTGTAATAGGACTTTATTTCTCGTTGAGCTCCAAAATTTATTTTCCTGTTTTGGTATAAGAATACTTTCACTTATAGCATGCATGTCGATAGAATTCTCTGTATATCTTGACAACCTTTCATCCATCTTCACAGAGTTTTTTATGTATGAATCAAACACAAAGTCTATTCGTCGTACTTCTTTTCTTGATATTGAAGTAATTATATTACAAAAAGCAGTAGCAAAGTCGTTAAAAGTTTTCAGATTTTTCCACGGTATTTGTCGTAATTTCAACATCACGTCAACTATTAAGCACGTTTCCTTTAACTCATTTAAGTTATAAACTTGATCGTTTTGAAGTCGCGTCTCTAATTCCTTTATAAGGTCACTTTTTTTCTTTTCTTTCTTAAGAGAACCGTCTTCGTTGAACAAGAAATTAATATTAGTCAATTCAAAATATAATAATCTTTGCAAATCATAATTCCTTTCTTTAGCAATATTAATAATTCTTTGAGCATAGTTATTTACTTTTTGAATCGATATTGAGGTTTTCTTTTTTGAATCACCCTTGTCAGATTGAACTTTAGCGAAACCTGAAAATTTGACTTTTGAAATAGTCGCAGATAAACTTTTTGATTTTTCTATGAATCTTTCTTTAAAAAATATTTTATAGGCATTGCAACCACTATCGAAAATGCTTAAGAGAGATGCACAAGATTCAGGCGTAGCTAACTCTTGTGTAATAATATTCTTTAAGGGTTCATTGCTATTCACAAAAGGATTCGTATGAGTAAGGATATAAAGCATAAGTTTATCTACGCTTTCTTCAGATCGCTGTGTGAAAATAGGTCCCATCTCATGATGAGTTGCTAATTCATCGTTTTCTAACGATGCACGTGTAATTTCATTAAATAAACGTTTTACTCCAAGGAGTTCATGAAAATTTAAATTCCAGCCTGTTATGTACTTTTTATCTTGAGTAGAACCTATAAATCCGGATGAACTTTTGCCGTGAAGATTTATTGTCTGTTCCAAACCTTGATCAGTGGCTACAGAAGTAGACGAAACAGGTGATCTTTTTACAGTGAAATTTCCTTTTAAAAATTCCCTGTACAGTTCAGGTTTTTTTTCTTCCAAATGAAGAATATCTTGAACATACAGAGAACACGATCGTACGTAATTTGTTCTGTCAAAAAGTATAAAAATTGGTAATAATTTTTGTACTGTATTTTTATGCAAGATCCAATTTCCTTGCCGATCAGCACGTATAACATCTCTTAGTAGCTGTATTAGGGTTAACACATTACTCCAATATTTAAATAACGGAGATTCTTCACTTCTTTTTGCCACAAACTTTTTAAAATCTGTTAAAATTTTACTGTCTGTCGTACAAAAATCTTTGTAAATAATTTTACCTTCTTCGATATTACTTTCTGACAATAGATCTTGCACCATTTTCAGAGTTGTCAGTTCGTTATTATAATTATTTGTATCGCTATTTTCAAAAAAGGCTTCCAATTGCAAACGCAGCAGAGCTTCTCCTAGCATAAAAAAACCTTTCACACTTCTAGAATAATGAGAACCGTTCAGGACTTGCTCAACCACGCTTATTCCAAAAGTTTCGGTTTCAATAAAAATATGATCAACGCCACTGCCTTTTAAATAATTTCCTATACAGGCACAAACAATTTTCGCCATATGGAAAGATCCAAGCATCAATGTCAAATCTTTGAATTCTTCTTCTCTAAGCAATTGAATTTCTCGAGCTATTCTGTAAACTCCTTGATCACAAAAAACAGGAAAATATTTTTGATCAAGTTGTTTTAAAATATTTTTAAAATTGCACATTGCAGTATAAACAGTACTGTATTCAGTTACTGGGTACGGTAAAATTGGCAAAAACCCAACTTTTTGTACTTCTCTTGTATCTTCACTCAAGATCGAGTTGAAAGCTGCCCAAGATGGAGTGGTTTGGTTTTCAGATTTGTGTAAGAGTGATTCATTTGTAATTTCCATGCGACATATATTGTAGGCTAAATCTTCTTTGGATAAAATTTCATATGCTGATGGAGTTAATAAAAAGTCAGTAATCGAATAAGTTTGAGTAAGTGCAATATTAACATTGGGTTTGTAAAAATTTTGTAGCATTTGGCATTGTAAATTTTCACTCAGTGATCGGTTTTTTTTATTTACGGATGTAGAAGAAATCTTTGGTTTGTAGAGTTTTAAATCGGAAGATTCTTGAAAGAGAACACTGACGGTATCATGTGTACTGTGTAATCCCGATTGAGTTGCCTCGTTATGATCGAAGTTATCAAAAGCCCCTTTAGTGAATTTATTTTTTTCAAAATTACTAGGAAGAGGAACTTTATCGGTACAAGATTCTATTGTATACAAAGCCAAACTAGTTTTACACCTAAGAACTTCGTCGTATGATATACTTAGTCCTAAATGATTAAGGCTTTGTATTAAATTCTTACTTTTACAGATATTATAGATTGACATTCCAATCATAGTATGTAAAGGAGTTTTCACTTCACCATTTTTTAAAATGTTAAACATTATCTGAAAAAGTGATTTTAATTTTAGATCTTTTATTTCCGAAACCTCCGTTATTGAACTATCAAAACTGTTTACTGTACGTTTCCTAACGTTAAAGATCTCTTTAAAAAAAACTTGCAATTCATCGGGGACCTGTAAATTTTCCCAAGAACTTCTCAGATTATTTTCATCGAGAAACATATCTTGTAAATTAAAATTACATTTCTTCAACGAAGTTTTAATAAGAATAGCAGATTTTTTAATTACATTGCAAGGCCTTAATTCATCTAATAATTTATCTAATGATAAACTAGAATCATAGACAAGAGTTGATTTTTTTTGATCTGATGGAACAGAAAATTCAATCGTGTCTCTGAAATGTTCAATTAAATATTGTTTAACATCGCGATTTGTTACTTCGGATTTCAATTTTAATCCATTGATTTCATCACGAATAGCGGAAAGTGTAAATATTTCACCTGAACGGATTCGAGAAATAAATGAATTGATTGCAAAAGCAATTGCATCATACTTTTCCAATAAAAGTAATTCTTGATTATTTTCATGAACTTCTGAATCATTATTACTATTTTCATCAGTTTGTATTTGAGTAGTACACTCAGTAGATTTAAGAGCAGATATATCTCTCTTATATTTTTGTTCATAAGCTCTTAAGCAATTTACATGATACATTATTTCAGCAGCTAAAACGTCTTTTGCGTCTTGCAAATTAGAACAACGTGTAAAAACTTCATCTAGGTTAAATTTTATTATTTTGAAAAAATTCGTTGCACGCTCAATTTCACATATTTTATATTTTTTAGAATCATTGTCTTTACGAGAATTACCACAAATTACACATATGTCATCGTTTCTTTGGCTTGAATTAGATCTTATCATTGATCGAGTGACTCTACCTATTTTTTCAGATACCTCTTCAGTGTTAAATGATGCACATGAATTTAGATTTTCGGTATCAGCGTCTTGTTTTTTCTGTATCCTTGCAATTTTATTTTTATCCGTGTACGTTCGGTAACACGAATTTATCATGTGATAACTGAATAGTTCGTTAGGTAATAATTCACTTATTCTCATATATACCTTATCCTTCCTCTGACTCGCAGCTTCACGAATCTTATTGCAACCATGTTCTGTTTGTGTCAATTTACCTTCACTATTTTGGCATATGATACACAAAGCCTTATTAAAAATATTATCAGCTACTTTTAACATTATTTGGGAACCGTATACACGGATGCGCTACTAATATAAGAAAGCAGTATAAACAGCCGTAAGAACGAACTCTCGAAGACCATAAGTGACACTAGACTGAGTTTCAACGAGTCCTACAGAATGTTTATTATAAGTATTATAAACAAGTATGAACGCGTTCGCGCCGTCGCGTGCTGCTGCCTATACCGCGCGCCGCGCTGCCGCGCACGCATTTTCATGTAAACTAAAATAACGGCCTTAGTTTTAGTCGTAGAAAAATTTTGTTAGAATCAAACTTATGTAAAATTTTCTTATCTTTTCAATGCCGTCACCAAAACTGCAGTACGACAATAAATAAAAAAGTTATTCGCCAAAAAACGGAAAAATTTGCAATAAATTGTTTATAACAAATAACTGCACCATCGGACGGCCTGGTAACCAACATATTTGGATTCTACGACCCAAAAAACATAAGAATAGACTAAGTTACCGACTGGACCTAAAAATGCATGCTCCGGTGCCACCAGCTCCCGGACTAGAGATAGCCAATTGTGAACAAAAATTTTTGTAAAATTGACCATAAATTAAGTGCTAAAATCGACAAATCTTCAAACAATTTAATTAAAATGCCTGATGCCTGATATGAACAGTAATTCCTATTCTATAATCCAACAAATACTGTTATAGTTGCGAACATTATTAACCCATTAAGTCCCAGGCCGAAACTGGATTAGATAGCATCAAACTAATTGTTGGAAACGGGACGTAACGAAAAAAAGTACGCGTGTTTTTACTTTTGTCTTTTGCAATAGTTTATAAAAAATTATTTAAACAAATTACCAAAAAAAATCAATTTCTGGCAAATCTGATAACGCTAATCGATTCTACGGGGAAAATTGCAACGTGTAAAAATTACAAAAATGTAGTACATACTTGTCATACTTGTCTAAAAGTCACAAAGAAGATCGCCTAAAGGCTACCGAATGAAAAGTTTAATGTGCAATCTCATACTTTGGAATTTACTAAAAAAAGTGTTCAATCTTCTGTATGAATATTTATTGCTGTTTTATACTAACAAATTACGGTCTAAGAAAAAAATGCTATATAGGTTTCCATCGTAATTTTCCCCGTAGAATCGATTGGCGTGATCGGATTTGCCAAAAATAGACTTTTTGGTAATTTGTTTAAAAAATTATTTATAAACAATTGCAAAAGACAACAAAAAAACACACGGGTACTTTCTTTTGTTATGCCCCGTTTCCAACAGTTAGTTTGATGCTATCAAACGTAAATTCTGCTTAAGATTTGGCGCAAACACTTTGGTTATCTAGCAAGCCATTGTTTGTTGTCGTTTTACACTAACAAATTACGGTCTGAGAAATAACTGTTGAATAGGTTTTCGTCGTAATTTTTCCCGCAGAATCGATTGGCGTTATCGGATTTGCCAAAAATAGACTTTATGGTAATTTGTTTAAAAAAATTTTTATAAACAACCTCAAAAGACAAAAGAAAAAACACGGGTACTTTTTTTCATTCTGCCCCGTTTCCAACAATTAGTTTGATGCTATCTAATCCTGTTTCGGCCTGGGCCTTAATGGGTTAATAATATAAAATTAAATAATGGTAGTGTAGATAACATCAACACTAAAACACTTATGTAAGTTATGTAAGTTCCTTATTGTTCCTTATATGCCTTATGTAAGTTCATTGTTGAACCGTTAACGCAAATCTTTAATTTATGTATCGAAAAAGCCTAAAACGCTCCGACTAAGCTTTATATTTTTTATTTTATTGTTTGGTCCGAATACTTTATATTTTAATTTTATATTTTTTGTTGGTTCGAGATATTTCGACCTTGGCTGACGTATTGCAGCCAAGTCTAATATACTTGATAAAGAGCTTATGTTTCATTTTTTTTTTTAAAGAAAATATGTTTTAAGAATTTCTTCCAAACAGACGTATTGCTGTTTGAAATACTCTCTTTAATAGAACTTTCTCCAAGGACATAATGCCTCGAAGATGTTCTATTTAAAATTAAAAATGTATATAGTTAACCTTCAGAGTACGTAATGCCTCTGAAGTAGTACTATACGAAAAGCTGAAAAGTGAAAAATACAAGAAAAATAGATGTATCTTCCTATATTATATGTTCATTTTGGCAAGACTCCCCCCCACTGCCTCCCCCACCATGGCCCCCCCACCAAATAACGTAAAATTGTTTCGTTTTTATGTGATTTTGAAAATATCCTAAGCCCTCCCACCCCCCCCCCCCCCCAACAAATTATTNTCCCTCTTGCTCTTGCGTTATCGGCAATTTAAGGAATTCGCGCATCACTTCTCGCACTTCTCGCCAAAAACGTAATTGAAGAGCATCCCGTAGTGTAATATATATATATATATATATATATATATAATATATTATTACTGACTTGTTTGCAATTTAAACCTTAAAATGTGAAAATCCAATATGTGATCCACACTCCAACTACTTTTGTATAGAAATATTACATTGGTAGGTTATCTTGGTAAAAAAGAATCTTACGTCCTTTGTCATAGCTATTATTAGTCATTTAAATTATTTCTAAGGATTTTTCACTACTATGTGTCCCATGAAAACAAAAAACAAAGGCCTCTGCCATTCTGGCTCTTGTACAGGTACTTTTGCACTATGAAAAGGTATCTTTTGACTGTACAAAAGTAGTCGGAGTGAAGATCACATCCTGGATTTTCACATTTTAAGGTTTAAATTGCAAACAAGTCAGTTACAACATATATATATAGGTCTATAAGGGAACTTTTATGAAAAAGTTGAAAAAGCTTTACAAAAAAAAACATTTAGTGTGTTTTTAGTGAAAGATGTGTTGTTTAAGAGCTAAAAATCATTGAAAATAGGCAAAAAATGCAAAAAATGCCTAAATAACCAACTTTGAACCCTTATAACTCGAAGAGAATTGATCAAATCGATCTGAAAATTTACAGCTGACATCGTAGTGACCTCTAGAACATATCTCCCAAGTTTGGGCAACATTTTTTTTGTCGCGCACGATTTGTCAGAGAACCACCTATATATATGTATGTGTGTATTCGTGCGATTCAAGTATGACTTCTAATAAAAAATTTCATTCCAAACTATATTTTCTATATCTGAATTGTTTTCACTTTCATTTTGAATAAACAATCGATTAGGATCTTTGCATCTAGATAATGATACATACAATTGTCCATGAGAAAATAACGGTTTTTTAAAGTATATTCCTACATTATCGAAACTTTGTCCTTGAGATTTATTAATAGTCATAGCAAACGCTAAGACTAAAGGAAATTGTTTTCTGTATAAAATAATTTGCAATGAAGATACATTTCCAGTATTTGAAGTAATTCTAGGCATGAAAATTTTATTTCCAATTTTTTCCCCAGTTATAATTTCAGCTTCAATGTTATACTTGAATAATTTGGTAACTTTTAATCGTGTCCCATTACACAAACCGTCTGTTATACAGTACTTTTACTTCCAGTAACGAATTTTCTTTTCATTTTCTTAATTTGGACAAATATTTAATCTTTTTTTATAATCTATAAATTTTATATAGAATATAATTTTAAAATAAAAATANAAAAAAAATAAATAAATAAAATAAAATGGCTGGCTTTTTCGAACTCGAAAGTTCATGGCCTCACAACGTATCGTGTTGTGTTTCTAGATGAATTTTAGCGTTCGAAAGTTTCCAGGGTAGGCTCATCACACCTACGCCTTTCTCAAACCCGGTGTCGTGAGTAAGATTTCCATCGGATCTGAACAAAAGTGATCGCGCTGATGGGGGCTCGAACCCACGACCCCTTGACCGGAAGGCAGGTGGTTTACCACGGAGCCATCGCCGGTCTTCTATAATTTTATACAGAATATAATTTAAAAATAAAAATAAAACAGAAACTGAAATGGGGGGTTGGCAAGCAGAGCGAGCAGGGGGGCGAAGCCCCACTAGTATGTATATATATGTATATATGTGTATATATATGTATGTATATGTATATACATACATATACACACATATATGCGTGTGCGTGTGTGTATTTAGTTTTTTCTTATTTGTCCGACAAATTTTGAAAAAATCATTTATTATTTGTCGCGCGCATAGTCATAAGTTCATCTTAATACTATTTATGGTTATTCTATGTGTTTATGGCATCATTTTCGCCACATTCACATATTTTTTACTATTCGTACGACAATTACGGTTAAATGCAGATCTGTCGGACGTCTAGCATCGGCCTAAATTTTTCTTTGAAAATTGTTTGATTTCTTATATCTCTGAAACAAAATTTTATTTGGTGATTCACCATAAACAAAGTTATCTGCTGTTAAAATTTTAAACGATTTCGTTGAGCACTTCTCAAGTAAAGAGCTAAAATGTAAAAACTGATTTTTCTTAAAAATGTTGCTTTCTCTTATAGGAGTGTCGTCGCATGTCGTCAAAGTCTCTCGCTATGAATTGTCATACTGATATTTAAGAAAAATAAAAATTTGATAACTTTCACGTTGCTATTATTCGAGAATTATTTCGAATTATAGCTTCGAGAAAGTTCCACATAGTAAAAGCATAGCGAGCATTCAAGGCCACAAAAGTATCAAGTGGCCAAGAATCTCGCTAAGCTAAACACCTTCCCCGCCAACGGCTACTTGCGCGCGTGCGATACTGCGCTTGCAGTTTCGACGCTCGACCGTTGCCAGGCCCCGTAAGGCCTAATGAGTGCAACAAGCGCCGAAGCTGTGACGTAGCAGCGGGGAAGTAAAGCTTGGGACAGCGTGGGAGGTCCGGAAGACTTCCGAGCGTCCCTAAGCCAAGCTCTCTCACCACTCCGTGTCGAGCCAAGGTGCCGAGCGGACCAGAGATTTAAGATAGATTTTTAGATAGAGTTCTGGATAGATTCTTTATTCTTTCAAAGTCATAATTGAGAAACATTATTCGAAGTTATTTTAAAATTAAAATTGTCACAAGGTTTATATTACTACCAATATGCCATTGGGAATATTTGTAGAGAGAATAATTAAATAATTGGACCGAGTAAATATAAGAGTCTGCCTTTTCATTTTCTTTCTTTAATAACGAGATTTGTCGAAAGGAGAGGGTTAATACTTATATTGACAGAGTTTCATTGATTCCAGCCCACAACAATATCAAGGTAAGATTTTTGATTAACAAAAGTTTATTGACAAGGAGAAAATCGAGTTTGATCTACCAAATGGG
The DNA here is from genome assembly GCA_012977825.3 of Pteromalus puparum. Lineage (NCBI taxonomy): Eukaryota > Metazoa > Arthropoda > Insecta > Hymenoptera > Pteromalidae > Pteromalus > Pteromalus puparum. The sequence continues at coordinate 18,872,260 of CM053172.1, read as the reverse complement.
AAGTTTGACCATCTTTCGAGAGGCATTTTTCTGTATGGGAAAAATGAAACACAAACTCACATATTAATATTTAGTTTACGGAAAACCCCACGGGTTTTCACCTAACATTAATATATAACTGCCCGTATTTTGAATTATTATTATCATTAGGATGTAATGAGTATGAATTAGGTCCAACTGTATTAAAATGTATTAATTTAGATCCAAAACTTGCAAAAGCCAAAGAATTATTGTAAATTCGTATATTTTTTTTTTATAAATATTACTTTTTGAATATTTATTAAATAATAAATTTTTTAATTCGATTGGATATGCTGTTTTAACACCCAGATGAATTTTATTCTTATGACAACAATTAATATATGTTTTCTTATCTGTTGTCATTTCTCCTTTAAAATATTTTGCTTTACAAAATAAGCATTCATTATCTATATCTTCTATAAAATTTGTCGTAATAGTGTTTTCATCAAATTCTACATTTGCTATTAAACCAATTAATAGAACATAAGAATTAGTTGTATGTGACACATTTATTACATCAAATTTTGCTTCCTTTTTTTACCAGCTTACGAGAGGCATTTTCCTGTATGGGAAAAATGACACACAAACTCACATATTAATATTTAGTTTACGGAAAACCCCATGGGTTTTCACCTAACAAAATTGGCGGTCTCACCGAGATCGGTGTGTCTAAATCAAGTTTGATTTTCTCTCTTATTTTATTCGATTCCATTCTGATTGCATGATAAAAAAAAAATACATAATTGTAAAAAAATTCAGTAAATAATAATACGAAACATAGTGCGCATTAAACAAAGAATTTCGCGTTAGACGAATAATACAAAGAATTTAGTGTAAAAACACGTGGCTTTCGAGCATACAAAGTAGAGAGAAAGTATCAGGTTGCACTCGGCATGCATTCGAAAAGATGCAGTTGAACGGCAGCGGCCTCGCAACGCCACGCGCGCGCATAGCATCAAGCGGGCGGCCATTTTGAATTTGAAATTCACCTTCCAGACACGTGTCGATTGATTTGCGAATTCCTAGAAAATCGATGTAATTAATGCTATAATCAGTGTAGATGCGTTTAAGAATTATATGGCTTAAATTTGTAATGAAGATTGTTTTCAAAAAGAAGTAATGGTTAAGATTTATTTTACGTCACGTTTGAACTTTTGAATTCTCAAACTAGATTTTTGCACGCTGGTTGATAAAAATTGAAGTTTCTAAATACGCATTATTGAATGAACAAAAGCAGAAGGAAAGAATTAAAATAAACATAGAATCATAGTTACATTTTGAAATGGTCATGCAACTATAAATTATTTGAAAAAAGAAAAAAAAGGTTATTAGGAAAGATAATGGTCCATCTAAAATATTGAAACAAACAGGGAAAATTTCATACATATAATACTAAAAATNTCCTATGTTTATATACAGCTGAAATTTTATTTACTTTAAAAACGCTGAGTACGAGACGACGGACGCATTGCCAAAGTCTCTCGACTCGCGCGTCATCAAAAGAAGTAGCTACGAGAAATGTCTACTTAGTTAGGAGACTTAGTGCTCCTTCCTGTTCGAGCTCTCTCGAAGCGCGGCTGTTTCTTCCCCCTCCAGTCCGCCGCTGCTGCTGTTCGCTGATAGGTTCGGCGCTGGTCCGCGTTTTGAACTACTCCTTTTTCTCGAACTATCTTAGCGCTTCAGTTTGTCTCCGACGTCCGCGCTCGAATTTTCTTTTAAAGTTTTTTTTTCTTTTTTGTGCCCTTTTTTCAGGGTCGTTACAAGCCATCTGGCCTAATGCACTAAAAAAAGCTGAAATAATACCCGTACACAATTCTGGAGTGAAGCATAATACATCAAACTACCGGCCCATATCTTTAATTTCCAACTTGGCATAAAGATCTTTTAAAAAATTATGTATATTAGAATTATTGATTTTGCTGAAAAACACAAATGAATATCTGATCATCAATTTGGTTGCAGCAAGAATATTAGTACAAAAAATGCTCTAAATTATTTAACGAATATTCTATTTAATAATCTTGATGGTAAAAATCTTCACTAATAGTTTGCCATGGCTTTACCAATTCTCCCAGGTTTGGCCAACGTTTTTAGTATCGGTTGGCGAATATTCCTGTTATTCTTCTTACAGTTTTCCAGTCGTGGTTGGCGGACCGTTAGTGAAAATTTTAAAAAGTAATAAAACGTCAAATACAATTAATTTACAGCACGAACAATGTTATACTATCAATGAACAAACATGAGATCAACAATTAACCCATTTTACACTATAAAACCAGTAACTTAAACAATCTGTGCAGGTTAGAATTTTGGCTTAGGAGAGAATATGGCTCCAGCGGACGGTCTCACTACCTGCATAATCAATTTGACTTTATTAATACTTTAATTTGATATATTTAATACAACCCAACTCCACTATTTCTAAAAATTTGATTTGATACGCATGCACTGCACTTCATTTAACTTGACCGAACAAAGCCATCAATTTTTATTTCATAATATCATGTTATCTGATAGACAAATAAATAGATATTATTTATATTAGCATCATAATAGTGCAAAATGTCTTGCTTAACAAAAATAAACCTAAAATAAACCAATTTGAATTCGTAGAGTACATTAGATAAAAATTTCACATTTCGCTTGGCATACGGTCATTTTGGTCAAAATTTCAAATCAGCCAATTAAAATGATAACATAATGATAATTATTTTAACTTGTGTATCAGCTCTTAAGAATTCAAGAAAGAGTATATGTCAATAACTTTTAATTTACAGTTCAGAAGTAAGTAGAACATTCGTATTTTCAAAAATCGAAAACCACGAGGCAAATGCTTAAAATTCACTCTTTCTTAAATTGTCAAGAGCTGATACATAAGTTGAAATGAAATTCATTATGTCATTATTTTAATTGGCTAATTTGAAATTTTGACCAAAGTAACCGTATGCCAAGCAAAATGTGAAATTTTTATCTAATGTGCTCTACAAGCCACAATGAATGTTCGAATGGGTTCATTTTGGGTTTATTTTTGTTAAGCAAGACATTTTGCACTATTATCATGCTAATATAAATAATATCTATTAATTTGCTACCAGATAACATGATATTATAAAATAATAGTTAATGGCTTTGTTCGGTCAAGTTAGATAAGGGAAAACTTGAAAAATAAGTTTTTTTGTGCCTCGATTACGGGCGTAAAAAGGCCTTATTGCACTTGAGATTTTGGGAAAAGCTAGATATTTTATGTGTTTTGGCTAAGTTTATTGCGCAGCTTTGAAACCCCTATAGTTCTTAAGATATAAAGTTTTAAATTTTTTTTCAAAATTTTTTGATTCCTTATATCTCTAAAACAATGTAGGCAAATGCTTCAAAATTTTATTTGGTGATTTACTATAAACAAAGCTATTTGCTGTTAAAATTTTAAACGATTTCGTTGAGCAGTTCTCAAGTAAAGATCAATGAAATGTAAAAACCGATCTTTCTCAAAAATATAGGAAAAAAATATATCTTCAAAATTAAACGATCGACTCTGCAACTTCGCTATTTTAGATATTTTGATCGGATCTTTCTGATTATTACACATCTTTTGCTATAAGGAAATGACTTCTACAGCTAAATAATTAAACTTGGAAATATTTAAAATAGCATTCACATACTGTATTTTAAAACAATATTTTGTTTATTGGAACAATACATTTTGTTAGAGGAAGGAATGGGAGGAATTGGTAGCGGCTTTTTTAATTTCTGAAGGTCTTAGCAAATTCGAATCGTTAATTTTCTACCAGGGCAGCTGTAGATATAGGCTCATACAAGACTTGTACATACATTATACTATAGCGATCTATTTTCATTAGCGGTTTCGCCAACAGACGTTCGGCGTCGACCAACGCTTCGCCAATTTTCACAGTATCCACTACTAAGCAAATTTGTCCGTCACTCCGCAGACCGGCCATTTTTATGGTGAAAATTTTTACCAGGGCAGTATACCAACTATTGTCACTTTCTTAGATCTTGCCAAAGCTTTTGATACCGTAGATTACGAGATTTTAATTGAGAAACTTTTCCATGTTGGCATCAGAGGCCAGGCACTAGATTTACTTCGAAGTTACCTGAATGATAGATATCAGAAAGTTAAAGTTGATAATGATGAGAGTGTCAGCACCAAAATAATATCGGGTTCCTGAAGGTACTATCCTAGGTCCTCTTCTATTTTTACTTTATATAGATGACCTTTTAAAAGGAATTCCTACCGAAGCTATTTCTTCTTATGCTGATGATACAGTCATAATATCAATTGGGTGATCATGGAGCGTAACTCAAGTCAATATGAACAATTATCTACTTCAAGTTAATGCTTGACTAGCGTTTAATAGATTATCATTAAATGTCGAGAAAACTATCTTTTTGTAACACTTGCACGATTTTCGCGTTTTTCGTACCTATTAAGCGGGCGTAAAGTACCATTTTTTTTACCGGCGGGCAAAAAAAGTTGGCAGCGGGCAAAAAAGTCAGTAGCGGGCAAAAAAATTTTTTTTTGCCCGCTGCTGACTTTTTTTGCCCACTGCTGAACCTTTGATATGTCATGCTTTTTTTCACAGCATAATTAGTTACGCAATTATCGCGTGGGGTGGAGCCTACAAAAATAAAATTAACCTTCTGCAAAACCTACAAAAAAGAATCTTGAAAATTGTTAACAATCTGGAGAAACTATACGCATATGAATCTCTACTGTTACACTACATTGATCTCAGAACAAAATTTTTGAACTCTTTTAGTAAAAATAGAAATAAAAGTATAATTAAACCTAAATTTAAAAAAAGGTTAGTAACAAAATGTGCTATCTGAAAGATTAAAAAATTGGATTATCTTTAATTACTGAGTTTCTCATTATCACCAAGTTTGCGTATATATGCTATTTACTGAGTTTATCATTATCACTGAGATTGTGTATATATGCTTCATCTCTTGTAATATCGCTAAATTAATGCAAATGCTGTGTCTGTATATATAAATAGGTTTTCTTTATATTAATATATTTAAGTTTTAGTTTTTCAAGTTTATTACTTCTATGTAATTGAGCCAGCCCTGCCTAAAGGTACCTATGTGTCCCTCTGTAGGTAATTTTTGCAGATGTATTTATTTTACATGTATCAACACTCTGTAAATAATAATTTTCTGGTAATAGATATAAATACAAAACACAGCTGGATACTGTTTAAGGGGACAAACCACTTTAAAACCCTGAAACACTCCGACCGAGCTCGTATATTTTATTTTATATTTTTGTGGTACGGGATGTCATGGTATTAGAATTCATTCTCTTATAAAGATTTTGTAATTTATAATTTTCTTATTTATGATATTTCAATCTTGGCTGACTCATTGCAGCCAAGTCTAATCTACCTAAAAAGAACTTATGTTTGAATCTTTTTTAAAAGAAAATGTTTTAAGAAATTCTTTTTAACAGACGTACTGCTTTCAAAATACTCTTCTTATAGAACTTTCTCCAAGGACGTAATGCCTCCAAGATGTTCTATTTAAAATTAAAAATGTGTATAGTTAGCCTTCAGAGGACGTATTGCCTCTGAAGTAGTACTATACGAAAAGCTGAAAAGTAAAAAATACAAGAAAAAAAAATATATATATATATATATTATATGTGAACAAATAGTTTATTGTTCTTACGTTTATATACAACTGAAATTTTACTTTAAGAACGCTGAGTACAAGACAACGGACATATTTCCAAAGTCTCACGACTCGCGCGTAAAAAGAAGTAGCTACGAGAAATTTCTACTTAGTCAGGAGACTTAGTGTTCCTTCCTGTTCGAGCTCTCTCGAGCGAATAACGCCGGGAGCTAAATATAATTGTTAATAAATTATAATTGTTAAAAGCTGTGGTTTATCTGCGTGCAAAAGCACAGTTTTGCGTCTGTGAGAGTTTGTCGCGAGAATACGGCTGGTATATCTTGGGTGCGAATAATTGTTGAACTGCTAGCTTAGAGGTGATTTATCAAGCGTATCGGGGTATAAACTATCGTATTTCGTGGGGATACGGGCTGCGCGAGTTGTACTAATTATTTATATGTTTTGGGACTAACCGTCGGCACGGGAGGCTTACGTGACTTGTTTCCTGTCACGCTATTGTTAGTGCGTGACCACTGTGGACGCTTTCAAGTATGCGGGCGCTGTTCGCTTTTCATGTTTATGTGGACATTGGTCTGTCCGCTTTTTATGTTTATGCGGACGTTGGTCTGTCCGCTTTTTATGTTTATGCGGACGTTGGTCTGTCCGCTTTTTATGTTAATGCGGACACTGGTTTGTCCGCCTTTCTCTGTTGGTGTCCACGTACCTCTGACCTTATTGCTGTTCGTTCGGCGTCTGGTGGGTGGTTCTCGGTCAAATCATAGATAAAGATTTTAATTTTGGCCCAAAATGTATATATTGTGACGGAATTGCGGGGTGCTCTCAGAGAGCATGTGGAGGCGCAGGAAAGAAGCACACAGAAGTGAGGTGAACGAGTTTATTCGGAGCCAGGGAGCTCTGATTCGTTTCGTGGTCGCCGGTGGTCTGCCCGCTCTGTCGTCGACGCGACTCGTCGACGGAGAGCGGTCGCGCGTGTGGGGATGCACACCTTGCATTTCTGCACGCGCGAGCTCTCAGGTAGCGGCTTACCTAGCTGACGATGCGTCTGCATCGTCGCTGGTACCACCGGATGTGCCGACGGAGAGCCTCGTGCTCGTCCGTGACACGTCCGAGGTCGCGCGGGCTGACGTCCTCGTCGCCCAGAAAAAAAAACAGTTAGAAATTGCCGTACCTGGGAGCGCTTGTGTGAGTGTGTTTGTAAGACTGTATGTGTGTGATTGAGTTTGAATTTATTTTGTCCAGGATGCCAGTGGGGGTGACCCCACGCGAGAGGTTTGCGCATTGGATTCTTCTCCAACTTCCGATTTGTTATGAGTGTAAGTGTGAATCGCAGTGTGCGTGTAAATTGTGTGTCGCGGATGTTGTGATTAGCAGCCGCTGCTGCTGTACATTTTTTTTTTAATCAGAGCTCCTAAATACAATTATTTCTTAACCTAAATATACAAAGTTAATAATTCTGCAAATACAACAACAATTTTCCCATTGGTTATAGCTACAAAAACAATTTTCCCATTAGATACTAATCTTAAATCTGTAAATGAACGTGAAACAAGACTTTCTTTCGATTTTACTTTTTTTTTTTTGTACCAGACAGAGATTCAAAGTGCAAATATTGATTCGGAGTAGATACAGAGATAATGCGTTGGATTATAATAGTGACTTCCACCATTTGCGAGTTTTTTGAAAAGAATTAGGCGATTCCTTTTGACCTTTGTGTTCGTGAATTCGGTGAGTTATGCTTTCATTGCATTTTTTTTTTGAGCTAAAGCTAGTTTAAAGGATTATATTTATAGTACATTAACATTTTATACTAAGAATATTATGTTGTAATAAGTATAGCTGAAAGGAAAAATTAATTATGATTATAATAATGGTTATAGGCGCTACTTGCGCTACCTGCGGCTTGGCTGGTATGGCCTAAGCGCGATTTATATCTAAATGATCCCTGATTACCGTTATGTGTACGAATATATAATAAAGGTTATTCTAATGGTGAGCTTACTCCTAGAGAGCTCGCATTTTGTCCCTCTCTCTATGCAGCTTGGTTTTTTACTCTGATATTTTTGAGCGTGCGAGGGCTTCAGTCGCACGGACAGTGTAGATGTTGCATAGCAGATTTCACGACTGGGATGCTGCCGGCAGCGAGGATGATTGGCGCGGTAAGGATGGATATGTGCTAGCCGCGCGGGGCCTCTTTTTTTTTGGATAGCGGTCATGTATATTTATTGACTGTCGATCGCGTTACGACTGCGTGATAGCTGGCGTACTTGATCCACCATCATTCTCGTTTCTTGCTGCTGGATGAATTTTTCTATGGGGTTCCTGGCGCGTCTGCTCTTTACGTACCAGCAGGCGCCACCTAGGGCGATTATTACTATCAAGATTGCCGACGCGGAGTATCCGAAAACGGTTGTATTTTCGTCAAGGGCTTGTACCTTGCGGGCTGTTGCCTTGCTTTGCGCTAGCTCGCGGGCTTTTGCGGCAATGTCGCGAAGGCCTATCCCCGATTCTAGTGCTTCTAATTTTATACCGTGTAGATTCACGGCCCGAATTTCCGCTTCTGTTTTGATTGCTGATTCGAATTCGGATAAAGTATTTTTTGATTGGTTTAATTCGGCAACGATTGCTGATAGATCTAAGTGTACGGTATTGAAATATGAATCGTTCATGCGCGCTTCGAGGGATCGCGATGCTGTTAGTTGCGCGTTTGCCGTGTGCGCCGAGCATCCAGGCCGTAGGGATAAAATCCCCGCACCCTTTATGGTTGCCGTTATCTGCTCGGCTCTTAAGCATTGAATGTATATGTTTTCGGGTGAGTACGTGGAGAATACCCACGTATTAGCTTTGTGCAGCCGTAGCCAGAATGTGTCCTTGAGCTGACGAATTCTAACGTCGCAATGCCCGGGATTGTTCAATGCGCGCCCGGCAGCTATTATGATCTCGCACGCCGCGTTGGCGTGCACCTCCCTTACTGGTTCCGGGTTTACGGCTATGAGCAAGTTACTAATTTTCCTGAGTTTTCCTACTTTTTCCTGAGGCAGCGGCATATAGGTACGGTTTGATTCGCTCATTGCAAAGTAAAGATATTCTGGCCAAATATATGCTGCTACCTCCGAGCTGTTTAGGATTCGTTGCATCGCCGGTAGGGGCGATGCTTTGTACAGATTAAATTTTTGTGTATCGAGAAGAGGGATCGCAATTTGGTAAATTAGGTAGCCCTCGGCATACAATATCGATAATTTTGAAATTTTCATGATTGGGAGCGCCGAAAAGCTGCCTTCTGGCAGTGGAAATCTTGCGTTTGAGATTGCGCTTTCGACTGTTTTTGCTGCGCGATTAATTGTATTAGGAGGTAGGATTCGCGGATGGACTAATCCCTTAGCTGCGAACAGGATCGCGTCAGTGAGGACCTCGGTGTCTAGCTTAAATTGTAGTAAGGTGGTTTTTAGACTGCTCATTGCGCTGTTTGTTACTATGTCGTTATTATTTGCCGCGGTTCGATTAGCTAATTCGACGACGTGGGCTTGCAAGCGCGCGGTTTGTTGATCCAAGTCGGATAGCGCGCGGTTGACTATTTCGGTCTGATTTGCTAGGAGAGCTGCTGTGAGACGTGTGTCGCCGTCTATGGCTTGAATTGCGGCTTTGATTTCGCGCTCGTCGTTCTCGTCTAAAGTCCCGAATAAAAATTTATGCACGGTGCCTATGAATGGCAAAAGCGAGCGGCGCTGCCTGTGTAGGTCTTCTCCGCCACCATGCACTAAAATTAAATCAACGACCCTTTCGGCCTGGCGCTTGGCCGCTTTTATTTCTTCGAGGATATTACTTTCTTCGCATTTTGGGCCGCATGCGTGTATAATTTGCATCGCGTGCTTCGTTAATACCTCTCCTGCCTTAAAGTACGCGCGCAAGTCCGTTTTTTGAATTATTTTCCAGTCGGTGCTGGACGTCGCGAGCGGTGCTATTTTTTCTATAATTAAGCCTAAATTTTCTTGGAATCGGTGGATAAATCCGTTGGTGGTTTCCTCGTTTGACTCGAAGGTGCCCACGGGTTGTGCTCCCACTGCTAACCTGTAAGGGCATGCTCGTGTTAACGAGGATAATTTATTCTTGCGGCACGCAAGGCTTCTCGGGACCCGAATATTTGCGGGTTATATGGTGAGGTACTGGCACTATTTTTTTTTCTTTTTTTTTTCCTTTCCTTTTGCGCCGCACGTCCGGTGCCGCGCAAAAAAAACAGTAAAAAAAAACGACTATCCTCCCGAGTCTGTCGCTGACTCTGCCTGTCTGGCTAGTTCGCTAGTTCTTTTTATTTTGTTGACGTGAACAATTTTCGTTGTCTCGTCGTTTTGCAATGTTACATTATTCGTTTTCCTGTTGATTTTAATGATTTCGAACGGCCCCTGGTATTCTACCGCGAATTTTCCCTTTTTTGGTTCTTCCAGCAGGAATACCGTTTCTCCCTCGCGAAAATGCTTGGTATTCAGTTTTCTATCATAATAATATTTCGACCGATATTTTGATTGCACGAGGTTTATCGCCGCGGCTGACTGTAGCGCTGTTAAGTTCGTAGTCATCTCCTCGATATACTGGTTATACGTGATATCGTCGTTTTTTCGCGGAAAGCTCGACGGAGTTCGTGGTTTTATTCCGAACAGCAGCTCGTGCGGCGTGTAACGTGTACTTTCGTGCTCTGTACAATTATACGCGTGCTGGCATATCGCGGTCCAGTCATCCCAGCAATCGGTCTTTCTCACGTATTTTCGTAAATACTCGGTCAGCGTGTGGTGCATGCGCTCGATGGATCCATTCGCTTGAGGGTGGTAAGCCGTGGTGCAAAATTTATTTATGCCGAAAATTTCCGCGAGGTATTCCAGGGTTTTATTCTGGAAATGTGTTCCCTGGTCTGTAACTATAGCTGCGGGTGGACCAAAAACGCAGATTACTTTCTCGGTTAGCGCACGTGCTACTTCATTCGCGCTTGCGTGTTCTGTCGGGATTAAAATTACGTATTTTGTTAGCATATCTTGGACTGAGAGAATGTATCTGTTGCCACGTTCCGTTGGCTCCAGTGGCCCGTAAAAGTCTAACGCGATTTGTGCGAAAGGTAACGATGGTGTATTGCTGATTAACATAGGTAGTCGCGTTTTTACTCGTACTAGTTTATTGCTCTGGCACACTGCGCATCGCGCGACAAATTGTTTTACGTCCGGGCGCATGTGTCTCCAATAAAAATCGCTGGCTACCTTATTATAAGTTTTGGATATGCCACGATGAGCTCCCATTGCTGCTTCGTGGTACTCTTTGAGTATTTTAATGCGTTCGCTTACCGGGGGTACCGGTAAATTATTTTTATAAAGGATTGCTGTTATATGCTTGTTCACGAATATGGTGTCAAATAGATCGATGAATTTGGCCCATTCGGCTATTGTCAGTATGGCTGGATCTCGAATTATTGCGAAGCTATTAATTTTGCGCGAGAGTACCACGCTTCTCAATGTTTTTAAACATTTCTGTAAGTCTGCTTTCAATGGGCGGTCATCGATGTGCCTTTTGACGTAAACCCCTATCAGCTGGATCTCTTTATATTCCGTAATGTTTATTTCTCCAACTTTAAAGTGTTTGTTAACTAGAGCCTCGGCGTCAAGGTAGCCGCGTTCGGTCAAGGCTTCCTGAATTTCGGTTGATATAAAGTTATCCGCTGATATTAAATACACGAGATTTTCTCTAAAGCGAAAAGGGTGTTCGTTGTACGATTGGAGGTGTACGAAGGGAGGGGGCTCCTGGCCTTCCGGGCTGGCCCAAGGTGGTTTTTCGCGCGGTGGCCTGGCTCCCGCTACCACGTATCGCTTCAATTTTTCGTCTTTTCGCGCTGCCTCGATCACTACACCCGTGGTGTTGTCTATAGGAGCGATGCGCTCGTTATCAGTGCTGACGCCGCTCTCGTCTGTCGGAGCATTGGCCTTGGCTCGCGGTCGAGTTCGCGTTGGCTGATGTGCTGCTGACCCGTTATGAATTTCGGCTGCGGCTATATTTTCTTCCGCGGTAGATATTACGGTGTTGTTACTTGTATCGGGTGATCTTTGTAGATTCGCGCTTGGAGGGTGGGCGTAATCCGAGTGTCGGAATTGCGCGGATCGTGGGGTTCCGCATCCTTCGGAGCCCAGGGACTCCGCTGGGTTCATGATTATTGAAAGGTTTGGACCGCTGCTAGCAGCGGTTGGCGCTGGCGCTTCGCTTACGGCGTCTGAATTCTGCGCGGTATGACCCTTTGCCTTAAGTTTACTCGTCGCGTGCGCGTTTTTCCGCGCTCTTTTCTTTATCCTGCCGAGAACCGGTGATTTGCGCGTGCTTTGATCGGTGTCGCTTGATGGGGAGCGGTTTCGCGGTCTAGCTTCTGTCCTTGCCGCGGCTTCGGGTACGTTTACACGTAAGTACGGTGTAAAGTGCTGGCCGGTTAAGTTCAAGTGAATATATTTGTCACGGCTATTCACTATTATGTGGCAAAAAATTCGGGTGTCGCCTGGCAAATCGTAATGTATGCAGATGTTTATCCCGTACTCGTGTGCAAATAGAAACGCGCAATCAACCGTGCCGTACTCCGTGTCTGACGATAGAATTTTCTCCGTTTCGCCTGGCTCGCCGCAGTGCTGTAGCATTGACGAAATTCGCAATTGCTGCCGCAGCTCGGTTGCCGAGATGTCGAGTTTTGCTATTTTGATTAGTGAGAAAAAGAGGCAATTCCCTGGCGGGAAACTAGGAATATCGCTTGACCGTCTCAGCTTTATGTGTGGTTCGGCACAGCGTTTTTTTCTTATGTATGTCTGCACCAATACATTGCCCGAGCTGATGGACGAGTTCTCATCGGATGGCTCTGGCCTTCGATCGTAATTTCTTGGAATGCCACTGAAGTCTTCGGCTGGGCCGATATTTTCGGAATCCGCGTGCGCGTGCATTTCTGACTCGGTGTCCATTGGCGCGACGTGCTGAATTTGCTCGCGCGACGTTGCTTTCGGCTCGGATTCTGTCGCATTCGCGGCCGGCGTTAATTTCCGTGAGTTTAGTATTTCTTTTCCGCTTCCCGTGTCTAATTTCTGAGCGTCATGCTGACTTTTTCCCGTCTGCGGGCTCGGGTAGCGAATTTGCGCGCTTCTTACGTCTGCGTGTGCACTTTCGGTGGGCGCGTGCCGATTAGCTTCCGTGGCGATTGTTTGCTGCGCGTTTCCTCTTTCCGATCCATCGGTCGATTTTCTTTCCCATACATTAATTTGTAGCCCCCCTTTATTACCGAAATCTTTCGCTTTTATATCGATTGCCAGCTTCTTCCTTTGGATTTGCCCAGACCACGGCCACGATGGACTAGGTAGCGGTACTGGGTCGTCGTTCGCTCGGTTTTCCGCGTCTGGCGCCATGGGCTTGCTGTTTGATCGAGATTGATTTTCTTCTGGGCGCGTTTTAGGCGACGGCGAGGGTATCTCGGGTGCTGGGGGTTCGTTTGCGCTTACGCTGCTTGAAGAGCTAGGGCTTGTGGTAAGGGTATGTCGCACGGGTTGACTTTTTCCGCCGGGAATCTGAACGTTTGCAGCGTTTCTTGGCTCGCTACTTTTCCCGACGGTGGTATTAAGCTTTCCGGTTCGCTGCTAGACGAGCTGTGCGGATTGTACACTTTCGGCGTTTTTCGGCTGTAACTGCTTTTTGCGCCGCGCGCCGAGCTTGCTGGGACTACGTTTCTAACGTAGTTCCATGCCCCGGGTGGCAAAATTATGTCGTTGATGCTGTCTGACACCGCGGTTTTAATTGTTATCATCGATGCGTCGGAATCTGATGCTGCCCTGAGGGTCGTTGCGGCTCCTGCTTGCGAGATTGCGGGTATTGGGTGGAGTTCAATTGCTTCGTGTAGTATTTTAGATATACGCGCCTTTTCATCTCTACTTAGTACGTATCTATTTCCCACCGTTCTTTTAAGCATTGTACTTGTTAACACCGTCTCGAATCTTATCGCGTCGCGGTAATCTAGCGTGTATACGTTGGGTTGATTTTTTGCTTCTGTATACCAACGTATTTGAATCAGCTTGTCACCGTGGTGTACGTCGTGCAGCGCGCGGCATAAGTAAAATTCGTTGAATTCGTTTCTTACCGCGAGCGTTTCGTCTTTGCTGAAAGTTAGCGCGTTCACGTCCCGCTTTTTCTTTATTTTCCCGACCTCGCTCGAATTGTCGGGGCTCGATGCCGATTGCCGCGCTTTTTCTCCAGCTGCCCCTTTGATTGCGCGTGTGCGAAAAATTCTGCCCGGAGGGGCGTTTGCGTCTTCGTCCGGGTTTTCTTTTATCTGCTTATCTGCTAGCGCGTATAGTTCGACTCGCGGCAATTCTGGATTATCCTCGCCTTCACTTATTACCGGATTTCGTGATAGCGCGTCCGCGTTCACGTTTTTCTTGCCCGGGCGATATATAATATCAAACTCATAACCGATCAGTGCCGCTTTTAATCGGTTAAACCTTAGGTCCGGTTTCTTGGTTGAGTGAAAGTGTTTAAGCGCCTCGTGATCTGTGCATATTGTAAATTTACGTCCGAACAAGTAATAGCGGAATTGATCTTTGGCGAACACTATCGCGAGAAGTTCCTTGTCATACGTCGGGTATTTTAATTCGCTACCTTTCAGGCAGCGCGAAGCGTACGCGCAGGGCTGGTCCGCTCCAAGCTTGCCTTGGCTTAAAATCGCGCCCAGTGCCCAATCGCTCGCATCGGTTGTCACGATAAACGGCTGGTTTAGGTCCGGGGCTTTTAATACGGGTTCTTTTGACATCATTTCTCTCAACGTATTGAACGCTATTACTTGCTCCGGGCCCCATATAAACTCAACATCTTTTTGTAGGAGTTTGAATAGCGGTCGAGCTATTCCCGAAAAATTCTTTATAAATCGCCGATAATAGCTGAACAAGCCGAGTGCTTGTTTCAGCTTTTTCGGGTCGGTTGGCACTGGGTATTTTGCCATTGCCTTGGTTTTTGCCGGGTCAGTTTTTATACTACCACCTCCGACGATATGCCCGAGAACGTGCGCCTCCTTTTTCAGGAACTGGCATTTCCTCGGTTCAACTGTTAAATTTGCTTCGAGTAGTCTTTTTAAGACGCGACGCAACCGGACCATATGTTGCTCTAGCGTTTCGCTAAATACCATGAGGTCGTCGAGGTAGATCTCGACTTCCTCCCCCTGTAGGCCGGCCATTGCTAACGACATCGCTCGCGTGAAAGTAATTGTAGCCTCTTTGAGGCCCATCGCCATACGATTAAATTGCAAAAGTTGATTTCCGTAATTACCGTCCGGCGCGTAAAATGCTGTGAGATGGGCAGATTCTGGGTGCATTTCAATTTGGTGATAACCTTGTTTAAGGTCCATCACCGTAATGTAATTCGCGGCCGCGAGATGTTCAAGTATATCGCTGGTAAATGGTAATGGGTGGCAACTTCCTTATATGGACTTATGTCTATTGATAATTGATAATAATATGCCTTTGTCAGATTTCAGCACGATTTTGTGCTGTAGTAAATGTGTTGCCGGGAGTGGCTCGCCTTCGAGGCCAAAAACTCCAGCGTAATCATTGACAACTGCCCGAATTAATTCGATCTCTTCCGCGTTGCAACCTTCCGTGTCTGCTAATTGTAATATTTTTTCGGCTCTCTCGCGCCTGGCTTTGTCGTCTGCCAGTAAATTATTATTTAATGTAATTACTTCTTTGTATTTTTCTTGCTGTTTTTCGCAGCTGAACATGCGCCGCAAACTCGCTGTAAAATTCGCGATATTTTCAGCTGAGCCGTCCTCATCGGCCTGGTATAACGTATTATCCGCGATTGTCTCGCATTCAAGTAATTCTACAACTGGGCTAGGTATTGTTATTTCGGATTCGCTTATGTTTATACATTCCGCGTAGACTCGGCCATTATTATTTTCAGCTACAAAATTGCCGAATAGCAGATTAGGGTGTAGGTTCATTAGTGGAACCCACCCGATTTTTGCATTGTTATTTCTTACGCGCGCGCTTATAACCATTCTGACTCTAGGGGGAATTGTAATTTGTTCGTCTGCCTCGAACGGCAGAGTTACTTCGCCGAGCCTTAGGCTCTTATTAGCGGCATCTACGCAACCCTTGTGTGCGTTTATTATATCCCAGCCGATGATTCCTGCTTCAATTATCGGGAATTCATTCGGCACTACGTGAATGTCACATTGCAGACCTTGCAGCTGTATGACCGCTTGCCCTAGTGTAAACGATGTACCGGGGGTAACTCCGAGTACTTTTATTATTTTTCGCGCGTCGTATGGATATCCGGGGGCTAGTTCCCCGACTTTTATAACCGAAATGTCCGCTCCCGAGTCTGCATAAAATTTGCCCGTTTTAGCCCTCAACTGGGGGCTATCTATTTTTACAATCGGCGGTTGTCTACCGGCTGTCAAAAATCTAATCGCGGCTGAGTTTTCGTGCTGTTCGCCCGTAGCATTTTCTCTCTTTTCCCGTGCTTCTTTGCAACGCTCGGCGCTTGAGGAACGCGGCGAGCGTGCTTCTAGTTTAAATCTTGTTCACTAGTTTTGTTATCTACTTGACCGTTGTCGCGGCTATCATCGCGATTATTACTGCGATTATTCTGATTATCGTTATAATTATCGTCGCGATTGTAGTTACGGCGATTATTGTAATTATTATTGCGATTATTGCCGTAATTATTTCGGTTATTGTCGCGGTTATTTTGGCCGTAGTTACGATTATTTTGGTAGTTGTTAAACCGGGAATTGCGGTTAGAATTTTGATTTCTACCGCGGTATTCGCCGTTGTTGTTACCGCCCGTGTTGTTATAATTCTGGTCGCCGTTGGGTTTACTCGCGGAGCGATTATCCGGATTTGCGCCATTATTATTGCCGTTTCCATTATTATAATCGCGGCGGAAATTTCTGCCTCTATTAGCGTTCGGATTTTCAATTATTTTTTCCGCGGCATGTTTTATTATTGTGCGGCATTCATCAAGCGCGTGGCCTGGCACCTTGCAGTACGTGCAATATGCTTTTTGATTTTGACGATCCGACTGCGCGTTGGATTTTTCTGGCCTTGCGTCTCTATCCGCGGCGGGGTTGACTTCTTCCGCGGTTACTAGACGTACCTGCGCTGCTGTCCTTGCGGCGCTGGTTTCGCAGGGTACGGCTGATCTCGCGCTTTGCTTGCCCTCGTAACCGATTGCTACTGTAATGGCGGCGCCCAGGGATTTTGGCCATTTGCTGCGAACTAAATGATCTAGCGGGGGTTTGAGTCCGAGTAAGAATTGCTCGAGCACATCCTCGTCCGCCTGTCGTCGCCGCGCGTCCCTGTCGGCGTTCGATAATTCTGGGGCTGAGTTTAAAATTGTTTTCAGCCGGTTATATAATTTACTAACGCGCAGACCGTAGTCGCCCGCTGTCTCAATTTCGCCTTGCTTTGCCGTGCGTATCTGCGAGTGGATTTGCTCCGCGATACCTATGTTTGCGTAGTGGAGGGTTAAATCGCTCAGTAAATCTTCGACGGACGAATAATCAGCTGTCCTGGCGCGGTAGCCGTCGGCGGCCTTTCCTCTTAGTCGATTCGCGATTTGCATTAGTAGAAATTTCTCATGCGCCGGGCCGAATGCATCTGCTACTTCGCGTACGGCGTTACAAAATAGATTTAGGTTGTCAGGATCACCGTCGAAATATGGTATGTAACTAGCCGCTTGGTGGAACGACATCTTCTTTCGCGGTGCCTCGTCGCTATCATAATATGACGTACTTTTATTTGCCCGTGGGGCGCGTGCATACTGCATTTCGGGATATTCGCGATCAAAGGGTCTGTGCTCAACTTCGGTCCCCGGACCTCCTGCTTTAGTTATTCTAATTCTGTTTTGCCTCGGCGGATCCTGTTGCCGCGGATATTTTTCCCGTTCCCCTGGAAATTTAGGGGGCTCGTCATTGTTGTGCCTTTTACTGCCGTTGCCGTTTGTTCTCCGATAGTTTTCACTGCGGTACGCGTCGCGTTCCACTTGATCCGGTTCGTTGATTTTTCTAAAATGACGCTCCGACCTTATCTCCGGATTTTCTCTATATTTTTGGGACTCGCGGGCATATTGTTCTTTCTCGTACTTTCCTTGAGCAGATTGCAACTGACGCCAGCGCTTTCTCTCCCATGCTTTGCGCCGCTTTTCGTAGTTTTCGTCAAATGTTATATCTGTTGCGCTCGCAACTAATTCGTAGATTGCGCAATCCGGTCGGGTGTCCAGGCTACTCTGAGATTCGCTATCGTACTCATCGCTTGAGTGTGCGTCGTATCCGCGCGCTCTGTTTTCTCTCGTCTCCGGTTCGTTGTCGGACTCTGTCTCGAAATCGTCTTCACTGTCCGATTCCGTATCCGTGTGATACGTATAGCGTGCGCGCCTCGGTGTTGCAAGGCCGTTATATCGCGATACTCCCCGGCTGGGCGAGCTGTGCGTTTTCCAGATTCTGCCCGAATTTGCGGCTGCATTGCGGTGCGGCGAGCGTCGGATATTATGGGGCTCGTGTGTGTTCCTGCGAATTTCTCGCGAGATATTCTGACTACGCGCGCCGACTCTGATTTTACTTGGACTGTCGCGTACAACCGTAACTTTTCCTGCTTCGCGCTTCTCCGGTTGCCGCCTTATCGCTTCTCGTTCGCGCGACCTTTCTTGTCTTTCGCGTGTCTTTTTGTATCTCGGCGTTTCTTCTGCGTATGTCCTTCCGCGTTGTTTGGTGTTACCTTCGCGGCCACAATATCGCCGGCTTGCCTTACTACCGAACACTGAACCCTCTTCTTCGCTATATTGCCGGATTGAGTCTTTAATTATTTTTTGGAGTTGTTCTCTGGACATGCGAAGCTCCGGTGTGCCCGCCGCGTTTACCATAGCTGGTTTCGCGCGTACTATTCCCCAATTTGTTTCATTTTGCCGTAGTTCATTTACCGGTAATACAGGTGGGAGGCCTATGAATTGTGTACTGTCGGTAGCCTTGGGTACAACGTAGTCTTGAGGCTTGAGCCCGTCGTTGATTAAATCACTATTGCCCCACACTATGTTTTTCACACCGCATACATTTGAGATATTTTGCTGACATCTGGCATTTATTGCCAAGCGTTCCGGGGTTTCGAGTGGCTGTGCGATTGGTCCCCATGGGTTATCTACCTGCCCGGACTGATCTAAACGCAGTTCCTCCAATCTACTCTCCAGGTTTTTCATATCGATCTGAGGAGATTGAGGGTCCTGCGGCAATCCCGCGTAAGACAATGCTGGGCTGTTTGCCCTTATATCAATTAACTCGCGGCTTTCTCCTTCCGTCTGATCGAGTTCGTTTGT
>CM053172.1:18802594-18850556 GCA_012977825.3 Pteromalus puparum | reverse complement strand
TGGAATACAGAAAACTATTACGAGGGTCTACAAGGCGACTGTCGGAGTACTGAAATGAACTTTTAAATTTTAATAGGCGATTATGGGAATATAGAAAACAACGTCAAGGGTCTGAAAGGCGGCTGTGGGTATGTAGAAATCTATTGCAAAGGTCAAAAAGGCGACTGTGGGAATACAGAAAACGATTACGATGGTCTGAAATGCGACTGTGGGAGTGCTGAAATGAGCTTTAAAATTTTAAAAGGCGATTATGGGAGTATAGAAAACAACGTCAAGGGTCTGAAAGGCGGCTGTGGGTATGTAGAAATCTATTGCAAAGGTCAAAAAGGCGACTGTGGGAATACAGAAAACGATTACGATGGTCTGAAATGCGACTGTGGGAGTGCTGAAATGAGCTTTAAAATTTTAAAAGGCGATTATGGGAGTATAGAAAACAACGTCAAGGGTCTGAAAGGCGGCTGTGGGTATGTAGGAATCGCGAAAAATAATTTTTTTGTGAAAAAGATATTTTTCACAAAAAAATGAAGCCACCCGCAATTTTGTAACTTGCAGTTGTTAACGTTATTATCGATTCCGCAATTACTGGTATTTTTTTTATTACGATATATGTAAGTTATTTTAGGAGTTCACGGAGCTCTATCCTTTTGATATCTACCTTAACCCCCACTCCCCTGATACCCGTCCCCTACAAGTGTCTTCCTAACCTATCCTTTTAGTATCGAATAGTAGCGAATATTTAAATCAAAGAATGAGTTGATTGTCTCATGTAATTATCTTCCACTAGCAGAATAGGAGGAAGCTAAGTGCCAATGACTTGGCAGCGGTTTTTTAACAATTAAAGACAAAGTATAAAAAACTGCGCTTTTTCATTTTTTAAAATTCAAGGTGGTGAGGTCCCTTTATAATCCAAATGGGTCGTTTATTCTTCGTACTTGAAAAAAATGCGTTTATTCATTTTTCGGATGTTTAGGTAGGGTTTTAGTCTCCTTAATCCTCGCGTTTTCTTTACAAGGACGTAGTCTATATAACCACATCCTCTCACTTTGGGAAACACGTGTCGACAAACCTGTACCTTGAGCACAAAAACTCTGTGGCTATTCAAGTCTCAAATAATCGGCTACAGCCGAACTATAACTGATTATTAATAAGAACACAATAACAAATATGTGGCTTTTTTGAACTTGAATGTTCATGGCCGCACAACGTATCGCGTTGTATTTTTAGAGGAATTTTAGCGTTTGAAAGTTCCCAGGATAGGCTTATTACACCTACGCCTTTCTTAAACCCGGTGTAAGAGTGAGTATCTGAAAAAACGGATCGCGATGATGAGATTCGAACCCACGACCCCTTGAGCCGGAGGCAGGTGGTTTACCACGGAGCCACCGCCACTCTAATAAGAACATAATAATGTTAAAAAATTAAATTGAGGAGAAATAATTTTGCATTTGTCCAGAGGTTTGGGTAAAGAAATACACACAACACTGATTTTACGTACAAATAATAGAAGTATTTATTGATCACACTCACCAAAAAGTTTTGGGGATAGATTTAAGTAGGTACAAAGGGCGCCGTATTTAAGAAATAAAAAATATGACTACCTACCTTTTTTATTTGTTCATACTGTGACTCTAGAGTAACTTGATTTGGATCCGTCATATCAAGGCCTGCCTTTTTTAATTCATCTCTGGGATTGTAAAGGTTTGTGCTTCTGTATTTGTACCTAACACAAAACAATAAAATAATATTAAAATCAATATCGGAAACGCTCATTTTAAAAAAATGTACACATCATCAAGATTTTAAATTCGGGTAAATACCACAAACAGTTTTTAAGAGGACAAATACACCTCAAAATATCAACAGAAAGAAAAATTCAATTTTATGTTAAAATTTCGCTTTCTAAAAAAAATATGTTTTTAAAAATGTATATATTTGTTAGAATATGAATAGTACATTTGCATGTACATTATACTATAGTATCTAGAGATAGGATGCGCAGAAGCGCTGTGCGCAACTACTCGACAATGAGTCTCGTCTCGTTGCGCACCGTAGGTAGCATAGCATATAGGATAGACACACACATGTGCGACTCCCCACTAGTACTATATATATGTGAGTCGTATGACATATAGTCACTGCGCGACTACGACATTGCCCACTCGTTGCTGTACGCTCTTGGAGAGCACACGCATGTTTGGCGTACTCTGTAAATATCAATTACAATAAACTACATTATTAGAAATAATCCTCCCGTCTACCTCACTGTTTCTCATCAATATTGGAATGTATATATTGTAACGAGCGCTGCGGAGAGCGAATGGCGCAAGCTCGTAGCCGCCGTCACGTGGTGATCGACACACACACACACACACACACACACACACACACACACACACACGCACGCACGCACGCACGCACACACACACACACACACACATATATATCAACTATTAGAACTAAAACCCTGTTTTCTACGTGACAGGATAACTGAAGTAAAAAGACAATAATCAATTTATAATTTTGGATTTANCACGAGGATAAAACGTGGCCAAGGCGAAGAACGGAGGAAGGGAAGGCGATCCAACTTGCGGCATGCGTCGAGAGGTAAAGATTAACTTACCACGCGCCGTGAATAAGAGCAGAAATGGTCACGACGCGTAACGACGCAAGTAATGCAAACAACTCAAGATCTTCCCCAGCAAAAGGCAGAGCAGTGGAGTGACCCAGGGACCTGCGTGGCGAGACATCCCCCTCAGCTCTTCCCCCAGCTGCCAAGGTAGGGACGGACGCCTTTCATACACCTGATAGGCCCAGCGATCTGCGGATTGTCTCAGCGACACGGTCATGGTAAGCCGATCTCGAGTCCGCGTGTTACTTCAATTATGGGCGACGTTTTGCGCCACCGAAACGTCCCCAGGTACCCAAGCGAGCGCGACGCGAATTTGGACGTGCGCGACTTTGTATACTGAGATTGCGATCTGAAGACCTGAATAAATATAGCAAACCCGAGTATTGGTGTTCGAATCAATTTCATCTGCATGCTTTTTTGTAGTCGTGCTGTCTAGCCTGGGTTGCTGCGGCATCAACCTTCTGTCAACGCCGCGAGCTAGTCGAGACTGCCACTGTAGTTTATAACGGAACGTATAAAAATACGAGTGTCGCAGCAATCAATCGTTCATTTTGTACATGAGGCTTGCCGTTGACCGACATTGAGTATGCACTCTCTGCTAATGTCCGAGACGTACTCGACCGCATCGAGGGATAACGCTGGTGAGCTTGCGCCAGCGATAAATTACAGCAGCGCCACGAAGAGTCGCACATTTTCTCCTCGACGCAAACATCCCGTTACTGAATGTATGTCTGTACGTATCAGTGGACCAAATTTTGTTTCACCATAACTCTGGAACGGATTCATATAATAAGCTGAAATTTAGCAACGATTCTAAACTTTTTCTAACAATTTTTTCAAATATATTTTTATTAATATTTTATACATCAGAATTTAGAGATGATAGGATTACTTTGTTTTTCTAACAATAAATCATTTGGATTAATTTTATGTCTAAAAATTTGTGTAGTCAAATCATTACAAATCAATTCTTGGGGGATTCTTTAAACATTATTATTTAACTCAAATTTTTTTTGCATTTTTATTTTCTCCTACATCAAGAAGGCAATTTTTAAATTCGTGATCTATTGTGTAATCTTAAATTCTCATTTAATATTGATCTCATGAAAGATGCCAATAATTTACTTCTTTTTTACACTGAGAAAAATTAAATGGTAAAAATCACTATCTGAGATAGTGAAGTGAGGACAGTCTCGGATGTTTGTAATTTCTACTATCTTTTCTCTTTTAAAAAAGTCATGACCGGATGTTTTAAAGCCGTTAATAAAGCATTTTAATTAATTGAGAAACAAGTATCCGGTCTAAATATAGTTACGATTTTAACCTTCTAACCTCATATAGTAAAAAATTATGGCTTTCGACGAAACTTTCGCAAAAATTTTTACTATTTTTAATAGTAAAATTCACCATAAGGGATATTAGTTTTTAGTATCAAAGATAGTGAAAATTATTAGAATATATAGTAAAAATTATGTAATATAAAATGATATTGTATTTTTTTATAATGCAAAGTAAATTAATATAAATAAATCAACGTTGAAAACAAAATTCAAAGTTAATAAACAAGCTGGCGTAATAGACAAAGCAAACCCGGAAATCGCGCGCATAGCACATGCACTCGGCGCCATTTGCATCTATGCCGTCGCCGTTAGTGACTTACACGTGCTTCTCAGTATCCCGGCAAAATCGCGCGTTTGTCAGTTTTAGTCGATAAGCATAAGTGAGTGTGAAATCAGTGTTGCATTGTTCGCGATATCGTTGAAATTGTGTTTGTTTCCTCATTCGGCTTTACTGAACCAGTCAGAACAAATGAGCGACTCGACGGATTCAACGACTGAGAACGGAGAATCGAAAGACGATGAGAAAGAAGAGGTTGTTGCATTTCCATCTCCAAACATCAGTGACGCTGAGAAGACGTGTATATTTCTAATACGGTAGCTGGAAACAAGTCACCTAAAACACCAACATCGAATCTCCCTGTTAACGAGAGCTCGACTTTCGAACTTCGAAAATCGTTCGAATAGATGCGCAAATATCGAGTTGGGCGGCACTCGCTGCGGCAGTAGCGACCCAAAATAAGTCTCCCGAGACGGCAACATTGAATGTTCCTGTCAAGAAGAAGTCGGCATCAGGTTCTAAAATCGTTCAGTAGGATGCGCCTACATGGGGTACGGCGACACTCGCAGAGACAGTGGCGACACGAAGTGATTCTCCTAAAACGTTAACGTCGAATTTTCCTGTAAACAAGAAGACGTCAGCATCAGCTTCCAACACCGTTCGAGTAAATGCACATACACCATGTACGGTGGCACAGAATAAGTCTTCTCAGCAAAAGTCAACATCAGCTGCTAGCACTGTAAGTCAATGTGTTTTTTAACATATAAATAATGTTATTATTAAAAGATAAATCCGTAGAGATTAGACGAATATCTGAAAAATACTGGTAAAGGGAAAATAATATTACGCTCTTTCAAAAAAAAAAAAAAAAATAGAAAATTTCTAATTAAATTAGATAAGCTATAGGCTCACCAGATCACAAGGATTCTAGATCACCCCTTCTCCTCTAACAATGATCTAGAATCCGAAAGTGAGATTCTCCCTCTCCATCTCACGTGACCTAGCATGCCTATAGCATTTTCTAATTTTTTTCTTTTTTTTTAATGTATTTTTTATTTTTTATTACAAATGTTTGCAACACTGATAGAATAATTTTATAAGTTTGACTGTGTGAAGTACGCAGGTAGTCTTGTAGACTGGATTATGGTTTGTGCATACTGTGACACTTGAAAGGTAGTTTTGACAGATAATCATAGTGTTGTGAACAGGAAATTAAAATCGTTCCAGCCATTTCTCTTTTAATTCACATAAGATTTTAGCTGCATCATGTAAAGCGTCACGGAGCAAGTTTTCAATTTGAGAATAGTCAAGCCCACCTTTTTTCCACTCCATGTCATGATAATTATGTTTAAGCCATCGATTTTCCCTTTGCCTTCTGTCAGAGAGTGAACAGTCAATAACTACGAGCGGTTCAAAGTTGATGAATGTCTTTCTCAGTAGCGGCTGCGGCACTTTTCCATAGTAGGATTTTTAAAAATCAGCATATATATCATAGAGAATTACAAACTGATTTTTATCTATGTCGAGATTCATATTGTTGTATAGATGGTATTGTAAATTTAAGAAAAGTTTCACATTACTTATCTCATAATGATCAAATCTACTGGCATTTGCAGTTCTTAGAGCTTTCCTCTTTGTTTGGAGTCATAGAATTACAAAACGAGGTTTTTCCAGTTGATTCGAAGTTTTCACTATCCAGATGTGTTTATTCGTGCTTGGGAGAAGAAGATATTCAAATAACTCCAAAGAACGAGAACACATAAGGATAGGATTATCTTTACCAACAAAATTCAATAGCTGGATGTTTTGTTTATCAGATGCAATAACACATGGAATTAACCATTTTATCTTCGATATCTTTAAGTCACAATCTTCATAAGTAGTTACACAAGCTATCGTCGTAGTACCTTCCTGGATTAATGCGTTCAAGTCGCTTCTTCATCTGTAAGAATAAGCTCATGCCTCATTTTAACTGTAATTTTTGTATAGTCTTCTGCAAAGCCCAAGATCATATTCAGTGGAATCGCAACGTCAAAAATTTTCTTTTTATCTACAAAAATTTTGATATCTTCTTTGATACCAAGCCAGCCTGCATTTTCTAGCATGTAATACTGATTCGAATTAAATGAAGATCACCCTTTCATGATACTGCTCAAACTAACATTTTTATTTTTATCTAACTCCACAGCATTAATTTCATAACGCATTTCATCGAACAGATGACAAATGCCATTGTTCACGAATTTAGTTTTAGCTTTGCTTCAAATGAAATTTGCCACATACATGGATAGAACTGCGTAATGGTAGGAGACATAGATCTTGATGTTGGATAAAAATACGAATTTCGTCACTATTATCAAAGATTAATGATGAGTATGGTTGATATGCTTGTATCTCCTAATGAGCAATAGACTCATCGAACACGACGGCTGATTGAATGCTTAGAATTTCGTCCATTTTTCACGAAGCAGCAAAGAATTATACATGGGAATTTTTTCCACAAACTTCCTAGGCTTTTCAGAAACTGAATGCTTTTCCGTGCTAACGGTTCGAGTTTCTTCGATCGACTAATGACTGGCTAAAATGATGGCTGACTTACATATGCTTTAAAATTATGAACGATACCCATTATTCAGATTTGATGTGAAGTCTAATTATAATTTCCTTTTTTCGGAAATTTACTAAATTTCCATCCTGATCTACGATTTGAATTTGAAGATGATGTATGCACTTGACACTGAGTGGTAGATATATGACATGAGACGGAACTTCTAAAATTTTATATCCAGGAGGCACTCTCGGAAAGAACTCATGAATCGTGTGAACTTTTTTGTCATTGATGTAAGCACCTGCAGTAATGTTGCACTCAACTCTGAGTGCGTTGATTCTTAATATTTTTACAGGTAAATCTGAGCTGTGTTCTCTTTCCTCTTCGAGAATGCGAGGAGTGAAGCCAAGGAGACGGCCTATTAAATAGTGAGGTGTGAGATCTATCGGATGACTGTAGATAATTTCACTTCTGAGAGTATTGTTGTTAGCTTTTAAGGAAAATTCTATTCCTTTAGATTTCAGAATTTCTGTAAAAATTTATTAATAGCATCAATCTCATAACTGTCAGTAGGGATAGTAATAATAATACTTTCCTTTAAATGAAGTTTATTCTTTAAAAAGTCAACATTAAGAATGGAATTAAATATTAAAAGCCCTACTAAACCTAAAACATGATTTGTATGCTAAGGTAGTTCAATCAAAGGAAAATATTGTGCCTCTAAAACGGATGATTTTCCCGAGAGATTTTGAGTAAATTATCTTCCATGATTGATCGAAAGATAATGATCCTATTAGTCTGCAATCTCCTCTTTGTATGGTTTTCCGGTTAAGAAATGAAGACAAAGATGGCCACAAATAAATGAATCAAAATTAAGATATTTTTTATAGTTGCATTTCACTTCTTTTACATTAAAATATGTCATGAGATCTTTAGATGATTTAAGATCGCCAAAACTGTCAAAATAAATTATTTCAGAACCGTGTTTGCGGTAGTGAATTTCCGAAAAAAGGAAATTATAATTAGACTTCACATCAAATCTAAATAATGGGTATCGTTCATAATTCTAAAGCATATATAAGTCAGCCATCATTTTAGCCAGTCATTAGTCGATCGAAGAAACTCAAACCGTTAACACGGAAGAGCATTCAGTTTCTGAAAAGCCTAGGACTAAAAGTTTGTGGAAAAAATTCTCATGTATAATTCTTTGCTGCTTCGTGAAAAATGGACGAAATTCTAAGCATTCAATCAGCCGTCGTGTTTGATGAGGCTATTGCTCATTACGAGATACAAGCACATCAACCATACTCATCATTAAGCTTTGATAATAGTGATGAAATTCGTATTTCTATTCAACATCAAGATCTATGTCTTCTCCAACCAAACCAATGAGTGCTCCTATTTTGAAAGTCATCCAAGTTGACAATAGCAAATTAATCACACAATGAACCATTGGGAGGTAGATTATTTTTCATGAAAACACCTCAAAAATCTGGGATTTGGTAAAGTTAAATCGAAGTTTTTTGCTTCCTCCTCAAGAGGAAGCTTTGTAATAGTAACATTTTCAATTTTGCTAATACTTCGTGGAAACGCATTTGGAGGTGTTTGGAGTACGAATCATACGTTTTTAGAATGTACCGTGCGATGGCTGCTCCCTGTGTTGTGTGTGAGTGGGTGGTGTGGTGTGTTGGGCGGTGTGTGTGTGTGTGTCAACCTGCACCTTGTGGTGATCGGTGCGTGTGTGTGTAGTGTACGTTAGTACCGCCATTAATTTGTGACCATGGCGACGGTCGTAATAAATTTGACATGCGTATATTTTTTTTCTATGATTGAACTTTAGGTATTTTGGCTTATGATTTCTGACCATTTTATGCATATTATAGCCATTTTTCTATTTGAAAATATTTTGGCTCTTTTTTATAATGATATGATCTTATATAGACAAGTATATCACGAATAGTGTATCTAAAAGAACATAAATTTGTTCTAATTTTTCCCGCCCAAGATTTTTAGATTGACTGATCTGTTCATTTTTTATGATATTAAAAAGTAGTTTTCGAAAAACATATATATCTCAGAAAAATAATAGTTAATGTTTTTCACAAAATCATACAATAAAAAACAACGATATCTACTTAGTTGTAAAAATTTAAGCAATTTTGGCGACTAGTTTTTGAGATAAATATCAAAAACTAGAAAAAATGTTTTTTTTATGTCGTACGATTACGTGAGTAAAAAAGTTTAAATTGAGTTGAAATTTTAGGAAAAGATTGATCTTTTGATCACTTCGGCTAGGTTCTTTTTGTAGCTTATGAAACCTTTTAGTTTAAAAGATATTAAGATTCAAATTCTTCAACTCTCACCCTGTATACTCTGTGTGACTGAACATTATTATTTTTGTTAAACCATATAATTTGATAATTAAAGCTTANACTGTTATAATTCTGGAACTACGTGATCGATCGTAATAAGATTGGACGTGTATATATGTTTTCTGATTCTGAATTCGAGTAAATTTTCTTTTAAGATTTAGACTATTTTATGACCATTTCATGGCCATTTTTCGATTTTTGAAAAAATATTTTTGCTTTTTATTATGATATGATTTATACAATATATTCAACAATAGTGTACCTAAAAGACTGCTACCGTCTTAAGAGAGCTCGGGGCTTCAGTCCCGAGCGGATCTCCGGCGAGACCTCTCTCCCAGGAGCTATGGAATACAGAAAATATTACGAGGGTCTAAAAGGCAACAGCGGGAGTACTGAAATGAACTTTGAAATTTTAATAGGCGATTATGGGAATATAGAAAACAACGTCAAGGGTCTGAAAGGCGGCTGTGGGTATGTAGAAATCTATTGCAAAGGTCAAAAAGGCGACTGTGGGAATACAGAAAACGATTACGATGGTCTAAAATGCGACTGTGGNTAGAATAGAGATGAAAAAAAAAGAATTGGAAAGCTTAAGGATAATAGATTAAGGGAAAATTAGTCGCGTTTCACCTGCACCCTATTTACACTCTCAAAATGCACCCCTAATACAAGAAATTTGTATAAAAATGTACATTTTCTTCTCTCTTGTTTGAAAAAAAATTGTTTTTATAGACCCCGTGGGTAAATTTATATGTTTTTTGGGTCACTGAATCCGAATCCGGGGTCCGCTTGTCTCTATACGTCAGGGTCAAGGTCATTTGGAGGTCAAATTGACAAAAGTCCGTAAACAAATCTGAAAAACGCATGTGTACGTTTTTTTGGGTCGCTGAATCCGAATCCGGGGTCTGTTAATCCCTATCACTTCAGGGAAATCAATAAATCGAGTTTTGTGGAATCGACATCCGGTGACCATTTCGACCCAGTAGCTTTGAAATGGTCACTTCAAAGTTATTTGGAGGTCAAAATTAAAATTTTTTGCAAACAACTATTTTTTACACAAACTATAGCTTATTAGCAACTATTCTTCCTAGTTTAAAAGTTTTTTTTTTAAGTTTTGATATATTGAATAATTTATATGTTTACGCAGATATATAATTTACCTCTGTAATAATTAATTTTGTCAAGTTCTGATATCTATAATTTGAATAATTTCTATATGTATAATATATATTAATTTATTTATTTATTTATTTGAATATAAACGGGCTTAATAGCCCTTTAGTATAACAATGAACAGTATATAAAACATTAGAGAAAAGATATAATATAGTACAATATAATACAATATAGTACAATACAATACAGTATGATCGAAAAACGCTTAAAAGGAAAATATAAAAGATTTAAGACGAATTTTGAACTCAGTTAAATTATCAATACCAATAATACAATCCGGTAGGCTGTTCCATGCCCTCTTCAGTCTATTTAACGTTGAATAAAAACCGAAATTAGATGAACATTGACTCTCCAGTAGGAGTCTGTGACTACGCAGATTATAAGAAATAGTTCTCTCAAGGAAAATACAAGAAGGCGAATTACATAATAAGAGCATACGCACAAGTTTGAAGGCTAGCAAACCGTCATGATAGTGGTGCAAAGACGCAATGGTCGGAATTCCGAGTTGAGCAGAAACTGGGGTGCAGTCGTGGTCCGTAAATGCCATGGGCTGGTGGGTCTTATAAGCAAGGTAGCGAATACATTTGAACAATAAATGAAGTGAGGCAAGACCAAAGCATTATATAAGTAACAAATAGCGTGTACAGTGAAGTCAAAAGTAGTACGCTTAATAAAACCAATCAGCCCATGGCACCTCGACACCACACTCTCCATATGAGGATGAAAGGTCATCTTGGAATCGAATAAGACGCCAAGATCCCTAACTACATCCACGCGATCAATCACAGAGCCATTGAGTAAATAATTAAAAGACTGAAATAACCGCGACCTACCCTTGAAAAACGAAATAGCATGACACTTGTCTAGATTAACACTCAAGCCGTTCTCGTACGCCCAGTCAGCCAAGGCGGACACATCCGTATTAAGCTTCGCACTGTCGTCGGCAGAAAGCACCCGGGAGAACAACTTGACATCGTCGGGATACAACAGAATATTACAAAATTTCATACGTGAAACTAAATCATTAATATAAATAGTGAAAAGAAAAGGGCCGAGATGCGAGCCCTGCGGGACACCCGACCTCGCATGAACAACAGGAGAGACGCAATCATTAATCCTTACCGCCTGATATCGATCAGAGAGGTAGGACGACAAAAGCTTAAAAGCTGTACCCCTAACACCATAATTCCAAAGTTTTGACAATAACCTGCCATGGTCAACTCTGTCGAAAGCTTTAGAAAAGTCTATGTAAATAGCGTCAACTTGGTAAGAAGCTTCGAGAGATTCCGAAATAAAATCATTGAAGATCAATAGGTTAGATAAGGTTGAGTGACCAGGCAGAAAACCATGCTGCTTGTCGGCTAACACGGAAGTCAAAAACGCATCCAGTAACTTAGGGATACAGCTAATAAGGGAGATTGGACGATAATTACCTATATCACGCTTGATCCCGTTCTTGAAAATCGGATGAATATGAGAGAATTTCCACGCCTTGGGGAAATAGCCAGAGCTTAAGACTTCGTTGAAGATCATAAGAATGGGTTTCTCCAAGGCCAGCCAACAATTCTTAATAAATAAATTAGGGATCCCATCCGGGCCCAGATTAACAGAAGTTTTCATGTCGCGAACAAGCGGACGAAGATCGTCAGCAGTGATACGGATATCGGAGATCAAGTCGTTAGAGTCAAAGAGCCTAGCGATCGGAGCAGCCCTATGGTCGGAATAAACTGAACCGAAATACGTAGAGAATAGGTTGGCTGTCTCATGTTCATTTGACGCCTTTAAGTCACCAAGAAAAGTGGACGTAGGAAAACCGGATTCCCTATTTAGACTTTTCACATACGACCAAAAAGAACCTAAGTTATGTTTCAGACTAGATTCAATAGAAGCGATGTAAGCACGGTATTTAAGACGTGACAGGCGGATACACATTGCTCTAAGTCTCTTAAATTCAAACTCATCCTTAGAATCTCCGGTAGACTTCCAAGAAGCATGGGAACATTTCTTATCGATTATCGCATTAATCAATTCCTGATCATACCACACGGGGAATGAACTGGGATTGGTCCTGGAGATAGGTACGTAATCGTCAATACAACCATTGAGAACCTTATAAAATTCTTCTAGAACAACATCCATGCAATCACTAGACAGGACAGAATCCCAGCTCACTCCCTTAAGGTGATCTACAATAATACTGTAATCGGCGGAGTAAAATTTTCGTCTGCGGACAGGTACAAAATTACGCGAACACGATACGTTAACTTCGAAGAACGCAGGCAGATGATGAGAATCAGTGGGCATCAACTGCTCCTGAAGATCAAGGGGGGCCACCAGCCCGTCAGGAGCAAATAGAAGGTCCAAGGAGTATCCTTTCGAGGGATGAGGTGGAATATGCTGGACCAAATCGAATGAGGAGAAGGCACCACAAATCTTCTCAGCACATGACCGATGATTGGGATCCACATATGCAGTTTGATTGAACTGTAGAGGAAACGAGCTCCAGGTAACACCCGGGATGTTGAAGTCGCCCATAAGCATGAACCGATAGTCTTCGTTGCCTTCGAGAATGGAATCCAAGATGTCAGAGTACTCTTGGTAAAGACTAGCATTGGAGTCAGGTTGAAAATACACTGCTCCAAGTACCAGCCTGGTGTCTGGAAGAGATAACTTAATGAAGATATGTTCCAGAGAAGAGTTTGTAGGAATAACAGTGGCGGAAATATTACTCTTTACAGCGACCAGCACTCCACCACCTCTAGAAACACCAAGAGCACGTAGATCACGGTCACGTCTGAAGACATTGTATCCAGCAAGACCCAACTCCGTCGAGAGAACTCCAGGTTGAAGCCACGTCTCTGTGAGAACGATGATATCCGGTAAATAAGACAATTGAACAAGATTTGATTTAACATAAGAAATCTTATTTACCATCGAATGCGCGTTCTGATAGTACAGAGTGAACTTAGAGTTATTCACCCTGGCCGGGCAATTGTTCAGGAAAAAGCTGCTGACGCTTCCTAGCATTCACCAGCGTTAGACGGCCACGGACAAATTTAACGGCCTTGGGCTTGTCGGGATGCTCAGCATTGTGTTTGTTAGCAGCCTCGAACAGCTGACTACGAACGGCTCTCTGGGAGAGAGTGAGATCTGCAGCGGCCGAAATGCCCTGAGGCAATCTACTCCTATAGGTAATAACCCGTACAACCTCAGAACTGGTGCTGAACCGAACGATGACAGGCGGAATAGGACTCCGTGCTGTGGGTTTAGAGAATCTTCGGACACTGATCTTGGCCAAATCCAGGTTGGGAATGTCCTTTAGGAGCGACTTGACCATAACAACGTCACCACCTCCATCCCCAACAGGCACCTCATACAGGAGAACGTTATACGAGCGGTATAGCTGATCACTGATCTCCGAGGAGTCAGCATGGCCTGTCGAGCCAACCCGCGGCGCCACGTCACGCGCAGAGAGTCTGCTTTCCACCGCTACAGGTCTAGCGTCGATGGAACCGACATCGTTTTTCAGAGCGCGAATATCAGCCCCGTGTCTAGACAACGTGGCATTGTAGGACCCGATTTCCTCCTTCAGGGCCGTTATAGATCCACGCAGATCGACTGTGGTGGACTTGATGGGGGTAGCCAGGTTGTCCTGAAGAGAGACCATGTCCAGGGAAACCAGCAACGACGCAGCAGACAAGCCAGCACCACGTGAAACCGACGGCACGTCAACAACAGCGCCGGCATCAGTCACCTCACCCAGGTCCATTGAAGAAACAGCCGGCCCAACATAGCAGCATCGACGGCAAGTAACGACGGACAAATCCTCTTTGCTCCTAGTGCATTTGGCAAGATCAGCGCACACACTATGGAAGCGCATGGCGCACTTGGCGCATTTCAACTCGCCCATGCCAAACTCAGCGCAGCCCTCGAAGTCGCAGCCAAAATGACGACTCTTCCCGTTATTACGTCGGGCAACAAAGGTGTCATCGAGCTGTCGCTTATCGCCACCATCCACAGAGGACGAGAAACTGCCGTTCAGAGACATCGCACCAAACCACACAACGCTGAGTCAGACCAGAAGCGGAGCAGCAGCAGCAAACCGTCGACGCCGAACGAGTACGCCAGCAAACACGACCAACTGGACTCACGCTGGTAACTGGACAAGACGTAGGACCGGGTCAGATGAGCACTGGGCACGGCCGCAGCCCCGATAACACGCGCTGGTCGCTTGGACAAGTGGGAGCCGCCGGTCAGATGTGCACTGGGCACGGCGGCAGCCCAGATCACACGCGGGGACGGAGCAAAACAGCAGCCCACTCAGGGCAAAGATGACACCCGTTAAAAACGGCTACTGAAAAAGTAACACCAGCCGCTCCGCCCTCAACCCAGCACAGCACTGTTTCAGGCGAAATAAGGCTCCACGGCCGCACAAAGCACCAACTGCCAACCGAGCAGGGGAGAGAGAGAGCCCGCACGATGACGAAATGGCGGACTCCAAGTAGAACTCCGTACCACACCGGTGCAACAGAATGCACACAAATGCACAAAACCTCCAGCGACCGACCCGTCCAGACATCACCACCCTCCAGGGCAAATAGCACCGCAGCTCCGGCCAGACACACAAATCAGCGGAGTGACGCAATCCGCTACGACTCGCAGGCTGTAGGCGCTCGGCCACGAGGCCAGACTAGGCAGCAAGAAAATCCGCTGATATCACAGCAATCACTGACAAAAAACACACAACTAATGTCACAGAATGCTGCTGGGAGGGCCGGGAAACACGTTCTCCACTTATTTCAAACAAACAACAGCAATTGTTGCAAACAAACAACAAAAACTGAGGAGCACAAATTAAGGCGTCTAGATACAAATGCGCCACCTAGCGTCCGAATGTATAAATAGTGTAAAAAATTGGTTATAGTGCTCAGTCTGCTCTGGTCTTTAGAATGGGTAAGAACGATAAATAATAAATATTTCAAACAATAAAATTTTCTGTATAATATTTCTCATTTGAACTTTTATAACCTTGTTGTGCCTATATCGACTTTATGGGTTTCAATATAGGGGCGCTGTTCGCTTAGGCGATTGGTGAGACGGGTCTGATATTTTTACCCTTAAGTCGATGCTACTGTGCGTCCAGAGGTGGGTGCCTATCACCACTACACAGCGCGTCCTCAGGTTGCGGATAGAGGAATGGCCCCTGAGAAAGATGTTAGCTGCGAATAAATCGAATAAGCAGCCGCGGACAGCCGATAGGCCCGAGCGTGGGTTTGATGAGCCCACACTGGCGAATGCATTCATCTAGAAACACTACGCAAGCACCACCACAACAACGAACACTCAACAATATTTCCTATTTTCACTTTCTCTTTTTACCTCACCATGTCTATAATCTATCTCTTCTAGCACACATTACAAAAATCCTGCTGTCGTGGAGGATACGGGAGCGATGACAACTGCCCCGAAAGGGGATGCGTAGAATGATTCGTCACCTGGCCTTACGCGGTAACGAAGCCAGCGAAGGCGCGCTGCCTTGCAGGGGGCCGTTAGGATACGAGAATGATTCCGTAGTGTGTCCGACGATGAGCTGACTCCGTCCTCATCAAAGTCGGAAAGCTCTCATACTTAGTTCTAGAGAGGTATGGGGGTTATCACCTCTAGAACTGTTGACTCACCTGCGATCGGGACAGGATCCAAAACGCGCGGGTTTAACTTACTATCATGACTCAAAAAAAAAAACAAAACCAAACTAAAACCAATAGACACTTAAAGATAAAAAGACTTAAAGGTGGGAACGTGGAATGTGCGCAGTTTGTACAGAGCAGGCGCGTACCATGAAATCTTAAAAAAAGCTGGCGAGCGCGAATAAGATTTAGTAGCAATACAAGAAACTCGGTGGCAAGATAGCGGGATTTTGACAAACGATAACTTCACCTTTATATTCAGGGGCGCGAGCGGGCACTCCTTAGGTACCGGTTTTCTGGTTAGTAAAAGAATTATACACGCTGTTAAAAGTTTCAAATTCGTGAACAACAGACTCTCGTATATCATCATCGAAGGGGCGTGATATAATTACGTGGTTATTAACGTACACTGTCCTACGGAGGACAAAGAGGAAGAGGTCAAGGATCTTTACTATGAAGCAATAGAACAATTAATCGATCGATTCGCGTCTGACGACACCAAAATAGTAGTAGGGGATTTCAACGATAAAATAGGGAAAGAGGAAATGTTTAGGCCCACTATAGGCAAGGAAAGTTTGCACGAGACCAGCAACGATAACGGCATTAGAGTCATAAATTTCGCGGCGGCAAAAGATCTTATAATAAAGACTACGTACTTTAAGTACAAGGATATACACAAAGCAACGTGGATATCGCCGGACGGAGTCACGCAAAATCAAATCGATCACTTCCTTATCGATAAGAGGCGCCACACGAATGTACTTGACATAAGAACCTATAGAGGGGCGGATTGCGACTCGGATCATTTTCTAGTAGTGGCCAAATTAAGAGCCAAATTAGTAGCCGGGCAAAATAGTAAACGGGCGAACAAAGTAGAAACCTTCGACATTGAAAAGCTGCGAAACGGGGTAGAGCGAATTCAGTATCAAGTAGAAATAAGTAACCGGTTTCAGGTTCTCGAGGACACAGATGCACCGACGGAGGTAGATGACGACCCGAACAGTCTATAGGGGGCTATCGAAAGAACGATAAAAGAAGCCGCGAACAAAGTGCTAGGTAAAAAGAAAAACCCAAAGAGCAAACCATGGTTTGACGAAGAATACGAACTCTGGTTTGAAAGGCGCAAAAAGGCTAAAGTGGACAGCGTTCACAATGAAAACGATTGGGGCGTAGAAGAGTACCACGAAATAAGAAAACAAGTGGGTGTAAATACAGAAGCAAAAAGTGCGAGTACCAAAAGAACGAGATTAGAAAAATAAAAAGTAACAATAAGGAAAATAACCCGCGCGAGATGTACAAAGGAATTAACGCTATTAGGAAGGGTTTCCAGAGTAGATCGCAATTAATGAAAGATAAGGGCGGGAATCTCGTTACAAGCGAGAATGAACTGCTAAAGCTGTGGACAGGATATTTTGATAAGCTACTAAATGTACATGAAAACTGCGAGGAAACGGGAGACGAAATCCACACTGCGGAACTCCATATGGAAGAACCGACCTACAAATAGGTAGAAGCCGCGATCAAAAAACTAAAAAACCATAAGGCCGCGGGAAACGATTCTATACCAGCTGAACTACTTAAATACGGGGGCACCGCGCTTACATTCAAAATTTTTGAACTAGTATGTGCTATTTGGAAAAATGAAACGATACCGGAAAACTATTTCAAAAAGGAAGATAAGACAGCTTGCAATAACTACCGGGGAATTTCACTTTTAGCTACCTGCTACAAAGTTCTATTAAACGTAATACAGGCCAGACTCACGCCCTTCGCGGAAGATATAATAGGAGACTATCAGTGTGGATTCCGGCGTAACAGGTCGACGTGCGATCAAATGTTTACTATAAGACAGTTGTTAGAGAAAAAATGGGAACATTGCGAAACAATACACCAACTATTTATAGACTTTAAAAAAGCGTATGACTCTATCAAACGAAGCAAAATGTATCAAATTCTTATGCTCCTCGGAGTACCAAAAAAACTCGTGAAATTAATTCAAATATGTCTGAACGGAAGCACGGGAAAGGTCCGAGTAGGCGGTAACGTATCCGAATCATTCATGATACGCGACGGTTTGAAACAAGGTGACGGTCTCTCTACAGTACTCTTTAACTTAACGCTAGAATATGTTGTTAGAAAAATGCAGACTAGCGGGCTAGGTGCAACCCTTAACGGAAAAACACAAATTCTAGGGTATGCGGATGACTTGGACATACTAGGGGATAACGGTGCAGCGGTAGCGAGAAACGCAGAAATTCTCATAAATGCGGCTGAGGACACGGGTTTAGAGGTGAGCGAATCGAAAACGAAATATATGATCATGAATAAATTTGGCATTTGCGAAGGTGAGGGTGATCTTAGAGTCGGAAATTATACTTTTGAAAAGGTTAGCGAATTCAGATATGTAGGCACAACCATAAATGATCGAAACGAAATTAAAGCCGAGATAACAAGAGACTTCATTCGGGTAATGCTTGCTTCTACGCCGTGAATAGATTACTACAATCAAAACTGTTGTCTAGAAATGTAAAAGTGAGGATATATAGGACTATAATAATGCCGGTAATCTTGTATGGGTGCGAAACTTGGGCGCTTACTAAAGCGGAAGAAAACCGTTTTAGGGTGTTCGAAAATAAGGGTCTGCGGAAAATATACGGGCCAATGAAAGATGAAGAAACTTGGGAGTGGAGGAAACTGCACAATGACGAGCTACATAATTTATACGCGTCACCGAATATAAACAGAATAATTAAATCGCGTAGACTAAGATGGGCAGGACACGTGGCAAGAATGGGAGAAGATCGCACGGCAGCGCGTATAATGAAAGGAAAGCCAAGCACACCGCGACCTTTAGGTAGACCTAGACGCAGGTGGGGGGACAACGTAAAAACGGACTTAAACGAAATAGGGCGGGAGGGTGCGAAATGGATGGAGTTGACACAGAATAGAGATACGTGGAAGGCTTGCGTAGATGAGGCGATGAACTTTCGAGTGCGAAATGCCACTTAAAAAAAAAGTCGATGCTATGGCACAAGGTCGTTAATTATTAAAATATAATTCAAATAAGATACGGTATACAAAATGTTTATCAATGAAGTCAGCGCATGCGCGAAAATATGTATAAATAGTGTGAAAAATTGGTTATAGTGCTCAGTCTGCTCTGGTCTTTAGAAAGGGTAGGATCGATAAATAATAAATATTTCTAACAATAAAATTTTTTCGAATGTTGTGATGCAGTTTCCAGGCGAAATAATTAATAATAATTCGTGATGTAAGGCGGCAAGCAACGCGAAGCGTTTTGCGTATAAGGCACGACCGCTGACGCTCGCGCTCGCCATACCACCCGATACTCGCGCTTCGCGCTCGCCATACCCCCCGCCACTCGCGCTCGCTATCTGAAAAAACATTGATTTTTTATCTTTGTCGTATACAATTAAAAATGTATTGGCTATGCATAACTTAAAAGTTTTTCAATTATTTTAGTTTTTGACTCATGATTTTCAATATTGTTGATTTTGGAATATAGACATAAATTTTGACATGTATTCTTTTATCGCAACGAAATTTATTATAAATATGATTGAAAACCCATTATTATTTCGTAAGATTAAAAAATATTATCTTTTTATAGTTCTTTAATTCAAATTATACTCGCGAAATTCCATAACGTGGAACTATATTTGAGCTTTCGGGCAGTGCTGGTTGACATTTCTAGCTGGCTCAACCACCTGCGAATGATCCTGGAGCTCTATTTCCACTATCCAGCAGTCCTGGTTGGCGTTGCCAGCTGCTTGAACCACCTTGAGACGATCTTGCAACTGAATTGATGCTGTCCTGGAGTGTTGGTTGGCGTTCTTGGATAATTGAACTACTTTAATACGAATCTGGATATGAATTTATACCATCTGACAAGGTAATTTTTAAAATATTAGAATAAACTTGAACTGTATATTAAATTGATATTGTATCTTCAATAAGTTTTAACTTAAAACGCTTTGTCCCCTGAATAAGTTCAGTCAACAGATTTTTTATGGCTTGCGGATATATTTTCAGTGTTCATGGTGATAATCTTCTGTTTGTAAATATGAACTATGTTACTAAAACATGTTGTTTGACGGTATACATACTTAAAAGCTGCCTTGTTTTAAATTTTAAGCAGAAATCAGTGGTCTGAATCTCTCAATAATTATTTATGAGTATGATTTCGTAATATTTTTCTGTATGTCTAGGTGTATGAACAAACAATTCTGTCAAACTAAGAATACTGATGGTGCTGATAACTGAGCTATCAAAATCTTGGAGTTGGAACGTAACTTCATTTAAGACTCGTGCACTACTATACTACTACTATACTGCTATGTTGATGGATGAGTATTTTCATCAGGTAAGATCGGTGATTTGAATAATTATTTGTGAGTATAAATTACTAATGTATTTTTTGTTTTCTAGTTTCTCAAAATTGTGGCCAAGTGCTGATTGGTATTCTTTTAACAGCCATCAAAACTACTGGAAAACTGGCAACTTACTTGTATTTGTATCAATTATTTATTTTTGTTTGTAGAGCTATTCTTAAAATAAACCTTATTTTAATTTTATTTTATTGTAATTTCAGATAATTAATACAACACTGCTGTATCGCAGTTTACAAAAGGATAATATTCCGTTTGTAGGATTTCAATTAGAAAATTGATTGTTTAGGTATTCAGCATAGTTTAGAGGGATGTAGTAAGCTACTTAGAGCTTTTCTTCAATCTAAGCGAATTTCCTTATTGAATTTAGGTTTTTCTAGTTCAGTATAATAATACACTTAAATTTCGGAAGTGAATTTTACTGATTCAGCTTAAAAGATATAATTATCATAGCGTACGTACGTCGTTATATGATGCCAAATAATACTCGGATCGGCTTCACTGATCCTTGTATTCGGCGATTGAGTATTTCTTAAATAACGCATTTCTTATAATTTAATTTAAAAAGTAGTTTAATCATGTATGTACGTACGAGATAAAGGCCAAAATATAAATTTCAGCTTTTAACAATATAGGAAAATTCCTGAAAATATTTGGGTTAGATGTGGCATGTTGCACCGAAGTTATTATTGAATCTATATATAAAAAAATCGCTTATAGGGTTGTTGCATGTCAAAAAGTATTTTTAAAAAAATGTTTGCCACGGTAAAAAGTCATGTTTTTAAAATATCTGTAACTTTTACATTTAACATTTTTATTTAAAACTTAAAGCCTCAAAGTTTTATTGTAAATAATTGGTTTTTAAGCTGTAAACAATCGATTTTGGGCTGTAAAATCGAGTTATAAGCATTTTCATGATTTGATGTTAATGAGAAAAAGTTTTATTTTTCAAAGATCTACAACTTTTCTATTTAACATTTTTTTGCAGTATGCTAAAATTCGAGTTAGAGCCAAAAAACCGTTTTTAGCGATTTTTGGAGGTGGCCGCATTCTGCGTACATGTGCGGGGTTAAGCTGAGAATAAAACCATCAGGTTCTGGTGGGGGGGGGGGGGNTTGACTAAAATCTCTCAGAGATAATCGTGTAACACCAAAATTTTTATATAAAAATTAAATTATGCTCGCATGTCAAAATTACGTAGAGGATCGGGATAAAAAAAAATAGTTTTTTAGTTTTTCCGAGAGGAGACTCCTCCTAAAATTTCAGCCCGATCGGTCGAAAACTGCGTGAGATATCGCATCTCACACATTTTTCGCACACGAAACTATAAGGCACTTCCGTGTCGCGGTCTTGCCTAATTACCTTTTATATCATAAAAATGAACAGATCGGTCAATCTAAAAAATCTTGCGGGAAAAAGTAGACAATTTTATGTTCTTTTAGATACAGTATTGTAAAATATTGTCATAGACGCACACGTGCGTCTGTGACAATATATTGTATTTATTTATTTATTTATTTATTTATTTATTTAAACCAGTGAATATTTTACAGAGTTTTGGTCGTACGACCAATACCCAAAAAACCCCGCCAAGGTAAAGAGTGTTACCTGATCGCAGGACTGGGTTGTACAGAGAAAAAAAGAAAAATACAAATATAAAACAAATAAAAAACTTATAAACTAAATTCTTACAAACTAGAAAACATTTCATAATTTATATAATTTTCATATTCAATTAGTAACAATGTTAGTACTATATGTTGGCTATAGCATTATTACTACACTGCGTAGTAATACTATATATGAACG
Organism: Pteromalus puparum; assembly: GCA_012977825.3. NCBI lineage: Eukaryota > Metazoa > Arthropoda > Insecta > Hymenoptera > Pteromalidae > Pteromalus > Pteromalus puparum. The sequence continues at coordinate 18,828,309 of CM053172.1, read as the reverse complement.
TTACCATTATTTTTCATACTAATTATATTTATATACAGTATATCAGTCTATCGACTAACAGTTTGTTTTTATCCAGTTTTTAATCAATTTCATTTGAGCATATTTTTCAATATTTACACTTTTTAGACTATTTGGTAGAGCATTGAAGACTACTATGGCCTTTTTAAAACTATTCTTATCACTTATTCTTTTCTTGTTTTTGGGTATAATAATACTTTTGTTTCTTGTTACATTTTCGACGTAAGGAATTGCGTTTTAAGGTCATCATAGTGCAGTCTCAATGCTTCAAAACAGAAAAGTTTTTCAACATTTAGGGGATTGTCTTCGACTATAAAATTGTTTTTATTTACTATTTTTAGTATTTTTTTTGTAAGTTCTGTAGTATATCTAGGTTATTCTTATATACACCTCCCCAGGCTATGATTCCATAGCTTATTACGCTATGAAAAAACGCGTAATAGACCATACGTAGAGTTTCAACTGTCATTGTTCTCGCAATTTTATAAAATATATATACAAGGTATTTTGTTTTTTTGACTATTTATTGCATGTGTTTGTTCCAATTTAAGTTGTAATCAATGACAATACCAAGATATTTAGCGCTTTCGACTCGGGTAATATTTTTGTCTCTTATTTTAATATTTGTTTGTGCAGGTACACTATGAACGTAGCTGCCGAAAGTCATACAAACAATTTTATCTACATTTAATGATAATTTATTCAGTGCTAGCCACTTAGATATAACTCCTAAATAATTGTTCATATTGTTTTGTGCATCATCCCAATCTTTCCCTGTCGCCACTATTGCTGTATCATCAGCGTATGCCATGATTGACTCCTGTGGGATCTCCCGCAAGACATCGTTAATATACAGGACAAATAGCAATGGTATTAGGATAGTACCCTGTGGGACTCCTGTATTTGCTAATAAAAATTCGCTATCCTTTCCATCAACTTTTACTCTTTGGTATCTATTATTAAGATAGCTTGCAAGGAGATCCAACGCCAGGCCTCTGATCCCAATACAATACAGTTTGTCCAACAATATATGGTGGTCAACCGTATCAAAAGCCTTCGCCAAATCCAAAAAGGTTACAATTGTTGGTATTTGTTTATCTACATTATTATACAGGATGTTCATTAACTTATTTAGAGCATCTTTGGTGCCAATCTTCCTCCTAAAACCAAATTGTTGCTCTGATATTATATTATGTTCTTCTACAAAATCATATACTCGGTTGTAGATAATTCTCTCGAAAATCTTAGCAATATTTGATATGAGGGAGATTGGTCTATAATTTGCTATGTTGAACTTTTCACCCGATTTGTATATTGGCGTAATTTCGGCCTGTTTGAGTGAATCAGGCCAAATTGCTTTTTCGATACACAGATTGAGAATATGCGTTAACGGTTCAGCAATGTAGTTACGAATTACCTTTAGAGTCTTGGCATTGATTTTATTGTTGAGGATATTATATCTAACCCGGCGTGACTTGGAATACAAAAGTAAAACACTGTTTTCTGATTACGTTTTATTTATTGAACACTCGAGCTTATCTTCAAGCTTATCTTATTACAAAAATAGGAACTACGTATCAAGCTAATGAACAACTGTACAAAGGTTATATTCTAGCGCGGACGCGTATATCTCGGGCAAGAGCACACAGAGAAGTGAGCGCCGCCGCCGCAGCCACGACGTCGACGCTGGCAGCAGTAGACAGAGAGGGGGAAGCAGTCCCATCTTGCTTCGTGCATAGCGTCTCTGCGGTCGTCAGAAGTCTGCTCGCTTATTCTCAACACTCCCTCCCGAGCAGATTTCAACTACGTCGTCCAGCATCACTGTTTAGCGTCTGAAAGAAAGCAGATAAACGTTAATAATTTAAATAATAATTCAAGAGTAATTTGGTTAGTTTAGCATGTAATTCAAAAGGCAGCGCCTTTGTGAATATATCTGCTATTTGGTCTTTCGAAGCAATCCAACTGACTTTGACTAGATTTCTGACTACAAATTCTCGGACAAAGTGTTCTCTGACTTCAGTCATATGTCTGAGTTTGTTTGTACTGCTTACTTGAGTACTAGCCTCAGCAGCTTTATTGTCGCACCACAGAGTCATGGGTAAAAGGGAGGTTTTCAGAATCAAACTTAACGAATTATGCAGGGATATCATTTCCTGACAAGCTTCACTCATCGCAACGTACTCAGCCTGACAAGTCGACAAGGCCACAAATTGCTGTTTGTGTGTTTTCCATGCCACTGTGTCACCATAGAGTTTGATGACAAAGCCACTCGTTATAATCGAGCCCTTGCAATCGGCAAAACTGGCGTTTGAAAAACCTTGTAAATTATCGAGCTTTCCTTCGAACTTAAGACCTAGACTTCTGGTGTGTTTCAAATATCTACAGACTCGTTTCACCATTTTCCACTCTTCATCAGTGGGATTTATTTGATGTCTACTTAACACATTCACCGCATATGCTATGTCGGGACGTACAGTGTTAGCAAGGTACAAGAGAGAACCTACTATTTCTCTGTAAGGACCGTTCGTTTTGTTTATTGTATTTTCCAGCTGATTTTCGCTTTCCTCTCTTTCTCGCCTTTCTCGATTTGACACTTGGTTTGTCACCATTGGCGTTCTCTGAGGATGCATTTCACTATATCCAAAACGTTTTAACATTTTATCAATGTAATTTTCCAGAGTCAAAGTCATCGTTTGATTTTTCCTGTCCCTATTTATTTCAATGCCAAGAAAGCTCTTGGGCTCTCCCATGTCAGACATTTCAAATTCCAGCTTAAGTTTTGATGTAATTTCATCCAGCTTATGTGTATCATTACTGGCTATTAGTATGTCATCAACATACAGCAACATTATTAGATATTTCTCATTGTTGCGCCAAGTAAAGAGGCAGGGCTCTGAATCATGAGACTTTAGTCCTAGTTTTATTACAACTTCAGTGAATTTTTCATACCACTTTTTCGGACTTATTTTCAAACCGTACAAAGCACGTTGAATCTTACAGACTTTATTTCGTCTGATTTCTGGTGAGACATCAATACCCTCAGGTATTTCCATGTAAATTTCGCTGTCGATGTTCCATTCAGAAAAGCTGTTTTAACATCAAGCTGTCTTACTTCAAGATCGAACTTATTTATGATTACTAGCACTGATCTAATCAGAGGTAGCCGAGAAACAGGTGCATATGTTTCCATTAACCTGTAATGGTTTTGATCTTTGAAACCTCTTATCACAAGTCGAGCTTTATACTTGTTATCGTTATTCAATCCAACTTTTGTTTTTAAGACCCACCTTGAATCTATTATGTTAGGACTTTTTCCTTCGTGAGTCACGGGTCTGTCGACAAGTGTCCAGACCTTGTTCTTTTCCATCGAGTCTAATTCGCTCCTATTAGCCTTTTGCCATTCAAGCTTGTTTTTCGTACTCATGGCTTCTCTGTAGGAATTCGAATCATTCTCCACAGTTGCTATGAACGCCTTCAGTTCATTACTTTCCAGCAAGTTTAATTCGGATCCAAGTACCTGTGACTCTGATGAACATTCGACTTCTTTTACTTTTCTTGGGCGACCCCTTCGCCATTTTTCTCCCTCCTTTTCAATCCTTAATGCTCTTTTTATTGTATTTGTCTCCAAATACAAGCTTTTCATTGAATCGAACATCTCTGCTTTCGTAGTATTTTCCTTCTTCGGGTTTTAAGAATAAATACCCAGTTGGTTTATAGCCAATTAATACTACTCGTTTTCCCAGCTGATAAAACTTAGGTCCTGTTTTCCTTTGTACCTTGATATAGGCTATGCAACCAAATCTCTTTAGTTGTTCCAGATTAAGTTTAAAGTCTGGTTTGAACATCTGCAAGGGCGGTATCATTTCATTCGATCTATGAGGAGTCCTATTATAGAAATAGACGGCTGCATTCAGGGCAAGGTCCCACATGTCCTTAGGTAGCCGAGTATCGTACATTAAAACTCTCGTGAGCTTTTGGATGGTCTGATTAAAACGTTCAGCCACTCCATTATGCTCAGGTGTATCTGGGCTAGCCAACTGTAGCTCTGCTTCAAACTTATCGAGAACTTCTTGTGTATACCCTCCAGTAAATTCTGTACCTTGATCGCATCTAAGGTAACAGAACTTAGCGTCATATCCTAATAAATTTCTCGAGCTTTTAATGAAAGATTCGAGACAATAACCCGTCTCGCTCTTGTGTTTCATTGGATACGCCATCGCAAGTCGTGAATAGTCATCGATAAATACTGATATGAGTCTGTATTTTTTCGGATGTGTTGCTGGACTGATCGGTCCCATTGTGTCTGCGTGAACAATTTGCAGAGGTTTACTCGCTCTCTGTCTAGTCGAACTGAAAGGTAGCTTATTGAATTTTGACACAATACAAACTTCGCAATCAAGTACAGACTCATCGAACTTAATTTCCTTCAAGCTTTTCCAGTTTGGAAATTTTCTTTGGATTTCTTTTAACTTTTTCAACGAAGCATGTCCCAATCTGACATGCCATAACATAGCTTTATTAATGTAAAACAAATTATTGATTTTACTGATATTAGATTCGCAATCTATACTTTCTGGAGCAATTGATTCAGTTAAGTTATTTATTTTTCTGTCTTTCAATGTGTTCTCAAAATTTGAATAGCTAGAGCATAGCTCGTTGCTATCTTTGTTTACTTCTACATCTAATTCAGTGTCAATTTCCATTGTTTCGTCAAGCTTATTATTTTTATTCATCTCAGTATTTTTAAGCTTGTCTTGTTCACGAGTTATCTCTTTAATTGCAGATCCGCTCCTTTTATTGGGCGCAACACTTACGGTCGGATATTCACGACGCCTTGTGGCTATATATGCAACAACCCTATTTACCTTATCATTTTCATTTTTATCCGAGTTATTTGTCTCTAACTCTATTACCCAATAAGGTTGCTCATATATTCCAGAGACAAAAATCGTTTTCGACACCGGATCAAAAATATCGATTTTCTTGTTATCTAAATAAATACCTAAACCCTTATCAACAAATTTTCTTAATGATAGCAAATTTTCCGACAATGACTTAGCGTAGATTACATTGTTCAAGCTTAAGAAATGATCATTTTCGGTGTAACCAGAGATGTTACCTACTCCCTCCGATTTTATAATCACTGAATCATTGTCATTTGCGCATTTAATATCAAGCTTTTTAGTATTATCAAATGTTTTAAAAATTAATCTAGAATTAGTCATGTGCTCCGTAGCACCAGAGTCCGCCAGAAATCTAATCAGTTTGGTTTTATCGCTTTCTTCCGCGTTGAGAGGCGTACTGTCTACATACAGACCTGTACACTCACCAGATTCGGAGGCTTTGGTAGAGCTATTATTGCTTTGTCTGTTTTGTCTACCTCTCCCCCGTGATCTGCCTCGGGCATGGCCTCTATCGGACTTGTTTTTCTTAGGGTTGCTACCCTTAGGTGCTTCGTTATTGCGTCGCTTTACACCACGACTAAAGCCACCACGTCTACCACCCCTATTAGAGTTTGAGGATTCATACCTTCTTTGGCTTTCATTCTCCTTCAAAATCTATTCCAGCTTATTCTCCGTGTATGGGCAGTTTGCACGGACATGCCCTTCATAACTCTTGCATCTGAAGCACATCTTCCCTGACCTCGTGCATTCGTCCTGATGGTGGCCTTTGTTACCGCACTTGTAGCAAAGTGCCGCAGGATCAGACACGTAGTAAACGCTCCAGCTTCGGTAGACTTTCCAGCTAATTCGTTTGATCCGATTCGAGCTGTTTCCTGTCGTACAATATAATCTTTAAGTTGATTCAAAGTTGAAAGATTGCCAGTCGTATTTTTATTCAAAAACTCGGACTCTTTGACTTGAAGTAAGTGTACGACAATGGCTTCAAAAAATGCATCGCATATCTCTTCCTCAGATAAGGAAGGTGTGTTGGGCAACTTATTATATAGTCGAACTAATCTGTCAAATCTGTCTCAGAAAGCTGATGCTTTGTCTTTATGTGGATTATATCGAATAGTATGCAACTCTTTCCTTATGCTTCTAGTAGAAACGCTTAATTCATTTTCTTTAATACGTTTAATTTCATCGAGCAGTTCAACAGGATCCCGGATCTCTGATATACCTTTTCGTAATAAGATATATCAATCCTATTGATGATAATGTCTCGAACTCGAACTTTATCTTTCTCCAGCTTTGTTTGATCAGGCACGCGTGCTGGCTGAACCGTCGAATCAATTACATACAGCAAGTCAGCAAGAGTTAATTCCGAAGTCAAGAAATCTAAGAATGTGTTAATATTTAAGTTTTGCGTTAATTTATATTCTCTCCGAAAGGAACTATCTCTATTTGTTACTTCAATTTGAATCTTTTCATTTACACTAGTGCTTTTATTCAAATCTATTTTATTAACTTCCTCTTGAACCAACTTTGCTAAGAATTCTTTACTCACGTGAGTGTTCGTGACTGTCTCAGCTGCAGTGTTCTGATTTGACGGTTTGCTGTGGTTTTGTGCAGTTTTTCCAGCTGATAGAATTTGTTGCTCCTCGTACAGTCGATCTTGTTCTACCCAAGACTGTATCTTTTCTTCCATCCAGCTGTAGTTTTCTTGCACATCGTACTTATGCCTGTTCAATTCCTCGACTACATCATCGTGCACTCGATTACATTCAGTTTCGATCGTCCTTCTTAATTCTTTATTTTCCTTTTCCAGCTTATCCAGCTTGGCCATTACTTCTGAAATTTCAACAGTTTCATTAGTAGTGTTCAAAGAATATTTTTCAAGCTTAGTTGTCCTCTCTTCCTGACGGATTTTGTTCAGTCCCAAATCCAGTGTTATTGGTACGTTTGATTTAACAACTGGGGTGGATTTACCTTTCAAGCTTATCTCAAACTTATTTTTCCAGCTGTCTTCCGCAGAATCAAACTTTTTATCACTTTCCTCTTCGAACTTATTGGCCAGCCCACCGTCAGCAGTCACTTCCTTGACATCCAGCTTTGGGGACGAGGTATTCCCACGTTGGCTTGGGTCAACCGCTTTAACTGAGTCCACCGCTTCAGTTCGAATCCTATTGATCTCCTTCTTCACGGATTCTAGTAATCTTTCCTCGACGAGAGAGTTATCTAGGAACATTTTGTAAATGAGTTGTTTGTTTTGACGAACGACAATCAAAATAAGCACTCTATCACGTGTAGCAATTTATTAAACATGTGCTTAGTTGACGAACAACAATCAAGAAAGCTATGCTAATTGCCTGTTTGTTTTATTTTTAAAAGGAAACAAAACTGTGATTCTTCAGCACACACAGTGTAGCAGCAACAACATACACTACCCTGCATGTACTGGCCAACATTTAATTTTGGAACTGAACAGCATGCTATTTTTATTAAAACAAAAATTTAATTTAATATGTACATATTTGTTGTGGAAGATCGAGTTTTAGTTTTCGAGCTTATCAGACAAATTCAAACTTTACCTAAATCGAATCTTTTACCACTTGACGTCATTATATAGATATCTCCATCAATATCCATCTCCGGATAAAAGGAGTCATCTGGGTATGTTTCTGAAATTTCCAGCTCCTGGTCCTGGAGCAGCAGAAACAGCTGCACGTTTTTCTCATCTGTTAAATTCAAGCTAATCAGTTAACTGTTTCATGATATTTTAATCGGACTTAAAAAATTGCAATTTTTCATTTAAAAGTGTTAGTCGAACTTAAGTCTAATTTTAATAAACATATCTGCTTCCCGATTCGATCAACGCGTCGTAACACAGTTTAAAGCTATCTTCGAGAATTAATTTTCAATCGAAAATTCAAGCTGTTGTTCTCAGTTTGTAACATTGCATTCTCGAGCATTCACGTTTGTTTACGTATGTGCGGTCAAGCTTTGATTAGCGGAACTAGCGCCATCGTTTGCGCGCACGAGGAACTAACTCGCCTCGGCGCTCTCATGTACACTGAGAGCAAGATGGCGCTCGCGCTTGGCCGCGTCAACGTCTTCTCTTTCCCGCGCCAACAGCTTCTTTCACCCGCGTTGCCGGGCGCCACCATTTTGATTCGCCACGCGCGCACAGGCATGCTCAAACACGTTACCGGCTTCGGGCTGATTCTCGGAATCGCCTCTGTCACATGCCGCGCCACGAATTTTTGCTTCACGAGGATTCTGCCGTCTTCTCGCAAAATTTTCACTCGCGCACTTTGTGACCGAAACACTGTGACTTACCTCGTGTCTTCGGCATCTGCAAGGATATTTTTCTTGCCTGATCGGCCATGGCACTCGAGCTGAAAATGCGCTTTCGGGAAACAAAAGGCAGCGGGTCGTCTCCTTGGTCCTTTCCTCTGCCGCAGGTGTCGACCGTCGCTGATCGAAACGGGAGCACGTCGAACTTGTTCTCGAGCTTTCCCTCCAGCTATGCACCTTCAATGGTTTTATCTCCTGAAAAGGCAAACCCGTATTTGGCACTTCACTCGCGAGTTATTCTCAAGTACACGCGCAGGTCTAGATAATCCCAAGCAGCGCAGTGGAAGCGTGCTGGGCCCATAACCTGTTGAGGATATTATATCTTACCCGGCGTGACTTGGAATAGAAAAGTAAAACACTGTTTTCTGATTACGTTTTATTTATTGAACACTCGAGCTTACCTTCAAGCTTATCTTATTACAAAAATAGGAACTACGTATCAAGCTAACGAACAACTGTACAAAGGTTATATTCTAGCGCGGACGCGTCTATCTCGGGCAAGAGCACACAGAGAAGTGAGCGCAGCCGCCACAGCCGCGACGTCGACGCTGGCCGCAGTAGACAGAGAGGGGGAAGCAGTTCCATCTTGCTTCGTGCATAGCGTCTCTGCGGTCGTCAGAAGTCTGCTCGCTTATTCTCAACATTTATCAACGCCACCATTTTTTAATTTTAGATTATTTATTGTAGTTTTTACTTCTATCGAATTAGTAGGTTTAAGAAAAATAGAATTTGGATTCATTTCGGGCAATTTGAGTTCCGCATTCTTTGGTTTGTCAATATCATCACTTAATTTACGTCCTATCTCACAGAAAAATTTGTTCATATTGTCCGCTATCTCTGCTTTGTCAGTTTTTTACCTATTTTGTTGTTTATGATTTCCCATAGTTTTTTAGGATTATNTATTGGATTTTTTTTACCTATTTTGTTGTGTATGATTTCCCATAGTTTTTTAGGATTATTTACATTTTTTTCAACTAGGCTTTTTTAATATCTAATTTTGGCATCTTTAATAAGCTTGTCTAAAGTTTTTGCATAAGTTTTGTATTCATGCTTAAGTTATTTAATTTATTATTCATGTTCATTATTAATATCCATTTGCCATAATTTATATAAAAATTCTTTTGTTTCGCATGACTTAACGATAGCATTTGTGATCCAGCTTTTTCTGCCACTTTGTTTACAATTTCTTGGTTTCGTTTTGGATAACTCAATACAATGTTTAATTTCGGATATCAAGCAATCTGTGGCTAGATTGGGATCCTGCATCGACATAATTTTATTCCACTTTTTATTTTCTGTTATGTTTGCTAATTTTCTATAATTTATATATGTCTTTATTATTATATATAATTTATTTATGCTGTCGGTTTGTTATCTTCGATTTTCATTTTATCAAGTGCAATAAATATTGGATAATGGTCAGTTATTAATAATTTAAGTTTGTAAGTTACTGCATTTAGGTTATCAGTTTTTATAAAAATGTTGTCAATGCAGGATTCTTTTGATATTCCTGTAGGCGGCCGTGTGATACCAACAAAACCCGGTATATATCCTTTTTCAAAGAAATTGCACAAAAATTCTTGACTTGCCTTATCGCACTCTAATAGATCAACATTAAAATCTCCTATTACTAGATGATTTTTGATATTTTTCTTTTTCATTAAGTATTTGTTTAGATTTAATATAAATTCGCTCTTAGGTATTCCATGCGATCTATACATAGCGGAGATTTCAATGTTGTTGCTATTAGTTAACTTAATTCTAGTATTTACAATCTTAATCCTACCCTGTTGCACAATTTCAGTGCTTTGAACTATGTTCTTATTTACAAAAACAACTACTCCGTCATTTCTATTGATCCTACTATTGTTATAGTAGGACTTATATTCATAATTGGTGCCGATTAATTCATACATACTGATATTTACTTGTTCAAAAGTTTCAGTGCAAATCACAACTGCTGGTTTGACTATAAGGCTTTCAAAAACTATTTTAACTTTGTCAAAATTCGCGTTTAAGCTTCTTATGTTTATGTGCATAACTAAGTCATTTTTACTACTTATAGCCTTATTTATATCGTCAATACCGCTGTATGTTTTTTATTTTTGCACTGAATCTCTTTGTATAAGATCGAGATAATCGAAAGTATCCATATTTTTAAGGATTATGCAGTTTTGCTATTTTTTGACCTTAAATCCCTTTGGTGTGCAGATGGCGGTTGTTTTGTAGGTTTTGCTGTCGATGTTGGTTTTTTCGTCGATGGAGGTTTAGGTTGTTCTTGAGTTGGCTGAGGTGTTGGTGTTTGTTCAATCTTGGGTGGGCTTTGAGTTTCTTTAGTAGATTCCTGCTCATGGTAAGCTTGGAGTGTCGTCGGTAAAGTAGGTCCCACGAGATAGTCAGTAGACTCAATATACATGTTTATTTTTTTCATAAAAATGCTGCATTTTATTTGATCACTAGGATCATGTTTGGTGTCCAGATTTGTCTTATAGTTGCAGTTGGAGTATGAACAATTGAAGCATTTCATAGTATTACTTTTGCAGGTACTTGTCTTGTGTTCTTCTGCACATTTAAAACATGCACTATAGTGTTGTTTCATTTTTTGCTGCTATGCCCAAACCTACCGCAGTTATAGCATGGTTTTATGTTTATTAAGTCGTAGACTTTGCAATTCTGGTATCTCACAAAAATCTTGCTTTTCTTTTCTTTGACATATTTATGTATTTCAGCAGGAACCTCCATTAGGACTGTAGTTAGATTATTGTGATTATTTTTGTACATATGTACAACTGTACCTTGAAACACTGTGACTCGCTCAGCTAGATATTCTCGGAGCTGGCCACGCGTTTACACCAGCTTAGCGACAGTGCAGGCTCTCTTTAACAAAGGGGCGCCAGACGACCTTGTCGTCAAGACCGCGAGGTCTTTTTCATGCGCCTGCACGATCGCGACTTTAGATTTTCCCGCAGCTCAGCCGGTTCGTGATATTGCGAGCGGGTGGGTTTAGTCAGGAGGTGAGGTGGAACAAAGGGGGAAAATCATGCAGACACGGGCGGTTTATGCTGTGACTGTCTTCTTTATTTAACATCTCACTTCGCCTTTACAGCTCAGATCACTCATTTATTTAGACACACCTGAATATAGCAAAACCAGTAAAGATAAACCGCTAGAACTGCCGATTTTTGTCCCGAAGCCGAACACATTCACCCAAAATACTCATACACGCTGGTCGTACGGACCCCCCGGCACTCCTACTCCAGGAGCGACACTCCGGCCGAATCCGTGCATCGGGTGACGATCAGCGCCTATCCCCGGACGACTCTAACACATGCACCCGCCGCGCTCGCGCCTTGCACCCGTAGGTTACTACTTGTACCCGGAATGCCAAGACGTGGCCGACCCTTCCCAGACACACCTCGCGTACCAATTAAACCCTACCCGTGTCTCTACTACCTAAGATGGTGGACAGCCGTTTAAGCCACGAATACTATGAGCATCTGACCGGCTGCGCTCGGCTCTGCCTGCAACGAGCGACCGCTGTCGCTCTCGCTTGCACCAGACCGCCGCTGGCACGCGCCGTCCGCTTTGTTATACTACACGAATATGCGCTTCTCTGCGAACTCTTTCCCCGAACTGAACGACGCTAGACTACGACACACTGGACAACACAATCTCCCGATCTTTTAACCAAAATTCAATTGTGCTTCTTGCACAAAGACAGACCTATGCAATCAAACACCAGATAGCCAGATAAACCAGGTTTTTCGCCACACAAAAGATAAGCCGATTCACGCCACAACTAGACAACCGAGAGATAAACCCGCGGAAAACCGTGAATCTATAACTCGACACACAACACAAAAGAAAACCGCGACACTACCACGAAACTCTCTCAGAACCCTAGACCCGTTCGAGTCGTCTCCACCAGGAGTTTCGACGACACGCCTGACCGCGAGGAAGATGTTTAAGGAGAAAACCAACTGACCTTTATTTAGCGAGCGTTGATGGACACGTCCGTCCAGGACCGGAGCTGGCAGGCAAGAGAGCGAGCGCAGCTCCTTGTTCAAACTCGCGGCCCGCGCCGGCGAAAACGGAGGCCGCTAATTGGCTCGCTCGCGCCGTCGCTATCCACGAATCCCCGTGTCTCCTACTAGGCCCCGCGAGCGCGCGCGTTTCGAATGCGTTTATACATGCTTACATTCACACACTTAATAATTAGCTTTTCGCGTTCACATAGATAAACCGACTTAAAACTAGGTTTCTTCGGCCCTCTCCTGGCCCCGCTGCTTCGCCGTTGACTGGGATCCTCCAGGACTCTGCTCTGCCTTCCTCTCGTGTTTAGCTGAGTCTGGCAACGTCGCAACTCCTACTCTCTCTCTGTCTCTCGCTCGTACCTACTGTAGCGCTCGGCGCCGCTCTCGCTCGGGAATATAGAAAACAAAAAAAAGCACACACACGCATAAGTATATATTCAAACCATTCACGCTTTCGGCCTCGGGACGCTCCGCCGCCACCCCGGTCCAGGACTCGCGCTGCTTGGAACGCTGCACTTTCTTGCAACGTTACAACCTTTATTTTCAAAACTACTAAAATTTCTCTCGTTAATGTCCTCCTCGATATCTTGTATCACAAGGCCGTTGTAGTTGTCTATTCCGACAATTTTAATCATTGGATTTTTTAATTCATCTTTTGTAATTTCACAGACACCTTCGAGGTTATGTTTTAGAATCTCTTCGGTTAGTAAAACACTCTCACTATTCCGACAGGAGATGACGAGATCTTTCTTTCTGTTGATGAACAGGTTTGTAGTTTGGATCTTTTTTTCTCCAGTTAATCACTGAATAACTTTAGCCTTAACGTCCACTGGTTTGTCACTAACATTTTTCACTGTTAACTTTGGCATTTTTTTTGGAGTGGCTTTGGGAAACTGGTTATCTTAGCGTAGGACAAGTTTGCTGGTGACTTGAATTTTTGCTTCATTTCAATTTTCTCTTTAAGCATTGTGTTTTTTTCGATTAGTTCAGTGACTAACTGCTTTAGCAAAAAGTTTTCATTTTTTACCAGTTTGTACTTTTCTTCAACTTCAATATCAAGTGAGTCATGTGTTGGACTTGAAGTATTCAGTAAGAGTTCATTCCTTATATCTTCTGATTTGGTTAGTTTAATTTGTGCAATCAATAATCTCACTTGGTCGTTTAGGCTTTCCTCTACAATTTTTGAGGTTAGGTTTCTGTTGCCGTGTTCTGGACAGATTATTAGATTTTTAGTAAGAGACTTGCACTCGTTTTGTTGATCTGCTAGACAATTTCGATGATACACAGCATCACAGATAATGCAGACCACTGACGCACTTGTTTTTTGCTGGTGACAAGCAAAATTAATAACGCCAGAGATTAGTAGAGAGATTGCCGATGAGCATAGGGCAAAACGTGCCAGGCCACATGCAGTCGTAAACAACCGCCGCCTCGCGGTTCTTCGCCCGAACTATACGCATCTAGCGGTAGCGGCGGAGAGGGGGTAGTACGCATGTCCCAGCGAGGCGAGCGGCGGAGCGAGCGACGGAGCTTCCATGGTGCCGGCGGTCTTGTATGCGTTAAAACAAACGCACAACAAGAAATTTAATAAAAACAATTATTTAATAACCCTATTATCACGAACAACCCCAAACTCTATTATAACAAACCCTAAACCCCCAAGCGGGGCCGATGATCATATGCAAGTTTTCGTTTTTCTACTAGCATGTTGACGATGGCTGTGCTGGTAAAGGCGCGCGCGCCCGAAGGTGCGCGTACCATTTTGCCAGGGTTCAAATCCACTACAAATTTTGCTTCCTCCTCAAGAGGAAGCTTTGTAATAGTAAAATTTTCAGTTTTGCTAATACTTCGTGGAAACGCATTTGGAGGTGTTTGGAGTACGAATCATACGTTTTTAGAAAATGTCCGTGCGGATGGCTGTGTGTGTGTGTGTGTGTGTGTGTGTGTGTGTGTGTGTGCGTGCGTGCGTGCGTGCGTGCATGCGTGCGTACGTATACTGTTATAATTCTGGAACTACGTGATCGATCGTAATAAGATTGGACGTGCATATATGTTTTCTGATTCTGAATTCGAGTAAATTTTCTTTTAAGATTTAGACTATTTTATGACCATTTCATGGCCATTTTTCGATTTTTGAAAAAATATTTTTGCTTTTTATTATGATATGATTTATACAATATATTCAACAATAGTGTATCTAAAAGAACATAAATTTGTCTACTTTTTCCCGCAAGATTTTCTAGATTGACTGATCTGTTCATTTTTTATGATATAAAAGGTAATTTTTCGATAAACATATATAACTCAAAAAATAAATAGTTAAATGTTTTGAAAAAATTCATGACAATAAAAAACAACGATATCTACTGGTTGTAAAAATTTTAAGCAATTTTGGCGACTAGTTTTTGAGATGAAAATCAAAAACTAGAAAAAATGTTTTTTTTTTTATGTCGTACGATTACGTGAGTAAAAAGGTTTAAATTGAGTTGAAATTTTAGGAAAAGATTGATCTTTTGATCACTTCGGCTAGGTTCTTTTTGTAGCTTATGAAACCTTTTAGTTTAAAAGATATTAAGATTCAAATTCTTCAACTCTCACCCTGTATACTCTGTGTGACTGAACATTATTATTTTTGTTAAACCATATAATTTGATAATTAAAGCTTAGTATATTTTGAGAGTTTTCATGGTTTTATAAAATGTCCGTGCAGATGGTTTTGTCTGTGTGTGTGTGTGTGTGTGTGTGTGCGTGCGTGCGTGCGTGCGTGCGTGCGTGCGTACGTATACTGTTATAATTCTGGAACTACGTGATCGATCGTAATATGATTGGACGTGCATATATGTTTTCTGATTCTGAATTCGAGTAAATTTTCTTTTAAGATTTAGACTATTTTATGACCATTTCATGGCCATTTTTCGATTTTTGAAAAAATATTTTTGCTTTTTATTATGATATGATTTATACAATATATTCAACAATAGTGTACCTAAAAGACTGCTACCGTCTTAAGAGAGCTCGGGGCTTCAGTCCCGAGCGGATCTCCGGCGAGACCTCTCTCCCAGGAGCTATGGAATACAGAAAATATTACGAGGGTCTAAAAGGCGACTGCGGGAGTACTGAAATGAGCTTTTAAATTTTAATAGGCGATTATGGGAATATAGAAAACAACGTCAAGGGTCTGAAAGGCGGCTGTGGGTATGTAGAAATCTATTGCAAAGGTCAAAAAGGCGACTGTGGGAATACAGAAAACGATTACGATGGTCTAAAATGCGACTGTGGGTGTGCTGAAATGAGCTTAAAAATTTTAAAAGGCGATTATGGCAGTATAGAAAACAACGTCAAGGGTCTGAAAGGCGGCTGTGGGTATGTAGAACTCGTGAAAAATAATTAATCAAAAAAATGAAGCCACCCGCAATTTTGTAATTTGCAGTTGTTAATGTTATTAACAATTCCGCAATTACTGGTATTTTTTTTATTACGATATATGTAAGTTATTTTAGGAGTTCACGGAGCTCTATCCTTTTGATATCCACCTTAACCCCCACTCCCCTGATACCCCTCCCCTACAAGTGTCTTCCTAACCTATCCTTTTAGTATCGAATAGTAGCGAATATTTAAATCAAAGAATGAGTTGATTGTCCCATGTAATTATCTTCCACTAGCAGAATAGGAGGAAGCTAAGTGCCAATGACTTGGCAGCGGTTTTTTTTTAGTCTTAGTTTTGATGTAATTTTTCTTATTATTAAATAAAAATGAAAAAATTACAACAATTAAGTGCACTATAATATATCATTTTGTTCCAATTTTCATGCAAACAAAAACCCAAAGTCTAATTTATATTTGGCTAATTTTTTAATGTTTGTTTATAAATTATTAAGATTATTAAAAGTTTACGATTTATTTTTCGTTAGGCTTGAAGCTTATAGCTGCACGTTTGACATTATAAATTGATTTTTATTTTGGGATATTGTTATTCCTCTCCATATTTCAAAACATATAGTTTTTGGGAAAACAAATGTGGGAGGATAACCCTGGGTTATCCTCCCACCTTTGTTTTCCCAAAAACGATATGTTTTGATTTTTATTTTGTTTTGCTATAATACATATAATTGTTAAGATAATAAATAAATTTGCAGGTAAGTATCTTTTTTATGAACTTTATAACGGGGCTGCTCTGCTCGATATCGATAGCCGCGCAGACGTTAGCTGCGTGCAGTGCAGCTACCGGAGCGGAGAGACAACCGCGTAATAATCGAGACCAAGTCTCGTTTCCTCGGGTATTATCGAGTTCGTAGGTGGACCGGCCAAGGTCGTATTTCGGCTAGCTGCAGTTTACTCGCACGTGCACCGTGAAGCGATGCACGTACCCGCGGAGGCGGCGGGGAACTTAGTAGGAGTAAGAACCGGTGTTCAATCAAGACACACTGGGTAGCGTAGAAAATGTAGCGTATATTGTTCAATCGAAAAGTAAGTACACGGGCACACACACGCGAGACGCAAACGAACGGTGTAGTTAGAGACTGGGAGGGCACTGGTGAGAGAGAGAGAGATGCAGAGCTGACATTTACGGTTGACGAGAGTCGGCTCAAGCCCCAGGACGTCTCCTTCGAAGGCGAGTGGTTGGGATCGCTCGGAAGCCTTGGACGTAGCGGAGTCGCACAGGAACCTCGGACAAGGCGCAGTCGCTGTCGGACCCTCTGGGTTGCAGTCATAAACCGAGAGCCTTCGCACGTCGCTCTCACAAAGCTATCGGTCTTTTTCGTGTCGAGAAGTCGCGCGCACGATGCTTACTTTCTGCGAGTCTAAACGAATCTGTCTCTCTCTCCGCGAGACGCGGCACGCGCGCGAGGCTCTCTCTCTCTCTCTCTCTCTCTCTCTCTCCTTATCGTGCTTTCTCCCGCTCCACTCTCTGCCGTTCGCCTGTAACAGAGCTGTAATACATTATTATACATCATGATATTTATGCTGGGGAGGTTATGACAAGTTAACATTGTTCCTCGTCATAACTTATTACTGTTATATGCCAAGTACAATTATAGTGGGAAAAAATTGTATTCTCAACAACGTTGTTCTGAACAGTTTTCAATAATTCAATAATTCGGATATAATATTCGCCGAAAAGCGAATTCGCGGAATAGGGTCGACTGCAGCGAGTTCGCGCGCGAGATGTAGTCGAGGAAATTTTTTGAGCAGTAAGACGGCTCTTAATGCGGTTTTTTGCATTGGATTCGTGAGATCGCCTATAAATTTTATAAACAAATGTAATCAATTACTTTTTTGAAAATGCATTATTGCATAAACAATATCCATTTGAAAAGTGCATTTCGAAGATACATTAAATAAAAAATTTACAACTCGGTAAATAATGATGGAAATGACTCCAGTTTTGCCACTCGGGGGTTTTCGAGGTAGCTGAACACGAATATCGTGACGGCAACGGCCTCCGAGGTACCTAGTGACCAGGGTAGACAGTACGAACGGCATCTTCGAGAGTTTTACGGGAAATTGTACCTAGTGAGTCGAAACTCGTTACTCGGGGGTTTTCGAGGTCGCTGATTACGAAGATCGCGACGGCAACGGCCTCCGAGGTTCCTGGTGCCCAAGGTAGACAGTATGAACGTCATCTCCTGGAATTAAAATCAGCATTACATCATTTTTACCTAAATTTAAATATATTATTGTTAATTTTTTATTCATATATATATATATTTATTTATTTATTTATTTATTTATTTATTTACCAAGATTCAGATTCTGGTGACCATGACTAGGGACTTTGTCTATTGAAGCCGATTTTTTATTTTTTTTATTTGACGCCTATGTAACGATGTGGATTTTTAGGGAGAAAACCCCGTCACCACTCACGTTAATATGCACTACTGCTGAAGGCACTTTTTAAATATCCCGACCGAATTTGTTAACGGCGCCAGGTCGGAAATACGCACCTATGCACAACTGCTCTATTCGGGTTTCCGGCTAGACTAGACTCTCTCTCTCTGAGGAGATTCGGCCGTGGAAAGTTGGGGAAAATAACATTCACAATAACACTCACAATTAACGACACTTTCTTAATTTATTATGCTACTAAAATCCGGCAGTGATTTACTCGACTGAGACACAGAATCCCGACTGTTAAGATTACAATCACGAATTGTACCGCGTCGATTATCACAAAATCTCTATTGTAAAACTCACTCAACACTCGCACTACAAACTTCGGGTTACAGCTAATGTCCGACAAACAAATGCCACGAGGCAGCAACTCCGGCGATCGAACTTTTCCGGCTTGTTCTATCACTCGCGACTACTCGAGTTTTCTTACAAGTCAACGGCTACCTTCTCAACCTCAGCTTCAACCTCCTTCCTCCCGTTCTGAGCTGGCTCGTGCCCTGCGAATTCGCGCGAAAAACGACAAAATACCTTTTGGTAAAATCGGAGTACCGGAGGGCTGCTTGTTAGGCTGCTGCGGAAATCCAAGTGAGCGAGTCGTCGTCTCGCCGCGCGACGCGACGCCTCGCGTACCTTCTCACGCATGCGCACAACATACTTGCATTCTTTACAATGGTTTCACAATCTTTCTGGCAGAACATTCTTTACATGACTTATCATAACCCACTCCAGGTTGCACACACTTTCCATTCTCGGTTTACAATAATTTCTGGATGACATCCGGTTCGCGCGTCTGCTTCGAGTAGAAAGACCTGGATCACCAGCGGATTGTCGACGATTATCGCCATGGGTATTCTGTCTCTCTAGCCGTAAGCTATTAACAGATATTTTACGTGCGAAACACAAATTTACGGGATTCAACACAAGACATATCAACGTCTCGTCTTTAAAATCGGAAACGAGTAATAGCCTAATTCAAAGCAAAATTTTTATTAATGAATTATTAAGTAGAGAATTATTTTATCAATTTAAAAGTCTTAAAAGCCTGGCCCGTGGTCTGGGTTTTAAGTATGTTTGGCACAGAGGCGGTCGTTTCCTGGCTAAAAGACGAGACGGGGATATGTCTCATTCGTTTATGACAGCCGCAGATCTGCACGCGATTGCTGCGTCTTATGACAGTGCTAATGCTGATGCTAATAATAATATTAGCATTAGCACCAAAGCAGCTAAACTGACAACAATACGAGACGGTGGTGTCGCAAATGACGCGGAATCATCGCGCAAAGAAGCGCGGAAAATTCCTAGTGAGGTTTGACTGGACGGGGGGAAGGCTAAGGAGACAGAAAGCGAGGGATTAAGGGCGGGATTTTTAAATGCAACATCCCTAAACAAACATATGGAGATGTTTCGCCAATTTCTGGTGACTGCTCGTCCCATTTACCATCTCTTTGGCGTGGCTGAGTCGCGTTTCGGGCAAAACGTCGACGGTGTATTCGCTAAGATCGACGGCTACTCGGTTCTTCGGCAGGACAGGAATACCCAGGGAGGAGGCGTTGCGCTTTATATACATAACAGCTACAAGGCTACTTTGTTATGCTCATCATCAACGACGCAAGACGAAGGCAAGCCAGGTATTCCTGAATACCTTATGTGTAGGGTGCAAAGGGGTAAAATGCCTCCAATTTTTGTTGCGGTTATTTACAGACCACCGGGTATCTCCTTCACGGGAAGTTCCGACTTAATAGATAAGCTAAGATCACACGCGGTAGATTATGATCATCGAATAATCATGGGGGATTTGAATGCGAATATGCTGTCGGCGTCTCAAGACGCGAACTTTATTAAAGACCTTGCCTGTGAGTTAAATCTCAAGTTAGTTGATCATGGCGCGACTCACCACGTTGGGGAATCTCACACATGGATTGACGTGATTCTCACTGATGACAATGAAGCAGTGCTCGATGCGAACAACATGATGGCGACCTTTCCAAGCAGACACAACATCATTGATGTCACAATTAGGGCCCCAAAATCAAAACCCCCAGTTTTGAGTCCTTTTTATTATAGAAACTTTAAAGCCGTTAAGCAAGAAGAGCTCTTGTCTCTTCTCGAGGCTTGCGACTGGTCGACCATCAGTTGCCCGGAAAAGACTGTCGAAAGTAAGTTAGATTCTCTTAGCCACAACATCATGGCTGTTATCGACAGGCTTGCCCCATTAAAGCAATTTAAACCAAAAAAGAAGGGATCTTCACCATGGGTTAACGCAGAACTTAACGATCTATATAATAAACGTGATGCCGTTCGACGGCGTTACAAGCGTACCCGTGATGATAGGCTGTGGTCGGAGTTCCAAACTCTCGCTGCTCGAGCAGAACAACGCACAGCTGAAGCGCGAGAGGCTTTTATCCAAAATAGAATATCTGAATCATTGGATAATAAAAATAACATCTGGAGAGAGCTTCGAAATCTCGGGCTTTTGCCGGAGTCCAGGGAGGAACTACACGGCTTCTTACCGGATGAACTTAACACTCATTTCGCTGGGGTCTCCGTTTCTCAGACGGAGCGCGATACGGACTTACATGATATCTTAGCGACGGCCAGTGATGATGGTTTCACTTTTCGTGAAGTCACTTTTTCAGACGTGGTCCTGGCCGTTGCACACTTTACTTCGCAGGCTAAAGGGGAAGATGGCATTCCCCAGAGTATCATTGCTAAGTCCCTTCCGGTTTTAGGTCATCACCTGGTCTCCATTTTTAACTCCTCTCTGTCTTGTGGAGTCTTCCCCGAGGTCTGGAAAAGGGCCCATTTGGTGCCTCTCAAAAAGACGGCGATTCCATCATCCGCCTCGGACTTTCGTCCGATTGCTTTGTTGAGCTTTCTTTCTAAGGTCCTCGAGAAGATTGTCCATGAGCAGATATCCGAGTATGTAGAGTCTAAAAAACTACTTGATCCCCGCCAAACGGGTTTCCGGACTAATCATAGCACGCAAACAGCACTGCTGAGTCTGTCAGAAGACATTAGGGCTGGTATCAATAGCAACAAGAACCTGCTCACCATCCTCCTAATGTTTGATTTCAGCAAGGCGTTTGATACCATTTCGCCCTCAAAACTTCTTCGTAAGCTAATCAAGTTGGGATTTTCTAGGGCTGTTCTTCTGTGGATTGCGTCGTATATTACAGGTCGTAACCAGCGTGTGGTTACGAATTCAAATGGCAATTCAGATTGGCTCACTACCAATCTTGGCGTTCCACAGGGTTCAGTCCTGGGGCCTCTTCTGTTTAGCCTCTACATTAATGATATTCAAGATTTCTTGGCTGACTTCAAAGGCCCTGAGGGGAAATTGTCGGACGGTGTCGAACATTTGCTGTACGCTGATGACCTCCAAACCTATACGCAGGTGACCAGGGACGATCTGAGTGAGGGTGTGGACCGCATGTCGGCTGTCGCGCGTGCGGTGTCGGCATGGGCATCTGAGAACGCTCTCCGCCTCAATGTTGGGAAAACTAAAGCTATTATTTTTGGTTCGGATTACAACATCAATAAAGTGCAAAGTCTACAGCTGCCTGGCATTGAGGTTTCGGATGGCGTTTTTGTTCCCTTTGTTGACACTGTAACCAATCTCGGTGTTATAATGGATTCAAAATTGACGTGGAAACCGCAAGTGGATGCGATTAGCCGAAAGGTTAATAGAGCTCTTTATGGGCTTAAATCTTTCAGATCCTGTACCACCGAGACACTGCGTAAGCAGCTGGCTGGCGCTCTTGTCATCTCGCACTTGGATTACTGTTCTCTTGTATACCTTGATGTATCAGGTGAACTCAACACCCGACTTCAAAGATTACAGAACTCATGTGTGAGATATATCTGTGGTGCTAGAAGGCACGAGCACATCTCCCCATATAGGAGAAGGATAGGCTGGGTTTCGGTCGAGGCAAGAAGGGAGTATTTTGCGGCGGTACTGCTATACAAAGCAGTTGTTATGGGACAGCCCCCGTATCTCGCTGCCCTTTTTGAGAGGAACCAGTGTAGAACCTCTTCTAGGGACCCCAAAGAACTCGTAGTTCCTGCGTCGCGTACTGACACTGGGCTGAAATCATTCAGTGCACAGGGTGCGCGTCTTTGGAATTCGCTCCCTCGTAATTTAAGGAACCTTCCGTCACTAAGTTGGTTCAAAACGGCAATACATCGACACATCTATCAGTGCGACGATGGTGGTGTCGATGAATGACAAATGTACACTGTGATACAACATGCGAAAATGTGATAAGCCGTCCAGTATCGTACCATGTAATTGTATTGTATATTGCGTCGACTTTATAGATTTAAGCGAAAATGAAATTTAATTGTACTTGATATCTGTGATATGATCTGATTCTGTGATATGACAAAGCATAACTCTATTGTGATATGTATGTATGTATTTTTTGACTAGTGCAAAATAAATCTATAATAATAATAATAATAATAATAATTTCTACGCATACATTTTCGTCGATTACAAAATTACCCACACAACGGCGCAACACACATACACACGCGCGGAACGTATTCTCGCTCGCCACGGCGAGAGGTTTCCCCGGTCCGGCTGGCGTCGATGCGGTGCGGCGTAATGCGACGTTGGCTGCTACTTTGTTCTTCTCTCTCTCTCTCTCTCTCTCTCTCGCGGCTGCTAACTGTATTGTCGACTGCTACTCCGGCGTTTTATCTCTCTCTTTCTCTCTCATGCAGAGTATGGCTACTCGGCGGTGATTCGGCTTCTCTCTAAAATTGCATACCAAACTTATGAGTATTAACTCTTGGTGATGCAGCTCCGACAGAGAGTAGCATGAGTGAGAGAGAGAGAGAGACCAATACTAACAAGACGGTCACCCCGTCGCACCTATAATATAGTTGACAACATTGGCTCGATGTACGAATTGTATTTAACGAGTTTCGACTCACTATGTCAAAATTACCCGTAAAACTCGCGAAGAGGACGTTGACACTGTCTACCCTGGGCACCACGTACCTCAAAGGCCGTTGCCGTCGCGATATTCGTGATCAGCGACTCGAAAACCCCGGGGTAGCAAAACTGGAGTCATTTCCATCGTTATTTACCGAGTTGTAAATTTTGTATTTAATGTATCTTTGACATGCCCTTTTCAAATGCATATTGTTTATGCAATAATGCATTTTCAAAAAAGTAATTGATTACATTAGTTCACAAAATGTCTAGGTTTTATGTAAATATTTAAATAAATGTATTATATAGAGAAAAAACTGCATTATATAGGCAAAAACAATCATAATATAATCAGCGAGACTTATTAATTCGTCTTATTGCATGAAATGGTGTGATAATACTTAATAGAATCAAGGCATTAAGAGAGGATTATTTTCATTGTCAATATTCCTGTTATATTATTGTAATGAAAACTCATCACGACATATCTTCTGGAATAAGAAAATTGCTTCTACAGCAAAATAATTAAACTTGGAAATATTTAAAAAAGCATTCACATATTGTATTTTAAAACAATATTTTATTTTTATTGGAACAATAAATTCCGTTGAAGGAAGCTACGTGCCAATAAATTGGTAGCAGTTTTTTTTTTTTTTTTTTTTTCATTATAACTTTTGAATGCAATTGATCTTTTTGCTGAAACGTTACAGGATCATCAAGTATAATCTAACGAAGAACTGTTTAAATTTTGAAGCCGTTCGTAAAGTGTGTTTATAGCACTGTGTGGCATAAATCCGCATCTATGTCACGCCTATCCGTGGCATAAATAGTCGATTATTGCGCCGTGCTGATCGCCCTCGCTACGCTCGGGTGCTAACTGCACGGTGCAAAAATGGACTGTTTAGGCCACGGTATAGGCGTGACAGCGGATTTATGCTAGTCAGTGCTATAAAAAAGCGTACAATACTCGTGGTATAAATAGTCCGATACGGCACAGCGTTTAGCTCCCTCGCTACGCTCGGGTGCTAATACACGCCGTGCCGTAATGGACTATTTATGCCACTTGTATCGTAATATACTATTTTTTTTTATTTCTTCCTAAATATTTAAAATGGCATATTCTGTCCAAAAATGGTTACCACGATAACTCCAGAACGATATTGTATTTTTCGCTGAAATTTTACAGGTTCGACAAGTCCCAGATAGCACAAAACGTTTGAGAAACGTTTCTGCAACGTTTGATTTGAAACCGTATAACGTTGCCTTGCAAGTTTTTATACGTTTCAACAACGTTTAAATGTCCGCTTTTGTTGCCTAATATACGTTGGCAAAACGTTTCTGTAACGTTTCTGGAAACGTTTTAGAAACGAAGCAAATGTTTGAGAAACGTTTCCAACAACTTGGAAAAATATTTTTCGTTCGGAAATATTCACGTTTTTTAAACGTTGTAGCGACGTTTTTAGGATTTAGGGTGGTAGGGTGGGTTTTCGGGGAAGGTGGTCATAGAAAGATATTACTTTTAATATTTTTTACTAAATTTAAACTTAAGAAACATTTCAGAAACGTTTAGCCAACGTATCTTAGGAAACAAAAGCGGACATTTCAACGTTTTAGAAACGTTTCTAAAACGTTGAAATGTCCGCTTTTGTTTCCTAAGATACGTTGGCTAAACGTTTCTGAAATGTTTCTTAAGTTTAAATTTAGTAAAAAATATTAAAAGTAATATCTTTCTATGACCACCTTCCCCGAAAACCCACCCTACCACCCTAAATCCTAAAAACGTCGCTACAACGTTTAAAAAACGTGAATATTTCCGAACGAAAAATATTTTTCCAAGTTGTTGGAAACGTTTCTCAAACATTTGCTTCGTTTCTAAAACGTTTCCAGAAACGTTACAGAAACGTTTTGCCAACGTATATTAGGCAACAAAAGCGGACATTTAAACGTTGTTGAAACGTATAAAAACTTGCAAGGCAACGTTATACGGTTTCAAATCAAACGTTGCAGAAACGTTTCTCAAACGTTTTGTGCTATCTGGGACTTGTCGAACCTGTAAAATTTCAGCGAAAAATACAATATCGTTCTGGAGTTATCGTGGTAACCATTTTTGGACAGAATATGCCATTTTAAATATTTAGGAAGAAATAAAAAAAAATAGTATATTACGATACAAGTGGCATAAATAGTCCATTACGGCACGGCGTGTATTAGCACCCGAGCGTAGCGAGGGAGCTAAACGCTGTGCCGTATCGGACTATTTATACCACGAGTATTGTACGCTTTTTTATAGCACTGACTAGCATAAATCCGCTGTCACGCCTATACCGTGGCCTAAACAGTCCATTTTTGCACCGTGCAGTTAGCACCCGAGCGTAGCGAGGGCGATCAGCACGGCGCAATAATCGACTATTTATGCCACGGATAGGCGTGACATAGATGCGGATTTATGCCACACAGTGCTATAAACACACTTTACGAACGGCTTCAAAATTTAAACAGTTCTTCGTTAGATTATACTTGATGATCCTGTAACGTTTCAGCAAAAAGATCAATTGCATTCAAAAGTTATAATGAAAAAAAAAAAAAAAAAAA
>CM053172.1:18783362-18798855 GCA_012977825.3 Pteromalus puparum | reverse complement strand
CACGATCCCTCCGCGTGTCAAAATGGCCATCAGCGTACCTCTAAAAAACCACGACGTAAAAGTCGGGTGGGTCCCACCGTACGACCTTCACCCCGACCTATTATTCGGCAATTTCGTTTCCGAAAATCGGAACGGCCGTGTGCACGGTGAGTGCATAAACGTCAGTGACGCTGAAATAACGGTATCTGCCCCGATGGTCGAGTTACTCGAATGCGAAGAAATCGCTAACCCGCTGTACCAGGCCGATGAGGACGGCTCAGCCGAAAATGTCGCCACATTCACTGCCAGCTTAAGACGCTTATTCGGCGCAGAAAAACCAAACGAAGAATATCGCGAGGTAGCTAACCTCAACCGCGAGCTGCAGTCGAACGCCGAAAAAAGACGCGCCAGAGTCGACAAAATTATGAGTTTAGCAGACCTCAAGGGATGCAGCGATGCGGAGAAAAACATAATCCGCGAAATCGTTGACGAATTCGCCGGTGTGTTTGGGCTCGAAGGAGAACCTCTTCCCGCGACCCACCTGTTACAGCACAAAATAGTGCTGAAATCAAACAGGCCTATAAGGAACCACCGCTTTCGCTTCCCGCCTGCTATAAAGGAGCAAATGATTCGCGAGCTAGAAAAGCTACGCGAGCAAAATATCGTTGTGCCTTCTAACTCTAATTACTCGTCGTCGCTTTGGATAGTCCCGAAAAAACCAGATGCCAACGGAAACAAACGATTCCGGCTAGTAACTGATTTTCGAGGACTCAACGAGGAAACAGAGGGAAGCTGTCACCCTCTCCCGTTCACAAGCGACATTTTGGAGCATCTCGCGTCGGATAATTTTATAACCGTCATGGACCTCAAACAGGGGTACCACCAGATCGAGATGCATCCCGACTCGGCGCACCTCACAGCGTTTTACGCTCCCGACGGCAACCATGGAAACCAGCTGTTGCAATTCAACAGGATGGCGATGGGCCTGAAGGAAGCAACTATAACGTTTACTCGCGCCATGTCATTAGCCATGAAGGGCTTGCAGGGCGACGAGGTCGAAATTTACCTTGATGACCTCATGGTATTCGGCGGGACATTCGACGAGCACAATAAGCGTCTGCGACGAGTGCTCAAGCGGTTACTCGAAGCAAACATGACTGTCGAGCCAAAGAAATGCCAATTTCTGAAAAAAGAGGCTCAAGTGCTCGGGCACATAGTCAGGGGCGGTCTGATCAAAACAGACCCGGCGAAAACTCACGCCATGGCCAATTACCCGACGCCCACCGACGCCAAAAAGCTAAAACAAGCTCTCGGCTTGTTTAGCTACTACAGGCGATTCATACCCGATTTTTCAAAAATCGCATACCCCCTATTCAAACTCCTACAAAAAGGTGTAAAATTCGAATGGGGGGAAGCAGAAAAAACTGCATTCGAAAATCTCCGAAAATTAATGGCGGAGGAGCCGGTTTTGAAAGCACCAGTCCTATCAGAACCTTTTATCGTGACGACGGATGCGAGCGACTACGCCCTTGGCGCAATTTTAAGCCAAGGAAAAATAGGCGCGGACCACCCGTGCGCGTACGCCTCGCGCTGCCTAAAGGGCAGCGAGCTACGTTATCCGACGTACGATAAAGAGCTTCTCGCCGTTGTTTTCGCTAAAGAGCAGTTTAGGCCTTACTTATACGGCAGAAAATGGACCTTGGTAACGGACCACGAACCATTGAAGCATTTTCATACGTCCAAAAAGCCAGACCTACGCTTTAATAGGCTCAAGGCTGCGCTAAACGGCTATGACTTCGACGTCGTGTATCGGCCGGGCATTAAAAATCCGAACGCCGACGCGCTCTCTCGCAATCCTGTACTAGCAGAAGGCGAAGTAAATCCGGATTTGCCGCGCTACGAGCTCTACGAGCTCGCTGACCAGCAGGTAAGGGAAAACCCTGACGAAGAAGCAGGCGCCCCTCCGGGAAGAGTCTTCCGTGCGCGCGCCGTAAAAAAGCAAAACCAAAAAGCGGGAGAGAAAGAGCGCGTGTCTGAATCAAGCTCTAACGACGCATCAAACCGCGGTATAAGCAAAAAACCTCGGCAAGATAACGCACTAATTTACAAGCGCAATGAGTGCTTGGCGGTTAGAAACGAGTTCGACGGTTATTACATCTGTCGCGCGTTACACGACGTTCACCAAGGCGATAAAAAAATCGCTATTCAATGGTTTACGGAAACCGAAAATCAAAAACACGTGTACGCACCGGATTACCGCGACGCGGTTTGGTTTGATTGCATATTAACCAGCGCATCCTTGAAACGTCTCGACAAAAATCATTATCTGCTGGGCAAGGCGGAACGTACGCGCATAGACGCAATTTTACGCGAAGCCATTGGATTTTGCGCCAAGGCACCCGCCCCGGAGCCTCCGAAGCTGCCAGCACTTGCAGCCGAATTTTCGGACTCCGACGAATCCATGAGATCGGTAGCCTCAGCAATCTCTAGTTCATCGGGCTTTTCATTACTCCCGCCGGAAGTACGCCCATACTTAAGGTACGTGGCGCCAACTGAGCGAGAAACGCGCGGTTCGCAAAAAACTAAAATCGCGGCATCGCAAGAATCTCGCGAATTGGGCAATTCGAGCAGCGAGGAAAGTATACGAATCTCGCCGTCGGGAAAAATCGCAAACGTGATCGACGAGCCGCAGACTTTCTCTTTTCCTCAAAGGGTTGTTTCGCGAAGCCCGAGCCCTCCGCAGGACCCTCAGACGCGCGGCTTGCCTGAACCACCCGCGGTGACTAAAAGCCCTTTGCGTCCTTCGGCTGCCGAATTTCAAATGCCGGCGTTCATTCAAGCCAGCCAACCGCTCGATAGCAGCAACGCGCCGCATGCTGAGAGTGCGATGGCTGAGCCGCCGGGACCTAAGTCAGGCTCAACGTGGCCATGGTCAGGTAATAAAACCAAGAAAAAACTAAGGGTAAATATCGAAGGGAAAGACTTCGATGGAAAAGGCGGCGTGCGCATCGAATGTTGGGAATTAAACTCAACTGTCGCGCCGCAGGATAAAATAACACCGGCGCGAGTGGGAAACTCCCAGCAACGTGCACGCGCGCTCGAGCTGCCCGCAAGGAAAGAAAACGCCATGGCGATAAACGAAAGCCCAGTCAGCTCGGAAAAAGAGACCGCTGTGGGTAACTCGAGTGCGCCTAGCGGAAAAAACAGCTCCAAGAACAGTTGCAACGGGAGCGACGGAAAAGCACCCGAGACGGGCAATCTGACGCCAGCCGTCGTATCACCGCCAAAATCAGCCGCGTGCATCACACACCCGGCAATGATTCCGTCCCCTCCCTCGTCAGTGGGTCCACACGAGGATTTTGCGGAAGTACTGCGGAATTATGAGCGCGGCCCGCAGCCGTCTGACGAAAATTCATCAGCAAGCTCGGGCAACGCGTGCATATGCGTATATATTCGCAAAAAGCGCTGCGCTGAGCCTCTCGCGCAACTGCGGCGCTCAGACAATATTCCTAGTGCTCCGCCAGGAAATTGTTTGTTTTACTCGCTCATAAAAATTATGAAGCTGAGCATATCGGCTACGAAGCTGAGGCGCAAGCTGCTAGACTCCCCATGGCTCGGATAATGCGGAGAGCCGTCTTTCTCGCTCTGAATACGGCAATATATATTGCGTATTCATATTCGCGAACGAATTCAAAGTGAATGCGTGTATTCACTACGACCTCCCCGGGGGCAAGCGAATATTCTGTCACATCCTAGTGCCAGATGCAACCGACACTATCCACTTAAATCTCTCAGGGCAGCATTTCACGCCCTATAGTCGCCAAAAAACCCCCGAGGCGCAAAGGAAACGCCTAAGTCCAAGGCGAAGCCGCTCGCCGTCGAGCGAGCAAAATCGCCAGTTTTCGGGTTGAAAAAGCGTTCGAAGAAGAAAAATCGGCGCGCCATCTCACCACCGGCTGCTGAGCATAGCAACACCGGCAAGTCCGGCGGCCAGCAGGTCGCGAGCTCGGCAATTACGTCGCCCACAGCTGTGCCCCCGGTCGTTCCGGACCAAGCAGCATTAACTGCGGAGCTCGCTGCGCAGGAAAATCATTCA
The DNA here is from genome assembly GCA_012977825.3 of Pteromalus puparum. Lineage (NCBI taxonomy): Eukaryota > Metazoa > Arthropoda > Insecta > Hymenoptera > Pteromalidae > Pteromalus > Pteromalus puparum. The sequence goes on along the minus strand of CM053172.1, from coordinate 18,794,780 downwards.
GCACAGTCGAAAGCAGACCAAACGTATGGGTACCTGGATCTTCCATCGGCAGCTGCACCGGACAGCACCCGGCTGAGCGCCACCGAAGGTCAGAGCAGGGCAAGCGCCGATGGCAATGAGTCGCTGCATGCCACACCGCAATCACATAGCAGGGCAGCATCAGCGATAAATAACTGCAGCGCCAGCAGCGATAATGCAACATCGTCCGACGACGAGCGCACTGCAGCTGCTAGAGAGGCTGCTGTTAAAAATGACAGATTAAAGCGCTACACAGTAGCAAGAGCGAGACCTCCTCGCGAAAAGCCGCCGTGGGCATGCCCGGACGGTCAAGAGCCCCCAGCTTTCGTTCACTTGCAGAGCTACAACGAACATCCCTTTCGCTTCGAGGAAAACCTAGTTTACCTGGTTTCGGCCGACGGAGTTTTGTGCACCGAAATTCAGGAAGCTCTATGCGAAAGAGGATATATAAACCCACTCGATTTGACTGAAAACGAGTTCAAATTGGGCGAGGTAAATGTTACGGCCTGCAGGAATTTTAAGCTGTTCGGGGTATATATCAAAAATCACTTCGAAGATCGGCCGCTTCGCGCCGACTTGCGGAGATGTCTAAAAACCTTAAAAAACCTTATATTAAAGGAAAATATCCGCAGCATAGCCCTGATTAGAGATCTGGCGATGCTCACGGTATCCGAGTGGACAAACTTCGTCGAGTTATTCGACAATATTTTTGCCGGAGTTGCATTAATTGCAATTCTGTACAAAAATAATTTGCCAGTCCCCCCAGTTTCTGAGCGCTTTAATCTCATTAAAGAGTATCACGAGGCAACAATGGGAGGGCATCGGGGCAGAAATAAAACATACAGCAAAATCGCCAATGATTTTTATTGGCGAAATATGCGCCCCGATGTAAAGCAATTTGTCGCTCGCTGCCCAACGTGCCAGAGCAATAAGCTGGTCCGAATAAAAACTCGGCTACCCATGCTTATTAGCAACACGCCATCGATGCCGTTTGCCCATATTGCCATAGATTTCTATGGACCGTTGGAACGTTCCAAACACGGGAACAGATATATTTTGTCGGTGCAGGATATGCTCACAAAATATATAGTTCTAACGCCAGCAAGGCATGCGAATGCGGACGAGGTCGCGCGAATTCTCACTGAGAAAATTATTTGTGTTTTTGGACCACCTGCCGCATTGGTCTCGGACCAAGGTAGCCATTTCCAAAATAAAATCCTCGAGGAATTCGCCAGGATCTTCAAAATAAATAAATTCTGCACTACGGCATATCATCCGCAGGCAAACGGTTCGATCGAGCGTATGCACCATACGCTGACCGAATACCTGCGGAAGTACGTAAAACGTGCCGATACTTGGGATGAATGGACGGCCGTGTGCCAGCATGCATACAACTGTACCGAGCACGAGAGCACTCGGTACTCGCCGCACGAGCTGCTCTTCGGCTTCAAGCCAAGAACGCCATCCAGCTTCCCCCGAGTCAGCGACGATATGTCATATAACAATTATTTGACCGAGATAACAAACAATCTCACGGCCCTGCAAACGACAGCGGCCATGAACTTGGTGCAATCCAAGTATCGGTCAAAACACTACTACGATCGTAAATTAAACTCGAAGCATTTTCGGGAAGGCGAAATCGTCTTTCTGATAAATGAGCCCAAGAAAAACAAATACATCAAAGAATACCGCGGGCCCTTCGAGATAATTGCGATCAACCGCAAGACTAATAACGTGACGTTGCAAAACGACGAGATAACAAAAGTCGTGCACGTCAACAAAATCGAACGGCCGAGCGAGCTAGCAAGAAACGCAGACTCTTCGGATTCCGACCGTGCAAGTTAGGACGTTTTTTTTCCTGTTTTTTTTGCGCGCCCCCGGGCGTAGCGCAAAAAAAACAACGCCCTAACCTCTATGTTTAAAAATAAATAAATTAAAAACACTCCCAGCGCATTAAAAGCCAGCTGCTCATTTCAGCAACATAGATTTGCAACCATATAATGTGCTTTTACCATTAATTGCAGGCTATGCGCAGCTTGTGTGCTAGGGATCCAGGAAACTCCCCAGGTCCACAGCCCAGGGCGTTTCGTGCAGGAATTGAAACAGAACCTGGGGTTGATCACTGAGAAGATTGCACCCCTCTCGACATCCAGTACTAACTGGAAGTTAATAGAGAAAATCGACCTAAACGAATTCTTCCAAGCGAGTAAAATTTTGGTCAATCGCCGCTCGAGCATGCGATCCGCGTTGCGATGCCGCCGGGTTGATCAAAGAAGCCGAATCCGCCACCGCGCAGGCCGAACGCGTCATAAAATTGATACAAACGGACAGCAGCGGGCACCAGTCCCCGCGCGAGCGTCGCGCCATACTACCCTTTATCGGCTCATTCCATAAGTGGCTATACGGTACACTAACGGAAGCCGATGAAGCCGAGATTCAGGCGACAGTGCGAAGAATCGCGGAAGATACTCGTCTGACAGCCGCGTTATTGGCGAATCAAACCGAAATAGTCGAACACGAATTATCGCACCTGAAAGAGAGGATGCGCAAACTCGAATCATTTGCAGTAGTACTGGCAAATAGTTCGGCCAAAAACCTTGCCAACATTAATAGCCTGGGTGTCGAAATGAACATTAAGACAACTTTGTTGCAGTTCAAAGCCGACACCGAGCTGATTAATACAGCAATACTATTTGCAGTCAAGGGCCTGATTCACCCAAAAATCCTAGCGCCGGAGACGATTGCCCAAGCGGCGAAGTCGGTAGAGGATTCACTCTCTCACGCAAAATTCCCGTTATCTCCGGGCAATTTTTCCGTCATTCCGATAATGGAAATATCGAGAGTGGCAATCCTATTCTCCAACGGATGTCTAATCTATCACATTGCGATACCACTGGTAGATGTTGAGGAATTTAACCTCTTTAAGGCATCTCCGATACCCACAGTACAGAGCATCCTTAATAGTGCTTACACGGCCGCTTACATATGGCCAGTGCACACTTATTTCGCAATAAGCACGTCAAACCTCACCTACCTGCCGATCCCTGCAGAAGAAGTGCACAAATTGCGCAAATTACAGGACACTCTGATTGTGGTCAACCCGGAACCAGTGCGCGAGATCGGCGATAGTGTATCGTGCGAGATCAAAGTCGCCGCGGGCCTTAAGATAGAAAGCCCAGAGGTATGTGACATCCGCCTAAAAAGATTACGCGAATCATTCTGGCTGCGCCTACACCGAGCTAACACTTGGGTGTATTCAGCCAGAGAGCGGGAAAATATTTATATTCAGTGCTCAAAAAAGGAGCTTGTCACCGCTCAGATAAGCGGCGCAGGAATCCTCGAGCTCCGCGAGGGGTGCGCAGCGCACACGGCGAGTGCGCGCCTGATCGCCTCTCACGTAATTACAAAGCAGCTAGAGACGCTATCTCTTGGCGCTTTGCAATTCAACATGTCCAAAATATGGGCACATTTAAACGAGTCTGCCGCCGCAGCGGCAGATCTCAAGCAAGCCATCGATATTGGCACCGAGCATCGCGCCGATAACGCGCACGGCTCGGACCTCGACAACTTAAAAGCAGGCGAGAGCTTGCGCGAGATTACGGCAAGAGCACGTGACATTGCCCACAGAAAGAAGACGGAGTTCGAACTCAAGGACCTGAGCGGATACACCGGCATTTTGAGCTGGGTATCCTGGTCCTCGTTGAGCATCGTACTCACCTGCGTCGTCGCAGTATGGTGCTTCATGCGCTACCGCGCTCAGCAACCCATGCGCGACCTTGCGCGTCAGCAGCGCGACCTCATGCAGTTGGAGGCCGCGCGCAGCTTTGTACAGCTGTCAGCCAGTAGGAGGGCTGGCGAGGCACGCTCCTTGCATAATAACGGTAATTAAAACAAAATACCTGTAAGCACTAGCACGGCGCAGCATCGATCACGATCTGCTATAGTGCGTGCAGGCCGCTGCTCTCGGCGGCCGAGAGCTGCCGCCCTCTGTCAATCATACGATTGAATTTCCTCCCAGATTTAACGGCCCTGCGCTTACACACATCTATAGGCATATATAATTTCACTACATCTACACCTAAGTTCAAATATATAAAATTCTACTACGTTTACACGCTAATTTCAACGACATTCTTATATAATTTTGCTACATTTACGCGTTAAGTTCGCTCGAACAGTTATTCGTGAGCCGATGACGCGTACCTCTCGCCATAACAATAACGATTCGCGCGTACAATCAAGAGCTACAAAGTAGCGTTGTAGCGGGTTCTTGTATGAATTTTAAAAGAAAGAAAGCTCCGAAATAGCCAAGCTGCCTCAACGGCAGGAAAAACAATCTAAAAATATGTATCGTATTATTATGCGCGCATGCTGTGATGCATCAAGCACCAGCTAGCAATTTTTTCCTTTAATCATAATATATTTACGTTATTCAAAATAATAGTATAACAATTAATAAATTGATGGTAAAAAAAACAAAACAAAAAAACAAAAAAAAGCATGCGCAAGTACGCAGATTATATAAAAATATAGCATTATAATATAACTTTGTATATGCGAAGCCTGCACGCAAAAGAAAGTGCACGGATCGCAATAAAAGCTTTCAAATATTCCTGTTATACGTAGAATTAAGGAAAACTATGCATATTTTGTATGTTTTTATATTAGCCATAAGACAATAAAAATGTAGTATGAGCTCTATCTCTACAAAACTGTGAGGCAGCAGCGGCTGTCAATTATTAACATCCGCGCCATCTCACATATACACACACACAAACATTCGAATATTCAAAAACTGACTATTACGGAAGTCAGCAATTGGAAAAGAATCCAATGCGCATCTAACGCGCGTGCATAGGCACTGGCATCCCGAAATTGTAAAAATAATAAAATTGTGGAAAAAATTAAAATCATAGAATTACAAAACTGTAAATATTTTGAGTTGACAAATTGTAAAAGAGAAAGAAAATACAAGCACACAAACATACACACACTCTCAGGCACGGAGCGCGCAACAGCGCGCCCCGATGCATCACACACTTTAGCAATGCACGCACGGCTCCGCCGGCGACCCTGTTTTTTTTCAAGGGCGCCGAGGACGTCGCCCGCGCGCCCAAGGGCGTGTAACGGAGGAGCCCTAGGCTTCTCCGGTGGCGGCAGCCGACGATGCTCCTGCATCGTCAGCAGGGAACGCCGTCGCCTGCGTTTCTCACGCCCAGAGGTGCAGCGTATGCACTTCTGAGTGTGTGACCGCTCGCCGTCGCCTAGTCGCGGCAACGGCGTAGCGGGCAGTCTACCGGCGACCACGACTAAGAGAAGAGCTCAAGCTTCGAATAAAGCTCGAACAGCATCTCTTGTCTTTTTCCTTCTCCGTGTCCGGAGAGCACCCTCGACCACCCGCCGTCCGTAACAATGGTTTCTAATCAAACCTTGCAGAAACGTTTCTCAAACGTTTTGTGCTATCTGCGGTATAACCTAACAAAGAACTGATTTATACATTTTGGAACCGATTAACTAAAATAAAACGTGTTAAAAAAAGTTTCAACATTAAAAATTGCAGAAAAAATGTCTCTATTAGTACTCCCGAACGCATTTGTACTTTTTGCTGAAACTTTACAGGTTCATCGAGTATAACCTAACAAAGAACTGATTAGATTTTAAAGCCGTTTTATTGACGTAAAGTGTTTCTTTTCTAAGCTCTTAGTAAACAATAAACATTTAATATTTGGATAGAAATGGTTACCACGATCATTCTCGAACGCACTCGTATTTTTCACTGAAACTTTACAGATATATCAAGTTTATCCTAACAAAAAACTGATCAGATTTTTTAGCTGATTAACGAAAATAGCAACTTTAAAATCATCCGTAGTTTTTTGAATTGCTTCAATCAGAGCTCTCGATTCACAAAAACTAATCAATCAGGTTGCATCATTTTTTTTTTATTTATTTAAGGTTGCATCATTTCAAAAATGTTCCGCAAAAATACCTTACCGCCAAGTGTGTACATGAGTGCGTCGTTGGCTCAGTGGTAAGGCACGCGCCTTGAGATCTCGGAGATGCTGGGTCAAATCACCTTCGTCGCTTTACTTTTGTGCAATTGAGTTCCCAAAAACCTCGTTACAATATATATTTTGATTCACGCATTCTAAAATTTATGAGCATGGTAGTCATAAACAATGCTAGCCTGATAGAAAAATGCCTATTTAAAATGGCCGTGAAGGCAGAAACTGGCTAAGTAAAATATAAAAAAACTAGACATTTTAAATTCCTTAAAAGTAGCGATATCTTGTGCATTTTTAATAGGTGAGAATTATATTTTATGAAAGTATCAATAAATCAATTAGTTTTTTGGATGCAAGATACACAATTATTAATATTTAGGCATAAACTGAATAATTTTTATAATTTAAACATATGGCGAAGTTCCTAGGGCTCATGTGGAAGAACGTCTGCGTGGCTTGGTTGGTTAAGGCGCACGACCGTATTTATTTGATCTCGTGCAGGGCGTGGGTTCAAATCCCCGGTCAGACAGAATTTTTTCTGATGCAAATAATTATTCTATACTTTACTTTGATTTATTAAAGAAAAACGCTTCTTTTAATCATCACATCTCTTGGAGAAAGCATACTGTAAATGAAGTTGGCAGCGGTTCTGCCTTGGCAGAAAGTCACGCTCAGCAATCACTTACTGAGTGTAGAGAGATCTATTCTAAAAAATAAGAATTTGTGTTAGAGAAATTTTTACAATGACAAGACTGGAAAAGAGAGAAATAAAATTTACTTATAAGGTTAGATGAGTCTTGGCTTCTTTCCAAAGTTGACTGTTCTCGATCTTTTCGATTGTTCGAATGTGCTTCAAGTCGTGCTGTGTCCGTTGATATAGCGAATTCCACACCACAATTTCTGCCCCTTCCATAGCCTCTTATCATCACTAACATGAAACCACTGATTATTCTGTCACAATGGAGTGAACCACCTGGATCTCTTAATCGGCCACCCTTTACACCTAGATGCTGTCCTCGTATGTTTTATTTTTCTAGACACCAAAAACCACGGTGCGCCCCACCTAGACGTCGCCTTCGGCACCCCTGTATACCAAAACACAGCTCTCAAATGTTTTTTATACCTAGACACCAAAAACTGCGGTGCAAACTACCTAGACATCGTTATCGGTCACCCTATACACCTAGACATCGTCCTTGAATGATTTCTACACCCATAGTCCCGCTGGTCTGTATATGTGTGATCACATCAGTTATCTTACTGGACTGTATAAGTATGTGGGAAAGCAATATGCGCGGCTAAATTCACGGTCTTAACACTACCCGTGTGCGGCTGTCTGAACATTGTTGGGCTGAAGAAAATCCCGAAACGGATTTGAGCATTTTTGTTGAGTCCTACTCGCTTATTGTAAAAAAAGCTGCTTTCTTGCCAATATATCGATTAGAAATGATAGTATAAGCATACAAAAATGATTATACGCCAAAAAAGTTCAAATACAATAATGTAAATATTTGTTATTATTGAATTGAAAATTCGAGAACCCAATACAGAAGTAAATAGTGTTGCAGTCGCCACAGGCTTCTCAAACTCGCCTTCGTGGCGCTACCGTGCCACTTGATGAATGCTCAACGAACATTATTTACTCCTCAAAAATATTGTTCATGATCTCTGATTAATAGTAAAAGTTTATTAAATACAAAAAATGTATCTCAACCTCAAAAAATAAGTCAAATTAGCTTTAGTATGAATGATTACATGTATTTCTAATTAAAAAAAAACTAAAAGTCCATCAACCTCTTAAATTTGGACATAATGATTCATTAAACTAAGCACTACGCTGCTTTGCTTTAAATTTTTTATTGTAATTTTTATTTAGAAAGCTATAACCACTACAAAAACCACGTTTTTAGCTACAGCTGCCCCTTATGGAAATGTAGTAAGATTGAAAAAAAAAAGATTGCAAAAATGGTCGACAACTAAACTCAATGTAAACTATTGGGTGCAAATCACCCATCTTCTTTACTTGGGTTATCGAATTAAGTGGTTATGGTTTACTATATTGTCGGTTCCTACAAAGACTAGCAGAACTCAAGAAAGGCCTATTTTCATTTGCCATTTTTCTAGCATTAGAGTAAATAAATTTTTCCAGGACCTGATAAACTTGAAGTATACAAATTATATGTCAAGTTTATGATGTCCTAGATAAATTAATTTACTTTAATGCTCTAAAAATGGCGAGTGAAAATAGACCTTTTTTGAGTTGTGCTAGTCTTTGTAGGAACCAATGATATACTAACCTTCATATCTAATTTTGAATACATCTGATTTTAAATCTTATTTACTTAAAATCACATTTTTACCATTGATCGTATATGATACACCTACCTATATCCATACTTTGAAAAATCCAGTCTTTGAAAAAAGAGCACTATGCTCTATAAGTGTTAAAAATGCTGCTCAAGAATGAATAAATAGCCATCAAAAGAATTTCACCAAATATTGTTAAATTCCATCATAGATACTGATAAGTTCACATTATTTGGCTGTAAATGCAGCTTCATAAAGATCAAATTAGAACTCTTAAGTGGCATTATTCAAGGAAAGAAATGCCTTACGAACTAAGCAAAAAACTTCTCGAATGACAACACTTAATCTATAAGGTTACAAAAAAATATTAATGTTATTTATATGCTTGTGCTTGCATGGAGAAACTTCCAGTGTTAACCGAGTTTTCTCATATATTTATTCCATATTGAATGAACAGAATTTTAAAAATTAGAAAAATAATAAAATTTTTATATAAATACTTATTTTGAATTTAAATATTTCTAATTTTACGTACAGTATTATATGTACAGTATTCAAATAATTAAAACTTAAAAACACTAATTTCACTAATAGGTAATAACCTATTAGTGAAATTAGTGTTTTTAAGTTTTAATTATTTGAAATAATATAGATTGATCAAGTTACAAAATATAAAAACATGTTTTTCTATTCATAAGGAAAACATATTTTTTATACCTTAATGAAGTAAATTCTTGCAGACCTATTGATCCTCCAATAATAAATATAACAAATGGTATGGCATATCTTAAGTGTTTATTATAAATGGACCAATAACTCGTTTTCTAAAATTAAAAAATATGACAATGACAAATATTTATTTTAAGTGAGTATCAACTAAAACGATTATAATTAATTACATTTAAACTTTACCATAATTAATAACTAATTATTACAATCTAAAATAGTTATCAGTGAAACACCGGCACTGCAGCCACTGATGCAGGGCTTCGAGGATTTGAAAGTGGTACTCATCGGCTAACTTCATCGTGCCAAAATTATTTTGGTACAATACGGCTATTTTCACACTGTAGAACTTGTCCAAGTCGGGCGAGACCGAGCCAGCCAGCAGGGAGTAAAGGGCCCTTTTCATGCGCACGCTGAAACGCCAAAACGCGGAATACAGTAGTGACAGAGATTAGTAGTGATGTATCTGGTTTTTCGCGCGTTCCAGATATGTTAGTATACGTGTGTTCGTTTATACGTCCCGAGGAATTAGTGAATTTTCAATTTAAAGTGACGCGAATTGGGAGGAGGATTTATCAAGGAAATAAATCTTTACACAATTATTTTAAGTTCAACTCAAAATGAATATGTATTGTAACTAAGTTCTACAAATCGGAGTTACAGTAACTATCACGTAGAAAGCTAACAGCGGTCTGCTCTCCCCCGCATTACTCCTCGCAGCTTTCCGCCGTCCACTTTTCGTGGAGAAGGAAAGCCTGAGCTCTTATTGGCTAAAGAAAATAGAAGAAAGCCAATCGCTTGAGCTTTCCCCTTCAAGAAAAATACTCGGCTCCAACCGTCGCTTGGTCGTGGCTGGTCAACACATGTAGTGTTAGAAAAAAAGGGTCCATTGTTCTAATATGCTACGCTAGAGCGTCTGAGAGCTATGAATTTATGGCTTTACAAGAGCTTCGGAGAAAGCGAGATTTATGTATTTACTCTTACTCGCATTCCATATTCAAACATTCTCCGTACGCACTTTCTTCTCTGGTGACAACATTTACTTTATATTACTATACTTTACATTTGATTAAATATCCCGCGTATTCAATTAAAATATGGCGTCGTTACGCGACAGTAGAGAGATTGCCGATGCCATGTTAAAAAAGCGTGCCATATTCGATCATGACACCACCATGCGGCGCTCGACCGAACTATACGCATCTAGCAAGCCCCGCCCACTCCGTTTACCCGTCGTCTGCGAAATCGAGCGCGCGCGGCAGATTGACGAGTACTGGGGTTCAAATCTCGGTCACGGAAGATTTTTTTTTGGTTGTTTTGCTTATTGCCTTTTCATCTACCTGTTCAAAATAATAATTATAGCAAATGTAAAATGTTATATTATTTGTTGTTAATAATTTAATGCAAATAATTGAAACTTTTTAATAACTTGGATGTTCAGAAAAATCCAAATTAATTTACTTTATTTAAAAAAAAGGGTTCATAATTTTAAATTCAATAAAAAAAAATTGCTTGTTATTTTCTTAATAAAAATATAAACAGTTTTCCCTCACCACTTTGCGGTACTGTTTAGGCGCGTTGATTTTGCTTCCTCGTAGAGGAAGCTTAGCTTTGTCGATAATAAATGTTCAGTTTCGGCTAAAACTTCATAAAAAAATGTTTTAATATGTTTGAAGTTCGATTACGTGTTTTTAGAAAATGTCCTGATGGGTGTGTGTGTGCGTGTGTGGGTGGGTGCGTGTGTGTATGTATAAGTAGTATATGTAACAAATAAGGGCAAGATGGCGGCCGAAGTAGAGGGGAATCGACTACCTGAGTGTACAAATATAGGCACAATGGCGCCGAAAAGTAGAGGGGGCAATACCTCCTAAGCGTACAAAATAGGACTAATATGGCTGGCGAAAAAAGAGGAGAGGGGTATGCTTCTGCCAAGCGTACAAATATGAGGACTAATATGGCTGGCCGAAAAAAGAGGAGAGGGGTATATCTCCTGCCAGGCGTACAAATATAGGACGCAATATGGCCGCTGTTGTGTGTACAGCTTACGGGGGCTGTGTGAGGTTAGGATAAACATCGGCGCGCCGCTGGGGTGTACAGCTGACGGATATGTAAGGTATAGGATAAACATGGCCGTCTTAGTAGTTGGCGTCTGAACCTCTCCCTCCCCTACTACGCGGACAATGTGAGTAGTTGCAGTGTCTATATGCATAGAGAAAACTACTCTCCCCTTTAAACGTTGACGTTGTATAGTGTGCGTGTATGAAAAGTCTCTCTAATACGTCGTTAAGACAGTATTCTTTACCTCGTATGAATGTATAATAATAGCCGTATTAGAGGGAATGGGTGTATTTGTTAAGAATAA
>CM053172.1:18724895-18773277 GCA_012977825.3 Pteromalus puparum | reverse complement strand
AGCAGGTCCAAAAATATCGCGCACTGAACGGGTTTTCTTCTTAATATTACGTGTCTTTCTCTTTTTACTTGATTTTTTGATAATTTTCTTTGTTTTCTTGGGTTTTGTTTTACGTGTTGTGTGCTTTCTACGCCTGCTAACCTTCGACTGACGCTTACGGCGTTGTTGTCGACTTTTATAACCAGAGCCCTCCATAAGACTTTCTATTTTTTCTTCTGCTTTTCTTTTCAAATTTAGACCTGATTCACGGGCTCTAGATCGTAGAGCTTGCTTAAATGAGGATTTATTTTCACTTACATCATCTATTATATGCATTCCTGCTCTGAGTGCTTCTTTTCCTACAGCGCGTGCACCTCGTTTCAGAAATGGCAGTGCCCTACGAAAGAGACCGCCCAGAAAACTACCTATACCGCCATGACCCTTCTGATATGGTGTTCCTGCATATACATGCTCGACACCACCACCACTCCCTACTTGTGACTCATAATAATGATCGTAATGACTCATGCTGAATAAAGCTATGTTGATTGTCTGAAATGAAGCGTCACCGTCGACGTTCCACACTCAAATGGTATAACATGACCAAGATGATCTCTTATATCTATCGTAATGGTTCGAAAACTATTCCTTATCAAAGGTACATAGTTCACAGGCGTAAAAGTTTGATACTGATTAGAGGCAAATACATAATCCTTGTAACTCACAGGTGCAATACGCAGTAGAGCTGCTTGTACATCACCGACGATTGTTGGTTCACATACATCTGTATAAATATACAATTGTCTAGGGAGTGCATTCAAAATACTAGCAGGACGCGTTGCTATAGCAGGATTATTGTCTACTTTTATGCGTCCAGAAACTTCAGCAAAGCCTAGTATATCTAAGGCAGCACGACTCAGTTGCACCGAATGTTCAAAATTACAAAGTTCAGTATCACAAGCACGCTCGGCAAAAACGTAGGTGTTGTTATGTTCAACTGAGAATCTAAAAAATATATGTGTATTGTTTACTAATAAAATATCATTCAAATGGTCTAAAAATTCCATAAAGTTATTATAAACACCATAGGGAATAGATGCTGTTACTTCTGTGTTATGAACTGGCTGGTCACCTAATATATCTCTATGTATAGCTGCTATGGTTGAAAACATTGTTACGTCTCTATCTTCTTTTCTTAAATGTAAAAATGAACGTGGGAAGTGTATTTCAGAAATTCCAACCTCCCATGAACCGTGTAAATTAATTTCTTGAGGCAGTTTCGTGACATAACATGCTGTAGTGTTCTCTGGATATACTTTCATACTACTATTACTCGGTAAAATCATATAAAACTGATTTTTTGACATTTTGTTTAGACTTTTTTTATATTTGAGGCAGATATCCAAGAATTAAATTTACTCGGGTAACCAACCCAGCTAACAAAATATTTTTTCTTTTTACCTTTACCACTTGTTTTGAGAATTTTATCTATTTTGTATTCTGTATTTGCTAAATCTTTTTCTATGACAGAAAGTTCTTCCTCGTAAAATATACCGTCTATAAGTTCACCGTTTAAATCTTCGAGTTCGTAAACTGACGGTTTTCTATGTTTTAATACTTTGATAATTTTAAAAATTTCCTCTGACCAGTTGGCCTCATAGCCTTTCTCGAAGGTGCCTTTAGTCTTGCTTATGCGTACTAGGTTCCCAACTGAGTACTTGGGCTTCCTCTCCTGTGTTTTATACCGAAGATCCATGTTTCGTTTAGCCTGTTGTGCATTATATATAGTAACGGTTGCTGGCGCCATCTTGATTGTGGAGTGTCTAGAATTATTGTAACCATGAACCAAATCTTGCAGAATATCAACGTAGCGTTTTGTATTTTTATGTGTAAAGTAACGCCACATTCGTTCTTTTAAAGTACGATTAAATCTTTCAACAATGGCTGCTTTAACGTCTGGATTTCTAGTTACCCTGTGGATGATATTTTTTGATTTTAAGAAAGTTTGCATTTCACGGCCTAAAAATTCGCCACCTTTATCAGTTTGAAATATTAACGGTGTTCTATTATTACTTCTTTCAAGAATTTTTTTAAACGACTCTGTAACAGCTAAACAAGTTTTGTCTTTAATAGGTTCAACGAAAGCAAATTTACTTAGAACGTCAATAACTACTAGTAAATATGAGAAATCATCGTTATAAGTTTTTAGAGACGTAAGCTCAATAAGATCACCCTCCCATACAGAATCCATGGTCTGTACATTATAATGAAGTCTTTGAAATTTGCGGTGTACTGGCTTATGTAATGTGTAAGTATCTTGAGCCCTTAGCCATTTGTAAATATTATTTTTATCTACTTTATTTTTTATTTTATTAACAAGACGATAGGCTCCTGCGTAACCTGCTTCATCTTTTGGGTTATAATAAATTTTTTCAAAAAACTGATTATCTTTATCCATATTTATTTATTTATTTATTTATCTTACAAATTACATAGAAAGCTTTAACCATCCACCCGTTTGTATATTACCACTACTGTTTTTGCTATTGTTTCTTCTAATTCTTTTATTTCGTACTCTGTATGAATTATCGTCGTCGTCGTAGTCGTAGTGGTTTGCGTTTTCAGCGTTTATTATCGTTGAAGCATCCGTGTATGAACTATTATTCAAAGATACAGATTTACTAGCTGTTTTTCTATTAGTTATAGGTGTCGAGGTGTAGGGTGATTTTTGAAGAGTCCCTTGTTTAGATAAAAAACTACTGTTGTTACCTCTCGAATAAGGTACAGAGAGAGGTGTAAATTTTTGGCCTTCTTTATATAATTCAGTGTTTCCAATAAATTCCAAAGGCATCCCAACATCGAGTAATAACCAAGCGAAATGTTCACGTCCGGTAGCCCGCACTCCTTTTCTACTACGTACAGCATCGTTTATAAGATCTATGATATTTGAATTTTGGACAACAACTCCATCTATTGTTACGGTACCGCGATCATTCCAAGTTAATCTTGAGGCGTTATTGGAGTTTTTCAAAAACTGTAGCATTAACTCGGCTTTATGTCTATAGGTTACTGGCACTGACATAGCAATGGTTGCAGTATCAATACCGTATTCCGGATGTTCTGTTATTTTAACTCCTGATGTATTTGAAGTTTTGGTGCTCTTCTTTAGGTCTTCTACAAAAAATAAATACCTTTGTAAAGCTCGTTTGTATCTTTGCCACTTTTCTCTCTCGTCTTTTTCAGAAGAATTTAAAATTTCACTCATTTCAAAATCCAGTCTTGATAAATGATTACCCGGGGTTTGTACACTACTTAAGGCCGCCGAGATCTCATTTTTGTTTAGAACCTCACCGTCGTTTAGCTGTTGTTGCTGCTGCTGCTGTTGCTGTAGTTTAGTTATACTGTCATGTGGTACTAACACCATTTTACGGGCGTGCTGCATTTTTCACTGTCTACTAGGTATTAGTGCCGAAATAATTGTACCTATAACAGGCGCTAGTAATGCTCCTATAAAGCCGTCTCCTTTTTGAACAATTAAACGTTTTTTATTTTTCCAGCTTTTCGTCTTTTTATCTGATAAACGGCGTAAAACTGTTTTGTATTTTTTTAACTTAACTTTTTGTGTTGTATTTAAAGGTACGTTACCTTTCAAGGTGTTTAAAGCGCATTCGCATATACCTTTAACTAGTTTTCGATTCGCTTTTTTTAGTACGGCTTTACGTTGTTCTTTACTCAAGTGATAAAGAGCATGCAACGTATTTGCCGTCTTAGCATCGAGTGATGCCCTAGATGTTGATGGTGCCATTATATACGTAAGACTGGTAGATCCGTTTCATTTGCGTTTCGTTTTATATTACGCGGTACATAAACATATTGATGTGTGTCATCAGGAAAAATACAAGTACGCACTCTGCACGTTTCGGGCGTGCTTTGTTTTAAATCCAATAACAGGTAACCGTGTGGTACCGATGTTGCGTCAAAATAAGCTTCTTGTAAAAATTTTGAATTTTCAGGATAAACCTGACGGGCCATATGCTGGATTTGAGCTCGATCTCTTGGATTTTTGAAAATAACAATATAGTTAGCATTTAGCGAAATATCTCTTTGTTTTGGTCCTTGATGAAATAAATTCTGTGAGATTAAAATGCAAGATAAATTTCTGTGATGAGAGCCTTTTGTAAAAAGATCACAAATTGTATTATTGGATGATTCGCGCATAAGATCGTCAATAACTATTAATTTTGGTCTAGAATCTGACGCAAAGTCCTCATCCTGGGGAAGTCCTTCATGGAACTCTACGTCTTTACCGTATTCTAAATAACCGTCTTGCCATTCTGAATAATAAAACATTTTACGCGCAAAAGGAGTGTCCGACATAGCTTCCAAATTTCGAAAAAAGCGTTTGACAAAGTATGTTTTTCCACAACCTGTTGGACCACATATCATAGATGTCCACGGATGTTTCCATGGTAAACTCATTTTTACTGACGGTAAAAAGCTTATTTGATGGGCTGCCGACGCGCGCGGTCACACGTTAGCTAATACCCCAGCTAATATACAAGTTAACACCGCGGAGGTTATGAGCGTAATGACCGCGTTCGTTTAGCTTATTTAATCTTATAAGCTAGTCAGTGAATAGGGCTAATTGTTTGTTTAATTCAATAACATACTAAAATCATTATTATTTTATTTATTTATTTGTTTATTAAGCATAAACTTATATTAAAAAAACTGTCTTTTCCGAAAAGGTAAAATTATTTTCTCGTATGAAAAATCATCGCAGTACATATACATATATCTTAAATTTTTTGTCACGTGAACGGGACATTGTGGATTATCAGTTAAACCGTATGTTTTCTCAACGTTAGAAACCATACAATTGATTGAAATTATATCAAATTTCTCAATTGAATTTAACAAATGGCTAATGGGTTCATTTTTGTAAGAATAAATACAATAGCGTTTATCAAAAATTTCGCCATCCACTTGAAAGTTACAGTTATGTTGTACATATTTACACTGGTATGAAAATAGAATTTTAGTGAATAATGATAAGTGTTTCAATAGACTCAACATATTTTCATAATCTTTTTTCTGATTCTTCTTTAAAAATAAGAGTGTCTGTAGTGAACGATGCCATGCTAGACCGAGCAATGATTGCTTGTATTCAGGATAAAAAGAACATGAAGGTACATTACAGTTTACAATCTCATCCAAGAATTTTTTTTCGGGCTCTGGAAAGGGAAACAAAATAAAATAAATTAGACACTTGAATATTGGTTAAATCTTTTAAACTTTATTCAATAATATTATTAAGTATCAAAATAATGTGTACGAAGAGTCACACCGTCGTCATTATGCATTATCATATACCTATTACTAGCTACATGTAGTGGACATCGGGTGTTTTCTGTGTAATTGGGGTAATCAAATAAGTTGTCGACCGAAAATTGAAGAGTTGTTTTAGCATTAGAAACAGCGCAAACAGATACGTGTAACGACCCAAACTGCCATTACTATCCCTTGCATAAAAGGAGTTTGGAGGGTATTGCTTGGAGAAGCGCTATAGAGCATTTATCTAGACTTAAAATAAATAAAAGCGTTGTTTTAATGAATATTTTAATGCTTTATATGCATATTCTCGAGTATGTTACTTAAAATTTAGTGTACAAATGACGTATACAGAACAACGTGAGTGGTGTATTATATGCGAGCATTTATGCTGTGATGCCGAAGATTGCCCTCGAACTGTAAAAACTGTTACTTACGAGGGAATCAGTTATTTGTATGGTGTGAGAGCTGAAATTTTATTACTTATGATAAAGCAGTCTAATGTATTGACTCCCCGCGAAAAAATGATTGTATGCGATTCACATGTGAGATACATGTTAGCTACATATTCTTGAATACGTGTGGCTAACATGCAAATTATGACCGAAATCTACATGTAGAACTTTCATTCACAAACATGTTTTGGGATGTTTCTGACATGAATAAAAATGGTATAGTTAACATGTATCTTACGCGTAGGACACGTGCAACTAATTTTAATACTGGTTCTGATTTTATTCAACTTAATAAAATACATGAAAAAAAAATGGATTATTTTTTTTTGTTTGAACTATCTTTTCTCTCTCTTCTTCTCGTGCTCATATGATTTGTCTCTTATACGTTCTTCATGCGTACTTTTTCCTCTTCATAAGATCTATCTCTTCTCTTTTTCCATCTTTTCTATCGTTCTCAGCTTTGTTATGATTTTCTGTTCTCTATACTTTCTCTTTCTCTTCTTGTTCTCGACGTTGCTTCCTTCTAACTTTCGCTTTTTTCTTTCGATAGATCTATCCCGTACTCTTGCTTGCTTCTTTACGTCCTTCTTTATCTTTTCTGCTTTGCTTTCTCTGTTTTAGATATTTCTCTTCCCTCTTAACGTTCTTCTCTGCTCTTCCTGGCTCTCTCCTTTTCTCATTTCCGATAAATTCTGCTCTATCTCTTGCTGCTGCTCTCTCTCTCTCTGCTCTCGTTCGCTCTTTACTGTCTCCTGCTCTGTATTTTCTATCTTCACTATCTCTCGTTCTACCAACATGAGAAGCAAAAGATAAGACAGACGTAAAGAAGCAAGCAAGAGTACGGGATAGATCTATCGAAAGAAAAAAGCGAAAGTTAGAAGGAAGCGAACGTCGAGAACAAGAAGAGAAAGAGATTAAGTATAGAGAACAGAAAAATCATAACAAAGCTGGAACGATAGAAAAGATGGAAAAAGAGAAGAGATAGATCTTATGAAGAGAAAAAAGTACGCATGAAGAACGTATAAGAGACAAATCATATGAGCACGAGAAGAAGAGAGAGAAAAGATAGTTCAAACAAAAAAAAATAATCCATTTTTTTTTCATGTATTTTATTAAGTTGAATAAAAATCAGAACCAGTATTAAAATTAGTTGCACGTGTCCTACGCGTAAGATACATGGTTAACTATACCATTTTTATATTCATGTCAGAAACATCCCAAAACATGTTTGTGAATGAAAGTTCTACATGTAGATTTCGGTCATAATTTGCATGTTAGCCACACGTATTCAAGAATATGTAGCTAACATGTATCTCACATGTGAATCGCATACAATCATTTTTTCGCGGGGAGTCAATACATTAGACTGCTTTATCATAAGTAATAAAATTTCAGCTCTCACACCATACAAATAACTGATTCCCTCGTAAGTAACAGTTTTTACAGTTCGAGGGCAATCTTCGGCATCACAGCATAAATGCTCGCATATAATACACCACTCACGGTGTTCTGTATACGTCATTTGTACACTAAATTTTAAGTAACATACTCGAGAATATGCATATAAAGCATTAAAATATTCATTAAAACCAACGCTTTTATTTATTTTAAGTCTAGATAAATGCTCTATAGCGCTTCTCCAAGCAATACCCTCCAAACTCCTTTTATGCAAGGGATAGTAATGGCAGTTTGGGTCGTTACACGTATCTGTTTGCGCTGTTTCTAATGCTAAAACAAAAAAAAAAGAAATGTACAATGTTCAATACTATATCATATGTTGACATGTAGCTAAAATTAGAGATAGTTTTTTTTGTAATTCTCTCAAACGGTTCTGTAGAAAAAGGGTATTGAAAACACGGTATTCACAGTCTGTTACGTTACAATTCTCAAAGCTATTGATATATAGCTCTATAACAAAATATTTACAACATATTCCAAGATAAAATATTTAACTCAGTTATTTTTACATATTTTTTTAAATCCATAAGGACTAGATGTATTAACACTACTCGAACGTCTTTTCATACTATTTAATTTACATGTTTTTGTTTCATTACACGTAACAACATCATGCATCGCGGTACGTCTAATTGAATTAAAATTATGTATTATTTTATTATCTTTATTCATAACTAATGATTTTATTTTTGAATAATTGATTTTACTATTTGTTGAGTAATTTAAAGTTATACCCTTGACTTTACAGACTTCATGCGTAGTACCATCGGGACATTTTACTATATAAGAATAAAATTTTGGTCCTGCAGTAACAAACGATTCTATATAACTATTCACACCGTAAGTTTCAAGTTCATCTGTCATATCACCTAAGAAACAACCTGTAGGTACTTTGTACTCTCTAGGTGTATTTTTATTTAAATATATACAAGAGTCTGTGTCATAGTACAGTACTCTTTTACCTAGTTTTTCCAAATAACTATATAATTTCAATCTAGCTTGAGCTGTAGTATACGCAGCGATACTAACATTGGTCACGGAAGATGGTTTATAGTTATCGTCTTTGTAAAACCAGTTTATGTAAAATGTTTCCTGGTTGACAGGTAAAACATTTTTTAACTCTCTATCTGTCGACTGTAAAATTTCTATTAATTTAGTCTGGTCATGTACAATTTCGGTTATACCCATATTTTCACGTTGACCAAACTTGCCCCAAAAAGAATTTAAACAAAGCTTAGCTAAAAATCTTAATCCTGGATTTTTAGCTATTTTTTCTCTATCTAATTTTATACCCTCTTTTTGTTCATATTCTAAAATATAAGCCTGCCGTGCCTCTTCGGTATTACAGTCACTCGGGTATCCTGAAGCCTGCTGTTTTAATTTTAAAAAAGTATTTATATAATCTACAAATAACCCAGAATCACCTTTCTCAGGGTTATATTGAACAACTTTGTATTGCCATATTTCATATATAGCAGTGATTTTATAGTCTAAACTTACAGCTTTTTTAAGCTCTTCAGATACCCAAGTGCCTGTAAACTCGCGCTCTTCTAAACGTTCATGCGTACAATCACCTTGCTCCAAGTTTTCGCAACATGTTCTGCAAAGTGGAAACATCAAACGTTTGTGCATCCTTACAGGTAGCACAGGTAGAAATAAATCACGTGGTGGTAGGATTCGACATTTCACTAACCCTTCGACTTTATTTAAGGAATTATCCGAACCGGTCAAGCGCTGACAATCATCACCGACGTAAACTTCAGGATGTCCTATAGGGAATTTACCTGTTTTACAAATGTAAGGGTAAAGGGAGCATATATCAACATAATCTATAGTCTCACCTTCCTGAACTTCGGCTAAATTCACGGTATTTTCTGTTCTACCTCCGTAAAAAGCATCTCGAGGGTTCAGTGTATCTTCCAATAGCATAGGATGGTTATCTATAAATTTTTTTATATCAGGTGAAAAATTCTCTTTTAATTTTTTAAAATCACAACCCCAAATCTCAGTTAATATATAACCGGCCTTAACTATCATACTCGACGTATTTAAGGTTCTGTTATATTTTTCCTCATAACTCATACCCTGAATTGATTTTAAACGATCGATACCCGTTAAGCATTTTGTACACCCGTGATAAAAACAACCGTGGTACTGAAAAACGTACCGTTCACCGGTGTCTGACTCATAGTAACCGTCAACTAAAATATTTTCCGGTAGCCTAACCTCAGCACCTTTACCTGCGTGACGAATGTCGAATCCTGTTTCTTTTTCTTTAAAAAGTAGCCACTCAAGAGATTCGCGCGAGTGAATGTTTTTTTTCCTGTATCCACCTGTAGGGATTATACCTATTACATCGCGTTTTAAAAAGTTTTTACGGTAAACTTTTGAACAGGCGCTAGCAATTGTTGATGCTTCAACAAAAGGACATGTATTACCTACTTCTAAAAAGCTTTTTCTAAAGGCAGAGCATGCTTTTCTGAGAATATCTACATCTGTTTTGCAATATTTCAAAATTTCAGTTTGAAATTTAAAAATATAATTAGATGCACGCATCTCCCTATGCCACGAACGAAATTTCTCTCTCTCCGAAACACTCATGGTATCTGGAGAGAAAAACCTCTCATCGGGTATAGGACCTTCGTAATTAAAATTTTCTTTTTTATTAAATAAATGTGGAAAAGTACCTTTAACGGTATTATCAGAAAAACCAAAAGCTTTTGGTAAATCAGATAATCTCATATGGAAATAATTTAAACTATCTACGAATTTAATACCTGCCCCTATAGTCATAAGCATGATACTCGTACCATTCATTATGACCTTAGGTGTTGTCTTTGTATTTTTGACAAAGTATTTTAAAATAAATTGGGCGTCAAAACTCTTACTATTGTGTGCTATACACACAATTTGTTTGATATTTTTAGGTTTTAACGATTCCACATTTATTATATAATCAATAAATAGTTTTACGGTGTTGGGACCTTTAAACACGACAGTCACGCCACCACCGCAAAACTCACATTGTTGATTCATGTTAGAATCGATACATTTTTCACAACATAACTGTGCTACACCTAAGTTCACGTTATGTTTATGAGAAATTTTATTGAGACCTTCAAACTCCTCTTCTTGAGTAGTTTCAAAGTCATAAAAAAGAAAAGCATGCTTTGGTTTTTCTATGTCTTCGGTATCTACTGCCTTTAAAGTGTTTTCTTGTGTTTTATTTTTAACAACAGGCACATAACATAAATGGTTATACGGTCTCACGCAGTTGCAAGTGGGACAGTATGATTTTCCGCATTCGTGAGCATTTTGCTCAATTGAAATAATATTATTACAGATTTTACACCTTTTCAAAGCAGCGCAGATGCTGACATTTTTTTTTAAAGAATTTACTTTTATGTGTCTATTATAACAGGCCTCACCGTAAAAATTTAACGAGCAATCGCGACATTTTATAATTTCAACATTTTTATTACACATAGGTGAGGCCATGCAACGGTCACACTTGTGTTCGCATTTATGTGTTAATAGCCGATTTAATTTTTTATTACAAAACTGACAATAATGTCGACACGCTGCTAAACCAGTTAAGCTGGTAATAACATCAAAGTGGCCTACATCATTATCGGAATCACCTACTGTGAATAAAATATTTAAAAAACGTTTAGGGATGATATTTTCTGATTTTAAATATTTTAAACCATCGAAAAATAAAGCATCACCAGACCCTAATTGTTCTGGTGTATACACATTAATAATAGACTGATCTATTTTTAAAAAATCTTGAAATTTTTTTATTTCTGGTAAACCACAACCGCGCTCTTCATTAATGTCAACATCTGCGTTTCTAATTAACGCGTCAGCTCTTTCTAATTGTAATTTACGACTGCTTTTACGTATACCCTCCCACTCGCGCCTTAGAGTAGGAGTGTCCTGCTCCTGTTTCAAACTATGAGCTAAAGCGACGACTAAAGCCCTCGGTAAACATTTAGCATCGACGTTGTCTATACAAACTACCGATTTTGCATTTATAAGGTCATAGTTTGAAACTCGACCTTTACCTGTAGGTGGCCTAATACTAACTATCCTTACATGTAATGTTTCGTCGACTTTCAATTCACGCGAGCTTTGGGAAACACGATCTATCATTCTCCATAGATCGCTGAATTGATAGTCTGCTAATAACCTAAAAGTATGTAACGGACCGTTCGGTAAAGAATTACTAGAAATCGTAATTCCTACATAATCAGTCGTTGCACAATTTTGAGTTATGTAGTGAAACAAACACCGCATGCAATGTTCTAAATCATGAGACCTATCGCTAACTAAAATATCTTCTCGTATATTTAAATTAATTTCCCTAGCGTTGGTTTTAAACCTAGGGTAATAATCAAGCTTATCCGAAATAATAGAGAAAAAAAACTCACCATTGTTTTGGATGTTAGCAGCCTCAGGATTTTTATCTAACTCTAACCCCCGCTCTTCTACCTCGTTAACTGCTTGCTCGAGTAGCTCCTCGGGAATCTCCAGGGCCTCCTCCTCCATCTCCTCGTCTTCCTCCGCTTCCTGCTGTAGTTCTGCATCGGTTTCCCTAGCTGCTGATGTACCGTCTGAAGCGTCATCATCTTCAGACTCAGAAGATGGAAACATTACGGAGGAATCATCACTGTCTCTGCTGCTGGCCTCTTGATTCCGCACAACAGTATCCGCAGTATCATAATTAGCAGTGTCAAACGGTTCTAACAACAGCATCGTTGCATCATAATGATCTTCATCATTCAAGCCAAATGACGCATCGGCTGGTAGCGATGCATTCATGGCATCTTGGGCGTCGTTTTCACGTTGAACCTCTGAAAATAAATAAATTGAAATAAATTGAAATAAATAAATTTTAACTACATGAAAAATACAAACTACATGCTTTTTACTATGTAAATTTGTTCATATATTTTAATTTTGTCTTATTATACAGTTTTAAAAAACGTTTCAAACATTATAACAAAACTAAAAATTATAAAAAATAACTAACGAAACATCACAATTTTAAATATTCAGTAAGTTATTTCTCATGATTTTTTTTTTAATTATGTTACAGTTTTTTAAAACGATTTTTTTTTTTAACTGAATAGAAAAACAACAACAAAACTAAAATATATAGCTACAAATTTTGTACAAGGATAATAGTTATAGCTTCAACAATTTACACAAACTTTTATTCAAAAAAATGTAAAAATGAAAATTGCTTTAAGTAAAACTTGTGAAACAATTTACATTTTGAAACGCTCCTATCAATCATAGCATCACTAACAGCCCTAACTCGAGTTCGGACTATCTTGCCCGCGCCCTAATTGCAAGATAGCTGTTTATCAGGCGATATAAAAAAAGGTTATTCCGACGACGACGCACTCCTACGATAATAAGCAACGACACATACACCCAAGGGGAGTGTATGATACTCAAGGCCTACGCAGGAGAACGCCGACTCTAGCGAACCATAGGTTCGGTCGGTCCTCTTCTTAATCCNAGCTGTTTATCAGGCGATATAAAAAAAGGTTATTCCGACGACGACGCACTCCTACGATAATAAGCAACGACACATACACCCAATGGGAGTGTATGATACTCAAGGCCTACGCAGGAGAACGCCGACTCTAGCGAACCATAGGTTCGGTCGGTCCTCTTCTTAATCCCCCAGATAAACTTCACTTATAATTACGTGTTTTGTTCGGCTATAATACTAAAATACTTACGTTCTCTCAGTCTGTTCAATCCCCCAGATAAACTTCACTTATAATTACGTGTTTTGTTCGGCTATAATACTAAAATACTTACGTTCTCTCAGTCTGTTCAATCCTTGTATCAGAGGAATGGCTGACCTGCTGTTTTCGGCTCCTCGCGCTTTGATCTCAGCAGCCACCATCTCCAACAGCTGTAGTTGACCTCTAAATACACCCCTTCTATACAGGAGGCCCAGAAATCCAGTTGAGCTGTTTCTTATAAACTGGACGAACATCTGTGTCACTTTCCTAATCGCGTTCTTCCTCACCGTAGCTATCGTCCGATTTGGATATTCTTCAGCCCGGGGTGACCACCGTCGAGCATTAAGTTTTTCTTCGTACATCTCGTTTCGAGCTGTACGAATTTCCTCGAGACGCTCCTTATCACCACGAGCCTCGATATAGGCATGGTCCAACGCCTTTTTATATACACTAAATACAGACTCCTTATTGAACTCCATGGTTTTGATAGATCACAGCACAACAAACACAACACGAGCAGTGTTTCAAACAACTGACGAACTAGAAATAGCGGAGTAAGCAACTCTCCGGGATTTATATACAGGGTTCAACATCTGACCCCACTTAGAACATTTTTACAACTTCCGATCCCAAACTTCAATAACGACGATGCGTCTTTTGGCTAGCCGTCTGTTATCACAAATCACTTGCCATTAATGCATGCAGACGTAGGTAATAAAACGATTTCAAAAAAAAAAAAACCTTTTGGATAGGTAAAATGGATCGGTAGAAATTAGTAATTTCGTAGACATCTCAGGTAGTTGAAGTACTGTGACAATAAAACGGCGCCAGAAAACGACGCTAGAAAACGGCGCGACAGTCAAGTATTGTTAATGACATGCGTCAGTTTATTGGTTTCAATACCCGATAACTGAGTGAGCAATATAGTCAGTAATGACCAAAGACGCCGTTGTACACTGGGTAGATGATGGCATCACTAAAACGCATACTATTACGGATGCCTAATGTGATATTAATACAGATCTTTGCATGCGTTATACTTTCTTTTAACGTGAATACACTCATACACAACTTTCACAATCTTTTACATTACAGGACTTATTCATCCACACTCTTTTCTCTTTCTCTCTCCAGTGTGCGTGTGCATATACGTAAACTAGTCATTAACGTGAACGTATTTAAAGGTTGAAATTTTGAGAACCTTCGAGTATTCAAGTCGCTACTGTGATAAGTAACAGACACATTCGTGTGTATATTAGTATCAATTTTCACAATATTATTACAAAAGTTTTATTGAAACATGAACAACAACACTCATTTGTCAAGAAACACAAAACGGATAGAGATGGCATCTTATAATTCACGTGAAGACGCGTTGCAGTATTTACTATATTCAAGAGTATATCCGTTAAACACTTCGTGCACTAAAAAAATTATCGTCGGTCTCATGCCTCAAAAAAATAACACTTTTATGTGCGTTGTAAAAATAATTAATCAAACATTTTTTGGTATAAATTTTACAATGGAGGCATGGCACACGTTTAAACAACATTTTGCTAAAATTAACAGTTATTTTAGCGATGAAGTGCTAAATAATTCAAACGTTTTTGACAAGATTTCATTCAATGGCATTACATTGAGTTTTACAACTTCATATGGGACCAAAGCTATACTACTTGACAAAATCGAGGAAAAGATCACTGCTGCCTACACACCAACCATAACTGACGAAGTTGTAGAACATCAAGTGAACAAAAAGAAAAAAGCGTACTCGCCTGCAATTGTTCTACAGAAGACTACGTTTGACGGTATTGTTAACATGACTGAGTGCATCGACTATTCAATTCAGGCTTGTGAAAAAATAGCCTCTACAGTGTCACTGTGTAGTGACAACATTATTGATAATATATACAAAAAATTTACTGAAAATACTACACTACCGCAAACTAAACCCTATGTCAAACAGTATTTACGTTCGAAAAATACTGTTATTAAAAATACAATATCAACTAGCTTTGATGAAAATTTTATTAAAAATTATTTTGATGTAATTTTTAGTGAACTAACAGCTTTGCATTGTAATATAATATCAGAATCCGTTATTGAAAAAATTACCATGCCTATGTAAATTATAGTAAATTTTCATACTAGTACTTTCACCAAATAAATTTATGTAAAAGGTATTTTCAATTGTTTATACATTTATTTATCCGTCATTACCGACACGTTAGTGGGATTTTCCATACACTATGCAGTGTCAACGTATGAAGAGGGGAGAGTTTTCTCTATGCATATAGACACTGCAACTACGTCACATTGTCCGCTAGTAGGGGAGGGAGAGGTTCAGACGCCCAACTACTAAGACGGCCATGTTTATCCTAACCTTACATATCCCGTCAGCTGTACACCCAGCGGCGGCCATGTTTATCCTAACCTCCACCAGCCGTTAGCTGTACCACAACAGCGGCCATATTGGTCCTATATTTGTACGCCTGGTTCGTGGTTTTACAGTAAATTTAAAAATGGTAATAAACGTAAATATCATGTAGGCCGTGGGTATAATTACTCGTTCAAAATGCTTGTATTCAAATCATGTAAACGCTAAATATATAAACAAATTTGATATAATTTTTATTATTCTATACTAATATTAAAAATAAATTTGAAATTGTCCAATAATAAATATTCACCAATTACCTATGTAAAAGCGATTTCCTTTGTTTATATTCATTTATTTATTCTTAACTAAATGCCCTCCCTTAATACAGCATTATTACATTCATCACCGAAGTTAAACAGTACTGTCCTTAACCGACCGATATTAAACGAGAGCTTTTCTAAGGTCGCCACTATACACGTAACCGTTTAAAGGGGAGAGTTTTCTCCTAAATGCTATAGACACTGCAACTACGTCACATTGTCCGCTAGTAGGGGAGGGAGAGGTTCAGACGCCAACTACTAAGACGTCCATGTTTATCCTAACCTTACATATCCCGTCAGCTGTACACCCCAGTGGCGGCCATGTTTATCCTAACCTCACACAGCCCCCGTAAGCTGTACACACAACAGCGGCCATATTGGTCCTATATTTGTACGCCTGGCAGAAGTATACCCCTCTCCTCTTTTTTCGCCAGCCATATTAGTCCTATATTTGTACGCTTGGCAGAAGCATACAGCACCATCATCCTCTTTTTTCGCCAGCCATATTAGTCCTATATTTGTACGCTTGGCAGAGGTATTGCCCCCTCTACTTTTCGGCCGCCATTGTGCCCTATATTTGTACACTCAGGTAGTCGATTTCCCCTCTACTTTTCGGCCGCCATCTTGCCCTATATTTGTACATATACTACTTGTATACCGTAATATTTCTGGAACTACTCTATTTTGGTAAAACACTATTTTGCGTTTTTGTCAATCATCCCACTTTAATAAACAATTTAGCTAAAATGCATTTGAAAGATAATAAAATTACCTACTTTTTCCCGTTTGATCATCGGGATCGACCGCTCCGTTCGGCAGATAACATGAAATAGGTGCTTTTGTAAAAAAAAATTATATCTATGAAACTTTGTTAACATCATAACCTCACGAAAATAATCATGTTTATGGTTCACGCGTCAAACTATATTCCGTCAAAATTTCTAGTGAGTTGACTACTTATTTTTTCAGTAATAAATCAAATACTGAAAAAAATGAGTTTGTTTCGTTTGTGCCTCGATTACGGGCGCAATGAAGCCTTATTGCAAATGAGATTTCGGAAAAAGGTAGATAATTCATGTTCGTCGCCTATTATTTTTGCAACCCTTGTCCCCAATAAAGCAGCTTGTAATTCTAAGCGTGGGATTGTTGTACTTTTTAAAGGAGCGACTCGACTTTTTGCCATAATTATTGAAGTGTGGAAAGAACCGTTTTCGAGAGTGAATCTCCAATAGGCTACGGTTGCAAAGGCTTTATCGCTAGCATCGCAAAATATATGAAGTTCCGCTGATTTTACTTGTAAATTTTTAATTTGATAACAACGATCAATCCGGCACGATTTTACCGATTCTAAATAGATATTTTATGTGTTTTGGCTAAGTTTTTTTCGCAGCTTTCAAACCCCCGTTCTTAAGATATAAAGGTTCAAATTTTTTTTTGAAAATTCTTTGATTCCTTATAACTTTAAAACAATGCAGTCAAATGCTTCAAAATTTTATTTGGTATTTTGGTGATTCACCATAAACAAAGCTATCTGCTGTTAAAGTTTTAAACGATTTCGTTGAGCAGTTCTTAAGTAATGAGCTGAAATATAAAAACCGATTTTTCACAAAAGTCAGGATAATCTGCTCCTCCAAGAACTAGCAGAAAAATGCTGATAAGATAAAAATCCATCGTAATCCAATTTCTGCGCGATGTGGCTGCTGCGACAGTTTGAGTAAGACGACGTGAAATACTTCCCTTTTATTTTGAAATTACTATTTTTCATTGCCACACATTTCTCCATAGCAACCCGTGCGCTACTCATCAATATTTATTTTATATTGTTGTCATTAAAACTCATGACGCGTGGGGTAGCGAGTTTGAGAGTTTTGGCTTTATATTTATTCCTCGCTTGTGATCACCTTGTTACGCGATTTCTACATATATACATATATCTTCAAAATTAAACGATTAATTGATTCTGCAACTTCGCTATTTTAGAGATTTTTATCGAATCTTTCTGATTATTATATAGCATTATATAGCACTTCGATCCCTATATGTTTGGGTTGTTTACGAAACCAATTAGTTTAAAAGATATTGAGCTTCAAAATTTTTTTTTCCTCACCTTGTATACTATGAATCGTTTTTTATAAGTGACGCGATAACTGGAGTAAAAACGTAATAATCAATTTAAAATTTTGGATATAATCTTCAATTTTAATTCAACGAGTGTATTTTTAAATAATCATAATAATGCCTTGATTCTATTAAGTATTATCACACCATTTCATGCAATAAGACGAATTAATAAGTCTCGCTGATTATATTATGATTGTTTTTGCCTATATAATGCAGTTTTTTCTCTATATATAATACATTTATTTAAATATTTACATAAAACCTAGACATTTTGTGAACTAATGTAATCAATTACTTTTTTGAAAATGCATTATTGCATAAACAATATGCATTTGAAAAGGGCATGTCAAAGATACATTAGCAACGGCCTTTGAGGTACCTGGTGCCCAGGGTAGACAGTGTCAACGTCCTCTTCGCAAGTTTTACGGGTAATTCTGACATAGTGAGTCGAAACTCGTTAAATAGAATTAGTACATCGTGCCAATGTTGTCAACTATATTATAGGCGCCAAATTAAAAAAAAAAAATCTGCTTCAGTAGACAAAGTCTCTAGTCATGGTCACCAGAATCTGAATCTTGGTAAATATATATATACTATATACATATATATATATATATATATATATATATGAATAAAAAATAAAGAATAATATATTTAAATTTAGGTAAAAATGATGTAATTCAGCTGATTCTAATTCCAGGAGATGACGTTCATACTGGGCACCTCTACCTTGGGCACCAGGCACCTAGGAGGCCGTTGCCGTCGCGCTATTCGTGATCAGCGACCTCGAAAACCCCCGAGTAACGAGTTTCGATTCTCTATGTCACAATTTTTCATAAAACTCTCGGAAATGACGTTGACACGTCTACCCTGGGCACCAGGTACCTCGGAGGCCGTTGCCGTTGCGATATTCGTGTTCAGCTACCTCGAAAACCCCGAGTGGCAAAACTGGAGTCATTTCCATCATTATTTACCGAGTTGTAAATTTGTTATTTAATGTTTCTTCGAAATGCACTTTTCAAATGGATATTGTTTATGCAATAATGTATTTTCAAAAAAGTAATTGATCACATTAGTTCACAAAATTTCTAGGCGATCTCACGAATCCAATGCAAAAAACCGCATTAAGAGCCGTCTTACTGCTCAAAAAATCGATGGTTAGGCCGTTTTTTGTGCTTTATTTCCTCGACTACATCTCGCGCGCGAACTCGCTGCAGTCGACCCTATTCCGCGAATTCGCTTTTCGGCGAATATTATTTCCGAATTATTGAATTATTGAAAACTGTTCAGCACAACGTTGTTAAGAATATAATTTTTTCCCACTATAATTGTACTCGGCATATAACAGTAATAATTTCATAAAATAGATAAATGATACTTATCCTGCAAATTTATTTATTATCTTAACAATTATATGTATTATAGCAAAACAAAATAAAAATCAATTTATAATGTCAAACGTGCAGCTAAGCTTCAAGCCTAACGAAAAATAAATCGTAAACTTTTAATAATCTTAATAATTTATAAACAAACATTAAAAAATTAGCCAAATATAAATTAGACTTTGGGTTTTTGTTTGCATAAAAATTGGAACAAAATGATATATTATAGTGCACTTAATTGTTGTAATTTTTTCATTTTTATTCAATAATAAGAAAAATTACATCAAAACTAAGACTAAAAAAAAATTTGTAGTGGATTTGAACCCTGGCAAAATGGTATGCACACCTTCGGGCGCGCGCGCCTTAACCAGCACAACCGTCGTCAACATGCTAGTAGAAAAACAAAAACTTGCATATGATCATCGGCCCCACTTGGGGGTTTAGGGTTTGTTATAATAGAGTTCGGGGTTGTTCGTGATAATAGGGTTATTAAATAATTGTTTTTATTAAATTTCTTGTTGTGCGTTTGCTTTATAACGCATACAAGACCGCCGCCACCATGGAAGCTCCGCCGCTCGCTCCGCCGGGACATGCGTACTACCCCCTCTCCGCCGCTACCGCGTCGACGCTAGAATCTGAGGCCTATAATGCCNACTAAAGCTAACTGGAGTTTCGAGCGTCGACGCTAGAATCTGAGGCTAGAATGCTAGAAAACATAACCTCTAATTTCTCGTGTATTTATACGCTAGTTTGTTGATTAATGATAGACATCATATCAAGTTAAAAAAGTTTAGAAAATAAGTTCCAAAAAGGAAAAAAAGGAAATTATGTACATGCATAAATATTACGCATGGATTAAGGAGTGTGTGAGAATAATTGAAAAGGAGAATGAACGACAGAGAAATATAAATACAGCAGTTATATTGTCAATATCAACAATTGTCAAGGCAAAAACGAAGAAACCGTATACTCGAAAACGTGTATGGATCGATGAAATTTATTTAAAATAAAGATGCAAATAGCCGAATAGCGTGAACGCCAAAAAGTTCAACACTGTTCAACTTTGTAGCGTCGAGGCTCGAACGGCTCGAAACTCCATGTTTTCTTCAGTCATGGAATAAAAAACTACCTAGAAAGGATGTACATCACTACGTTTTGGCATTTCAGCGTGCGCATGAAAAGGGCCCTTAAGAGAGAAGGAGACCAAACTTCATGTTGTCGAAATGGCTGGCTTTTTCCGACGGAGATCGCCAAGTCCGCTCGGCGGAACCGCCGTGACCTAGCGAGTAACAGCGCCGCCTGTCGGCGGCTGATTCTGTTCCTACGTGAACTCGTAATTTTTAAAAGTTTCTGAGTTCAAATCCACACTGGAGAATATTTTTCTTATCTTAAATATAAATTAATAAGTTATATGAATTTCGAAATTAAAAAATTAGAATTCAATAAGTTCGTCAAATGTTCTTATTATATATTATATATATTATTAGTATTATTACAATTAGACATGTTTATAATGTTTACGTACTATAGTTTTATATAAGCAGATCACTGGTGATTACATACAGATTGTTACAAGTATATCATAGTCAAATTACATGTATATTTGCTGCTCACGCGTCTATTACATATTGTCACATGTACTTTCAGGGTTATTGTATATATAGTCGCTCATGTTTATATATCACGGTTTGAATGCTTGTATTACCAATAATAACCTTTTCTTTATTCATTCATAAATCTCAAGCTTGTACAAAGGGAGTTTAGGCTAACAAGTTACGTTACGTCTAAGCTATAAACATATGCAACATTTTTATATCTGGCAACAACGGTGTTCATGGCGTGATGGTCTTGAGCATTGCCTACAAATCTTATGGTCCCGGGTTCGAGACCAAGGACATATATATATTTTTTCATTTATAGAGAATTATTATTTTTACGAAATTGCATAGATTTAAAATATTTTAATATTAACCCAGATAGCACAAAACGTTTCTGCAACGTTTGATTAGAAACCATATAACGTTGATTTGCAAGTTTCCCAACGTTTTAGAAACGTTTCTAAAACGTTGAAATGTCCGCTTTTGTTTCCTAAGATACGTTGGCTAAACGTTTCTGAAATGTTTCTTAAGTTTAAATTTAGTAAAAAATATTAAAAGTAATATCTTTCTACGACCACCTTCCCCGAAAACTTCCCACCCTATACCACCCTAAATGCTACACTTTCCTATGTAGACACCAGAACAATACTTTATTTGTGGTTTACGAGACGCCACCTAGTGATAGCAGTGGAACTATAATCATTGATACAATAGTTTTAGTACGTCTAAAAAGTTTTTAAAACATTTTCTAAACGTTGTCAAAACGTGTATAAATTTAACATATTTTTTTATTTTCTTCTACGTAACGTATTAAAAGCGTTTCTGACACGTTTCTCAATCGTTGTAAGCAACGTTTTAAAAACGTCGCTACAACGTTTAAAAAACGTGAATATTTCCGAACGAAAAATTTGTTTCCAAGTTGTTGGAAATGTTTCTGAAACATTTGCTTCGTTTCTAAAACGTTTCCAGAAACGTTACAGAAACGTTTTGCCAACGTATATTAGGCAACACAAGCGGACATTTAAACGTTGTTGAAACGTTGTTGAAACGTTGTTGAAACGTATAAAAACTTGCAAGGCAACGTTATACGGTTTCAAATCAAACGTTGCAGAAACGTTTCTCAAACGTTTTGTGCTATCTGGGAATGATAACTGTGTAGTAGATATTTTGGGTAGTAAACAAAATGATCAACTTGTTATATATAATAATGATGTTATTGATAATGCAAATGTAAATCAAGTCATCAACCCTAATTCATTTTCTATCCCTGAATTATTGTTACCATCAAATAATGTCAAAAGCAAGTCTGAGCTATTAGTGGACTTTTTACGTTCATGGTGTAATATGTGTTATGTTCGTAAATATGCTATCACGATGCTTTTAAAAGGGTTGAAGAATATTCTTGATATAAAAGAACTTCCAAGCGATGCACGTACGCTGTTGAAAACACCTAGATCCATCGAAATTATTGAATTGGCTTCAGGAATTTATTCTCATTATGGGTTAGAAAAAGCTTTGCACAATCAATTAGAATCTATAGATTTAAATGAAATTGATGGCAATAAAATTTTTGTACAATTTAGTATTGATGGGTTGCCTTTATCTAAAAGTAGTGATACTCAGCTGTGGCCTATTTTTGGGAAAATAGTAGGTGTTGAAAATAGTAATGTTTTCGTTGTATCTGCTTGGTATGGAAAACCATCAAGCGCCAATGAATATTTGGAACCTTTTATTCATGAATATTTGTACTTAAACAGTAATGGTTTCGTTCACAGAAATATTACTTATCTAGTGTACTTTCATAGTCTTGTACCAGATACAGTTGCTAGAAACTTTGTATGCTGTTTTCCAGCGCATAATAGTAGATGTGGTAGGTGTATCCAAACAGGAGAGACGATAAATCATCGAAGAGTTTTTCTCGAAATGGATTCAACGCTTAGTAATGATATAAACTATCGATTCAATTTGCCTGTCCAATATCAGAATGTAATATCACCATTAGAAGGTGTTGAGGGTATAAGTATAACTAAGCAAGTTCCACTCGACCCTATGCATTTATTTTCAGGTGTTATGCTAAAATTAGGTTTAATTTATTATAACCAATATGGACAGGGAATAGATGCTTCAGTTAAACATGGTCAGTTGAATAGAACATATGTTCAATTCAATGCGTGGATACCTGATGAATTTGTAAAGGGTACTCGCACTTTGGATCAGATTGATAAATTTAAATGCACAGAATTACGACTCCTTTTAATGTACATGGGACCGGTAATTTTTGTAAACTATATTACTGGTGAGCAAATGCAAAATTTTAATGCTTTAAATTGTGAAGTTAGAATATTAAGTGATCCAAGTGAGTGTATTAAAAATAATTCTTGCGCAAAGAATCTAATGATTTATTTTGTTCAAACAATGATTGAATTATATGGTAAAGATTCCGTGATTTATAATGTTCATAATACAATACACATTTGTGATGATGTTTTGAATTTTGGAGTTCTTGATTCGTTTAGTGCCTACCCGTATAAAAATCATCTGCGAACATTGAGAAGAATGGTTGTAAAAGGCTCTTATGCATTAAGTCAAATAATGAATAAGATAAATGAAAGGTCATTCATTTCTTCTGCTACTGTTGATGCTAACAAATTAGGTAAAGATAAATTCAGACTCGTAGGATGTTCAAAAATTGTATTCAAAAATTTTATTTTAAGTTGTCAAATTCTTAATAACTGTTGCCTTATGGAGGATAAAAGTATTGTAGTGATCGAAAAAATTTATCATCGTAATAGTGAACCTGTTGTTTTAGGGCGTAAATATTTAGATTGTCATTCTTTGGATAATTATCCTATAGACTCTAGGCTCATTGGTATAAATAAATCCAACCGATTATCAGATTTTCAGGAATGGACAGTGAATGAAATAAAAAAAAAATATTTAAGAATTTCTGCACATAATTATTATTATCTTTTTTTATTAATCCATACTTTTGTTTAAATTGACATTTACTTTTTGAAGAAATTAAACATAAAATTTACAAAGTTACAAATTTAATTACATTTAAAATAAATAATTCTGATTATTGAAAAAATACTGCATATTTTATCCATTATCTTTAAGGTACTAACTACCACACTGCAATAGCGAGCACCCAACCTACACTGTACAATTCACCTGGAGCACAGAATCAGTTTCATCAGAGTCAGAGGTTGCGGACAAGAGGTTCTGGACGGGCTATGACATTCGTGGTGCCTGCAGGAAACCAGAACTCAGGGTAAGGGCGTAGTCAATTAATGCCATCAATGATGCAGCCGCATCGTGGAGCCACATTTACAGCGAATCTCCCTGGACACATGATGCCTGCAGAGTTTGAACAAGTTGCACAAAGAGGTTATAGTTGTCTGTCCACACCGTTGTCATCTACATCAGAAGGTTTACCAAAAAACATTACTAGTAGGACTAACGTAAAACGTAAGTTACACTTTTAGAATTTTCACGCATTTTAAGACATTGTAGTATGTTTGAAATTATTCCATGCTTATATTGTTGATGATTTGTAGGTAAATCAATGGAGAAAGATGGGAAATACCATGTAAATACTACAGCCAAAATGCCTAAATTCACAGGAAATTTTGAAACCAGCACTGAGCAATTTCATGAATCTGCAAATTCTAAAATACCTGTTTCATTTCATCACAGTAAGAACTAAAAAATTTATTTTATCATATTTGAAATGCTCGTGTAATTTTTATAAATTCGTAACCTCAAAATAGTTAAGGATGAAATTTTACAATTTTAGTTCTATTTGCACATTTCATTTACCATTGTGTATAATCATTGTTGTGCAGTATTAAAAATAACGCTTGATTTACAAATTCGCTTGTTTTGAAACCAGTTAATTCTGAAATTCTAAAATCTCTCCAAAGATCTATACCGACAGCAACGAAGCCTGCTCTAGCAAAAACTGCTTGTGGTGGACTTCCAGAAGGTAATTTCGTAAATAAAAAATTCATTACTTGAGTTAAATTGGTCAGCATTATTACAATTGACATTTTTTTGAAGGCCACAAGGAAAATAATGTTCCATCGCATGAATTACCTGGAGGAACAACTGTTAATCCAACAGATGCAATGATGACACCATCTCCGTTGACACAGCAAGTTTTCGCCCAGATTGCAAAAAAGTCTACTTTTGTAAAAACTGCTTGTGGTGGACTTCAAGAACGTCATCCTTTTTAAAAATTAATTACTTAAGATAAATTATATTCAGTATTATTACAACTGACATTTTTTTGAAGGCTGTAAAAAAAAATAATGTTCCATCGCATGAATTACCTGGAGGAACAACTGTTGATCTCAGGGATGAAATGAAGACACCACCTCCGTTACCACCAGATTTTTTCGCCCATTTTTAGTCCGTCAAATAATTCTAGTGGTTCTCAAATTGAAGAAAACGTGGACACTGAATTGGATGACACTGAAACTATTATACAAGAAGGAGCTAACGTGGACGAAAGCGGAGTTGATATACTACAGCATGCCCTAAATCAAAGTTTTTTGTATGCATGACAATATGCTGCACCTGAAGAAACGGGTAATGAAGAAGATTTGGCCATTGATCCACAATTATTGCATCGTACAGAAAATAATGAATCTGAAAATGACAGCGAATGCAACCATGCTGCTGGTGTACGAATGCAAGACAGAGAAATCAATGAAAATGATGATAATAATAGAAATGCAGCACAGGTAGCTGTAAATCAAAACAAAACAAATATGTATGCGCCTGTAAATCAAAATCGAAGAAATTCAATTGCTTATTTGCAAGAAGAAAACAACCATCCAGATAAGTGCTGTAGTAAGTATTGCTTTATAAATTTTACTTAAATGGAAGTTATATACTTAAATAACCATTTCAATTTTGTTTTTATTATAGTTGGATGCAAAAATACATGTATACATATTTTAAAATCTTTGATAGAATTAAAAGAAGCAATACAGAACAATCCTAATATGGCAATAATTCCTGCACCAACATTTGATCTCTTACCAAGATTACCATTCGAAAACGTAGAAGATTTGGATGACTTTGATGAGAGATTGGGAGATTCTAGAGAAGCTGATATGGCTGATCACTTTATGAGAAAATATACAATACATACTAAAAAATATAGAATTAAACTAATATTTAGTTCAATATTAAAATTTAACTATTTTTACATTTAGGAAAAATTATTAGCTTCAAAAGGAGGAAACACTCTTTCAAAAATCGTGAGTAAAGCCATCTCTGCTTTTATAACAGACAAGCTGTGCAAAAAAATAACATGGACTGGAGTAAAAGATACTTTGAAAGCTGAAATTATGAATTTTCCTTCGATAGTGATAAGTGAGTGGGCGTGGGTGTGATGAGCCCGCACTGGCGATCGAACGCATTCATCTAGAAACACTACGCAAGCACCACAACAACGAACACTCAACAATATTTCTTATTTCACTTTCTCTTCCTACCTAACTATGTCTATAATTTATCTCTCTTAGCACACATTACAAAAATCCTGCTGTCGTGGAGAATGCGGGAGCGATGACAACTGCCCCGAAAGGGGATGTGTAGAATGATTCGCCACCTGGTCTTACACGGCAACAAAGCCAGCGTAGGCGCGCTGCCTTGCAGGGGGGCGTTAGGATACGAGCGTGATTCCGTAGTGTGTCCGACGATGAGCTGACTCCCGAACCTCAATCAAAGTCGGAAAGCTCTCATACTTAGTTCTAGAGAGGTATGGGAGTTATCACCTCTAGAACGGATGATTCACCTGCGATCGGAAACAGGATCCAAAACGCGTGGGTTTCACTTACTATCATGGCTCCAAAAAAACCAAAACCAACCAAAATCAATAGGGACTTAAAGGTAGGAACGTGGAATGTGCGCAGTTTATACAGAGCAGGCGCGTACCGGGAAATCTTAAAAGAGGCTGACAGGTACAATCTAGACTTAGTAGCTAT
Organism: Pteromalus puparum; assembly: GCA_012977825.3. Lineage (NCBI taxonomy): Eukaryota > Metazoa > Arthropoda > Insecta > Hymenoptera > Pteromalidae > Pteromalus > Pteromalus puparum. The sequence continues at coordinate 18,746,489 of CM053172.1, read as the reverse complement.
ACAAGAAACTCGGTGGCAAGATAGCGGTATGTTAGGAAACGAAAACTTCACTTTATGTACGGGGGCGCGAGCGGACATTCTTAGGTACCGGATTCCTGATTAAAAAGATTATACACGCGGTTAAAAGTTTCAAATTCGTAAACGACAGACTCTCGTATATTGTCATCGAAGGAGCGTGGTAACATTACGCTGGTTATTAACGTGCATTGTCCTACGGAGGACAAGACGAAGAAGTGAAGGATCTTTATTACGAAGCTTGGAGTAATTAATCGACCAATCGCGTCTTACGACACCAAAATAGTAGTGGGGGATTTCAACGCTAAAATAGGGAAAGAGGAAATGTTTAGGCCCACTATAGGCAAGGAAAGTCTCCACGAAACCAGCAACGATAACGGTATTAGAGTCATAAATTTCGCGGCGGCAAAAGATCTTATAGTAAAGAGTACGTGCTTTAAGCACAAGGATATACACAAATAACGTGGACATCGCCGGACGGCGCCAAGAAAAAATCAAATCGAATCATTTCTTATCGATAAGAGGCGCCACACGAACGTGCTGACGTAAGAACCTACAGTAGGCGGATTGCGACTCGGATCATTTTCTAGTAGTGGCCAAATTAAGAGCAGACCAAAATTAGAGCTGGGCAAAACCGGTAAACGGGTGAACAAAGTGGAAACGTTCGATATTGAAAAGCTACGGAACGGGATAGAACGAATTAAGTATCAAGTAGAAATAAGGAATCGGTTTCAGTGTACTCGAAGAAACGGATGCACCGACGAGTAGATGACGACCCGAACAGTCTTTGGGGGGATATAGAAAAAACGATAAAAGAGGCCGCGAATAAAGTGCTAGGTAGAAAGAAAAAGCCAAAGAGCAAACCATGGTTTGACGAAGAGTGCGAAATCTGGTTTGAAAGGCGCAAAAAGGCCAAATTAGACAGCGTACAAAATGGAGGGATAGGGCCGAATAGAAAGAGTACCACGAAATAAGAAGGCAAGTGGGGGCGATTTACAGGAACAAAAAACGCGAGTATCAAAAGAATCAGATTAGAAAAATAGAAACTAATAGTAAGGAAAATAACCCGCGCGAGATGTACAAAGGAATTAACGCTATTAGGAAGGATTTCCAGAGTAGATCACAATTAATGAAAGATGAGGGCGGGAATCTCGTCACAAGCGAAGGTGAACTGTTAAAGTTGTAGAAGGGCTATTTCGATAAGCTGCTAAATGTACATGAAAACTGCGAGGAAACGGGAGACGAAATCCACACTGCTGACTTTTATTTGGAAGAACCGACCTACAAAGAAGTAGAAGCCGCGATCAAAAAACTAAAAAACAATAAGGCCGCGGGAAACGATTCTATACCAGCGGAACTACTTAAATATGGGGGCACTGCGCTGACATCGAAAATTTTTGAACTAGTACGCTCTATTTGGAAAAATGAAACAATGCCGGAAAACTGGAAAGAATCCATCATCATACCGATTTTTAAAAAGGGAGATAAGACAGACTGCAATAACTATCGGGGAATCTCACTTTTAGCTACCTGCTACAAAGTTCTGTCAAACGTAATACAGGCTAGACTCACACCCTTCGCGGAAGATATAATAGGAGATTATCAGGGTGGATTCCGGCGTAACAGGTCGACGAGCGTTTACTATAAGACAGCTGTTAGAGAAAAAATGGGAATATGGCGAAACAATACACCAGTTATTCATAGATTTTAAAAAAGCGTATGATTCTATCAAGCGAAGCAAAATGTATCAAATCCTTGTGCTCCTCGGCGTGCCAAAAAAACTTGTGAAATTAATACAAATATGTCTGAACGGAAGCACGGGAAAAGTACGAGTAGGCGGTAATGTATCTGAATCGTTCATGATACACGACGGTTTGAAACAAGGGGACGGGCTCTCTACGGTACTATTTAAATTAACGCTAGAGTATGTTGTTAGACAAATGCAGACTAGCGGGCTGGGCGCAACACTCAACGGAAAAACGCAGATTCTAGGATATGCAGATGATTTGGACATAGTGGGGGATAATGGCGAAACGGTAGCGAGAAACGCGGAAATACTCATAAATGCGGCCGAGGAAACGGGGTTAGAGGTGAGCGAATCGAAAACGAAATATATGATTATGGATAAACTGGGCATTTGCGAAGGAGAGGGGGATCTTAGAGTCGGAAATTTTACTTTCGAAAAGGTTAGCGAATTCAGATATTTAGGCACAACTATAAATGATCGAAACGAAATCAAAGCCGAGATTAATAAGAGACTACATTCGGGTAATGCCTGCTTCTACGCCGTGAACAAATTACTAAAATCAAAACTGCTGTCTAAAAATGTAAAAATTAGGATATATAGGACTATAATAATGCCGGTAATCTTGTACGGATGCGAAACTTGGGCGCTCACTAAAGCAGAGGAAAACCGTTTTAGGGTGTTTGAAAATAAAGTTCTGCGAAAAATATACGGGCCAAAGAAAGATGAGGAAACCGGGGAGTGGAGGAAACTGCACAACGACGAGCTACATAACTTATACGCGTCACCGAATATAAACAGAATAATTAAATCGCGAAGACTAAGATGGGCAGGGCACGTTGCAAGAATGGGAAATGATCGCACGGCAGCGCGTATAATGAAAGGAAAGCCAAATACGTCGCGACCTCTAGGTAGACCTAGACGCAGGTGGGAGGACAATGTAAAAGCGGACTTAACTGAAATCGGGCAGGACGGCGCGAAATGGATAGGGTTAGCACAAAATAAGGATACGTGGAAGGCTTGCGTAGATGAGGCGATGAACTTTCGAGTTCGAAATGCCACTTAAAAAAAAAAAAAAGTGATAAGTGAGTAACATGAAAACATTCTGCCATGTACGTCTAATGCATTCATAAATACATTTCTACTTTAATATTTTCAGAAGATGTACGATAACAATTTGCTTGTAAAGATTCAGAAGCTGAAGGGCAAATTAAAGATTGGCTGCGGCGTCCATCTGACCGTATTGCACAAGCAGCGAAAACTCAACGTAATGAAATGATGCGGCAGGAACGTAGACTACAAAGACGTGGAAATCGTCAAAATGAAAACTAAAATGTCAGACTGAGATTTTAAATTATGACTATATTTAACATTATTTTGAAAGTATCGAGTTTAGTTCTGAGTTTAAATTTGTTTTGAATCGTAAAAGTGCTATAATAGATTAGTACACAAATTTTATTATTTTTAAACTTATACACGTAGATTTCATATAAGTTTGTTTTTCAGTTGATACAAATATAGCTAAACTTTTAGTACTGAGAAAAATGTGCGTACTATATAGATTGTAACGTTAAATAATATAATATAAACATGATATTAGATGTAAACAGTAAAACATTATAGTCGATCAAAACCAAAAAAACCGCTGCCAAGTCATTGGCACTTAGCTTCCTCCTATTCTGCTAGTGGAAGATAATTACATGGGACAATCAACTCATACTTTGATTTAAATATTCGCTACTATTCGATACTAAAAGGATAATTTACTCGAATTCAGAATCAGAAAACATATATGCACGTCCAATCTTATTACGATCGATCACGTAGTTCCAGAATTATAACAGTATACGTACGCACGCATGCACGCACGCACGCACACACACACACAGACAAACCATCTGCACGGACATTTTATAAAACCATGAAAACTCTCAAAACATACTAAGCTTTAATTATCAAATTATATGGTTTAACAAAAATAATAATGTTCAGTCACACAGAGTATACAGGGTGAGAGTTGAAGAATTTGAATCTTAATATCTTTTAAACTAAAAGGTTTCATAAGCTACAAAAAGAACCTAGCCGAAGTGATCAAAAGATCAATCTTTTCCTAAAATTTCAACTCAATTTAAACCTTTTTACTCCCGTAATCGTACGACATAAAAAAAACATTTTTTTTAGTTTTTGATTTTTATCTCAAAAACTAGTCGCCAAAATTGCTTAAAATTTTTACAACTAGTAGATATCGTTGTTTTTTATTGTCATGAATTTTTTCAAAACATTTAACTATTTATTTTTTGAGTTATATATGTTTATCGAAAAATTACCTTTTATATCATAAAAAATGAACAGATCAGTCAATCTAGAAAATCTTGCGGGAAAAAGTAGACAAATTTATGTTCTTTTAGATACACTATTGTTGAATATATTGTATAAATCATATCATTATAAAAAAGCAAAAATATTTTTTCAAAAATAGAAAAATGGCTATAATATGGCCATAAAATGGTCAGAATCATAAAACAAAAAATGACCTAAATTCAGAATTAGAAAAAATATATGCATGTCAAATTTTATTACGATCCGTCGCATGGTTCCAAAATTATGGCGGTATACGTACATACACACACACACACACACACACACACACACACACACACACACACACACACACACACACACACACAGCCATCCGCACGGACATTTTCTAAAAACGTATGATTCGTACTCCAAACACCTCCAAATGCGTTTCCACGAAGTATTAGCAAAACTGAAAATTTTACTATCACAAAGCTTCCTCTTCAGGAGGAAGCAATATTACATAGATCCCAGATAGCACAAAACGTTTGAGAAACGTTTCTGCAACGTTTGATTTGAAACCGTATAACGTTGCCTAGTAACTTTTTATACGTTTCAACGACGTTTCAACAACGTTTAAATGTCCGCTTTTGCTGCCTAATATACGTTGGCAAAACGTTTTTGTAACGTTTCTGGAAATATTTTAGAAACGAAGCAAATGTTTGAAAAACGTTTCCAACAACTTTGAAAAAAAATTTTCGTTCGGAAATATTCACGTTTTTTAAACGTTGTAGCGACGTTTTTAAAACGTTGCTTACAACGATTGAGAAACGTGTCAGAAACGCTTTTAATACGTTACGTAGAAGAAAATAAAAAAATATGTTAAATTTATACACGTTTTGACAACGTTTAGAAAACGTTTTAAAAACTTTTTAGACGTACTAAAACTATCGTATCAATGATTATAGTTCCACTGCTATCACTAGGTGGCGTCTCGTAAACCACAAGTAAAGTACTGTTCTGGTGTCTACATAGGAAAGTGTAGCATTTAGGGTGGTAGGGTGGGGAGTTTTTGAGGAAGGTGGTCGTAGAAAGATATTACTTTTAATATTTTTTACTAAATTTAAACTTAAGAAACATTTCAGAAACGTTTAGCCAATGTATCTTAGGAAACAAAAGCGGACATTTCAACGTTTTAGAAACGTTTCTAAAACGTTGGGAAACTTGCAAATCAACGTTATATGGTTTCTAATCAAACGTTGCAGAAACTTTTCTCAAACGTTTTGTACTATCTGGGTAGGAACAAGGGCATTGGTCATACGCCTGATCATCGATAATAATGGAGCTTTGTTAGTCTGTAACTTTCAGGTACAATATTTTCTATATAATTTGAATGATTTCATGTAATTGATGTAATTTATATTTTTGCAGATCCCGTGCTTCTAAGATGCAGATCATAAATAGTTTTACTTGAAATATTATTTAGGTGCAGAGGTTTTTTTGGTTTTAATTTTATTCTTTTTTTTTTAGGTACAAAATAAAACGAAACAATGCCAAGCAGTTGCTGCAAGAATTTATACTTTGAAGAGAATATTATTATTTTGAAACAGAAGAATATTATTAATTAGCGTAGCCAAGATTTACATAGCGCGTTTTGATGTTTAAAAAATCGTTTCTATAGTTGTTGTATGTCAAAAAGTGTTAAAAATAATGTTTGCCACGGTAAAAAGTTGTATTTTAAAAATGTTTACAACTTTTATATGTAACATTTTCATGTAAAACGTAAATTCGCAAAGTTTTATGGCAAATAATTGGAATTTTAGCTGTAAAAAGGCGTTTCTAGAGTTGTTGAATGTCAAAAATTGTTTAAAAAATGTTCGCCACGGTAAAAAATTGTATTTTGAAAATGTTTACAACTTTTATATTTAACATTTTCATGTAAAACGTATATCCGCAAAGTTTTATGGCAAATAATTGGTTTTTTAGCTGTAAAAAGGCGATTTTGGGCTGTAAACTCGAGTTACAAGCATTTTTATGATTTGATGTTAATGGGAAAAAGTTGTATTTTTCAAAGATCTACAACTTTTCCATTTAACTTTTTTTTTGTAGAATGCTTTGAATTCCAGTTAGAGCCAAAAAACCGTTTTTAGTGATTTTTGGAGGTGACCGCATTCTGCGTATACATGCAGGATCAAGCCCAAAATAGAACTGTCAGCTTACTATTATAAGAGGAGTTCACACACAAATTTTTAGCCCGATTGACTAAGAGTTTTTATTTTTTATTTTTTTTAGTTTAGTTTAATTTTTATTGGAAATACACGTAAAAATCCATAAAATCTAAACAAATTGTGCCAGCATTTCAAAACGACGTAGAGGATTGGATTAAAAAAAAATAGTTTTTTGGCTTTTGCGAAAGGAGACTTCTCCTAAAATTTCAGCCCGATCAGTCGAAAATTGTGCGAGATATCGCATGGTACACATTTTTCGCACACGAAACTATAAGGCACTTCCGTGTCGCGATTGTGCCCTAAAGCCGATTTAATTTTTTCACACTGTTTAACTATTGACAAAGCTTACAAAGAAAAACTGATTTTAGATTTTCGGAGCAAATTTTGTAAGGAGCTTCGCCATTGGTCGACATAAAAGCAGAGCTTTTAAATAATGGGATCGTCCATATAATACGGACTAAGGGCCCTTTTCATGCGCACGCTGAAAAGCCAAAACGCGGAATACAGTAGTGATGTACATCCTTTCTAGGTAGTTTTTTATTCCATCACTGAAGAAAACATGGAGTTTCGAGCCGTTCGGGCCTCGACGCTACAAAGTTCAACAGTATTGAACTTTTTGGCGTTCACGCTATTCGGCTATTTGCATCTTTATCTCTCTATATTATAAAAAAAGTTTCGCCGCCGCCGCCGCCGCCGCCGTTTCAGAAAATTTCCTCCTCAATTCTCCCCCTCAATTTTCCCCCTCAATTTTCCCCCTCAATTCTCCCCCTCAATTTTCCCCCTCAATTTTCCCCCTCAATTTTCCCCCTCAATTTCCCCCCTCAATTTTCCCCCTCAATTTTCCCCCTCAATTTTCCCCCTCAATTTTCCCCCTCAATTTTCCCCCTCAATTTTCCCCCTCAATTTTCCCCCTCAATTTTCCCCCTCAATTTTCCCCCTCAATTTTCCCCCTCAATTTTCCCCCTCAATTTTCCCCCTCAATTTTCCCCCTCAATTTTCCCCCTCAATTTTCCCCCTCAATTTTCCCCCTCAATTTTCCCCCTCAATTTTCCCCCTCAATTTTCCCCCTCAATTTTCCCCCTCAATTTTCCCCCTCAATTTTCCCCCTCAATTTTCCCCCTCAATTTTCCCCCTCAATTTTCCCCCTCAATTTTCCCCCTCAATTTCCCCCCTCAATTTTCCACCTTAATTTTCCCTCTCAATGCATATCGTCTCAAATGTAGATTTTAGAATTCTTTACTATAGATTCTGTAGTCTCTCTATATTATCAAAAAAGTTTCGCCGCTGCCGATTCAAAAATTGTGCTCCTTAATTAGTGCCCCTCAATTACTGCCCCTTAATTCTTGCTCCTTAATTACCCTCCAATATTGCCATTCAGCTATTACCTCTAAACCACTGTTAATACTTATTCTGTAATCAGTTCTAATATTACACACACGGTTAATTCAAATTTTGAATTCCGGAAATTTTTGCCAGTGCCACGCGCATGCGCTCTATATCAAAACGCGGCCACTCGCGTCCAGCGCATGCTTGTCGGCACTGGATATCCCCAATGGGGAACTTGCATGAAAAAATTCATTAGGTCCGTCAGATAGAATATCGAAAAATAATCGACACGTTTTTTTTCTTTTTTCAATTAAACGATTATTAACAAAGATGTAGAGAGTTGAAATGTATGACGTCACTGATTCGGACTGTGTATGGTATATCTATATTGTCCGATTCAGTGACGTCACACGATATTTCAACCCGCTGTACCTTTGTCAATAATCGTTTGATTGAAAGAAGAAAAAATACGTGTCGATTATTTTTCGATATTCTACACGACGGACCTAATAGATTTTTTCATGCAAGTTTCCCATTAACCTATGACCAGCACTGGCAGGAGTTTCCCGAATTAAAAATTTCAATTAACTGTGTACTTTTGCATGGGGTAATCGGTTTGTTTCCTTCTTACATAATAATGAACATCCATTTCTATTCTAAGATTTCATACGAATACATGAAACAGAATATAATAATCCCTTTAAATTTTAAAGATACAAATCACATTCATATTTATACAGAACAACATTGGTAGAAACGTAAGCCAACCATTTACCATTAGAAAGCCAATTGGACAATGTTGGTCAATGATTTACAAACGCTTGGATACAAAATCGTCACGCAATGAATGGAAGTCTTGGCTTATGGATAGCTTATCAAGGTCTTAAAGAAGAGGAGCACTCTATTTTTTACTAGCATTCCAGCTTTTAATACACAGATGTAAGTTGTGCTTGAAGATTATAAGCCTGTCACCTGGGACTCCGGTAGACGATGTTCAGGTGTCTGGCAGAGAAAAAGCAAAATCTTGGTAACGCGCTTCATGGCGTTTGATGTAAAGATAGATGTAAGTTGTACTCGAAGATGATGAACTCTCGACAAAATATGCCCTGTGCTTGCAAAATTTTAACCTAAAAGTCTATAATTATAAAACTAAAGGACATAAGGCAAATTTTTAAAGCGTATTTACTGAAGCCACATAAATAATTTATTGTTTTTCCGATCACATAACCTCCCAAATGCTTGAAAATGCGTTTAAAAGCAATATTGAAAATAAACAAAACAACGTCTCAGAATAGTCACGAGCACATGAAATTCAAGTAAAATAAAGCTGCAGATAAGAATAAGTATATAAAGATAGAGTTCACAATTTAAGCAAAAATAAGAATAGTTTTTCTTCGTCGTAGCTAGATCAAACGAAATATTTAAAAGATTATTACAAATCAGTATGACCAGAGGGTAGGCAAAAAATTGTTTATAATACAGCTATTAGCCGTGTATGTAGCAAAGACAAATAAGTTGATATTCAATGAGCAGTAGCTGTTATGTGCATTAACGGTCGATTCAATACCCGACGATGAAATATCACAAAACTCTTTCTTCATCTATATTTTTTCATCAGCTTCTTCTCACAGACAGGCAGACGATTTTTAAGATGGTGAAACTCAAGATGTTCAAGGAAATGGAATTTAATTCTAAGTGGTTTGACAAGGGTTAGCAAGATTGGGACTATACTGAACACCTTTTTTAAAAAGAAGTCAAGAGATTTGCGTGTTGTGATAAAACTCCTTTCGACAAGAAAGCGATCTCATTACAAAGGTAACAACCGATTTTGGATTACTATGAAAGGACTGTGCCAATTCATGAGATCGAAAGTACTTCGTATTACAATCTATTAAACAAGCCGATAGATGTAATGACTTCTGACGTAAGTTATCCTAAAATTATCGAAGAGTTTAGGAGCAAAACGTACAAGCTACTTTACCCGCTGTATCACAAGTGGTTGCGGATCAGATTTGATCACGACATGATAGAAAAATGGTCACGATCGATGACGTCGTACAAAGAGTTGCTAAGATTCGTCTACACTGAAAGATCTATAATGTATTTAAATTTATTAAGAGACGCGTTTGTTTGATCTCGAAATATTCCCTTAAGATGTTTTTAAGTAGTTTTAAGGTTTAGTTTTTAACGTGGGTAACAGTTCTGCCTCTTACATTACCTATCGGTAGACTCGCAAACTATACGACAATAGGCGCGTGCACGCACGTTGTTGTAAAATATGAAACGGCGTAACTTTTGCAACGACCGATTTATTGCGAAAAAGAAATACTGAACAATTAAGACGTGTTTGAGCTCTTGTAGGTAAATTTAATTGTCTCTACATACACAAAAAGAAAGAAATGTATTGTTTACACGTGCCCTATCATTTTAACTCCTTGGAAAGGAAAGTCCAAAACACATGCGCCGAAACAATCATATATCAACTAAAAATCTCGACATTATACCGGTAAGTTCAAAAGATGTGATATTCAATCTCGTATACGTTTAGCGCGTTATCTCAACTACAGCAAATAGCTGGCACCTATGATTCGTTATAAAAAGCTGATGCATACACAGCAATGGGTGCGTTTTCCAACGACCTTAATACCGCAAATTTGCGAATGATTATGCGCGCGAGTAGAGCGAAAAAAACTGCTCGGGCTGGCGTTGCGTATCGAACGTATCGAGCAAAATGATCAATGTATAATCGGCGGTGGCGGCTGCAATATAAAATCTAAAACGCGTTGAAAAGCGTTCAATGTTAAAAAGCGGTTAACCTCTTCAAAAAGGAAAATCCAAAACACATGCGCACGCGTGGTTAATTTTTGGCAGTAGCTACAAGCTATGATATATAATGAAGGCGTGAATAAGCGAGGAAAGAGAGGATAAGAATTGATTTTACACAATTCGCACTTCTAAAATTTTGGTTTTATTTTTTGAAGTATTGTTATCAGCGCGTACACAGCCTATTGTAGTCCACGCATATACGCTTTCACGCACATTGCGAGCTAACTAAAATTAAAGTTTTTACTACGACGAATGTGGGGTTGGCGAGCGAAGCGAGCAGGGGGGAAACCCCCCTAGTTTTAAATAAATTTCATCGATCCATACACGTTTTCGAGTATACGGTTTCTTCGTTTTTGCCTTGACAATTGTTGACATTGACAATATAACTGCTGTATTTATATTTCTCTGTCGTTCATTCTCCTTTTCAATTATTCTCACACTCCTTAATCCATGCGTCATATTTATGCATGTACATAATTTTCTTTTTTTCCTTTTTGGAACTTATTGTCTCAACTTTTTTAAGTTGATATGATGTCTATCATTAATCAACAAACTAGCGTATAAATACACGAGAAATTAGAGGTTATGTTTTCTAGCATTCTAGCCTCAGATTTATGGAGGTTAGAGTACAGGAGAGGAAACGCCGTGTATAAGCTCGGAGCCAGACGCGGGGTCAAATCCCGTTGGGGGCGCTAGTGTAAACAGACGTTGAATTCAAATGCAGTGCATGAAATTGCTGGAAACTCGTCTTCGCTTATAAGAAGTATTTATTAGTACTTACATATAATTTCGGTACTATGGTGCGAAAATGTGAATTTAGCCTTGTATAAACGTTTATAAGGTCACACAAGGCTGGAATTTCATTCTCGCATGCATCAAACCGTACTTATTTCGTTAAAACTGTATGTGCAATAGGCTCAATTAAGTTTCTCGTTTTTAACATAATAGCGTATGCTAAACCAAGTTTTTACACAGATGTTTATTTAACGTACAGATAAATTAGGATTAAACTTTTATATTCTGAATGTATATTATTTACATAACAAAGATAATATAATATCGCTCCGGTATCTTAGGATCCACGTCAAGGCGGTATCTCAGGATCCGTTTCTAGAATCTTGAATCTTAATTAGGAACTCTACTTTGACTGTTTTTAATATAATTCAAAACCGAAGCATATATCGACAATAAACACTTTATAGGTATACCTATATATATATATAAAAACGTCTATCGATAACAGACGCTCTATATCTATATATAACAACGTCTATCGACAAATCTCCACCTTGCGACTCAGTTGGGAACTATCCTTGCGTCCCGCTTTGAGAGTTGCTAGCAGACGAAAAATCCTACCCCGTTTCCTCTTCTGTACTCTAACCTCCATACTCAGATTCTAGCGTCGACGCTCGAAACTCCAGTTAGCTTTAGTCATAGAATAAAAAACTACCTAGAGTGAATATACATCACTACTCTGTTTTGGCGTTTTGGCGTTTAGCATGTGCATGAAAAGGGCCCTTTAGTATCCGTGACGGACTCGTCCCCCAAATGAAGGGCGCCACCATACATGCCCAGAGCAAATATAAAAAAACGCGGTGCCGACAATCTATTTTTTCGGCAGTTTCGGCAACTTTCGGTGATAATGCAAGCAGTTCGCTGAAGATTCGTTTTATTATACTCCTTGCGTACTTAGTGCTATTTTTTACGTACCGCGCTGACGCAAGTGCGTGCATTAGGTAGTATATACCAGTAGATGCATATACCTATATTTTTTTACCCTCAGGCCGCAAAATTCACCTCTTGTCCTCAGAAGGACAAAAAATATAGTACATTATGCACCGCGGGAGCGATGTATCATTTGCGGCCAGTGCGAGCGATGTATCATTTGCGGCCAGAGCAAGCTTTGGGGGCCGAGCCGCCGAGCGTAGCGAGCATAATGTACTATTTTTTACCTAAACATAATCTCCCGGTAACATATATTGACCAGTGAAAAATTTTCTATATGCGTAAAAATCAGTAAACAACGATTTGGGGTAGATATAGCGAGACCGTAAATTTAATCACTGTTTCATTAAAACTATGCATCATGATATGTTGCTACGAGCCAAGCCCAGCTCCGGTAGTGGTGATGAACTACATGTTATGTACTGCTCTTCTACTTGTACTTAAAGCTAGCTGCGTAACTTTGTTGGTATCGATAGACATAAAATGTACTAGCCCTAGTGGAAATGGAAATTGTGCCATACTGTGCCAGGACTGTGCCAAACTGTGCCAGGACCGTGCCAGGACTGTGCCACATATATACCAATTCGAACATTTGGCAATAGCTTGTCATAGCTTGGCATAGTTTGGCACAGTTATGGCACAGTGTGGCACACTACCAATTATTTACAATAAAAATATTTTTTTGTGTATGGTTTGAGAACTTGCACAGTCCTGGCACAGTTTGGCACAGTTTGGCACAATGTGGAACGGTTTGGCATAGTATGGCACGGTGTTCCACACTGAGGCTCTTTCCTGTTTATGACAAGTAGCTGATATAAGCTCTTGTATAAGTCCTAAATATTATATGTATTATATGTATTAACTTTGCATAAATATCAACAATTAATACTTTATGCGACTTAAGAATATTTTAATCAATTAAAATTTTATATTTGCGGTGTTCGTTATAAGAAATAAATATATCTAAATGGACATATAAGAAATTAGCTCAGGCAGTTAGGCGTTTGACTGGCACGCCGGAGACCCGGGTTCGATCTCACCTCAGGTCAATTTTTTTTATTTTTAATTAATCCTGCATAATATTTTTGTAAGAAACATAATGTGTCTCACTGGGCCATACCGTGCCACACTGTGCCACACTGTGCTACACTGTGCCACACTGTGCCAAACTGTGCCAACACTGTGCCAAACTGTGCCAGGACTGTGCCAAACTGTGCCAGGACTGTGCCAAACTGTGCCAGGACTGTGCCAAACTGTGCCAGGACTGTGCCAAACTGTGCTAGTACTGTGTCAGTTCTCAAACCATACACAAAAAAATATTTAAAAAAAATATTTTTATTTAAAAAAATTGGTATTGTGCCACACTGTGCCATAACTGTGCCAAACTATGCCAAGCTATGACAAGCTATTGCCAAATGCTCGAATTGGTATATATGTGGCACAGTCCTGGCACACTTCGGCACAGTTTGGCACAGTTTGGCACAGTCCCTGGCACTGTTTGGCACATCAAATTATTTCCACTAGGGAGGTTATAAGTGTCAAATTTGCATAAAAACCACTTATTAGCCATTATTTCATGTTTGCTTTCTACATAACTTCTAGTAGAAGGTCAGACCCACTCTGAAATTTTACAGCTACTATTTTACTATAAAAAGTCATCTTTTTACAGTACAAAAGTATTCGGAGTCCGGATCGAACCCTCCCCACATAGCACAAAACGTTTGAGAAACGTTTCTCAAACGTTGCTTTTGAAACCTTGGAACGTTGCATCTGAAGTTTTCCATTGTTTCAGAAACGTTTCTAAAACGTCAAAATGTCCGCTTTTGTTGCTAAAGATACGCTGGAAAAACGATTCTGAAACGTTTCTGGAAAGGTTTCAAAAACGTTAGCAACGTTTAAGAAACGTTTCCAACAACTTAAACAAAAAATTTTTGGACTTCAATATTCACGTTTTTCAAACGTTGTGACAACGTTTCTGAAATGTTACTTGCAACCATTAAGAAACGTTTCGGGAACGCTTCTAAAACGTTAGGGTAGTATAAAATGAAAATTATATTAAGTTTAGAAACGTTTTTAAAACCTTTCAGAAACGTTTAAGAAACTCTGTGTAAATATTGAAACTATTATACTAATGATTGTAGTATACTCGGGCACCACCAGGTGGCTTCTCGTAACCCACAAGTGAAGTAGTGCTCTGGGGTCTACATAGTAATGTGTAGCATTTAGGGTGGTAGGGCGGGGAGGTAGTAGTAGGAAAGATATTACTTTTAACATTTTTGACTAAATTCAAACCTAAGAAACGTTTCAGAAACGTTCTGACAACGTATATTATGCAACAAAAGCGGACATTTTTACGTTTTAGAAACGTTTCTGAAACGATGGAAAACTTCAGATGAAACGTTCTAGGGTTTCAAAAGCAATGTTTGAGATACGTTTCTCAAACGTTTTGTGCTATGTGGATAGTTGCAAAATATACTATTATTATTGCCAAAAACATGCTGATGAAATATTTATTAGAATCACTTTTAATAAATACACAAGCTTTAAACGAAATTAATGCAATAAACGAAATTGAAAAATCGGTATAAAAACACATTAAATGATACTTTTCTCAATTACTTAATAGGAAAACCCTAAAGAATAAGAATTAGAAGATTGAAAACCACTACTTCAAAACAGTAAAATATGGTATCACTACATTTATTAATTTTTTTAACACATGCACGATTTACGCGTTTTTCGTACCTATTAAGCGGGCGTAAAGTACCATTTTTTTATAAAAAGTTGGCCGCATTTTTTTGCCTGCTGCTCACTTTTTTTGCCCACTGACGAAATTTTGCTGTAAACTGCAAATTTTTAGTTTGTAAGAGTTTGAGAAATTTTTAAAATTTTCAAAATTTTGAAGATTCTTAAAATTTTCTAAATATAAATAAATAATAATACTTGTGCTAATTAATGAAAATGTTAATAAACAATAATACTATTATGTCTAAATATCCATAGCTGTGTAGTGGCCGTGTAAAAAAAACAGCCAATTTACCCCCGCTTTATAACCATGAAAAACGCGAAAATCAATACATGCGTCACAAAAACTATGGTCACAAAAATAAGTGCTAAGCGGGCTTTTTGACCTCGTATGGTTTGCAGTGCTCGCCTTCGGCTCGTGCTACCTCGCCTTCGACTCTTACTGCAAATTCCACACTCGGTTTAAAAAAGCTCACTTTACGCCCTTGGTACACAATATACTACTTTATATAATTATTCAGTAAATGAGTTCAAATTCGCAGCTGATTTCCAATAAATTTTAATTTTATTTTTCAGTAGTTCCTAAGTATAAATTAGCCCCATCTTAAGAAAATTCATTTTAAACGATTGCTCCATTACTTTATGTTCACAGCTACCCCCACCAGCATTCACGTCATCGTCTGCCCCAATTTGTTGCAACTTTTTAAAATTTATTAGAATTATTAAAATTCATGTTTTTCCTGTAAAACGGACTGTGACAATTTTTTTCGTGCAGTTATAAATTGTATAGTTTAACTTGATGTTAGTGCACTGTGACGATTAAGTATTGAAATACGGTTAATATAAATATGCAGACGTGTTATTGGGCTTGCTCTCTCCGATCCATACGCGACTGACGCTCATACGTCGATACACAGTAGACGGATACTATATGGGTATACGCGCTGTCGCCGGAGTCGGCAGGGAGGACGTCTCAATAGCCGTTCTTACTCCGACATACATCATAACAGCTATCTACATATCTTTGACTTCTGCGCGACTTTCGACTTTGTTGCGTGCTCGGAGGGGTGAGCAGGGATATTATGTGTTCTCTAACTGTCTCATCTGACAGAAGCGGCACGTACCGACACAGAGTAATAAATCAGTGAATCGGTAAAATTGATGTTTTTTGGCAGATTTATGAAATTGTATATATATTTTTTCTGAAAAAAGCTATAATTGAGTACTTTTATTTCAACTACTGTTTTCCAAATAATATTGACAAGTGCTTTAATTAAATTATGAATGTACATATATAAATATACGTATCCTGCTTACCATTTACAGCTGAAAAGGGACATCTTGTATATGCACAAGATTAACAAAAGACTCGCAAATCTGAATACTCAAAAACTGCAAGAAGTACTCTAACATCTGCACTTGAAAGAAAAAAAGGTAAACAATTTTCACTTGTAAGATCCATTAAAATTTAATCTGTGCAGTATAATGTCATGATAAATAGTCAACCTCGAGGTCCCAAACATAAGTGCAACGTTCCTGGTTGCCCAAGGCAATGGTCTTCTGTCAGAATTCCATGGGGAATCTGATAAATCTGAAAAGGTTGCTGCTAATACTGCGCTCAGTCTCATCACTGTCATTTTCACCGTCCTCCTGGCTTGTGGCGTAAGCCATGGATTTTGTGGAATGTCTCTTCTGTGTTGTTTTTCATAATAAATATGTTGTAACAGTAGCATAGCCATTGCTGAAATTGCACAGATTCTGATAATGATCAACACATGAGTAGCATACCTATTCCCAGCTGACTAATTCATATAATAATGAAGTTCTTTACGAGTACTTCCATGATTTGTAGTACATGTAATATTTGTTCTCTCTCAAGTAACGTACTTTTAGATTACTATCTATATTACTATCATGATATTAGCGATACAACAGTTTACATTATTTCTTTGCTATACTGATACTCCCCAAATAAATTGACATTAAAAATATTTGTTCATGTAATGAAACAGATGTTCAAAATAAGTAAAATTAACATTCATAAATTGTGTTACACGTATGTTGTTCTGTATCATCAATTCTAGTCATGATTTCACTATATTAATCCGTAAACATGTACAAAATAACAGTCTCTAAATTATAGTATGTTATTAATAGTATAACTTAATGCACCTGCTATAATTTCAGCTAAAGCTACACTCGTCAAACAGCAGAATGCAGCAAAGGATTACTCTACCAGTCTAAACCCAATCAACGTTCATTGATGATGATCTTCATAGCCAGATGTCAACACACAGCACAGGAGAACCACCAAGTAATTAATTTGCAAGTGATCAACTAAAAATGTCACTTTTCAATCTATTCTAGTGTATAAATTTGATAAATGGATGGGTTATCTGCAACTTCCATATATTTGGTGCTACTCGGTGTTTGGCTGTAAAATTCAACTTTGTTGTTATGATATATAGAGAAAAAAAAAAACACAGACTGATTGTGTGTGATAGGACCATCAAAAATGGTATCTATAGTTTTTTTTTGTAAACCCAATAGTTTTTTAACTAAACATGTTTTAAGATTGGACAATAGAACACTAAGTCCTAATTGTCATCTAAATCTTTTAAATGCTTTTTATTTGTTATGAATTCTAAAATCATTAAAATTTAAATAGTTATCTTCTTAATATTGCAGACAAACGTCAGGGTACTCTTATCCACAACTGGATAAAGTCCTTCTTCACTTACAACCCCAGTTATCCAAGGAATGGCTTGTACATCACCACTAGCAATAATTTCAACTGGTGGTTTATTAATGAAATAATCTCCGCCAGATTTTTCTACTACTGGTCCAAATGGAGTGTAAGGATTGTACAGCCATGGCTACAAAAAGTTGCATTAAAGTATTGCAATTCTCTCTTCCCTCGACTCGTTCATTTTCAACAGCTGGTAAATGAGTGTACTGAAGACGTACATGCATCCGAAACTTTGGTTGCTTCTGGTTCACCTGTCCAAGCAGGTATTTTCTTAGATGGCTTTAAAAAACAATTTGAAATTATATCCAATTCTCAGTAGCATAGGAATTGTAGATTATATAATTAAAATAAGAATTTGTGATTGTACTTCTGTTAATTAGTTTTATGTTATTGATACAAGTTAAACTTACTCTAAATCTTAATTTTCCTATGGGTGGATACGCATATGGAATGCCTTCATATGCTTCATACAATGTACCATTCTCAGACTTTTTATAATATCCTCTAATACCTCCAAGTGGTGTTTTTACTTTTGGATAATCATCCTTACAATTAACTAAAATAACACTTGTTAATAAAACGAGCCAACTTATCCACAGCATCTTGCTTTACTATACGGCTGAAAGCAGACTGAGGTCTTTTCTCAATACTGACAAGTTATCCTTTCCCCTTGTTATGACCTTTATCTGTCCGTACAATTCTTTGCACTGGAAATAGAATCTTTCAACTTGTCTATGGCTGTCATGATGCGTTATTTAACATGCAGACTGTAACGAGCGCTTGAATTTCCCGCGCGTTCGTTAGTCGCGCGAGGCGGAGCTGTCGGCTCGTATGCTAGCAGACGACGTCGGCGGCCGACGTCGACAGGGTTAGGTACGCGCGCGCGAGAAAGCGAAGGAGAGACTCGAGTTCGCTTCGGCCGGATCAACATCGGCAAAATACCGCTAATAGTCCGCGGATCCTCTACCGCACCTGGCGTACACCGGGACTCACCGATCACGTCATCACCTGGAGGGACGCCTTCAGACCTGAGTACGAGCGGCCCGGATTCCCGTGGAGTGCCGTAAGGAACGCGAGGGCGAGTTAGCCAACGGCGAACCGGCGACCGAGTAAGTTGCGTTTTGTATTAGCTTCCGCGCGAAGCTGCCGCAGGTCTGGACTCGCTGACACCGAGTCCTCGACCCGGCTTCGTGCGTGACATTGTGCGCGATCCTCTCGCCATCGCGCGTGCGAACTTTGTACACCAATTTGTATCATTAGTAGAGTCAATATATCTTTCCTTTAACGTTATCCTCAGTGTATTCATTTGTGTTTTCCCGAGTACCCTCCCGCTGGTAGACTCACGGTTACGCGGATAAGCGTGGTACCCCGGGCGTACCACGCATTTAACGGAAGTTGGCAGGCAATGCACGGATGATAGTGATTGCACTACGCGGCTAACGTCCGCGCACTATCATCACGCCGATCATCGAGGGACCAGCCAGACGCTATACGACGTTCACTGTGTGTTGACGTGCGGCATTTCCGCGACCGCACGGCATTGTCAAGTCCTCCCCGTTACATGGCGCCCAACACGTACAGCGGTGACGGAAAATCGAGAAAATTACGTAGAGTCAGCAGCGAAAAACCATCGGAAAATTTCAAACCCACGGATTACAGCCAGCGCGGCTGATTTTAAGTTAGCAACAGCGCATCAAAACAACAGCGGGCGAGAGGACGCAGCGAGCGAGCGGCGCGAGTGTAAACAAAGCGTGTTTGCGCCGCGCGAACTGTCGTCGAGCAGCGCGAAGCTCGAAGACAGATACAGTGTTAGTGCGAGTGAGAGAGAAAAACTCCGGAACGGAAAGTGGCTCGGCTGTAAGTTTTCGTGAGCCTAGTGGCAGGCTCACGCGAATATAGAGTATAGAGTACGATACAGCACACACCAGTAGAGCAGACAGCCGTGCCGCGTCGCACCGGAGTTAGGCCTGAGGCGAGCGCGGAGAGGGAGAGCCGCGCAGCATACGGCGCTGCGAGGAGAGAGCCGGACTCGCGCACGGGAGAGCGCACAGGCGAAAGACCGCGCGATATATATAGCTACACTCGCCACACCGAGCGGCGAGCGGAGCTGCGCACGGACTGCGCTATAGAGTGCGGAACGACTGGCCCATCGTGTGCGCCGGCACACAGAGATACGAATGCGGACGAATTGCTACGTCCGTAAACCAGGCCTCTCACACTCGCACGATCGAAAGTGTCGTGCGCGCAGCGTTTAGATAAGGTTTTCGCGAATATTTCCGTGATTTAGCAGCAGGGAAAAATAACTTCTGTAAACAAGAACAGGAGTGGCAGTGCCGCCGCGTACAATTTTAATTTTACTTAGCAAAGCACTGCAACAAGAGTTCAGAGAAGGTGGAATTGCTTGATTTTTTTTTAATTTTTTACCGTTTTAGCTTTCGTTGATTAAAAATTCCAACCAAACCCGAGAACCCTTGCAGGAAAAATTTCGGTTCTTTGTTTAATCGGAAAAATTTTGCAGAGGTGAAATTTTTCTTTCCATCGTTTACATTTCGAGTATTGTTTTATTTTATTTTCGGGATATTTTAATTGAATGACACCGGCGGCACACGTAGTAAATAATAAGCGAGCGAACAGGCGGAAGCGAAAAAGAGTCTCGTAGAATAGGGACTGCGAGATACGCACGCACACGACACGCGTAAAGATATCTGTACCGAGCGTGCGAAGATGAATAATACGAGAAGAGACGACGACAGGATCCTCGTAGGGAAAGAAGAAAAGATCGGCGACTGGGTGGTAGATTTAGGGGAGGAAGGAGTGCACGCAGCACTAAATGAGTTAGATTTACGGCAAAATGGGGATGCCGGCGATAAGGTGGAGAGAATCCACAAGTGGATCACGGGGGAGTATAACCCCCGAGACTTTGTGCCATCTATGTACCTTGACCCGATGGATGTCAAGGCCGAACGAGTGTCAATGAGACGGAACTTCATAAGGTCCGTGTGCGAGCAACACCGACAGCGGGCGGGCGGCAGCCACACCGCTCTACACCCACTTGAAGGCACCCTACAGGACCCAGCCATATGCGATCGGCTACACCAGACCCTGCAAAGGCATGAAGACGAGGACGAAACAGAGCGCCCTCGAGAGACACAAGCGCCGGTGACTAAAGCCGAGTCCGAACCGAGAGCGGAGACAGTAACAGGCACCGACGGCCGAGAGTACGTCATACCACCGGACATGTTGCAGTATGTGGGAGACCTGCAACGCTCGATACGCGAACTACAAGAACAGGTACAGAACTCGCAAGCGGAGGCCAGAGCGTCGAGCACGCAGATAGGAAACACGGCGGGTCAACCGCCAATAAGAGTGACATTCGCAGAGGACACATCGACCGGCACACCCTCGACACCTAAGAGCAGTCGGGGAGGGCTTGCGAGGAAGCGAAGACCGAGCACGCCAGAAACTCCTGAAAACAGCGGCAGAACACGTGACATCGTGGGCACCGTACTAAAATGGGGCCTACGTTTCGCAGGGACGGACGCGGAACGAGCAGAGAGATTCCTCACGCAATTAGAGAAGAACATGAGAGCAGCAAAAATGTCGGATAAAGAGAAGATGGACGCGATACCAAACGTGCTGACTGGATTAGCCCTTGAATGGTACTACAGCAGCAACGCGGAGTGGGAGACGTGGGAGGATTTCCGCACCGCACTACTGCGCTGGTACGGCACCAACAGACAGTTGCAACAGCGCCTAGCTGCCGACATTGAAAAGAGGTTTCAGGGCGGACAGGAGTCCGTGCGAGACTACATGACCTGCCTGCGAGGGATGATGGACGAACAGAATCCGCCTCCACCGTTAGAACATGCCTTAGATATCCTCCACCGGAACTTAAGACCGGAATTGCAAGTGCTGACACCCCGCAGAAATTGCTACGA
>CM053172.1:18706937-18724052 GCA_012977825.3 Pteromalus puparum | reverse complement strand
CTTCCAACGGACTGCATTGTCGGGGTAAATTTCACACTGACCTTTAAGGCGGTGTTGGACCCGACAATTTCGAAGATCCACCTCAAAGAAAGCGATGAGTACGTAGACCTGGAATTAGCCGCAGTAGACGGCGGATCAACAGCACTGGCATCGCTGGGCTTAGCCCCGGTGCAAGAACAACAGAGAAAAGTGCTCAACGCGCTGCTAGATCGGATCATTGGACAAGATAGCGGAGAAATTGGATGCACGAGTTGAATCGAGCATACGATAGAAATGCAGTCAACAAGACCGATAAAGCAGAAATATTTCCCAGTCTCAAGAAAACTGGAAGAGGAAATGTACGAGCAAGTACGAACCATGCTCGCGGCAGGAATTATAGAGCCGTCCAATAGCGCATTCTCGAGCCCAGTGGTGATGGTGAAGAAGGCCAACGGAAAATATAGATTCTGTGTGGACTTCCGGAAAATCAACGCAGTCACGCGCTGCGACGCGTACCCACTTCCACAGATGAATGCAATATTACGCAAGTTACAGCGAGCGCGCTACATATCGACAATCGACCTTAGTAGCGCGTACCACCAGATACCACTGAGCGAAGAAAGTAAACAATACACAGCATTTACAGTCCCCGGGCTGGGATTGTTTCAATTTACACGACTCCCGTTCGGCTTGTCAGAAGCCGGAGCCACGTTCCAACGGCTAATGGACAAAATTATCACACCAGAACTGCAACCACACGCGTTTGCTTACCTCGATGACGCGATAATCGCTACGGAAACGTTCGAGGAACACCTCAGAATTCTCGAGTGCGTATTGAAGAGATTGAAAGACGCAGGTTTAACGGTAAACCGAGAGAAAAGCGTTTTCTGTCGGGACGAGGTAAAGTACCTCGGCGTGCTGGTGAATCGGAATGGCTTCAGGCCAGATCCCGAGAAGATTGCGCCGATTATCAATTACCCGGCGCCGAAAAACCTGAAACAACTCAGACGCTTCCATGGGATGGCGTCATGGTACAGGCAGTTTCTAAATAACTACGCCACGTTAGCAGAACCGCTAACACGGCTAACGAAAAAGAATCAACCGTACATCTGGGGTGAAGAACAGCAAGAGGCTTTCGACTCGATCAAAGCTCTGATCGCCTCAGCACCGATATTGCATAGCCCAGCGTTCGACAAAGAGTTCGTAATCCAGACGGACGCCAGCGACACAGGAATCGGCGTAGTACTGACGCAGGAGATAGACGGACAAGAACGAGTGTTGGAGTTCGCAAGTCGAGTACTCACACCCGCAGAAAGAAATTACACAGTAAGCGAGAGAGAGTGCTTAGCTGTGATATATGCCGTAAGAAAATTCCGTCAGTACATCGAGGGCTATCACTTCCGAGTGATAACAGATCACAGCAGCCTTCGCTGGCTCTGCAATTTGAAGAACCCCACGGGCAGGCTGGCCCGCTGGGCATTGGAATTACAAGGGCATAAATATACGATCGAGCATCGAAAAGGCGCAGACCATCACGTGCCAGACGCCCTGTCCCGGATGTTTGAGGAGACAGAACCAAAAATAGCGACGATAAGTCAGGATCCACCGTCGCTGGACAAATGGTACAACGCGAGATATAAAGAAGTCAGCGACGAGCCTACAAATTTTCCGGGATGGAAAATTGTGGGGGGGCGGATGTATAAATACAAAGTGGATCCCGACATAGAAGACACGCTAGGAGAAGACGAAGAAGCGTGGAAGCTGGTCGTGCCCGAAGAACAACGGGAAAGAGTACTAAAAGAGTGCCACGACCAACCAACAGCAGGCCACTTTGGCCGCGAGAAAACATACAAGAGAGTGGCCGAGCTATACCACTGGCCACGGATGTACAGGGACGTCTCAACTTACGTGCAACGCTGCCAGGCGTGCCAGAAGAGCAAGGTCGAGCAGAGACCGCGGCCCGGACTTATGGGGAAGCGAGCAGTGCAGAGGCCATGGCAGGTAGTGGCAGGGGACATCATGGGTCCCATGCCAAGAACAGCACGAGGGTACGAGTACGCCCTGATCTTTCAAGATCTTTTTACACGCTGGATCGAGTGCGTACCCCTGAAGAAAGCTAACGGGAAAGCCGTCTTAGCCGCACTCAAAGAACGAGTGATATTGCGCTTCGGAGCACCTGAAGTATTTCACTCCGATAACGGCACGGAATTTAAGAATAAGCTTATAGACGAGTATCTAGCGGCTCAAGGTATCAAGCGCTCCTTCAATCCACCGTACCATCCACAAGCCAACCCTGTGGAGAGGGTCAACCGGACGGTGAAAAGAGAAATAGCCACTTACGCCGAGGGCAACCACAGGACGTGGGACGAACATCTAAACGAGATAGCGTTCTCGTACAATACGGCAGTCCACGCGGCGACCGGAGTGTCGCCAGCCGTACTAAACTTCGGCAGACAGCTGAACGCGCCCGCATCATTGAGGCGAGCGGAAGACCAACAAGCGATAGAGCGAGAAGGGATCGAGGAGTGGCGAAAACGACTGGCCAATCTCCCGGCCCTGCACGAACAGGCGAAACAGGCGTCGCGGACCGAGCAAGACCGCCAAGCGGTACACTTCGATAAGCGACGTCGCCCTGTAGAGTTTAAGGTCGGCGAATTGGTGTGGAAGCGGTGTCATACACTCTCGTCTGCAGCGGGAGGCGTGGCGGCAAAGCTCGCCCTACCCTTCGCCGGTCCATACACTATTATCGCGCAGGTCGGCTCGAACACGTTCAAGCTGCAAAGTAACGAAGGAAAGGTAGAAGACTTGGTAGCCGCAGAAGAGCTGAAGAAATACTACGGCCCCGAAGATGACGAGGAGGACGACGACGCAACCCGACCACCGGGGGAGAACGAAAGCGTGAGGGCGACGCGCGACCCGCCCGAAGCGAGCGCACTCGAGCAAGAGCTTGAGTCTAATGATGTAGCGGCGGAAGGGGACCGCGAGCGTAGTTCAGGGCCTGGCCGATTTGTAACGGCCCCGGCGGCCGAGGCGCAGGCCGAAAGCGAGCGAATTAGAGTAGAAGTCCCCCGCCGCCCGCGCGGGCGGCCACCGAAGAGCAAAAACGCGCGAGCGAAGGGCATGGCGCGCGCCGATGAGACTAAGACCGACGCGGCGACGGAGGCTGCGA
Source organism: Pteromalus puparum (assembly GCA_012977825.3). Classification (NCBI taxonomy): domain Eukaryota; kingdom Metazoa; phylum Arthropoda; class Insecta; order Hymenoptera; family Pteromalidae; genus Pteromalus; species Pteromalus puparum. The sequence goes on along the minus strand of CM053172.1, from coordinate 18,720,904 downwards.
AGCCCTCGAAGCGGAGACCAGGGCGGCCGCGAGGCGCCAAGAACCGCTCGCCGCAAGGCGTGCTCAATGTGTCGCCGCGGCGGACTCGCGCTCAACGTCGCGTCACGAATCATCCATCGCCCTCATAGACATAGCCATTTTATCGTTTCATGTAAAATTATCATCATTACCCAATCATTGACATTTTCTCCTTCCCACCTGCCCCACAGCTGTTAGGAAGAAGATGAACCTAACTGGCGCGGCGCGCGGGCGCCGCTTGTCAGCCCCGTGGGACCCTTGGACCGTCGGCCTAAAGTCCGAGTATCTGGAGGACTACGCCGACGCTGTCCGCCTGGGCGGCGCGCCCGGCGAGGCCGACTCCGAGGACGAGTTGAACTCGTCCTTCAAGACGGTGATCGAGGCGGTCACCGCTCATGCTGGAGACGCGCGGGGCGAGCAAGAGAGCCCCACGCCCACCGTGGACGAGCCGCAGCTAGGCGAGAAGGCGCGGGGCGAGCAGAAGAGCCCCACGCCCGCAGCAACAACATCGCCGGAGGACGACGAAGCCCGAGGAGGGGCGGATGGCCCTGTCCCGGCCAGCGAGACCAGCGGCGAGGAGCCGAAACCCGGGTCGTGGGAGGCCATAGAGCGGGAGCTCTGCGAGTTGCGCGACGCCATCCACGGCCTGGAGGTGTGGGAGGTTGGAGCCTTCCGGCGCTTCGACGAATATCTGCGCCGGAGTGGCGAGAATGCACACCCCGACGCCGCCGAGTGGGCCGTGGGCGTCCAAGCTCGCCGAGAAGAGCAGGCAGCGATCACCGCGACTCGCAGAGCTCGGTCGCTCCGACGCCGCGAAGAGGAGCAACACGCCGAAGAGACCCGCAAGCGGCTGGAGGGCCTGCGCCTCGAGCGGGAGAAGCTGGAGGCAGAGGCACGGGAGGAGAACGCGCGCCGGGCTGAGGCGGCGCAACGAGCCAAGCGGCTGGAGCAGCAACTGCACCGCGCCCGCATGGCCGAAGAGCACGCTCTGAGCCAGGCGCGCCAACAAGAGGCCTACCGTGAAAAGAAGAGGACGGAGGGGCGCAGGTGCTTCGTGTGCGGCCACGCAGGGGTCCGCAACTAAGCGATGTGCCCAAGCAAGGTCGAGCACGAGGCGATCAGAAGGGAGTACCCTTGGAAGTTCGGGAGGAAGTAAGAGAAAGGTGTAGCTGCGGTGAATAAAAGTAACCGAATTCCCCCGAAGCCCCGTGTTGTCATTCTGCGAAGGTCCTGCAACCCTACCATCCTGACATCACCCATTTTCATTTCATTTCAGCATAGCCCGTATCGCGCGACGAGTTACAGAGCCACTTCACTGGGTTACGTGGCGTCTGGAAGGGGGGTGTAACGAGCGCTTGAATTTCCCGCGCGTTCGTTAGTCGCGCGAGGCGGAGCTGTCGGCGCGTATGCTAGCAGACGACGTCGGCGGCCGACGTCGACAGGGTTAGGTACGCGCGCGCGAGAAAGCGAAGGAGAGACTCGAGTTCGCTTCGGCCGGATCAACATCGGCAAAATACCGCTAATAGTCCGCGGATCCTCTACCGCACCTGGCGTACACCGGGACTCACCGATCACGTCATCACCTGGAGGGACGCCTCCAGACCTGAGTACGAGCGGCCCGGATTCCCGTGGAGTGCCGTAAGGAACGTGAGGGCGAGTTAGCCATCGGCGAACCAGCGACCGAGTAAGTTGCGTTTTGTATTAGCTTCCGCGCGAAGCTGCCGCAGGTCTGGACTCGCTGCCACCGAGTCCTCGACCCGGCTTCGTGCGTGACATTGTGCGCGATCCTCTCGCCATCGCGCGTGCGAACTTTGTACACCAATTTGTATCATTAGTAGAGTCAATATATCTTTCCTTCAACGTTATCCTCAGTGTATTCATTTGTGTTTTCCCGAGTACCCTCCCGCTGGTAGACTCACGGTTACGCGGATAAGCGTGGTACCCCGGGCGTACCACGCATTTAACGGAAGTTGGCAGGCAATGCACGGATGATAGTGATTGCACTACGCGGCTAACGTCCGCGCACTATCATCACGCCGATCATCGAGGGACCAGCCAGACGCTATACGACGTTCACTGTGTGTTGACGTGCGGCATTTCCGCGACCGCACGGCATTGTCAAGTCCACCCCGTTACAAGACATAGCCAAAGCTATTCATGTATGTAAATTAATCAATGTTCAATATCTCACAGTATTGGCAATATTTATGTTGACTTTAAAAATTTTTTTTTTTATTTATAAAAAGTTATTTGTTTCAAAATATCACAATTAAAGAATGGACTTTTTAATTCTTATAAATATGCATACATACCTATTTTTCCAGATATGGATATGAAGAACAGAAAAATGAATAAATTGCAGGAACAACTGATCCATTGTCAGAAGGATCAAGTATTTATGCACTTGGCTGGTAATATTATATTATTATTATTAAATTTGTAATATCTTAAAATCAAAACAATATAAATATTATTAAAATTTTGTATTTTCTGCAGATACCTGTCGAATAATGTTATATAATGAAGCAAAAATAAACATAAGAAATCTAATTGGAGATCATAAAAAAACGAACATTAAATTATCATCAGAATTGGAAAAAATATCATCAATCTTTCCTTTTCGAAATGAGGTAGAGTTTTCTGCATTTAATTCCCAAATTAGGCAGGACCAAGCTAATTTTGCTACAAATATGGTATGAACATATTTGTTTTGTATACTTTATAACATTGTTATTTCAAAAAATATTTGGTTTCGTGACTTTCATGGAAACGTTTTTAAGTTTCTAAAGAAACCTTTCAGAAACGTTTCTCTAACAGACCTTGCTATGTGGGATATAATATACTTTGCCATTCGATTTTGCATTGACGGGTATCCCTCCCTTTCGGTTAAATCCTTACTAAGCAGTGGAACAACTACGGCAATTATGCGTTCGAAAGAGTTTCTTCTGGCGTCCGACACTCAAGATTTGCCCAAAGTATAATCTCTGTTCTACCCTTTTAGTGTCACTTATTAGGTATAGGTGGTAACTTATCACTTTTTGTTAATCGGACAATTGGTATAAGTATTCCTCCGGTTCGGGACACTCCCTACTAAGCAGTCGAATAACTTAATATACGTCCTCTGCGTTCGAAAAGTCTAAGTTATACCTCACCTCTCATTGATGGATCTTGACTGCTTGACCGATCTCCACTCACTAGGCTCTTCAGCACTTTATAGGTACTAGTCTCTCTTTTTTTCTACGTCAGCTAGGCACTCTCGCCTCTTCAGTACATTACAGGTAATGGTCTCGTTTTTTTTGTTTTTTTTTTGACATTCTTACTATCACTTTTTTGTTCTCTAGGCACTCTCGCCTCTTCAGTACTTTACAGGTACTGGTCTCGTTTTTTTTTCTTTTACTCATTCTCTAGATCAAGCAGACTCAAACCATCGAATCTTTTCCTTAAACACTTCATTTGTGGATCTCAAGTCCCTATGTATTCGTTTTATCGTCAAACCTCGGATGTCATACAAATGTGTGTTTTTGTCTTTCATCTCTCTTTACGTAGTCGTCTTATAATCAACAGTATAACGTCCCCTAAGCAGCAAAGCCAATTTCGCTCGCACTAGTTTACTCAGGAATTTTCTCGTCATACACACTCACACTCATACACCCTCTCATTCGACTCGCTTGATCTATGTTAACTTTGTCTCTCTCCCTCGTACTACCTGGTGGTTTTCTTGACCTAATATATCTCTCTCACTTCTACACTTTCGAAAAGTCATAGTCCCTACCATTATTCTGCAAAAATATATAACTGCACTATTCTATTCCTCGTTCATTCTTTCATTCTACTCAATTTTTGTAATACACGCTCTTTACTCTAAATGCTTTTACAAAATATATTGTAAATCGTAATAATGTAAGAACAATAATAACCAATCTAATGCTCTCTCTCCCTCTCTCTCTCTCTCTCTCTCTCTCTCTCTCTCTCTCTCTCCCTGCCGGCCTTGGTGAGTACTAGACGCTTCGTTGTGTACGCCTACTTTGTACTACTTTTTCTGCCGCACTCTGCCTTCGGGCGCCTTTTGTTACAGCTTGTTGCACGCACCTTAATGCAACCTTCAGAGTGACATATAATTCACTGGAGGCTGCATTCTTTTCTCTTCACTATCTTAGCTACAAGCATCTGCCTCCTCACCTAACCTCAATTCGCTCGGCTTTGTTTTCTTTCCTGCTTGGCTTGGTTTTTGCTCTCCACACAGTCTCGGCGCGACATCTCACAGGACAAGGAAACAACATCTTCGCCCGCTCTACATTATCGACTGCCAGTAAGTTGCCGTCGAAATGAGTACAAGTGGAGTAAAGCCCGCGGATCCACCTTCGATCATCTGCGATAAATGCGACAAGCCCATTCAAACCAGGGGCCCTAAACAATGTGAACTTTGTCACAACCACTTCCACACAAAGTGTATCACATTCCGATCCCTGCCTGTGAAGGGCGTCGCGACGTTTGCCTGTGAGACCTGTGCTGACGTGTACACTAAGAGAAGGCTGGAGTTGTCACTTAACAGTAGCACCCAGACCGTCTCTAAGGGCAAGGCCAACAACAACACCACGACCAAAAGAAAGCCCGCCTCTGCGCCTCCCTCCACCAGTACATCGCGCAATCAGTCGCCGGCGCGTCAAACATCGAGTGCAGCTGATGTCACACTGCAGGACATCCTCGCAGCGTTGACAGAAATACGCGCCAAGCAGGACGAGGCGGTGAGGGAGCAAAGGAGCATGTCCATGAAGATCTCTAGTCTGGAGGAAAGGCTTGGCCCCATCGAGCTGCGTCTCAGGGCCCTCGACGATCTACCTCTGCTTCAAACCCGTATGGAGAAGGCAGAGCAGAGCATCACGGAACTCAGGGCGCAGCTACGGGACCTGTCTGCGAGGCCTCTCCCTTCGCTGCCCAAGGACGGCAACAATAATAACAGCAACAACAACGCCGCCACGCCTGCCACTGTCATCCCTGCGGAGATCGCCAGTCTGCGCAGTGAACTGCAGAAGGTAAAGCGACAGCAGGAAACTTCTGCCAACAACACCGTGGTACTGTCGGGTCTATACTACACACGTGAGACCCGCCTCGATCTACTGCCATTCTCTGTGCTGTCGGCCCTAGATCCCTCTGTCCTCAGAAGGGACATCGCAGGAGCAAGGGTCATGGGAAGACTTAATGCAGCCACTGCCACCTCGGCTGCAGACAGCAGACTTCCACCGATTGCTGTCACCCTGTCGTCCCACGCCCTTGTTCGTTCAACCATCTTTGCGAAAATCAAAAAGGGCAAACTCCATACAGCAGAGTTAGACGCTGGCATTCTCGAGGAAGCAAAGGCCCTAGCCCCAGACCATCAAGGGCTAGTGAACATCAACGAGCTGCTTCCTCGAGAGACCCATAAGCTTCGCGTCAGGGCCAGACTGGAGGCCAAGAAGAGGAGGGGGTGCAGAACCTATGTACGGGATGGAACGGTCTACATCCGTTCTTCAGAGGATACGGAAAGGGCCACCGTCATCACCAGCGACGAAGACCTGACAAGTTTTTTGTCCCAGTGGCCGCCGGACAACAACAACCACTGAAGACGGTTCATCTCATCCCACCCGCACCACCATCAGCACCATCAGCATCATCTACTACATCATCGGCCACTTCCTCATCAGTTTCCAAGGTAACTCTGTCCAAGGGTTTAAGGGCCTGCCACTTCAATGCTAACTCCCTCACGGGTCACATTGAGGCGGTTAGGCTCTTTTTGTCCACTCGTCCCACCTTCCACGTAATAGCTGTGACTGAAACCTGGCTAGACGAAAAGGTCAAAACAATCCCTTTACTTGACGACTATATACTATATAGACGGGACAGAAATAGAAATGGTGGAGGTGTGGCCCTCTACATACATAACACTTTGACTGCTACCATCATTGCATCATCTGACGGTGCATGGTCTGGCAGGCCGGGGAAGCCGGAGTATCTCTTCTGCGAGATTTCTGCTAAGGGAGTATCTCCCATCTTTGTCGGCGTTGTTTATCGTCCACCACATGCCCCTTTCATCCAGGGCAATGATTTCATAGAGAAACTCTCTACACATATGCACTGCTACTCAAACAAGCTGATCATGGGCGATTTCAACGCTGATCAACTCTCCTCTTCCGAAGATGCTAAGTTCATCAGAGCCTTCATAGAGGAGAACTCCCTACAGTCGGTCCCTTATGGCGCCACGCACCATAAGCAGGAATCTGACACCTGGCTGGACCTCTGCTTGATAGACGAGCAGGATCGCCTGCTTGAACACTGGAAGTCAGACACACCCTTCATAAACGGACATGACCTCATAACGGCCACTCTCGACGTACAGATGCCACGACACGTACCTAAAACCTTCACCTACAGAAACTACAAAGGCATCTGCGCCGAGAAACTGAGGAACCACCTCGGGGCATGTGACTGGTCATCCCTCGCCACTTCATCACTCGACGAATGCATTGCTGTACTCAACACCAACTTAACTAACGCTGTAAATCATCTCGCCCCATTACGCACAGTGACACCTGGACAGAAGCGCCACCCGTGGTTCACCACGGCTCTTCGTGGACTTGTGAAAGAACGAGACAGACTCTACAGGCGATTTCGCAGATCACGTCTCCCATTGGATCTATTTTTTTATAGACTCGCCAGGGATGATGCTCACAGACACGTTGAGGAGGCTAGGCTGAACTATTATCATTCACGCCTGTCCTCCCTGACAGATGTCGGCGAGATCTGGAGAGAGCTAGAGAAGCTTGGAATAACATCTTCCAAGCTAAAACCACCTTCTCGCTTCTCAAACGAAGACCTCAATATGCATTTCAGCGGCATTTCCAACAACCCGCAAGCTCCTGCTGTTGAGGATTATCTGCGTACCCACGAGAGTCTGAATTTCCCTGAACATTTCAGTTTCAGGGAGATTACGGAGTCGGACGTTTTAGCTGCAATAACGCACTTTGACTCCCAAGCCAGAGGTAGCGACGGCATCCCACAGGTTGTTATTCAGAAGGCCCTGCCAGTACTCGCTCCCATTCTTCGTCATATTTTTAACCTGTCATTGAGCGAGACGTGCTTCCCCTCTGACTGGAAAAAGTCATTAGTGCACGCAGTAAACAAAGTCAGCTCTCCTACATCTTTAACTGACTATCGTCCGATCTCTCTTCTATGCTTCCTGTCAAAGGCACTGGAGTGGCTGGTGCATAAGCAAATCTCTGAGTACCTTGAGTCCAGGCTATTTCTGGACGACTTGCAAACTGGTTTTCGCACTGGCCACAGCACTCAGTCCGGCCTACTCAAGCTAACGGATGAAGTTAGGCGTGGCATTAATAACAAGAAGGTAACTCTTCTTCTTCTCTTCGATTTCAGTAAAGCCTTTGACACTGTATGTCACGTCAAGCTTCTCCGAAAGCTAACACACTTCTGTTTCTCTAAGCAAGTTATCCGCTGGGTTGCCTCATATATCACAGGCAGAAAACAGGCAGTCGTTGGTGATGACGGCGAGCTTTCCACCTTTCGTCCTCTCAACACGGGAGTACCGCAGGGATCTGTCCTGGGTCCTCTGCTATTCTCCCTGTACATCAACGACATTAGTTTCTGCCTCGACCCCGATGTATCACATCTCATCTACAGCCAATGCCACTTTGAGGAGCTCGACTCTTGTGCCGCGAAGATGTCAGCTAACGCCGAGAGGATTACAGGTTGGGCTGCACAAAATCATCTAAAGCTAAACGTTCTTAAAACTCAGGCGATCGTCCTGGGCTCCCCCCACTACATTAACGCTTTACCAAATGTCGCTAACACCTCTATCAATATAGGGGGAGCCCAGGTCGAATACCAATCGTCTGTGCGCAGTCTGGGAGTGGTGCTCGATTCTAAATTGAACTGGAAAGAGCACGTCACACAACTGTGTAAACGTGCTCACTCACTAATGTATAGGCTGTACTTCTTCAGAAAGAGCACCAACCAAGAGCTGCGCAAACATCTCGTGCAAGCACTGCTGTTTCCCATCATAGACTACTGCTCTCTAGTATACTGTGACCTTACTCAAGAACTTGACACTAAACTACAGAGACTGGTGAACACAGGAATACGTTACATCTTTGGTGTAAGGAGGGACGAGCACATCACCCCCTACAGACGTGAACTGCAATGGCTCACCACCGCCGGGCGTAGGAAGTACTTTGCGGCCTGTTTTCTCAGAAAACTATTCAACACTGCTATAAAATTGGCGACGTCTCGAGCTGTGCTGCCATCACTCGTGGTCAAGCTTGCGAGCCCGGGCTTGGTCAGGGAAATTATGCGAGCGAAAAGCGCGCTCGCTAACAATTACCTGACCACAAACGACATCAAGCCCGGTATTCTAGACCGGGAGGCTGCTGCCTGCTTGACCGGACATAAAGTTTTTATAAATAAAATATTGTCCCAGGAAAAATTCTTGTTGTTTAAAAACGTGAGGCCCATTGCACAGGGACTGGGCTTCAAATATGTGTGGCATGCGGGCGGCAGGTTCCTGGCTAGGCGTAAGGGGGGGCGAGCGCGCGCACGTGTTCGCATCTGCTGCCGATTTGCAGGCCATTCGTCTTCATCTGCGCCCTCTATTTGACTCGCGAGGCCCCTTGACAACGCGCCGGGTGCTGGGAGTAGCTTGAGGGCGGGCTTTCTCAATGTGAACTCGCTCAGGGCTCGCATTGGGATCGTCCGTAATTTTCTGGCAGAGCGTGCCTCGTATGACATTTTTGGCTTCGCGGAGACATGGCTGGGTCCGATTGTGGATGACAGCCTAGTTAGCATCGGGGGATATTCCATCGTTAGGCAGGACCGAAATGTTAACGGAGGTGGCGTCGCCTTATTTGTACCGAACGGACTGAAAGTTAAAAAACTTGTATCTTCTGACACTATGGGTCCAGGGAAACCTGGAATCCCCGAATATCTTTTTTGCTGCGTACAAAGGGGCGACTCACCTCCGGTGCTTCTCGGCGTTATTTACAGGCCCCCGAAAATCCCAATGCAAAAGGACTCGGACCTTTTTGATGTATTGCGGGACTTATGCGGCGAATACAGTCATAAGATCATAATGGGTGATCTGAACTCGGACTTACTGTCTGACTCAGACGACGCTGCTACCATCAAGCGACTGTCTGATGAGTTATCTCTTCAGATCATCCAGCATGGTCCCACGCATCATCACACATCATCGTCTCACACGTGGATTGACCTTATCATGGCTGACGAAAATGACGTAATCCTGGACTCTAGGAATGAGTGGCTGCCTAGTTTCGGCAAGCAATTTGTCATAGATGTCTCGCTAGACATCTACGCTCCGACTCCCGTGAGTGACGCTTTTTCTTACCGCGATTACAAACGCATCGACACGTCTAGTCTTGTCGACCTCATGTCTTGTTGTGACTGGACAGCCATGAATTCCATCGAAACCGATCTGGAGGGTGCTTTATCCGTTCGTAATAATAATTTGAAATTTGCAATTGATGAATTGGCACCTTTGAAAACGGTTAGCCCACGTAGAAAATATGCTCCCTGGTCTGGATCAGAGCTGAGGCTTCTCATCGATAAACGCAAAGCTACACTCAGGCGCTATGAGCGCACGGGGAGAGCGGAGCTTTTTGATGAGGTTCTTCGACTCACCAATGAGGTCGACATGCGCGCTGCTCAAGAGCGTGAATCCTTCCTTCGCCAACAACTATCGGACGCTCTTGATGAAAATAAAAATATATGGAAGGTAATGCGTCATCTCGGCCTCCTGCCTGGGCGCAAGGAGGAGGAGTTTTTCGGTTTCACGCCGGGGGAGCTAAATGAGCACCTCGCGGGAGTATCGGTGTCACCCTTCGAAAATATTGACAATGCAACGGACTCTATTCTACTGGCAAGCGAGGAGGTCTTTTCTTTTAGCCCCGTTAGTATGAGCGACGTCGTCCTTGCTATATCTCATTTTTCCTCGCAAGCGAGGGGTGTCGATGGTATTCCGTGCGGGGTGGTCGTCAAGGCCCTCCCAATCATTGGCGAATTCATTCTTAATTTATTTAACTGCTCCTTCGCTCAGGGAATCTTTCCGAGTATCTGGAAGCAGGCACAGTTAATCGCGCTAAGAAAGACCAGTGCTCCTTCCAACGTTAAGGACTTTCGTCCAATTGCATTGCTCTGTTTCCTCTCAAAGGTACTCGAGAAGTTAGCACACACCCAGATCACGGAGTATCTAGATAAAAATAATATACTCGACCCCTTCCAGGCCGGTTTCCGTAAACATCACAGTACACAGACTGCGTTACTAAAGGTGACCGACGACGCACGCATGGCAATTGACAAAAAGAAGGTGACGCTCATGCTGCTGTTTGATTTCAGTAAGGCCTTTGACACTATCTCACCTTCCAAATTACTATCTAAATTGAGTCAGCTGGGGTTCTCTAGGGCAGCCCTCCTGTGGATTAAATCATATTTACAAGGGCGATCTCAGATGGTAATTTCGAATAAAAACGGAACTTCAGAGTGGCTTGAAACCAATCTGGGAGTTCCACAGGGTTCTGTCCTGGGACCCCTGCTGTTCAGCCTCTACGTCAATGATCTCCAAACAATACTCGACGGCACCACAATTAAACATCTTTTTTACGCAGACGACCTCCAGATTTATCTACACACTAACAAAGATAATTTCCTGGACGGTGTGGCTCAACTGGCAGAAGCGGCACGGCTAGTCTCTGGCTGGGCGGAGAGCTCCAGCCTGCGACTCAACTCCTGCAAAACTAAGTCTATATTTTTCGGTTCCATGAAAAACGTCAATGATATCAAATCATGGAACTTGCCTGGGGTTCCGTTGCCGGACGGGGTGATCGTCCCATTCAGTGATACGGTCGTAAGTCTCGGTGTTGTATTAGATAGCAAACTTACTTGGAAACTGCAGGTGGATGCAATCACAAAAAAGTCAACAAAGCCCTATATAGCCTGCGGTTTATTAGGGGCTGCACCACTGAGACTCTCCGCAGAAGGCTAGTTGAGTCACTAATACAACCACACATAGACTACTGTACTGTAACCATCCTGGACGCGTTGAACGAACAGCGTATACGGATACAGAGACTGAGCAATTCATGTGTGAGATTCATCTTCGGGGTTAGAAGGGATGAACACATCAGTCCCTACAGGCGGCGTCTCGAATGGCTTCGCACCGATTCGAGAAGGCTCTACTTTGAGGCCATTTTGCTATACAGGGTAACTCGGATCGGTGAACCTTCTTATTTGGCCTCCTTTTTCAGCAAACACAAGCCAAGACCCTCCAGTAGGGGAGTTCCACCGGAACTGAATATCCCTACCGTGAGCACTGCGACCGGGGCTAGGGCCTTCCAGGTCCAGGGAGCTCGGTTCTGGAACTCTATCTATTCTACTCTTCGAAGCCTGCCGTCGCTTGCATCTTTTAAGAGAGCCCTGCGACGGCACCTGCTAGACGTCGAATCTTAGCGACTCTGAGCCTTCTGGCGCTGCAAATTGTATATTTTATTCTAGTCTGACTCGGTCCTTAGGCCGTAACATTACTTAGGTTATACTACTGACGAAGCCAAAAATCTGGTGCAATATTTCTTTCATATTTTCTCTAACGAAGGTGTTGTCACTATTCTTAGGGCTTAAGTTTTACTGTGATAATTACCCGACTGTTGTGATTGTGATAACTGCGTGTATTCATTTATGTTATTTGTGTATTCTGTGTAAATTTTTATGTATATTATCTATTTATCATTTTGCCGCGAAGGCAAATAAAGCCCTATCTAATCTAACCTCTCTCTCTCCACAATAACGTTATAGCTGCGTATCCTATGGAACTTGTTTACAGCCGAGTACGTGTATGCATTGATTTTCTATGAATTAGCTCGATGAGTTTGTATCGCAGCGGCTAATATCAAAGAGCTTCTAGTTTCAAGACGATTTATTTTTTCTATGAATTATTGCGTATATTAAATATTGCTACATGTTGATCATGATGTACAACCAGTCAGGGTTATCAGATTGCTCTAGAAAATTTGCCTGTAATGTTTGGCTCATGTAGGATATTTATACGTAAGATGATTCATTTTCTATGAATTATTTTTTTCTGCACACTAAGTGCGTATAACTTGAATATTAGAAATAATACACTAGCTTCCAACGCTATATAAAGGGTTAGACTTGCTACTTTGATTTAGTATGAAACCCTACTTTACCCAAAACACTAAGCAAAAACGTCAGCGCTCGATTGTCAGAAGACTGTCAACGTTTTTCTAGAAGCTTACACGCTTCTATCACGCTCACCTACTCATTCAGAGGAAGTTAAAAAATGGATAAAGCTTACTACTACAAATTTAAAAATATTGACACAATTGTTACATAAACTTGATACAAATGTTCAAAAGTGTCCAGATAAAACTAAAATGTTTATTGAAAGGTGGTAAAGGACTACAAAGACGTGAAATAAGAAGTGATCGTGTAAAGTGGCAAGATTTAGAAAGTTGTTTTAATGATCGTATAAGATCAGGAGTAGTTACAAATTTGAACTAGCGCGCCACGCGCGGCCTTACGGCCGCGGTGGCTTGCCGCCTTGCATCACGTTTTGCGCATAAGGCACGACCGCCGACGCTCGCGCTTCGCGCTCGTTGTCTGACCTTTGTTATCTAATTATTAGTAAAAAACAACATTAATTTTTTATCTTTTTCGTATACCATAATGTTTTTACAAATATTCTTCATCACAACGAAATTTATTTTAAATATGATTAAAAACCCATTATTCGTAAGATTAAAAAAAATTATCTTTTGATAGTACTTTAATTCAAATTATACCCGCGAAATTCCGTAATATTCGGAACTATCCTATTGGTGGAAAATACATTAGTTTATATATAAGCTGTGACGTCACGCTTAATAAAGCAAATTCTATTCCGTTCCTAAAACCATGAATTTTATGCAAAGATAGTTTATTGCATAATTTGAACAGAAAAAGTATTATTTTATTATCAGCGAGCTCGACCACTGCGCATACATTGTGCGCATCGATCTGGCGACCGGTTGGCGACATGCACTAGCTGGCACGCAGCCGTCTGCGTGTGTGCGGTGTGTGTTTTGACGTTTCGATGCAGCCTCCCGGCCTCCGCTAACCGCAGTTTTGCTCTGGTCAACTTTTCGGTGATACCATAAGTGAGTACGTAGTGAAAAATGGCAACAACAACGCGATGCAGCAGTGTTATAAGTAGTTTTCAAATCAGGAAACTGCTATGGTGCCTGTATATGTTTTCAAGCAATCTCTTCTTACCGCGATTCCGCTGGTGGATCAACTGTTCGCGATTCTTGGTTTATAAGAAAGTGCAAAAAATATTTTAAAGTAATGCACTCGGAAGGCACCGACGATGCGATCTGTGTCAGTTCATCAAAGAATGCTGCAATATAGTCGCAAGATGTCGTCGGGCGGTAAGCAGCCGCCTGATAAGGCTAAGAATAAGTTTTATAAATGTCATCCGACACAAAGAGCATCTACAGTTATTTGCATCATATGTGAAAGTGTATATCACATAGATGAATTCATTCAATTACAAGGTGCCCGTTTAGTGAGCAGATATCTAGGAATCTGTGACGAACATGAGCAGCTGAAACTAACCTCAAAAGTGAGTGGAGACACTCTTAGTGACGAAGCAAGATTGATAATAGCTGAAGTGAAAATGACAATGAAAAATAAAGTGAGAAGTGAAATTTTGAGTGATATTGAAAAAGATAGTTCTATTCATGAAAAAACGATGGATGAATTAAGTGTTGTGGCCGAAAATATGAAAATTGAAAATACTTTATTAAAACAACTTAATACGGAGCTGTATGAAAAAAATGAACTTATGAAAGAACTTCTAAACAAACAAAAAGAATCTAAAAAAGAAAATAAAA
>CM053172.1:18668616-18702556 GCA_012977825.3 Pteromalus puparum | reverse complement strand
ATTTTGAAAATTATTAATAAAAATCACTTTGCAGTGAACGATTTACCATTATCAATCAAGCAGTTATTCAAATTAGAGGCTGTTACATATCATTATAATAGTTTAAAAGAGCAATATAAAAATAGCTCTAGTATTACTAGGAATAAAAACCTACAAATACCAAAATCACTTAAATCAATTAGTCAAAAAGACAGCTATTATGCTGCAGTTAATGTCTTCAATATGCTGAACAATGATCTCAAAGTTTTAGATCTTAGTAAAGCTACAATAAGGAATAAATTAAAAATGTTCATAAGCGAGAAGGTACCCTAGACGAGTACAGTTTATTTCTTTTTGATGATTTGGATGACTTTTAACTTTTAACTTTTGTAAAAATATTACGATCTATAAAATGTCATCGAACATGATTTGTTTTTTTTTAGTTTATAAGTTTAGTTTATAGGATAGTTTGTAAGTTTTTGTTTAGTAATCCACTCTATGTACAGGCAAGCTATGTCTTGCCTCTGTAGAATACCTTAATTGGTATATGTAAGTGGAAATAAATAAAATAAAAATAAAATAAAAATAAAAATAAAAAATAAATAAATGGTTTTACTTTAAATATTATTTAAGTACAGAGATTTTTTTGGTTTTAATTTGATTCTTTTTTTCAGGTACAAAATGAAACTAAACATAATGCCAAGCAGTTGCAGCAAGAAATTATATTTTGAAGAGGACATTATTATTTTGAAACAGAAGAAGTTTATTGATAAGCGTAGCCAAGATTTATATAGCGCGTTTAAGTGTCTAAAAAATCGTTTCTAAAGTTGTATGTCAAAATGTGTTTTAAAAAATGTTTGCCACTGTATAAAGTTGTATTTTGTAAATGTCTACAACATTTATATTTAACATTTTCATGTAAAACGTAAATTCGTAAAGCTTTATGGCAAATAATTGTTTTTTTAGCTCTAAAAAATCGTTTCTAGAGTTTTTGTATGTCGAAAAGTGTTTTAAAAAATGTTTGCCACGGTAAAAAGTTGTATTTTGAAAATGTCTACAACATTGAGATTTAACATTTTCATGTAAAACGTAAATTCGCAAAACTTTATGGCAATTAATTGGTTTTTTTGCTCTAAAAAATCGATTTTGGGCTATAAACTCGAGTTATACGTATTTTCATGATTTGATGTTAATGGGAAAAAGTTGTATTTTTGAAAGATCTACAACTTTTCTATTTAACTTTTTTTTGTAGAATGCTTAGAATTTAATTTACAGTCAAAAAACCGTTTTTAGCGATTTTTGGAGGTGACCGCATTCTGCGTATACGTGAAGGGTCAAGCTCAAAATTAATATGGCACCTAACTGTTATGAGGGGAGTTCGCACACAAATTTTTAGCTCGATTGATTAAAGTCTTTCAGAAATAATCGAGTAAGTAGAAAATTTTTATTAAAAAATACGCGTAAAAATCGAACAATTTGTGCCCGCATTTCAAAACGACGTAGAGGATCGGGATAAAAAAATTAGTTTTTTTTTGTGCAAGAAGAGACTTCTCCTAAAATTGAAATTTTAGGAGCTCGATCCATCGATAATTGCGTGACATATCGCATCTCACACATTTTTCGCACACAAAACTATAAGGCACTTCCGTGTCGCGGTCGTGCCTAAAAACTTGGATTTGACTGCTTTTTTGAAAGACGCTGAAGCTTTATTCAAACCTCGAATAAAGAACATGCTTAAAAAAGAAGAGGCCCTGAAAGTATACGTAATATTGGCTGTTGAATTTATTATAAAAAAAGCCGACGAAGAAATAGCTGAAATAAAGTATTTTAATACAAAAGCTGATGCAATTTGGCCGACATCTGACTTAAAGCAGTGGTGGACAATGAACGTTCAAGAGCTCATTCAGCGAGATAAAGAAGAATTCCAAGAGCGAGACTCAGGATGGACACTACGTAAAATTTTTAATTTAAACGTGCATATAAACAGATATAATCCGATGCGTGCAAGCTGTTTCATAGATTTACCTGAATTTATAAAACGAAAAAAAGCATGCGTTAATGTGCAGAATTTTGATGACGCATGTTTCAAATGGGCCATACTATCTGCACTACATCCTACTAATAATTCAAATCGTGTATCAGAATACACAAAATATGAAAAAGAATTGAATTTTGATGGAATAGAGTTCCCAGTTATGCTAAAGCAGGTGCCTAAATTTGAAAAACAAAATAATATTTCTATCAATGTTTATATTTTAAAGAAGCATAATGAGAAATTTAAAGTTGTGCCAATTTACATTACAAAGGATGAAAAAAAGCCTCATATCAACCTTCTGCTTTTACAAAATTATTACATTGATGATGACGCTAATGAGCATGAGGTGGAAAACCGTGGGGAACCAATTAAATATCACTACGTTTGGATTAAAGATTTATCTCGTTTAGTTTCGAACCAAATATCGAAACATAAAAATCGTAAATATATTTGTCATCGATGTCTAGATTATTTTTCGGATCAAGATAAATTAGCCCTGCATAAAGAAGATTATGCTCAAATTAACGACTGCTGTATAAAATTGCCTAGATTGCATGATCGATTTCTCAAATTCAAAAATTTCAGTTATAAAGAAAAAGTACCATTTGCGATTTATGCAGATTTTGAAAGTTTTCTTAAACCAGTAGAGGATAGTAGCCTCGCGTACCAAGAGCATGAAGCATTTAGCATTGGCTACTATTTAAAATGTAGTCATGATGACTCATTATCTAGTTATCACAGCTACAGAGGTAGTGAGCCTGCGAAGTGGTTTATGAAGGAACTTGAGACCATAGCAAAACAAGTTGATGAAATTTTAAACAACATTGTACCGATGCAAGCATTAACATGGGATCAGCAGCATGCTTTTCAAGTAGCAACAGTATGCGACATTTGCGAAAAACCATTTAATGATGGTAAACGAGTAAGGGATCATTGTCATTTAACGGGCAGGTAAAGAATATTTTTTACATATCATAAAAATACTGATGATTGCATATCTTACTAAAAAATGTTTTTGTTTCAGATACCGGGGTGCAGCGCATGAATAATGCAATTTAAATTATCAAGACTCGCGCATCATCCCAATCATTTTTTAAATTTCACCAGTTATGACTCACACTTTCTCGTCCGAGATATTGCCACTCCGTTTCCAGGAAGAATATAACTTTTACCACTAAATAAGGAGCGCTTTATTTCTTTTACCAAGCATATTGATGGCTGTGATATCAAGCTCAGATTCATTGACTCTTTTCGTTTCATGGCAGCATCTTTAGATAAGCTATCATCATACCTACAAGAAATGAATATTCTCAAGCATGAATTTAGTCAAGATCAGCAGTATTCACCTCTGACTCAAGAAAAATTTGAATTGCTTAAAAGAAAAGGAATTTTTCCATATGAATATTTGGATTGTGAGGAAAAACTGTCGGATACGGAAATTCCATCAAAATATAAATTTTACAGCAGCTTGCATGCCAGTGAAATTTCCGATGAAGAGTATGAGCATGCAAAAAATGTTTGGAAAACATTTAATATTACAACTTTACGAGAATATTCTGATTTATATTTGAAAACGGATGTATTGCTGTTGGCTGAAGTTTTAGAGAATTTTCGTAACTCTTGTCTTTCAGCATATAGCCTAGACCCTGCGCATTACTACACAACACCAGGATTAACGTGAGATGCTCTGTTCAAGTACACGAAAATTCAACTGGAACTGCTAACTGATATAGATCAGATAATGTTTATTGAACGCGGTATAAGAGGTGGCGTGAGTCAGTGCTGTAATCGCTACGCTCTTGCGAATAATAAGTATATGACTGATTATGATCCGGAAAAGGAATCAAAATACCTCATGTATTTTGATGCAAATAACCTCTATGGATGGGCTCTTCAACAGCTATTGCCTTACGCAGATTTTCAATGGGACGATGTAAACACTCATTTCAATGTGGCAGATGATTCTGAATTCGGCTATATTCTCGAAGTTCATTTAGCATATCCACAGCATTTGCATGACCTGCATAAAGACTTACCATTCTGCCCCGAGCACAAGAAACCACCAGGCTCTAAATTTGAAAAACTTGACAACTGTAGATACCAAGTCACGCTATGTTCTCCACTACAGAAATTTGAAACAGGCTCTCAAAAATGGACTACAGCTTACAAAAATTCACAGAATTTTAAAATTCAAGCAAAGCCCTTGGCTCAAAGCATACGTTGATCTGAACAGCAAGATGAGACAAGAGGCTAAAAATGATTTTGAGAAGAATCTCTACAAATTAATGAATAATGCTGTGTTTGGAAAGACAATGGAGAATGTACGAAAAAGAGTTAATGTCAAGCTGGTGAAATACTGGGAAGGTAGATATGGTGCAGAGGCTCTCATTTCTAGACCAGAATTTCATAGTCGGACCATCCTTGATGAGAACCTTGCACTCATTGAACTCAAACCGACTGAAGTACTCATGAACAAGCCAATCTATGTAGGACTCTGTGTATTAGATTTATTGAAAACTCTAATGTATGTTTGAAAACTCTAATATGTACAGGAGTTTGGTGTAAAATGTAAACTGCTCTATACAGATACTGACAGTTTTCTTTATGAAATTGGCTGTGAAGATATTTATGAATTAATGAAACGAGATATTCAGAATTTTGACACTTCAGACTATCCAGCTAACAATATTTTTGGATTGCCTCGTGTCAATAAAATGATTGTTGGTCTAATGAAAGATGAATGTTGCGGACAAATCATGACAGAATTTGTGGGACTTCGCAGCAAAATGTATAGTGTACGCATAAACGGAGAAGATCGCATTAAAAAGATTAAAGGTATGAAAAGCAGTGTAGTTGATAAGACAATTACTTTTGATGATTATGTTGAGTGTTTAAAAGATTATTCTACGCAGTATAGACAGCAATGCATCATAAGATCGAAAGCTCATAGAGTGCAAACTGTTAAACAAACGAAGCTAGCATTAAGCCCCTACGATGACAAACGGTATTTAATTCCAGGAAAAACGGATACGCTTCCTTGGGGGCATTATCGAATACCAACGGATGATGTATAAAAATGTCATGAATATTGTAAAATAAATTAATTTTTATATAGCCATTACAAACTGTGCGTCCAGAGCAGACGGGTGGTTGCCTATCACCACTACACAGCGCGTCCTCAGGTTGCGGATAGAGGAACGGCCCCTGAGAAAGAGGTTACCTGCGAATAAATCGAATAAGCAGCCGCGGTCAGCCGATAGGTCCGGGCCTGGGTGTGATGAGCCCACACTGGTGAACGTATTCATCTAGAAACACTACGCAAGCACCACCACAACAACGAACACTCAACAATATTTCCTATTTTCACTTTCTCTTTCTACCCCACTATGTCAATAATCTATCTCTTTTAGCACACATTACAAAAATCCTGCTGTCGTGGAGGATACGGGAGCGATGACAACTGCCCCGAAAGGGGATGTGTAGAATGATTCACCACCTGGTCTTACGCGGTAACGAAGCCAGCGAAGGCGCGCTGCCTTGCAGGGGGGCGTTAGGATAGGAGAATGATTGCATAGTGTGTCCGACGATGAGTTGACTCCGTCCGTATCAAAGTCGAAAAGCTCTCATACTTAGTTCTAAAGAGGTATGGGGGTTATCGCCTCTAGAACGGTTGACTCACCTGCAATCGGGACAGGATAAAAAACGCGCGGGTTTAACTTACTATCATGGCTCAAAAAAAACAAAACCAAACCAAAACCAATAAGGACTTAAAGGTGGGAACGAGGAATGTGCGCAGTTTGTACAGAGCAGGCGCGTACCAGGAAATCTTAAAAGAAGCTGGCGAGCGTGAATTAGATTTAGTAGCAATACAAGAAACTCGGTGGCAAGATAGCGGGATTTTAACAAAAGATAACTTCACCTTTATATTCGGGGGCGCGAGCGGACACTACTTAGGTACCGGTTTTCTGGTTAGCAAAAGAATTATATACGCTGTTAAAAGTTTCAAATTCGTGAACGACAGACCGTATATCATCATCGAAGGAGCGTGGTATAATTACGTGGTTATTAACGTACACTGTCCTACGGAGGACAAAGAGGAAGAGGTCAAGGATCTTTACTACATTATAATATAATACATTTACTACATTATAATATAAGCATTAGAACAATTAATCGATCGATTCGCGGGGATCGATTTAGGGGATGTCAACGCTAAAATAGGGAAAGAGGAAATGTTTAGGCCCACTATAGGCAAGGAAAGTTTGCACGAGACCAGCAACGATAACGGTATTAGAGTAATAAATTTCGCGGCGGCAAAAGATCTTATAATAAAGACTACGTGCTTTAAGCACAATAATATACACAAAGCAACATGGACATCGCCGGACGGAGCCACGCGAAATCAAGTCGATCACTTCCTTATCGATAAGAGGCGCCACACGAATGTACTTGACGTAAGAACCTATAGGGGGGCGGATTGCGACTCGGATCATTTTCTAGTAGTGGCTAATTAAGAGCCAAATTAGTAGCCGGGCAAAATAGTAAACGGGCGAACAAAGTATAAACCTTCGACATTGAAAAGCTGCGAAACGGGGTAGAGCGAATTCAGTATCAAGTAGAAATAAGTAACCGGTTTCAGGTTCTCGAGGACACAGATGCACCGACGGAGGTAGATGACGACCCGAACAGTCTATGGGGCGCTATCAAAAGAACGGCTTTAGCCAAAATGGCTAAAGTGGATAGCGTTCACAATGGAAACGTTAGGGCCGTAGAAGAGTACCACGAAATAAGAAAACAAGTGGGTGTGATTTACAGAAACAAAAAGCGCGAGTACCAAAAGAACGAGATTAGATAAGTAGACACTAACAGTCAGGAAAATAACATGCGCGAGATGTACATAGGAATTAAAGCTATTAGGAAGGGTTTCCAGAGTAGATCGCAATTAATGAAAGATAAGGGCGGGAATCTCGTTACAAGCGAGAATGAACTGCTAAAGCTGTCGAAAGGATATTTTGATAAATTAGAAAGAGAGAGAGAGAGAGAGAGAGAGAGAGAGAGAGAGAGCTCTCAATAATACGCAACAGCTATATTGCAGTAAGCAGATGCGTATATTCACTCACAGAGAACAACGGGTGTAACCTGATCCACGCTATCTCACCACCGCGCGACTCACGCCGAAAGATGTATGGTCGCTGACGTCAGCCTCGCTATATACCGCTCTGCATCTTCTAGAAGTTTCTTGCGTAGAGATGCTGACCTTGAGCAGCGGACAAAGCTCGCTGCCAGGAGTAAGCTTCCTGGAGTATACCGCCCGTAGTACCAACCTCCAGCGCCGCTGCCTCCCCGCCACAGCCGATTCTCACCTCGCTGACGTCAGCAGTCGGCGCAGTCTTTCTCGAATATTCCTACATTCTGTCTCCTGACCTTGGACGGACTCCTGGAGACAGCACGGTGCCAGGAGTATACTGCCCAGAGTAGGTCCGCATAAGTGCCGCCTCTGAAAGACGTATCCTACCTGAACACTCCCCTTCCAGCAGTCGACTCCTGGTGCCCCGTTCCACAGATGCACACCTGGTTGCTCTACCTTACCGACTGAGTCTTACAGGTGTGCTGATGATGTCATAACCCGAAGCTTCTAGAACATTCGATGGGGGCGGGGCCTATTCTCACCTGCACCGGTGAGTCGTAGGGTCGAGTGGTGTGGGGAGGCAGAACCCGCCTGTTTCAGCTACTGATAAGAACGCGTAACTCGGCAGCTTAAAAAGGGGGACGAGGCGCGGGTCGAAGTTTGACTAGAAGATCAACACGTGCAGCGGCTACTGCATATGATGAGAAAAAAATCCAGAGCCGCAAAAGAGTGTCCAAACGACGAAAAAACACTTGAGCCAGGATAGAAGACGACACCTCGCAACGGGAGGCAAGATGCAGCTTCCCTAATTCTTCGGGAATACTCGAGCATAGTTATCCATAAAACAAAAGACAAATTGCAGTTACTCCGACAGCAAACAAGCGAAACTCGACCAAAACTCGTGCATATAAGGAATATTCAGCGAATTTTCTCTTTGGACCACGGAGTCGCGACCATAGGCTAGATAAAGCTCCAAATAAGGTAATGCGATGCATCCGAGCCCTTCAATTGGCCAAGACATTACCCCTTTAAAATGTAAACAAGCAACAGATTTGTAACGGGACTTGTAATATTTTGTCGTCATCGGGACGTAAAATTTTTTACTACGGTCGACTTAGACTCTATTATAGTTCACGCAACTAGAAGTTACGTTATCGTTTGTCATTTGAAAAAATACAATCAGTACAATAATTAGTCAGTTGCGAGCGAGCGATAGACCAAAATTGTTTAAAGTGAATAAATCGAAGTGAGATCTAATTCGAGAGTATCATTTAAATCCGGAACTCCTAATTCCCGACGAGCCAATTCACCCTCGCTTTCACTCCGCTTTGGAAGCTGAGCCGACACCGCACAGAGAGGAAGTTCAGTTAGCGGAGCTGTTCTGTAGCCGAGTAAGTGAATTTCACACATAAACAGGCAGCACGCCTCATTATCACTCTCTTTCTCTTATTCTCTCGCATATTCGTACACTGTAATTTGATTCTCGCTGATTCTCGAGATGCATAATTGAAGAAAATTCGTTCTCTCATAACGGATAGGGTAACGTCTCAGTTTCAAAGTTGGATAGGAATTACTAATAGAAGCCCATTAATTGAAGCGTTACCAATAAGTTAGGGAAAGTGAAATTCAGTGCGGATTCGAAGAATTTCCCGGTGACTATTAGAGGCTGTTCTTGGTCAAATCGCGAAAGTAGTCAGGCACCGACGGAGCTCAGACTTCGTGCGTCGAAGCTTTGTCTCTGTCCGTGCTTACCAGTTAGTTTCAAAGATATTAGGCTTCCAATTTTTTTCTCACTCTGTATATTCTATATAACTGAAAACTGCATCGCTCAGATCTCAGCTTTAATTTAATAAATTTTAATCTATACCTAGGCTCGTTTTTTTTCTATTTTTTACCAATTCATAAAAAACAAGTTTTTTAGTTACGCATGTGCGTTTTTTCATGGCCATTTTTCGATTACTAGTGATTATAGACACGTTCCGCAAACTATTGTAACCAATATAACTTGGAAAGTAAATGTTGAACTTTTCTTTAAAAAATCATGATTATCGAAGATTATTATAACTATCGACTACTTTAATTTTAAGTCATTTTATGGAGCAGATCCGGAGAAAAACGGAAAGAAGGAATTTTAACTCCAATGTGCAGAGTTCCTTCTTCTGTTTGTTTCTCTTTGGCAATCGGCGTGCGTTGTTGTGACAAATGTGAAATTGTACAACAATTTATAGAATTATATATGAAGTAAAAACAATTCTGATATTAAAACAATACATAATGTTGGAGGAAGCTACGTTCCAAGAATTGGCAGTGATTTTTTTACTACGCGCATAAAGATGCCCTTCTAGAAAATGGAAGTTCCTTGATTCGCGTGTGCGAGAAACAACAACTATTCCCTTTTGCTACGCAAAGTTATTAGAATTTGAATTGTTTTTAAATATTTTTAAAAACTTTTTAAGTTTTGAAAACGTTTTCAAAACTTCGAAAAAATTAATCACCTAAGGGAAAAATCGACTTTAGTCCCGTGTTACATATATAACTTTGTTCACGACTTAACTGTGTAGGCACTTTGTTTCCTTGAAAAGTGGAACTTACGTCAATACCAATTTAATTTTCAAAATTTTCAAGTTTCTAAAATTATTATTATTTTTTTTTTAATTTGTTCAAAAAGTTGTTAATTTTATAAATTTTACAAAAATTTGTTAATTTTTAATTTTTTCAAAAAATTTCAAAAATTTTTCTGCATTCTCGGGAATATAGTACCTTTATTCCTCCATTTGCGGAAATAAAGTAACTTTATTTGCGGTAAAGTCACTTTATTCCCGCAAATAAGGGGTAACAAATATATGAGAAAATGAAAAGCTTCTTTAGTCCCGCTTTTCAGTGAATAAAGTGGCTATTAGTTAAGCCATGAATAAATTTTGTTGTGCTCGACTCAAAATGTACAAATCATTATTTATTCTACAAGAATAAATGGTACATTATGCAACAAGGACCAAAAGTAGCGGATTTTTCCCGCTGGTGGATTTACTGCCCGAACGAGAATATTTTTCCCGAGGGTGGGCAACTGTGCGAGCGAGGCTAGAACAGTTAACTAGTAGGAAAAATTATTTCGCGATGGCACTGATGACCGGAGAAAAATCTACGTTAGTCCTGTGTTGCTTATATTTTATTCTACATTCTAATCGAGGCAACTTCTTGTCTCTTAATACAGGGCTATGGAGTTTTCCAAAAAAAACATGCTACTTTTGCCCCTTAGTGGCAAAAAGTGGCTTTACGGTCGGGGTATAAAATAAAAAGGGCCTGTATTCGTCAAAAAAGCACATCGTGTAATAAGTAGAGGAGAGCATTTTTCTTCGCCTCCAGCGCCCTCGTGCACAAATTACACCCTCTCTAAAAATGGCCCATTCCTCCTAGTTTCACAATATACTGTTTCCAAGTGAAGTTTATATAATTATTAACATATATTACTTTAGCGTTTTAATCAGGAGTTAAAAAATTGCAAAAGATTTAATTTTGTGGATTTTTGCCATCTTTTCTTGATATGAAATTTTTACACTGGTTATTTGAATATAGAATTATGTTTGAAAAACAAAGTTTTTTTACATTTTTTTTCTTACAAATTTTATATATAAACTAGTTGTAAGTTAAGGAAAGATGTAATTATTTGCTAAAGAGCTCATAAATTTCCACTAGGCGGATTAATACTGTCATGCTGAGCGATGTTCGAGTAATTTTCGCTTGCGAAGTGATGAACTTGTTGATTATATCCTCCTGCAAAAAGATAATATGACTTTAATGGATATTTTATTATTGTATAGACTTTTATTAGTAAAATTATATAAGTTCCTAATATATTAAATTTTATTTTTGAAACAGTAGTGATAGATAAATGAATTCTAAATTAAAACACTCGACGATACTCGTCTCGATCTTACTTGAAGCTGGCCTCGTGTTTACCTCGGCTTAGTGACAGTGCAGGCTCTTTCTACCAAAGAAGCGCCAGGCGACCAAATCGTCAAGACCTCTCGAGTTTTTTTTCTTGCGCCTGCACTTTTGCGCCACCAAATCTTCCCGCAGCTCAGCCGGGTTATGATCTATTGAGCGAGAGGTGTTCTAGCCAGTAGAGAAGATAAAGCAGAGGGAAAAATCATGCAAAACGCAAGCGGTTTATACTGTGGCTGTATTATTTATTCAACTCCTCAATCACTTTTACAGAATAGTTAGCTCAATATTTCAGATACACTGAATTCTCGCAAAACCAGGAAAGATAAACCGCTAGAACTGCTGATTTTTATCCCGAAGCCAAACACATGCACCCAAATACTCATTTACACAATCGTGCGAATCCCGGGCTCTCCTCCTTATGGAGTGACACTCCAGCCGAGCCCGTAGATCGGGTGACGATCGCGCCTATCCCCGTACGACTCCTGCATATTCACCCGCCGCGCTTGCTGTCTCGCCGACTCGAACCCAAAAAGTCCAGACGTGGTCGACCCTTACCAGACACACTCTCTGTGCCTCTGCTGCCGGCGACGGATAACGCGCCAGGAAATGGTGGACAGTCGTCTAGGACACGAATACTACTTGCTTCAGACTGGTTGCGCTCGGCTCTGCCTGCAACGAGCGACCATGGTCGCTCTCGCTTGCATCAGGCCGTCTCTTTCACGCGCCGTCCGCATTGTGAACTAGACGCATATATATTTTGCTCTATCTATTATCCCAAACTGAGGGATGCAAGATACGATACACTTTAAAATTTCCGACAATTTTTCACCCTTTTGACCGTCGTCAAACTGTGTTTCTCGCACTACGACGAGCAATGCGCGTGAAGCTTAGAAAGCCAGATAAACCACCATTACCGGATAGAAATGGCAACGCTGTAACTTCTACCTTGCTCGCTCTCTCTCTCTCTCTCTCTCTCTCTCTCTCTCTCTCTCTCTCTCTATATATATATATATATATATATATATATATGCAGAAATCGTAAGAAGATGAGCACAAGCGAGAAATAAATATAAAGCCAAAACTTTCAAACTCGCTACCCCACGCGTCATGAGTTTTAATGACAATAACATGAAAGAAATATTGACGAGTAGCGCACGAGTTGCTATGGAGAAATGTGTGGCAATGAAAATAATAATTTGAAAAAAAGTGAATCAAAGTATTTCATGTCGTCTTACTCAAGCTGTCGCAGCAGCAACATCGCGCAGAAATTGGATTATGATGAATTTTTATCTTATCAGCATTTTTCTGCTAGTTCTTGGAGGAGCAGATCATCCTGACTTTTGAGAAAAATTGGTTTTTATATTTCAGCTCCTTACTTGAGAACTGCTCAATGAAATCATTTAAAATTTTAACAACAGATAGCTTTGTTTATGGTGAATCACCAAATAACATTTTGAAGCATTTGACTGCATTGTTTTAAGGATATTAGGAATCAGAAAATTTTCAAAAAAAAATTTAAACCTTGATATCTTAAGAACCATAGGGGTTTGAATGCTGCGAAATGAACTTAGACTAAACACATAATATATCTACCTTTTTCCAAAATCTCAAGTGCAATAAGGCCTTTTTACGCCCGTAATCGTGGCACAAAAAAACTCTTTTTTTTTAAAAAAAGCACCTTTTTCATGTTATATGCCGAACGGAGCGGTTGATCCCGAGGACTAAACGGGAAAAAGTAGGTAATTTTAGTATCTTTCAAATGCACTTTAACTGAATTGTTTGTAATAGTGGGATGATTGAGAAAAACGCAAAAAAGTGTTTTTCAAAAATCAAAAAATGTCCATAATAAGAAAAATAGTTAAGAAAATAATGAAAACCGCTGCCAAGTCCTTGGCACTTAGCTTCCTCCTATTTCGCTTTTTGTTATTGTTCAAATGTAATAGACGGAGACGTTAGGACGAATCCTCCTAGTAGCTTTACTTTTGTGCGATTTTAGTTCCCGTTAACCCTGTTACAATATCAACGGCCAATCTGCAAAATCTTGCGGGTAAAAGTAGGCAATTTTAAGCTCTTTTAGATACACTATTGTTGAATATATTGTATGAATCGTATCATTAAAAAAAAGTAAAAATATTTTTTCAAAAATCGAAGAATGGCCATAAAATGGTCAGAATCATAAAAAAAAAATTTGCCTAGATATATGATAAATCTACCTTTTCTCATATAAGTGACATTTAAAATAACATTTAAAATAACCCTGGTAGCAATGTTATCGGGTTTCCAACTAAAAATTAACGATACCTGTCAAAAATTATCTTAAAATAAGCAACTAGTTTTGTTTACCAATAGAGAAACGACACTGAGAAAGGGATTCATTAACAGTTAAGTTAATACATTTATTAATTGGCTTATTGAAATATGGATGAAATCCGTCTGTTATCAAATGCAAGATATTAAAGGACTGTTAATAGCGCACTAATATCATTTCTCGTTCTTATCTTCATCATTCTCAAATGAATAAAATTCTATTGTTATAATTTATTAGGCAAAGTTTATTGAGAATGTAATTTTACAATGGTGTCCCAATCCAATTTTTCATATTCATTAAGCTGAAAAAAATATTAAGTATATATTTGAAACAATTAAATTAAATAGTTGATTATGCACCTAGCAGGTAAAGTAGGTAAACTGTACACGTTGTAAAAATAAGATCCAAGGGAAGCCAGCAAATGACCATAAAATGGTCAGAATCATAAAAAAAAATTTCCCGAATTCAGAATCAGAAAACATTTATGAATGTCAGATTGTATTACGATCGTTCGCGTGGTTCCAGAATTATGACGGTATACACTGAATTTTTTTTTAATTACTTAATCATTTAGTTCTAGATATATATCAAATCATATTATTTTCATGAAAATATTTAAACATTAATATTTAAAATACCATAGGGTCCTCATAACCTCACAAAATCATAAATTTTCTCAAAACATTCAGAGCTTTAGTTAGGGAATTATAAGGTTAAAAAAAATAATAATTTTCAGTTATACAGGGTATACAGGGTGAGAGACAAAGAATTTGAGTTTTAATATCTTTTAAACTAATTGGTTTCATAAGCTGCAAAAAGAACTTAACCGAGATACTCAAAAGATCTATCTTTTCCCAAAATTTCAACTTAATTAAAGTCTTTTTACTCCCGTAACCGTACGACATAGATAACCCATTTTTTTTAGTTTATAGTTATAGTTATTTGTTGCCATTATTTTTTTCAAAATGTTTAACAATTTAGTTTTGAAGATATTAATTTTTTTTTTTAAATTACCTTTTTTATCATAAAAATTGAACGGAACGGTCAATCTGGAAAATCTTCCGTTATGAAAATAATGTGCAGAGATCTGTGCATAGATCTTGGACCATTTTTTTTTTCAATTTTCAGAATATTCTTAGAAGCAAAAAATAATATAATGAGTGCCTATATAGGTGTTACCATCCAGATGATAGCAAAAAAACTCTGGTTGTGAACTCCAAAATTTTTATTTTTCAATGATTTGATTCAAACAAAAAATTTTTAATATCATGAAAAATAAAAATTTTGGAGTTCACAACCAGATTTTTTTTGCTATCATCTGGATGGTAACACCTACATAGGCAGTCATTATATTATTTTTTTGCTTCAAATAATATTCTGGAAATTGAAAAAAAACGGTCCAAATTTTGTGGAGAGATCTATGCAGAGATCTGTGCAGAAGTCTCTGCAAAGATCTATGCACAGATCTCTGCACATTATTTCCGTAAGGGTTGCGGGAAAAATAAGGCCATTTACAGCTATTTAGATACACTATTGCTGAATTTATTGTATAAATTATATCATTCAGAAAAAGCAAAAATATTTTTTCAAAAATCGAAAAATGGCCATAAAATGGTCATAAAATGATCAGAATCATTAAATTATTTTTTTCCCGAATTCAGAATCAAAAAACATATATGCATGTCAAATTTTGCATATTATTGCATAGAAAATTACGATCGGTCGTGTGGTTCCAGAATGATGACGGCACACACACACACACACACACACACACAGAGCCATCCGCACGGACATTTTCTAAAAACGCATGATTCGAACTCCAAACACCTCCAAATGTGTTTTTACGAAGTTTTAGAGAAACTGAAAATTTTACTATTACAAAGCTTCCTCTTAGGAGGAAGCAATAACTGTTTTTTCCCGAATTCAGAATCCAAAAATACATATGCGTTTTAAATTTTATTGATATTGACGAAGTAGTTTCAGAAGTATTAAATCCAAGTAACAAAATGAGCAGCGGTACGTTGGAATTCAACAAAAATACGTTGGTATTTGGGCTATTACGCTGTCATTTTGTATTGAAAAAAATGTTCCTTACTTCTTAAGCCTCTCCTCATTTGAATACAATTTATCCAGGTCTATCATCATATATAAAAGAGAACGTATTCAGAATAGCCGTTTTTCCAGTGAACTTCATTAAGGTAGCTAAAAACACTGTTAATTACACATAACATTTTAAATAAAGCTTTTAATGAAAATCCGAGTCTGTTGCGCCGTAAGGTTAAGATTGATAAATCGTTCTACTGAAAGAAATTTTGATCGGACTTTTTGATTTTCTCAAAGTTTGGAAATACATACTTGGTTGGATTGCGTCGTCGGCGAATAAAGTAAATGTAAAAGTAATTCGTTATAAGATTCTGTACAAAAATGTGAGTAAAAATGACCTCTTAATTGCAATAGTGTGTTTACATAATTGCTTAAAAGTACGAAAAATTGCAGCGTTACCACTTTTATTTATTTATTTATTTGTAAGTCAACGGGCATTGCTGTCCTTTACAAGTGACCATAGGTCGATTAACATAATAGAAAGTACAAAAATTAATATATATTACGTAGTAGAAAAGTACAAAACTTAAATGAATGACGATAAGCGAATTATCACAGAAACAATTAAAATGTCGAAACAAATTCTCTAAGACCATTCTTAAAACTATATAACGATTCAATAGACGTTATCGCAGTTGGAAGGAGGTTCCACGCACGTCTGAGACGCGGCAAAGTCGAGAAGAAACCGAAATTAGAGTGACGCAAACTTTCTTCAAGAGGTCTATGATTTCTTAGATTATAGTTAAGATGCCTATGTGAAAAAAGGTTGGATACAGTATCACAAATAAACTCGTTGCGAAGCATGTTAAAAGCGAGGACGCCATCATGATAACGATGGGTGGAACTAATTTTCTGGATACCAAAAGTAGACGCGATAGGTAGTCGTGATCAATAGGCGCCATGGGGTGACCGGATTTATACGCTATGTAACGGAGAAATAGATGTTGAACCTTTTCCAAAGCACGAGCCGTCGTCTGTGTAAACGGAGACCAAATTTATGAACAGTAAATAAAATGGGGCACGACTATTGCTCTGTAGAGGTGGATTATAGCGGAGATATCAGAAAAATCAACAGTGGTTCGCTTAATAAACCCAATCAACCCACGGCACCTAGAGATCACCGCATCAACGTGGCTGGAGAAGGCCATTTGAGAGTCATAAAGGAGCCCCAGATCACGAACAACGTCAACACGCTCGATGATAGAGCCACTGAGCGAGTAAGGGAGCCTCAGGACAGATCTTCCCTTGTGAAAGGATATAATAACATGACATTTTGCTAAATTGAGCCGGAGGCCATTCTCACTCGCCCAGCCTCCCAAGACCTCACGGTCAGCATTGAGTCTCTCCACGTCCTCAGCAGTCCGGATACGCGCGTACAGTTTGACGTCATCGGCATACAGCAGTACATTTGCAAATTGGATGCGACTAACAAGGTCGTTTATATAAATACAAAATAATAAAGGTCCTAGATGCGATCCCTGCGGTACGCCGGACGGCACTCGCACAAGAGGAGATATATAATTATTGATATGCACTGCCTGAAGCGACCGGTTAAATATGATAAAACTAAGTCGAATACTCGACCCTTAACACCAACATTCCAAAGTTTAGAGAGCAACCTGCCATGGTGTACCCTATCCAAGGCTTTAGAAAAGTCGGTGTACACCGAGTCAACTTGATAAGACTTCTCTAGCGATTCAGAAATGAAGTCGTTAAAAATAAGAAGATTTGTAAGGGTAGAACGACCCGGCAGGAAGCCGTGTTGACTGTCAGAAATAATACCAAGCAGTTTTAGAGATAAAATATTGGATAAGAAGGCGTCAAAAATCTTTGGAATGCTGCTGATGAGGGAGATCGGTCTGTAATTAGTAACATCGTGCCTGTTGCCGCCTTTATAGACTGGTGCGACGGGGTGACCGGCGAAGCATTATTTCTCTCTCTCTCTCTCTCTCTCTCTCTCTCTCTCTCTCTCTCTCTCTCTCTCTCTCCTGCTACTCTATATCAAGGCTGCACCACTCTCTGAGTTTGTATTAATATTTGCGGAATTTATTGTAGAGAGAGTGGAAAGAGAGTACCAGAGAGGAAGAGAGAGAGAGAAGTAGAATAGCAGTCAACGTCGCACACGCCGCACTACGCAGCAGCTCGCCTCACCACTACCAACGCACGCATGCACATCGAACGCGAGCGGCGCATATACCGCCGTAGCCGTGCAAGCTGAGGAGAAGAGTAAGCAGCTGGGAGGGGAAAGCTACTCGCGACGACGAGTAGAGACGTATGCAGCGCGCGTGTGTGTGTGATGCGGTCGCATGTGTGCGAACTATTATTGCTCGTAAAGTTGTACGAATAAATTATGACGATATGTTAATGGAATGAGTGTGCGATTGTGAGTACGTAAATAACCTTTGTAAAAGAAATCTTCTGTCAGTAAGTCTACAGAAACAATGCAAGTATGTGGTGCGCATGCACGAGAAAATCAGCGAAGCGACGCGTCGCGAGCATTAAGAATATAGTACATTTGACTGTATGTATAGAGATAGTATAGAGCGCGCTAGAATAAGTGAGCGCGCTAACGAGTGTGTGAGGGGACGCGCACACGCAAGTATCCCCTCTCGCGTATGAGTGTGAGTCACATGACTTAATTAATTATTAATCCTCTCTGTATTAAACCTCTTTTTCCAACAGCGAGTCGGCGAGAAGAATCGCTTACTTGGATTTCTGATCGAGACCTGCTAACACCCTCCGGTTATTTCTACGTTTTGAGAGAGAGTTTATTAGTTTTCTTTCGCGCGACGTTTCAGAACACGAGACTTCGCAGAACGAGAGGAAGGACGTTGTTGCTGAAATTCCGAAGGTAGAGCGGTACCAAGAGAGTTGTTTGTAAGAAATAATAAATCGTTCCGCCGGAAGAGTCGGACTATGAGTCTAGCCGTGAAATAGTCGGAGTCTTGCCTCGTGGCATTGTCATAAAATATTACCGTCGGGTTAACTAGTGAGTGCGAGTGTTAAGATATTGTATTGTTTGATAGACGCGGATTGCAGCGTAACGAGCGAAATATTCTAGCCGGTTGTAGTGTGAATACGTCGAGAAATGATTATATAAATGTTGAAAGCCGGATTACAGTCGGAAAGATTAACAATTTAATTAAGAATAAAGATACTAATTATTGTATGTGTTAAACGAAAGTGCGGTTATTTTCCTGATTTCCCACGACCGAATCTCCTCCGGGATAAGATCTCTACTTTAGCCGGACACGTGAAAGTAGTAGAATTTCGGGTAAACACTTCCGTCCTGGCGCCGCATATAAATTCGGTCGGAGTCCGAATAGAGATAAATAGTGCATTAACGAGTGTAGTTGTGAGAGAATAGGCGTAGAAAAACCACAACGTTACACTGGAAAAATATAAGAGAGCTTCCATGCCTTCGGAAAGTAACCCACATTTAGCATCTTATTAAACAGATTAAGGACCGGCCTCTCCAAAGCTGCCCAGCAGCTTTTTACAAACAAATAAGGCACACCGTCCGTACGAGGATTAGCCGATTCCTTAAGATTAGCGACAATCAGTCGCAGATCGCTCGCCGCAACACTAGCTGTTGAGATGCGCATACCAGAGTCCGTACGACTTAGCGAGTCAGCCACTCGGCCGTCGTAGACCGCGCCAAAACACTGCAAAAATAAACTGGCCGTTTCAGACTCACCGGAAGCCCTACTCCCTTCGAAAAACGTATCAGCGGGAATACCGGAATCTTTGTTCAAATTACGCACAAACGACCAGAAAGATCCGATATTTCCCCTAAGACCAGCCTCAACAGAGCGTATGTGCTCACGGTATTTGCTACGGGACGGACGAATGCACTTTACTCTAAGTCTCTTAAACTCAATGTGATCACTAGTCACGCCGCCCTCCTTCCATTACAAATGCGCCATTTTCTTTAATTTAATAGACTCAATTAATTCACGATCATACCATACAGGATATGAAGTGGGACTCGATCGAGACAATGGCACATGATTAACAATACAATTATTTATTACCGAATAAAAATTTTCAAGATTGCTATTCAAGCAGTCGGAAGATATAATCGAGTCCCAACTCACGTTCATGAGATGGTTCGATATGACTTCATAGTCAGCGGAATAAAAATTACGTTTCGACAGACGGACAAAATTACGCGCACACGACAGATTCAGTTCAAAGTAACCCGGCACATGATGACCATCGTTGGAGAGCAGTCGATCCTGAAGATCCAACGGCTTGAGAAGTTCTGGAGGGGCGAAGAGCAGGTCCAGCGAGTATCCCTTATCAGGATGCGGCGGGAAGTGCTGCGTAGACTCCAGAACTGAGATGCCTAGGATCAATGTATCCAGTTTGAGAGAACTGAAGTGGATTGGAGCTCCAGACGATAGACGGGATATTGTAGTCTCCAGTCATGATCAGCTGACAGTCCCTGTTAGCATCGGCGACCGCCTCAATGGTGTTAGCCAGTTCCAGGTACGACCCAGGATCAGAACTGGGCTGAAAATAGACGGTTCCAAGTATTAGTTTAGAGCCGCAATAAGTACACCACCCCCTCTCGACACTCCCAGGACCTCCAGGTTACGGTCTCTCCTGTACACATGATAGCCCGCAAGACCGAGTTCGCCGGACAACATCGAGGGTTGCCGCCAAGTTTCCATGGAAAACGATGGAATCTGGTAAATAAGTCAATTTCAGAAGATTCGTGCGAAGATACGAAAGCTTATTTACCAGTGAGTGGACGTGCTGGTAGTACAGATAGAGCTTGGCTCCCCTCGCAGCTGCGCTATGAGTCGAGGTTCGCAGGAAATGGCTCCTGCCTTCTGCCGGCATCAATAATTACCACTAACGAACTTCACAGCCTTAGGTTGGTCCGGGTGCAGTCGGTTGTGTCTGTTGGCCTCCTCCAGCAACTGACGACGACGAGCACGTTGGGCAGGAGTAAAGTCAGTTGCTGCAGCAATACCTTTGGGCAGCATTCTTCTATAGGTTGTGACGCTAATAACCTCGTGGATGGTACCAAATCTGACGATTACAGGCGGAAACTCACTACGAGCCGTAGGCCTCGAAAACCTCCTAACGTGAATCCTGCTGAGGTACAGATTTGGAACCATGACCAAACAGTTCTTCACTGCTTGGAGATCAAACTCGCTGGTGGGTAGATTGTACAGCAGCACATTGAACGAGCGATACATCTGGTCGCGGAGTTCAGCATTGAAGCCGGAGTCCACTGAGTTGCCAGGAGTCTGGGCTGAGGAAGGGCCGGACCCCCCAGCGGCAGTGTCACGCGCCGCGGACTCATTTTCAAGCTTCTTGAGTCTGGCTTCCCAGGAGACGAGGTTATCCTTGATATGCGCTATGTCCGCACCGTGAGTCGCCAACTGGTTATCAACTCCACTCATCTGACGCTTTACTGAGCCGACCGACTCACGCAACTTACTCATCCCGGACTTGAAAAGAGTGGCAAGATTTTCTTGGAGAGAGCGAAGCAAGCGAAGTAGCAGCACCCACAGAGCTAGACGGGGGGAGAGCCTGCTGACTATCTTGCCGTGCTGAAGTGTTCGCCGCAAGCTGAACCAGGGGCTGCATTACACTCGAGCACGCCACATCCCTAGCCTCAGGGTGTGTAATGACCTGAGTCAGCGGATGACAGCTGCCGCAAATAATCGCGTCAGCTCTGTCATTACACGCAGTGAACCCCTCCTGCTTCGCACACTCCTCATGGTAGAGCCTGTGACACTCCACGCACTGAAGCTCTCCCCTTCCAAAGCGGTCACAATTAGCAAGGTCGCAGGACATAGACGGAGCATCACTGCGCCTCACTGGGGGCCTGCGCTTGACAACCCGCGAGTCGTCGAAATTCCTCCGCTGCATGTCACCACCGTCAAGAGAGAACACGGAAGAGACACTACTGCGCTCAGCCATAATCGAGGCAAATCAGGCAGCAATAACACCACACAAGCCCAACTGCAGGTCACGCATAGCAGAATCCAGACACCAGCAGCACACAGCAGCACAAAAACGTCGACGCTGATCGCGCACGCTGCAAACAAAGTCACACTCGACTACCGCACAGCAGCTCCAAAACTGCCACCACGATACTACACCAGTCATGACAAAAGTCAAAGTCAGAGCTCGAGCGGAGAGTTGAGCACCAGCCACCCAGCAACCACCAGACAAGGTCCAACCGCACTGTCCACACAGCCAAACAGCAGCCTCAGCAAACCTCGAGCACGCACTCCAGCGACCGTAGAGAGAGGAACCGGGAGACGACAAAACGGACACTGGTAGAGACCACGACACAGGTCCGATGTGCACCGGGCACAGCAGCAGCCCCGATAACACGCGGAGCACAGAGCGAGCAGCAGCCCACTCAGGGCGAAGATATATATACTCGTAGAAATCGGTCTCGGCGGAAAGCCCTTCGCCGCCCGCAGCCGCCTCGCGCCCTGCGTCCACCACTCGCTGCATTAGGTGAAATAATGCTCCACAGCCGTAACAAAACACCTTCTGCCAGAATCACGGGAGCGAGCCGGAGAGAGAGCCCGCATGATGGCAAGATGGCGGACTCCTAGCCGCGTCTCCGTCCAACTCAGCTCCATCACGGTACAAGAATGCACTCGAATGCACCCACTACCTTCTGGTGACAATCAGGACAACTGCACCACTCTCCGGTGCTCTACTCCGCGTCTCCGTTCCGGCCAGACACTCCAGTTCGGCGGAGTGACGCAATTAGCCACGTCTCGCTGGCTGTAGGCGCGCTGACACGAGGCCAAACGCGGCGACAAAGGGATCCGCAGATATCTCAGCAATCCTCGACGGAAAACACTCGGCTATTATCACCGATTGCAGCTGAGAGGGCAGGGAATACTGCCAGGCACTTATTCCCGATGATAAACTCCAATTATTATTGAAAAATGACAAGCACTGATATTTGCGTCCCGTCACGTATCGTGCGTACACGCAAGGCCATTAGGCCAATTTGTGAACAAATGATTGCACTCGAAAGGTCATCTACACTTTCATTTTTGTAAAGAATCTTATAACAAACTAATTTCATCTTTACTTTATTTGCGCCACGCAATCCAACTGAGTTCAAGAAATAAAACTGAAAAAGAGAGTATTTTTAACATTTAAACAGCTATAACATTTTTCCTTCAAGTTTTAAATCGTTTTCATGGCGAAATTCGTGATCTACAAATAAATTTACATAAAAATCGACTAGTTTCCCTGTATAAAAAAGTCATGACCGGATGTTGTGAAGCGAAGATAGACTTTATGATTGGCTCATATAGTGCGCATGGGTTCAAGTCAGGAAGTCTAAACGTCTGCTAGGTTAGTCGCGCAACGCGCGCTGTTCAAACTCTAGTCTATTAAAATTTTGATCAAAAATAAAGGTTATCTCGACGAGTTCGGACGAAGAATAGTCGGCACAAAAAAAGACGTGCCAGGCAGATTTATCCACCGTACCGCACATCAGAAAAGAGTAGTACGCATGCAGCGCTGCCGTGCTTGGTAATGCGCTCTTTTTTGCCTATGGCAGCACCGCCAAACGAGCTTACTCTTTACCGTGTCTTCGGCTCGGAGACGCATTCGCCTTCGGCTCATGCTACCTCACCTTTGACTCGTAGGTACTGCAAGCCACACAAGGTCAAAAAGCTCACTTAGCCTTTAGTGTACACCATAGTTTTTGTGACACATGCGTTTTCATGGCTATAAAGTGGGAGTAAATTAGATGTTTTTGTACACGGCTATTACACAGCCAGAAATAATTATATTATTAAGATTTTTTATTAATCAACATTATTAATTAGTATTTATTTTTATTTCATATCAGACTTTATTATACAAATACAACTTTTAAGGTAATAAGTTATTTTTAAATTCTTAAAATTAAAATTTAAGAAAATTGCAAAAATTTTATAATTCCAATAATTTCAAAATTTTTGCAAATATTAAAAATTACAAAAATTTTGAAAATTTTCGAAATTTTCAAAATATATACAAATTTTAATTTCTAACATTTTGAAAACGAATTATTGAAATTTTGAAAACTTGAAATTTGCAGTTTACGAAATTTATTCAGTAAGCAAAATACTTTTCTTTTGCTTTCTGCCGACTGGATTTTACGCTGACAACTTCTTTTGTCCTTCATGTGTTAAACAAAATTTCGTACAAACATTCGCAAACCATATCATAGACTAGCTTTATTCAGATTCCCAACAAAGACTAGCACAACTCAATATTTTTGCTGTTTTTATTACAAAAAAGGACTTTACTAAAAATAAGGGCAAAATATTCAAGTGGTGCTAGTCTTCGTACGAAATCTGAGTTGTGCTAGCCTTCGTAGGGAGCAACGATATTATTCGAAAAAATAAACTAGTCTCTATGATCTTTGTTGATAAATCAACTTGAATTTGTCAATATCAATTTGTACTGTAGATTTAACAAACATAATTTTATACTATGCCACAATAAAACGTTGAGAGTGATTTGTGGGTGACTTAACTAGCTCCCTCACTTATACATTGTACAATATACAAGTGTACAAATCATTATATCATTATATTACTCTGTGCTATCAATTTTGACAATAAAGTTATTTAAACTCAGCTTTTTTTTTTAAAGTAAGCAACCAATCTCTAAAAAAATTTGTTTATTTTTCAGAAAAGCATTTAAAATTTGAAATTTTCGAAAAATTGTTAACAATTTTCTTTTATAAATTTATTGAATTTTTTTTTCAATTTTATAATTAACTAGAAAAATACTATATATTGTGCGACTGGTGGGGAAAATTGGCTTTTTCTAGCGAGTGCTCAAAACATCACCCAAAACAAAGTTGTGAAACCCAAGCAATCGTAAAAGAAGTAAAATCTAGTTCTGGCTCTCGTTTTGAAACTATCATAGCTAGTGAGCTGGAATTTTACATCTAAATTTGTTTTGACACGCTGAAATAATATATTCACTTGTTTATAAGTTTATAACTGATATTTTTGTGGGAAGTGTGTTTTGATGAATTTTTAGTCGAAAAATGGTGTTTTTAGAAAATGTCCGTACGGATGTATGTGTGTGTGTGTATGTGTGTGTGTGTGCGTGCGTATGTATACTCAGCTTCTACTTGGTGGATTTTAACCCACCAAGTCTCATTTTCTTTGTTTTTGCTAAAAGATAGTGGGACGAAAGTCCGTTTTTACAATTAATATACGCGTTTTTTTTTGCTTCCTTCCTAAGGAAGCCTTGTAATAGTAATTTTTGGAGTTTGTGTAAAAACATGTGGGAAGTGTGTTTTGATGAATTTTTAGTCGAAAAATGGTGTTTTTAGAAAATGTCCGTACGGATGTATGTGTGTGTGTGTATGTGTGTGTGTGTGCGTGCGTATGTATACTCAGCTTCTACTTGGTGGATTTTAACCCACCAAGTCTCATTTTCTTTGTTTTTGCTAAAAGATAGTGGGACGAAAGTCCGTTTTTACAATTAATATACGCGTTTTTTTTTGCTTCCTTCCTAAGGAAGCCTTGTAATAGTAATTTTTGGAGTTTGTGTAAAAACATGTGGGAAGTGTGTTTTGATGAATTTTTAGTCGAAAAATGGTGTTTTTAGAAAATGTCCGTACGGATGTATGTGTGTGTGTGTGTGTGTGTGTGTGTGTGTGTGTGTGTGTGCGTATGTATACGCCTGTTTCTCAGCTTCTACTTGGTGGATTTTAACCCACCAAGTCTCATTTTCTTTGTTTTTGCTAAAAGATAGTGGGACGAAAGTCCGTTTTTACAATTAATATACGCGTTTTTTTTTTATAGTGATTTTTTAGTTTTGAGATTTCAGTTTTTGCCAACAAAGTTATCGGAAAAGTTAATAAAAGTAAATTGCTTAATATGTACCTGAAAGAGAATAAAATTGCCTATGTTTTTACCGTGAAAAATTTATATTATCGTTCGTCGTTCTTTTATTATACACCATACAGTGCAATTTTTTTAAATCGTTATAACTCAAAAACTAAATAGCGAATCATTCTAAAAAAATATATGATTATTGAAGGTAATTAGAACTATATACCACTTAAATTTTAAGTCATTTCATGGGGCAGATCCTGAGAAAAACATCAAAAACTGAAAAAAATCGTTTTTCTACGTGACGCGATAACTGGAGTAAAAAGGCAATAATCAAGTTCAAATTTTGGATTTAGTTAGCATTATATAGCACAATGATCCCTTTCTTTGGGATTTTTATAAAACCAGTTAGTTTCAAAGATATTGAGCTTCAAACTTTTGTTTTTTCACCCTGTATACTATGAGTCGTTTTTTCTACGTGATGCGATAACTGGAGTAAAAAGGCAATAATCAATTTAAAATTTTGGATTTAGTTAGCATTATATAGCACCTTTATCTCTTTCTTTGGGTTGTTTATGATACCAGTTAGTTTTAAAGATATTAAGCTTCAAAATTTTGTTTTCTTACCCTGTATACTCTATATAACTGAAAACTGTATCGCTTCGATCTCAGTTTCCATTAATGGATTTTAATCTATACTTAGACTCGTTTTTTGCTGTTTTTGTTTTATTAATTCGTTAAAAATAAGATTTTCAGTTACGCATGTGCGTATATTCATGGCGATTTTTCGATCACTGGTGATTTTAGATACGTTCCGCGAACTATATCCTTATCATTATATCTCGGAAACTAAATTTTGAACTTTTCGTTAAAACATCATGATTATCGGCTAGTTTTTTTCTGTTTTTTGTTTTATTAAATCGTTAAAAACAATATTTTCAGTTACGCATTGATTATGTAATATAATTATTTCGAAACATAATAACATAAAACTTAATAACATGAATAATTTTATCCATCAAACGAAAAAGCATAAAAACTTTATAGAATTATATATGAAGTAAAAACAATTTAGATATTAAAGCGATACATAAGGTTGAAGGAAGCTACGTGCCAAAGAATTGGCAGCGGTTTTTGATTTTCATATAAACATTTATGGGTAAATTTCCATGCTCGAGCATGGGGTTCGATCCAAACTGTCCAACCAAGGCAGATAAGTAAAAAGTGTCATTGTAGTCTGTTTCTAAACTATTTTTTAAGTTTCTGTGCATATAATTAGTTGTATAACTTCAATACAGTGCATATACCCTAGAGGAAATAAAGAATGTGAAAAAATGTGAAGAAATGTGAAAGAATGTAAAAAATAAAAATTTTATATCAACATTTGGAACATCGCTAACAAGGAAATTGTCATGCTTCGTCACATTTTTTCACATTATTTCACATATTTACACATTTATGTTTTTCTAAAAAAAGTGCATATTTATCGTAACACTTTTTCTCAGTATTTCACATTTCCTCACAATCATGCACATTATTTCACATTTTAGATACCTCATTGTTAGGAACAATAACAGTCCTTTATTATACAATTTTGCATAAAATATACATTTTTTATAGAAACAATATCCATTTCTAAACAATTTTACGCATTTAGCTTAGAATTTAATCAAAGGGCACGGTAGTCCCCGGGGAAAGTATATAAAGTATATACGACTACGGGCACTACCACCTTATATACTTTGAAACGGGGATTCCTAACCTCTTTCAAAATTTCAAACGTTTATAACTTATCAGAATCTGTTTTTTTTTCTGTATCAAACCTGTGTTGTACTTGTGACCCAAGTCTGAATGATTTTAACAAATCTTTCATTTAAAAAAAAAAATCATAAAAATTGAGCGACCTGTTATGATAATATAGCGGTCAGCATTTTGCGCTGTGAATTTTCTTTTCGATTTTTTTTCTTCTCCTAACTTCTGTTCTTATCGACACTTCCGGGGCGCGAAAATTCAAATCTGATTATAAAAATGTGCCGTTAATTTTCTAGTTCTCTTAAAAAATATTGAAATCCTCAAAATAAAACCTTTCTTAAAAGGTAAAAGTCGGAAAGTATAAATTGTTTTAATGTATTGATTTTTGCTTCCTCCTCAAGAGGAAGCTTTGTAATAGTAAAATTTTCAGTTTTGCTAATACTTCGTGGAAACGCATTTGGAGGTGTTTGGAGTACGAATCATACGTTTTTAGAAAATGTCCGTGCGGATGGCTGT
Organism: Pteromalus puparum; assembly: GCA_012977825.3. Lineage (NCBI taxonomy): Eukaryota > Metazoa > Arthropoda > Insecta > Hymenoptera > Pteromalidae > Pteromalus > Pteromalus puparum. The sequence goes on along the minus strand of CM053172.1, from coordinate 18,674,948 downwards.
GTGTGTGTTGTGTGCGTGCGTACGTATACTGTTATAATTCCGCGAACTACGTGATCGATCGTAATAAGATTGGACGTGCATATATGTTTTCTGATTCTAAATTCGAGTGAATTTTCTTTTAAGATTTAGACTATTTTATGACCATTTCATGGCCATTTTTCGATTTTTGAAAAAATATTTTTTGCTTTTTATTATGATATCATTTATACAATATATTCAACAATAGTGTACCTAAAAGACTGCTACCCACAAGGTTGAAATATTTTCCCGCTTCTCGACGCCCGCGCTCTCTCGTCTTAAGAGAGCTCGGGGCTTCAGTCCCAAGCGGATCTCCGGTGAGACCTCTCTCCCAGGAGCTGTGGAATACAGAAAACTATTACGAGGGTCTAAAAGGCGACTGTGGGAGTACTGAAATGAGCTTTAAAATTTTAATAGGCGATTATGGGAATATAGAAAACAACGTCAAGGGTCTGAAAGGCGGCTGGTGGGTATGTAGAAATCTATTGCAAGGTCAAAAAGGCGACTGTGGGAATACAGAAAACGATTACGGATGGTCTAAATGCGACTGTGGGAGTGCTGAAAATGAGCTTTAAAATTTTAAAGACGATTATGGGAGTACAGAAAACAACGTCAAGGGTCTGAAAGGCGGCTGTGGGTATGTAGAAATCGTGAAAAATAATTTTTTTGTGAAAAAGTTATTTTTCACAAAAAATGAAGCCACCCGCAATTTTGTAACTTGCAGTTGTTAACGTTATTAACGATTCCGCAATTACTGGTATTTTTTTATTACGATATATGTATGTTATTTTAGGAGTTCACGGAGCTCTATCCTTTTGATATCCACCTTAACCCCTACTCCCCTGATACCCCTTCCCTACAAGTGTCTTCCTAACCTATCCCATGTAATTATCTTCCACTAGCAGAATAGGAGGAAGCTAAGTGCCAATGACTTGGCAGCGGTTTTTATTTATAATGATAACTAACGGAAATAATTTTTGTAATAGCGACAAACGATGGTAAAAAAATAGTAAAATCAACAAATGGTAAATAGTCAATTATTTATTTCAAATGCATTATTATTAAATCATTTTTCAAAACAATTAGTAATTTTTTAATTTTTGTCTTTATTGCTGATTTAATGGCTGTGCGTCCAGAGCGGACGGGTGGGTGCCTATCACCACTACACAGCGCGTCCTCAGGTTACAGGTAGAGGAACGGCCCCTGAGAAAGAGGTTAGCTGCGAATAAATCGAATAAGCAGCCGCGGACAGTCGATAGGCCCAGGCGTGGGTGTGATGAGCCCACACTGGCGATCGAACGCATTCATCTAGAAACACTACGGAAGCACCACAACAACGAACACTCAACAATATTTCTTATTTCACTTTCTCTTCATACCTAGTTAGGTATATGTCTATAATCTATCTCTCTTAGCACACATTACAAAAATCCTGCTGTCGTGGAGAATGCGGGAGCGATGACAACTTCCCCGAAAGGGGATGTGTAGAATGATTCGCCACCTGCTCTTACACGGCAACGAAGCCAGCGAAGGCGCGCTGCCTTGCAGGGGGGCGTTAGGATACGAGCGTGATTCCGTAGTGTGTCCGACGATGAGCTGACTCCGTCCTCATCAAAGTCGGAAAGCTCTCATACTTAGTTCTAGAGAGGTATGGGAGCTATCACCTCTAGAACGGATGATTCACCTGCGATCGGAAACAGGATCCAAAACGCGTGGGTTTCACTTACTATCATGGCTCAAAAAAACCAAAACCAAACCAAAATCAATAGGGACTTAAAGGTAGGAACGTGGAATGTGCGCAGTTTATACAGAGCAGGCGCGTACCGGGAAATCTTAAAAGAAGCTGACGGGTACAATCTAGACTTAGTAGCTATACAAGAAACTTGGTGGCAAGATAGCGGTATGTTAGGAAACGAAAACTTCACCTTTCTGTACGGGGGCGCGAGCGGACATTCCCTAGGTACCGGATTCCTGATTAACAAAAGAATTCTACACGCGGTTAAAAGTGTCAAATTCGTAAACGACAGACTCTCGTATATCATCATCGAAGGAGCGTGGTACAATTACGTGGTTATTAACGTGCAATATCCTACGGAGGACAAAGAGGAAGAAGTGAAGGATCTTTATTACGAAGTCTTGGAGCAATTAATCGATCAATTCGCGTCTTACGACACCAAAATGTTAGTGGGGGATTTCAACGCTAAAATAGGGAAAGAGGAAATGTTTAGGCCCACAATAGGGAAGGAAAGTCTGCACGAAACCAGCAACGATAACGGTATTAGAGTCATAAATTTCGCGGCGGCAAAAGATCTTATAGTAAAGAGTGCGTGCTTTAAGGGGGAACTCCACTGATTTTTGGTCAAAAACTCGAAAAAAATTTTATTATATATTTTAGTCGCTTATAGTTTTATGAACATTTTGAAAACAAGTCGATGTAAAAACTTAAAGTTATACCAATGTTATGGGCAGTTGAGTAATATATTTTACATTAGATATCATACATGTTGGACAAATGAGATAAAGCAGAGGATTACAATAAATAATGATTTATTATTCGTTTCTTCTACAGCTACTATATAACGCCGTGTACACCATGTGTACTGTAAGACGGCTCGGAACCAAGAGAGCGATGTGCGAGACTCGTCTAGTCTCGACACTGCAAGTAGTCATGTGACTCACACTCATACGCGAGAGGGGATACCTGCATGTGTGCGCTCCCTCACACACTCGTTAACGCGCTCACTCATTCTAGCGCGAACTTTACTATACATACAGTCAAATGTACTATATTCTCAATACGCCTCCTTACATTTGTACTGTACATTATATTTTTACATTTAACAACTTTCTGAATTTTTCAAATTTTTCTCTACTGAGAGCTTTTGTAAAAATGACCGCAACATTTTCATTAGTATCAATTTTACAAACTTCAATCAATTTATCTTTCACGCTTTGATGTACAGTATGATAATGAATCTCAATATGCTTAGAATTTTTCGTAAAATTACCGTTATTTGCAATGTTTCTTGCACCTGAATTGTCTTCATAAATTTTAATCGGTTCTGCAATATTTATTTCGAATATCTTTACCAACTCTCTGATGTATTCTAGTTCGCTTACAGATTCGGATAGGGCTACATATTCTGCGTATGTCGACGCTTTAGTTACACATTTTTGTTTTCTTGACTTCCAGTCAATTACATTTTTGAACATTCTTATAACATAACCTGTTGTAGATTTTCTATCAATAATATCACCAGCCCAATCTGCATCCACATAGCAGTCAATTATATTATTACAATTTTCTTTCCTTTTTCATAATTTAACATAAGTCTTTCGTTAATACAAATATCTTAGTACTCTTAAGGATACTTCCAATGAGTCTGGTCATAACAATTCTGATAGCTACTTAATAATTTACGCTAAAAACTTATATCTTGGTCTCGTATTCGAATAGGACAATAAAGCAACTATCAAGTTCTATACTAATATTTGACTCGCAATTTCAGATTCTCAAGTTCAAGTTTATCTCCATAGGGGTGCTATAATATTACTATTTTCTATTTGATATTTACATGCTAGTGACGTCTATTATTTAGTTTGCTTAGTTTCATTACAATCGTTATAATCATATTCTATATTTATCCCTAAATAATCTTATTTCTCTAGGTCTTTCATTTAAATTTATTCATTACCACTTTCTTCAGACATTAGAAATATTTGTCTTGCTTTTTACAACAGTCAATAAGTTCATCTAACATATAACAAAAGTATAAACATCCAATCTCCTTTCCATAGTATAACAAGCATTATCAGCATTGCTTCTTTAAATTTTAATTTTGCTATAGTATTCATCAGATTCGTACCATTTTCTTGGACGTTCTCGTAGTCCATACAGCGCTTTAAACAATTTACAAACTTTGTTTGTTCACATTGCTAACCTTTGGTTTGATTGACGTATACCTTGAGTTATTTACCATTTAGAATGCTGTTACACGTCCATCTTGTTCTATAAATAATCCGAATTGACAACGAATAAGAAGCAAGAATTTGAATGTTGGTTTCTGCTACTGGAGGTATAGCATCAATACCAATTCGTTGGTTGAAAACCTCTATACTAACTAGCTTAAATATAATCAGCCTTTTTTGGTTAAACCCTTTACTCTGTACTTGCTTTCCTTTTTTTCAACTAATTTCCATGTTTCATTTTACACTATCATTTCTTTATCCATAGCATTTTTCCAAACTATCGCGATCATCGCTATTCATCGCCTCCTCAAATGTACAAGGTGTACTACTCTTACAATAATATACGGAAGACTCTATTAGTATATTTCCGGATATCTTCTCGGACTCTTCTTCACACGTGTTGATCGACGTGGAGTATTTGTTTCAAACTATTTTTATGCGATACTTTACATTTGTTGACTTTTTCGGTTCCATTTTCATTTATCTGCGCTAGTCAATACATTATCATCGTATTTCGCTTTCGAACTCTATTTCGTCTCTTACTCGACTCGAGAATCGGAGTACGGGAAGAAATATTTTCGTCGTCATAATCAAACCAATACATTTTGAATGATTCACACATCATCATGTCTATGAAACTGTTACTCTACCGTTCAACAAAACTCTATACCTACTTCCCTGTAACTTATAAAATCCCATTTCAGCTTTTTTATCCCATTTGGATGATCTTTTTTGCTCTGCCCGTTTTCGGAACAAAATTTACTACCGATAATTTAGATTTCACATGTGGTCTTTTTCTAAAAATATATCATATGAGTTTTCTTTCAATCGTGTTGGCTAAAGCTACGATTTTTCTAATACATGTTGCAGACTAATTATTTCTGGCCAATATTTATTACTACTTGTGCCTTCATCTAATAAACAACGCCCGCATATCATTTATTGTTCGTATTAAATCTTTCAGCGAGTACCATTTACCATGTACGTACGCTCGGACAATTTATAATAAATACCCTTCTTTCGCAAATTATAAAATCGATATTAGGTATTCGTACCATTATCGCATCGTACTTGTTTTTACTCTTTTTCCTGTGAAGTTTATCTACTCATTTAATTACTTTATCATACAATATAACTTCGAGCCTTTGTTTATTGCTAGTAAATTTTCGGCTATTTTGCTGTAATTCGTCGATAAATGAAACAAAATAGTTTTTCACCGTTTGGACCCGGCGGTCTTGAAAGTACACAAATCGATGTGTTATAACTCTACAATATCCTTTCGCTCTTGTTCTGTTATTGTTAAACGGAAATTAGTGCATTTTATTCTCTATGCAAATTTGTGCCATTTTAATATTTCCGATTCAAAACTCAGTTTGATACACGTCACAATTTTCACTTAAAAAATTTAAATAGCCAAAAATTCACATGCCCTAGCATTCTATGCCACTTTTTTTACTCATTTTACCATAATATACTGAGCATTGTTTACAATTTTTGTTCAATTCCAATCTACTCGCAATTGTATATGTACATGTTCTTTGTACGCTATGCTTTAATTCACTTAATTCGATCAATTATTTTAGATATATTCCTTTAGAATAATCGATTCGTATCTGTCATCGCGTATAATAATTTGTTTCATTCTCTTTTACGATAAAAATTTTTCATTACTCTTTATTTTCTTTCCAAAAGCTCAAATAACTATACAACATTCCCAATTTTAGTTGCTTTAACTCACTACTATTCCTAAAAATAGATTTTAATCGCTTCTTTTAAAACAATACAATTTGTCGAAATAACTATTCATATTTATATGTGGTCTGAACATCCACTATCTAGCAACCAATTATTTAATTACTATAGTCTTTGATTTCGCGCCGCATGCGCGTTGTAGTCCAGCGCTGACGTCGGACCCACTCGGTTTGACTCGTACTGGCCGCCGCCTTGCTGCTGCTCGACGGAAGTTGCCCGCCCTCTGCCGTAGTTGCTTCTCTTCTCCGCCTCTCCTTCTGCTGCTACCGCGCCACGTGTGAAACTTCGCATGTTTCCGCCGCCTGCGCTGCTTGACCGCGCATCTTCTGCACTCTACTTGCCGAAGTGACCGTTTTTCACATTGCTAGCATCTTCTTTCGTTCGTGGCAAAAACGTTTGATTTCTTTCGGAATCTTCATTGCCGTTTTCATCTCCGAAGCTAATTTTATTTTCACGAGATCAGCGCTGTCTGATCTTCTTCCTTCAACGTATCAATTAAGAGCACTAATATTATCGTTACTTGTTGGCAACGTTCAGCATATAGGTTAATTTTTCGTTTCAGCGATGATTGGCACCTGCCCGTATTTCTCTCT
>CM053172.1:18521027-18663782 GCA_012977825.3 Pteromalus puparum | reverse complement strand
CTACGAGGACTGCGTGGTGACGTGGCCTTGCCCGGTTCCTTGGGGTTTGGAGTGTCTGAAGGTGCGGAGCGCTCCCAACTCGACCGGCTGTCCTCAGTTACGCTGACCCCTTCACCCGTTCCAGTCGGCTGTAGTTGACGGTCGGGGCGAGTGGTCGTGCGACGGCTCTCTTCTGCCTTGGAGCTGCTCCTCGCCTCGTCTGCTCGGCTGTTACTGGTGGCTCTAGCGCGGCTGGGCCCACATCCTCCCTCCAGGCTCTCCGCGTACCGATCTCGGCACCGCGGGCAGGTCCTCAGATCCACTCCGAATCGACCGCAGTTGAGGCAGATCTTCCCTTCTCGAGGCACCGGGCACTGGAAGACGGTGTGACCCCTCTTCCAGCAATTGAAGCAGTGGTACGGGGGTGGGTCGAGCTCAGGGTCAGTGGGTATCGGTGTCAACCNAGATCTTCCCTTCTCGAGGCACCGGGCACTGGAAGACGGTGTGACCCCTCTTCCAGCAATTGAAGCAGTGGTACGGGGGTGGATCGAGCTCAGGGTCAGTGGGTATCGGTGTCAACCCACTGAAGCGCAACCCCGAAAGTTTAACTTTCAACGGCGGCCCTTCTCTCTTCTCCACCCTCGGCTGCTGCAATCTCTTCTGGCTGCTGCTTCCTTCCCGGCGGAGATTCTCGGCGGTATTGTCCGGCGGAATAGTGGCCTTCGCTGGGGTGCACGAGGCAGGGCTGACGACACGTGCGGGAGAGGGCCGTGGAGGTAGTTCCCCCGTGTCGAGAATAGGCTCTTCGACCTGGGTAGGGGAAACTACACTCGTTTCCTCCCCCATCACACGCGCCAGCTCCTCCACAGCTTCTCGGCTTGCCAGTAAAATTGTGAAAGAAAGGCTCCAACGCTCTGCTACCATGTTGGATAAATGAGATAAAGCAGAGGATTACAATAAATAATTATTTATTATTCGTTTCTTCTACAGCTACTATATAACTCCGTGTACACCATGTGTACTGTAAGACGGCTCGAAACCAAAAGAGCGATGTGCGAGACTCGTCTAGTCTCGACACCGCAAGTAGTCATGTGACTCACACTCATACGCGAGAGGGGATACCTGCATGTGAGCGCTCCCTCACACACTCGTTAACGCGCTCACTCATTCTAGCGCGAACTTTACTATACATATAGTCAAATGTACTATATTCTCAATAATACAAAAATAAAACTTTAAACGCGTTTTTCTCGTAACTTGTTCGTTTGACTTTAAAAAGTTCCTTGCGCAAGGCATTTCTATTAATCCTTTTGAAAATTTTTACGCGTATTCTTTAGAACATTTGGAACAAAACTTAATATTTTAAGTTAAGGTATCTGTTTTAGAAAAATTTGTTTTATTATAAATATTAGTAAATTATAGGGTTTTTTCATAGATTTAGTTGTTTAATAAATTCTTGATTTATTACAGATGAACTATGAGAGTTCCCGTAATAAAAAACATTAACTTTTGTTAAGTACCGGTCAAAATGTATGTCCAAATTTTTTGAATTAATTTAGTCGAAGCCCTGTGCGCAAGCAACTTTTTCAAAAACCTTTAATTTTAATGATTATTTTTGGTTTTTATATCAAAACTTGAGTATATGTGTATAAAAATGGACCAAAATTGCTATGTAACCTTCTTTTATCACCACAATCAAACCCCTAAAATCTGACAATGGATGGGGCAAAAGGTAAGAAAAATTAAAAATCAGTGGAGTTCCACTGTGCTTCTCCAGACGCTTCCACGCGGAGACTCTCGCCGCTGGTTGGCTGCCCTTACTCGTGGTGGCGTTGACGGGCGCAGGAGCGAAGGACACCTCCATTGGCTCGGGCTCCTGGGCTGGTGGATCTCCCGCAGAAGAGACGGGCTTCAGCGGGTCGGCCTCTCCTTCGTCGTCCGAGTCGGCAAGTCGCTCGTACTCTCGCCACTCTTCCTCCTCTCTCTCTCGGCGACGAACAGCGGCTCGAACGCCGAGCTCTCGATGAAGAGCCTCTTCTCCCTTAGGGCCATCCGGGTGGCGATCGCGCTGGTGTCTCGATGACCACTGCGGGGGCACAAAATTTGGCGACACGGCTGAAAAGTCTGGCGGTATAAACTCTCCCTTGGCGACGTGGCGTGACTTAGTCAAGGCACTCCGGGAGCGAGTCGGGCGATGCATCTTTTCCTGCAAGTTACAAAATTATAAATACAAATTCTACGAGCTAGCTTCGGACAACACAATTTCCTCTACACCATCACCAACATGAACCATATTTATTTTGTTCCTGGAATGACGGTATGTCCTTCGACAGGCTGGCTTCCGCTACTGGCTTCTAGGATCAGGGCTGGGATTGTTAGATTTGGAATTTCGCGGCGGTAAATATCTCTTTAGATCTGTCACATGCACTTTCGCGATTTTCCGACTATCACCCCCCTCGGCTTCCAAAATATACACGGTAGGAGATTTTTGCTCGGAAATTCGAAAGGGTCCTTCGAATTTCGGGGCTAGTTTGGCAGAGAAACTTCCGGCGGCTTTTGAAAGGTAATGGGTTCGTCTCAAGACAAGATCTCCGATAGAAAAATTGGCTATCCGGCGGCCTCGATTATATGTTCTCCCCTGTTTGTCTCTCGCATTATCTATGAATTTAGCAACGAGTTCTCGTAGGGCATCTAAGCGTTTCATACGGTCTTCCCATACTTTAGGGTCTAACTGCAACTTAGGTCCCCTGTTCTCTATTTCTCGGCGCAAGCTTTTAACCGGCGTGGGGTGTCGGCCGTAGTTCAAGAAGGCTGGGGATGTTTTAAGAGTCGACTGCACGGCCGTATTTATGGCGTGACGGAGTTCATGGACATGCTTGTCCCAGTCTCGATGATTCTCGGCGAACATGGCTATCATGGTCTTAAGTGTTCGATTACTCCTCTCTACGGGACTGGCTTGAGGGTGATATGGTGGTGAAGTAACGTGCGTCACTCCATACTCCTTCAGCGTCTCGGCGACATTCTTGTTGATAAATTCGGTTCCGTTATCAGTCAAAAGATACTCTGGCGTCTCCCATCGAAATAATACTAACTCTTCGAATGCTCTGGCGACTGATTTCCCATTAGCTTTACGTAGTGGCTTGACTGCCACCCAAGGGGTAAAGAGGTCTTGAAAATCCAGCAGGTATTTGTTCTGACTCTTACTTCTCGGAAACTCCATCATGTCGGCTGCGACTACAGTCCACGGCTTCTCAACGACTCTCTTCCCTATGAGGCCTTGCGGTCCTTGCTGTGAGACTTAATATTGCTAGGCGTGTACGTCATGATACATTCCTGGCCAAAAATATTCTCTAGCTATTCTGTCGTAGGTCTTCTCGATCCCCAAATGTCCGGCAGTAATTTCTTCATGCGCTACGTACATGACTCTCTCACGCTGCTGGGCTGGTATCACTAGTTTCCAAGCCTCGTCGCTGTGAGTAATGGGATCTAATAGCGGATCTCTTTTATGTCTGTACAATTTCTCGTTCTCTACTCGCCACTGCGGGAATTTGCTCGGCGACTCTTTCACTTCTTTCAATCGTCTGGCGTACCACGGATCGGAAATCTCGGCTACGGCTGCTAATTCTTGCTCAAACATTCTTGACAAGGCGTCGGGCACTTTATGGTTCGTACCCTTGTGATGCACGATGTCGAAGTCCCACTGCTGAATTTCAAGGGCCCACCTGGCCAGTCTTCCACTCGGCTCTTTCAATGATCGAAGCCAGCGTAATGCACTGTGGTCTGTTATGACTGTGAAGTGGTACCCTTCTACGTATGGTCGCAACTTTTTGATTGCCCATACTAACGCCAAACATTCCTTCTCGGTAGTAGTGTAGTTTTTCTCGGCTGGAGTTAATACACGGCTAATAAAGACAATCGGGTGTTCCCCGTCTTCAAATTCCTGCGTTAGCACGGCTCTTATTGCATAGTTGCTGGCATCACATTGGATACAGAATGGCCTTTCAAAGTCTGGCCTCGCTAGTACAGGTGCCACTGTTAGAGCTTTCTTGAGCTTTTCGAATGCTTCTTGCTGCTCATCTCCCCATGACCACGCTTGGTCTTTTCGTAAGAGCTTCACCAACGGAATTTTCGTTTCGGAGCTATTTTCGATGAATCTGGCGTACTATCCGATCATTCCTAGGACTCTTCTTAACTCTTTGACGTTTCGTGGAGTTGGGCAGTTCAACACTGGCGCAACCTTGTCGGGATCCGTCCTTAAACCATCTTTATCCAATATGAAACCCAGGTATTTAATCTGGCTCACGCAAAAATCACACTTCTGGGGATTAATCGTCAAACCGGCTGATACTAACTTTTCCAACACATACTTAATCTTAATTTTATGCTCCTCAAATGTCTCGGTGGCGATAACGATATCGTCTAAATAACCAAAGATTTTCGGAGCATCTTCTCGGCCAAACAGTGAGTCAACTAGCCGTTGCAGTGTCATTGGTGCATTAATGAGGCCGAACGGCATTCTGGTAAATTGCCAGAGACCATATCCCGGCACAGCAAAGGCTGTATACTTCCTGCTGCTTTCCTCCATCTTCACTTGAAAGTACGCTTGGCGGAGATCAATTTTGCTTAAGTATCGGGCACAACGGAGTCTATCCAGTAAAGCGTCTATTTGAGGCAGTTGATAACCGTCTTTCTTCGTGAATTTATTTACGTCCGTGAAGTCCATACACAGCCTCTCCTCATCTGTACCTTGCTTTGGCACCATGACCACTTGGCTGACAAAGTCACTGGCTGATCTCTCTATTATGCCTAGTTTCTCTAGCTTCCTGGCCTCCCTCTGAATCGACTCAATCTTTTTCGGCGATCTTCGGCGGAATTTCTGTCTTACTGGTGTGTCGCACGTCAATAGAATGTGATGCTCGGTGAGATCCGTATACCCTAGAACGTCTGGCAAGTATTCTGGCAGAATTCCATGGACTATCTCTTCGATCTCTTTCCTTTCATCATCGTCTAATTCAGTAATTCCGGCACACTCGGCAAAGACTTTATCGTCATCCGACGGATTCTGGTTATTGAATTTACGCCATTTTCCAACATTTGCTCTCCACCAACCTCTATGATCTGTATCTATTTTAAAAGTCTCGCAAAAATCTCTACCAATCACTACATCATGTCCAATCTCTTTGACTGCACGGGCTGTGATACTGGCATTTATTCCTTCTAATTCAAAATTTACACGTAAGTTTCCCATTACAGGTGACACTTCGCCCGTGATTGCTTGAATAGAGGCTCTAGCAGTTGTCAGTCTATCTTCGAACCTTTTGGCTACTCTTGGTCCCACTAAGGTGATCATGGCGCCAGGATCGAAAAGAGCCCGATAGGCAGTTCCACCCATGACTATTTGCATATAGTTTCTGTTGTCAACAGTCACGGCCGCAGTGGAAGCGTGATTCTCATCTGCGCCGAGAGTCTGCGGCAGCTGGCACCAGTAGTCTGAGTCAAAATCCGGCGGGATTGGCTCTCTCGTCTCTCTAACTATTTTCATCTCCGGCTGATTTTGCTCTCCGACCACTACTTCTTCCTCACATAACTGATCGATCGTCCAAGCGATCTTTCGCAACTTCTCAAAATCCTCTTCCTCCTCAACTAATTCCATAATCTTCTCTCGTGTAGACTGAACAGATGTATCCTCCCAAGTTTCTGAAACCTCTACGAGACTTGCTTCATCAGATTCATCCGACTGTTCCGACTCCAACTCGAAAGTAACTCTCTTCTCTGGTCTCTCAAACTCCACTCTCACGAAATCTTCCTTCTCTTCGCCTGTTAACTTCCTCTCTTCTTCTCTATCCACTACTCTCTGTTTAACTCTACTTATATGCACCTTTATCTAACTTAGATGCACCTTTGCCTAACGGGAATTTCCCTCAGTTAATCTTCCTGACCTCATCTGGTATTGACTCCTCGGACTCGCTGCTCAGTTCCAGCGTTACTGGCGAGAATTCTTCCGACTTGTTTCGAGTTTCGAATTGGCTACTACTCTTGTCCCTCAGGGTTTGATTCCCCATTTGGCGAGCTTCGTAGTCCTCTTCATCACTGGACGAGTCCTGAACTTTCGCCTCTGCTGATGGCTTGCTATCCTCGACTTCTTCACTACTTGTATTCTTGCTGTTGATCAGCCAACGGGTTACGTTAGCATTCGGCAGTACTCTCTCACTCTTCTCTTGCGGCTTTGAATCTGGCTTAAGCGATGTGCTAGGCCAGCAGGTCATGCTAGCTGTCGCGCTATGCTGATTCCTCCTCTCCGGCTGCTCTAAACTCAGTAGTCCCTGACTACTCCCTCCCCCTCCCAAAACTGCAATCACTCCCTGCGAATTAGCTGGGGAATAACCAGTTTTCAACAACTCCGGCGAGGCCGTTACTGCTGAGCTGTGGATGGCGCGGGCCCCAGGGGCGCCCCCGCATTTCCATTTCCCAACATTGACCGAACTGATGCACAGTTTCCACAATTTTGGAACGTTACTCCTAGTTGGCCACAAGCTTGGCATTGAATTTGGTTTCGGCTACGCTGAAGGCAGAATGGTGATATGTGGCCTTGCTGCTGGCACGTATAACACACGATAGTCGGGCAGTTAGCGGCCCTACGACCGACCAATTGACAGTGATAGCAAACTCCGACGAATTTAGGTGATTCACCGGTAGCATTCTGTCTCGGTGCTTGGTTCTGACTGGCAGTAGCGCGGTCAGCACTGTCTTGTGGTGGTTGGTTTTGACTTTGGCGTGGACTGTTGCTCGGCTGCCATTTGGGTTTCCCATTCCTAGTCCATTCGCCTCCACTGGTCTGGCTAGTATTTACCGGTTGCTCAGTTACGACAGTAGAACTCGCAGGAGATGCATTAGGTTGTTGCTTCTGCTTCCTATTTCTGTTTTTATGGTTGTTGGTGTTATTGGTATTGGCAGCGTTATCTGCCATAACTCCGGCAACTTCGTCGATTTCTTTAGTGGCTGCAACTCTGGTTTTCGAAGCGGGTGACCAGGCGGCGGCTGGTAAACGACTTTTCTCAACGCTGGGTGGTGGTGTATATCTGGAATCTTCTTCCATTTCATCCTCAAGCGTCCTGGAATATTTTTTTTACATCGTCGTAAGACTCTATTTTCTTCCAACGGATCACTTTACGGTACTCCGGCCTTAATCTTTCCGTCAGTAACTTTAATTGCTCTTTCAATTTCATTGGTTTCCTCAGGTGGGAAACTATGTACTTGAAATTCATGACATATGTAGAAATCTTCTCCCCTTTTTCTTGCGTGCGCCTAAGCATGACATCATTATCATTCATTTGGTTAATAAATTGTTGCTTAAATGCTTTCTTAAAAGACTTCCAATCGGAGAGTTCTTTCTTCTCTGTCCGAAACCACATACTGGCTCTCTTAGACAGGGTGTACGGGATCACGGCTAGAATATCGCTGCTCCTAAGCCCCAGGCTCTCCTTGCATTCTGTAATTTGGGACAGGTATTCTTCAGGGTCATCCTTCGACTCCCCGGCAAATTTAATGTTCCAACCTTGCACGNCGGAGTCACTCTCCTGACTACTAGTACTGTCATCACTGCTAGAGCTGCTACGCGAGCTATCTTTACCGACTCTTTCTTTCTTTGATTTTTTGATAGTCTTGGGCACCGATGGTTTTCGTCAGAGTCATCGCCTCAGGACTTGGCGGGATTTCGGGCTGTTCGGCCTCTGACTCATCGCTGTCACTATTCCTGTCGCTGCTACTATCGCTCTCATCTGGCTGAATTTTATTTTTAGGTTGAGACGTTGGTTTCTTCGAGGTATTCTTCGCAAACCATGGCAATTTGGGTGATTGCAGCGTAATCTTCTTCTTCGCGGATTTATTGGCTTCACCGACTTCCGTCGGTTCTTTGGTTTCTACGTTGGCGGGTTCGTCGGGTTTTGTATTTAGGCGAACTGGTTGAACGTGCTGCTTGGACTTCGACTTTGGTGTTCTTAATTCCCAGGTTTGTGACTGACTCGTTCCTTGTCCATCGTCTGACAATGATCTTCGCAGTACGTGTGCTTTCTTGATTGCTCCTGTGCTCGGCGGTACCGTGTTTCTATTAGCCTCAGCATAAGGCCAGATCCCCATGAAGTTAGGAGTTAACATCGTAGTGTCGAGAGCAGGACTGGAGAGAAAGTGACCCGCTGGTATGATACCTGGCTGAACTCTGGTGGTTTTATTGACGAATAACAGCGATGTGGGGTCAAGCGATTTTCGAGTTGTGCTGTATTCAGATGGATCACTAAGAGCGCCGAGGACTTGTGCAGGAATGAACTGCTGTAGCTGGTTGGAAGTGGTTAACTGGTTTCTAAACCCACTCGGCTCGTCTTCTTCGGAAGTCAGATTCTGACTGAACTGAATGTGAGGCTGACCCGACCGTTATTTCCTCCTTGTTTCGTTTGTGACTCGTCTTGGTCTTTCCTTTCTTGTGATTAAGGATGGCATTGAGAGCTTCTTCGGAGCTTGGTGGAATAATACCACCGTTATCCCAATCATACCAGGGCACTTGTTCGCTTAACCCGGCTCTAAGAATCTCTGCTCTTAATAGTCGATCTCGCAAGATGACCTTACTTCCTAGCGTGTTGATCTTCAATAATTTCAATTCCTCTATTAATTCGTCCCCGTCCAACTTTCTGATATCACTAGCTAAACTTCGAATCTCGCGATCTTTTCGCAAGGCATCCATTATTGAGCGATGGTTCTCCATGGTTGTTTTCCTCTTAATTAGGTTTTCAAAATTACTGGCTGTTACTTAGTGGGTAAACAATGATATCTGTCGTCGAACTGGCTATAAAGATTTTACTCGGCTTGATTACGTCCAATAGAATCACGGCGTTCAACGGCTTTAAAAAGGGTTTGATTATATTTATATTTTTTTTTTTTTGTTATTCTTGATGGACAATACCAAGCCAAGAGAATTTCTTCTTAGCTATTTAGGGATGGGCTTTCCGACTTAACCTAGTTTCGTGGACGAGACGAGCTCTGGTTTCTCTCAAGTGTCGCCCAGTAGCTCAGTACGATTCAGTATAGGGTGTAGGGCCCCCCCAGATCACCGACTCTCGCTGGCAAGTCCGACTAAGCGTATAAAGGCAAAAAAAATCTATACGACTCCCTGTTTTTTTGTATTTCGAAAGCGCGACTATTATTGCAAAAGGCTCAAATCCGGGCCAAGAAAATTTTATTGGAGTTTTCTGACAGATAAGTGCGTAGCTTGTATAACCTAATGAGCTGAATAAAAAAAGGACGAATTTTCCAACCTCCGTAGCTAGAATTTATTTGGGTTTTACTCTCTCTAGCCGTTCAACTGTTAACCGGCTCAGAGAAAAGACAACGGTTACTTTACTGGGAAGAAGGGATACTTCGTAATTCGTTAACCACGGTTTGCCCTAATCCAGCGAGAGATCGAAATTCGTGGTCAGTTTACCCAGGAAAATTTTTCTACTAGGATATACAAAATATACATAATACAAAAAAGAAATATTATATATGGTAAGAATGTAAATTATCAAAAGAATATTATATATAGATAAATATCATAACATGACATGCAATATAAATATTTTATTATATATATATATATATATATAGTGTCTTCTCGCTTGTCGTCGCTTGGCTTGCTCGGTACTCAAGCTACGTGAATTCTTTGAATTCGACTGGGTGTTCGATAAGCAGTACGGGCTGATCTTAATTTTTTATTCAAAAAAAAAAAAAATTAATTGAGTCACGGTAGTTATTTCAAAATTGGCCGGCATCGAATTTTCACGTAACCCAAAAATCTAGTGGCTTATGTGACTACGAAGCAATTGTCTCACTACTGTGAACAAACAAATATCAAAATTTTTGGGCTCTTCTATATTCCTATCAACGCCGCAATAACAAAAATATTATTGTTCCCAAATTCTTAATTGGTTGCCACTTGACTTGCTCGACAATCGCGCTATGAGAATTTCTTTTGAAACTAGTTCGGCTATCCGATAGGCCGCGCGGTGGCTGTGATTTTAATCCTTTTTTTATTAACCTAAAAAAAATTATTTGATCCAATTACGGCTGCTATTTCGAAGTTTTGCCGGCACAGAATTCTCAATACAAAAAAAAAAAAAAACCGCTGCCAAGTCATTGGCACTTAGCTTCCTCCTATTCTGCTAGTGGAAGATAATTACATGGGACAATCAACTCATTCTTTGATTTAAATATTCGCTACTATTCGATACTAAAAGGATAGGTTAGGAAGACACTTGTAGGGGAGGGGTATCAGGCACAGACAGAGAATATACTACTACTTAAATACATACAAAGTACTATGCCGTGTTTGATGGCGTAAAATTATTTTCATGGTTCAATAGAATCGCATGCACTTATTAGTCTCGTCAGCCATAAATATATCATACACGATATAATATATACAATGACTAATAGCGTACCATACTGGAAAATCAATCTGTTTATAACAAAAAAAGAGTATCAGATTACAACAAAACCAGACAAAACCAAAACACAAAAAACGCCGAAGACAATCAAATCATGTTAACGAAAAAGTCTCAAAAAAATCAGATAATCTTCACGAGAAATAATAACATGATCAAAGATCACTATTATCCCCCGGATAAGACCGCTCATCCTAGAATCACCAGTGATACCCGAAAACCGCAACATGAAATATACGCCACATAGTAACTGAAAAATCTTATTCTCTTACACGTGCAGAATTCAATAAACAAACACAAAAACGAAGCAAAAAACCGAGTCTACAGTCCCTTAAGATTTAAAAAAACCATTTCAATGGAAACTGGAGACGAAGCCCGAGATACACAGTCTATAATTCAGAAATTATAATACAAGCATACAGGATAAAGAAAAAACAAAAACCATATAACATGCAGCGGACACATTCCATAATTAAAACCACACCGAAAACTCACTCCAACAAAATAAATAATTACAGCATTTACTCAACACTCATCATGGTTTCACAGCAACAATCAAATATGAATCTCCAGCACTCCACCACTAACTCCCACCACGACCCCCTCACACACCCCAATACATTTTATCCCCCCACCCCCACACCCTAAAACACACCGACCAGCCAACCAACACATAAACACCGAACCACCAACAATTAACCAAAAAACAAACAAACCACTACTACCAAAAACAACAACCAACCAAACACCATCACACAGATACGAAGCTATGACCGTCAGAGGGACTGAGAGTATCGAACGAAACTTTGAATCTTATATCTTTAAACTAAACAAGGTTTCATAAAGGCTACAAAAAGAAAACTATGCCGAAGCTGCCATCAAAAAGATCAACATTTCCTAAAAATTTCAACTCATTTTAACACCTTTTTACTCCACGTAAATCGTAAACGACCATAAAAAAAACATGTTTTTAGTTTTTGATTATTATTCCTCAAAAACTAGTCGCCAAAATTGCTTAAATTTTATTACAAACAAATTAGATATCGTTGTTTTTTATTGTCATGAATTTTTATTCAAAACACTTTACTATTTATTTTTTTGAGTTATATATGTTTATAGAAAATTACATTCTGTTATATCATAAAAAATGAACCAGATCAGATCAATCTACGAAAATCTTGCGGAAACAAAGTAGACAGATTTATGTAACTTTTAGATACACTCATTGTTGAATATACTTGATATAAAAATCATATCATTATAAAAAAGCAAAAATATTTTTTCAAAAAAAGAAAAGACTATAATACTGGCCATAAAAATGGTCAGATCATAAAACAAAAAATGAACCTAAATTGCAGAATTAGAAAAAATATATGCATGTTAAATTTCTATTACGATCCGCCAATGGTACCAAAATTATGGCGGTATACGTACACTACCACACCAGCCACACACACACACACGCACACAGCCATCCGCACGGACATTTTCTAAAAACGTATGATTCGTACTCCAAACACCTCCAAATGCGTTTCCACGAAGTATTAGCAAAACTGAAAATTTTACTATTACAAAGCTTCCTCTTGAGGAGGAAGCAATTCTACTAGCTTATACGATTTTATTGGGCAAAATGTCGTGCGGCTGTGAGCAAAAAAAAAAATTGTTTCTTCCTATCTCTACTGGCACACCAAAATAAGAAGAAAGACGAACAAAATTTTTTTTTTGACTTCTAGTAATCTCTCTAAACAACTAATGACTACTCTTTGCTTAAAATTTTTATGATTCGGCGATAACTCACGGCTGTAATGTACGCGTCGGAGTACCGTGGACTCGCTTATGCGAATCCCAATTCAGCACGGCTGCGAGTTGTCCCGAAAAAAAATTTCTATTCTCTCACATAAATCTAAAAAAAAAAAACAATTTCTCAATCCGAAGAAAATTCACTCGCACAAATCTCCAGAAAGAACAATTTTTATCTCTGACTAAATTTTTATTCCCGCGAATTTCGAACGAGAATTTTTGTGCACTAACATCCACTCGCGTAAATCTCAAAAAATATTTTTACTCTGACTGAAATTCGATCACGTAAATCTCAAAAAATTTTTACACACGACTAAATTTCACTCGCGTAAATCACGAAAATTTTTCTCACTGCAATTTAAATTCACTCTCAAAAATTTCGGATCACGTCACTACACGGCTGGAATTTTCCTCTAATTCAAAGTTTTTTTTTTAAACTCTTCCTGCTCTGAATTAACAGGAAATAAATTTTTGCGGTTGTCTATTACGTCCGAAAAAAAAGATTGCGTCCACTCGAAACAAAACTCGTGATCGTTGCAATAAAATCAAAAGAGAAAAACACGAGGGTAAACCATGGGCTTACTCTTGTGAACCCCAGTTTTTCGACCACGTGGTCCGCACCTTTCGACTGTTGCTCAAGTTTACAATTTCTCTCGGCACTTTATGCGAATTTAAACCGAACTAATTTATTTTTATTAATTTATTCAGCTAAATTATTTTGCACGTGGCCAACGCCAAGTATTCAAAATGGCCGTTCTTCGGCTTTCCGGCGTGCAAAGATGTCGCGCACTGCACTGTTAAAATTTTTCCTATTTCCCACGACCGTGCCCCACACGTTGGGCCGCCACTGTAACGATGTGGGTTTTGGGGTAAGTCCGTCGCGACCACACTCGCTAATATTCACTTATGCACGGGACGCTGGGATACCACCAGCACATAATAGGTCGAGTGAACTCACCAGTATGCAGGTAGTGTAACCAAAATGAGGAAAGCAGTATACATGTATTATGCCACTGCTTAGCCTTAGCCGAGAAGAGACATAGGGCGTTGGGGATGACGACTTGTGAACCAACAGCGATCCAATCACTGACCGTTAGGACGGTGATACACCTGTACAAGTCACTAACGGGATAAGATACACAGGAATGGGGCATACCACCTGACACCTTTCACCCTGATGGATAAGTAATACAGGAATGGTGCATACCACCTGATACGCTGATCCTCAAAGGACGAAACTAGACTGGTACAACCACTAGTTAACTACCGGGGATGCAAAGGGCGTAAGCCTAGGCATCAGGACCTAATGGTCCACCCAGACCAATAATAATAATAATAATAATAATAATAATAATAATAATAATAATAATAATAATAATAATAATAATAATAATAATAATAATAATAATAATAATAATAATAATAATAATAATAATAATAATAATAATAATAATAATAATAATAATAATAATAATAATAATAATAATAATAATAATAATAATAATAATAATAATAATAATAATAATAATAATAATAATAATAATAATAATAATAATAATAATAATAATAATAATAATAATAATAATAATAATAATAATAATAATAATAATAAAATAGTAAAAAAAAAATGTTTTGAGTTGTGCAGTGAACTCTTTCAGTTTACTCGTCGTAAAACTACAGCGACGAGTCCGTTAAGTGTGTTCATAGTAATTGAAAATATCATCATTAAATCAGCAATAAAGACAAACATTAAAAAATTACTAATTGTTTTGAAAAATGATTTACTGATAATGCATTTGGAATAAATAATTTAATTGACAATTTACCATTTGTTGATTTTGCGACGATGTCGCCAGCGAGCAGCTCCCACTGTCGACTGGCTGCGCAACACTAGTTCTCGTTCGTGACTCTAGATTTATTATTTTCCGCGGGGAGGTCCCGCGATCGTCCCGCGCGTGGGAGCGCGCGTTAGGCCGAGTGAGGATGAGGGAAACTCACAGAAAACACTCAATTTCTGCACAATGCTTTCTTTATTCCCTATATGTTTTTACACCGCCGAAGCCCTAGCGGCTAACGGCGCCACGCGGGAAATGGCCGCTCACGCTCTCGCGGGCCGTGTCCCGGTGCGGATGCACCTAACAATGGCTGACGCAACTCTCTCTCGTTGTCTCGTTCTCGCTCAATCTCACACTATGCACGCTTCTCCGACGCACCGCACTACGTCAGAGAACACCGTCTTCTCGCACACAGTACTCTACGCTCTCGCTCTTTCTTTCTCTCTCACTTATTCTCTCTCACGCACACAATCACACTCAGCCTGTTCACCTGTACCTCCCGGGATTGGGTAGAACCCAGGCTTCCGTTCCCTCGAACACCCCGCGAAGAAGGAGGCCGCCTCGAATCCGTTGCTCACGGCTGTGATTCTGAATTTAGGTCATTTTTTGTTTTATGATTCTGACATTTTATGGCCATATTATAGCCATTTTTCTATTTTTGAAAAAATATTTTTGCTTTTTTATAATGATATGATTTATACAATATATTCAACAATAGTGTATCTAAAAGAACATAAATTTGTCTACTTTTTCCCGCAACATTTTCTAGATTGACTGATCTGTTCATTTTTTATGATATAAAAGGTAATTTTTCGATAAACATATATAACTCAAAAAATAAATAGTTAAATGTTTTGAAAAAATTCATGACAATAACAAAACAACGATATCTACTAGTTGTATAAATTTTAGCAATTTTGGCGACTAGTTTTTGAGAATAAAATCAAAAACTAAAAAAAATGGTTTTTTATGTCGTACGATTACGGGAGTAAAAAGTTTAATTGAGTTGAAATTTTAGGAAAAGATTGATCTTTGATCACTTCGGCTAGTTCTTTTTGTAGCTTATGAAACCTTTTAGTTTAAAAGATATTAAGATTCAAATTCTTTAACTCTCACCCTGTATACTCTGTGTGTACTGAACATTATTATTTTTGTTAAACCATATAATTTGATAATTAAAGTTATTATATTTTGAGAGTTTCGTGGTTTTATAAAATGTCCGTGCAGATTGGTTTTGTCTGTGGTGTGTGTGTGCGTGCGTACGTATACTGTTAATAATTCTGGAACTACGTGATCGATCGTAATAAGATTGGACGTGCCATATATTTTTCTGATTCTGAATTCGAGTACATTTTCCTTTAAGATTTAGACTATTTTATGACCATTTTGAAAAATATTTTTGCTTTTTATTATGATATGAATTTATACAATATATTCAACAATAGTGTACCTAAAAGACTGCTACTGTTAGATAAATGAGGCAGGCAGAGGATTAATATTTAATAACTATGTGGATTTATTGTTCTCCCTTCTATGTACAGCTATGTCGAACACACCTTGTTGATTCGGCGACGGCTCGTTCCAGAGAGCGATGTGCTAGACTCGTTTAGTCTCGACACCGCAAGTAGTCATGTGATCACACTCATACGCGAGAGGGGATCTTGCATGGGGCGTTCCCTCACACACTCGTTAAACGGCGCTCACTCATTCTAGCCACGAAACTATACTGTAATACAGATCAAATGTACTATATTCCCAATACGCCTCCTACATTTGTAACTGGTACATTATATTTTTACATTTAACAACTTTCTGAATTTTTCAAATTTTTCTCTACAGAGAGCTTTTGTAAAAATGTCCGCAACATTTTCATTAGTATCAATTTTACAAACTTCAATCAATTTATCTTTCACGCTTTGATGTACACTATGATAATGAATTTCAATATGCTTAGAATTTTTCGTAAAATTACCGTTATTTGCAATGTTTATTGCACCTGAATTGTCTTCATAAATTTTAATCGGTTCTGCAATATTTATTTCGAATATCTTTACCAACTCTCTGATGTATTCTAGTTCGCTTACAGATTCGGATAGGGCTACATATTCTGCGTATGTCGACGCTTTAGTTACACATTTTTGTTTTCTTGACTTCCAGTCAATTACATTTTCGAACATTCTTATAACATAACCTGTCGTAGATTTTCTATCAATAATATCACCAGCCCAATCTGCATCCACATAGCAGTCGATTATATTATTACCATTTTCTTTCCTTTTATAATTTAAACATAAGTCTTTCGTTAAATACAAATATCTTAGTACTCTTAAAGCATACTTCCAATGAGTCTGGTCATAACAATTCTGATACCTACTTAAGTAATTTACGCTAAAACTTATATCTGGTCTCGTATTCGAACTTATATACAATAAAGCACCTATCAAGTTTCTATACTTAATATTTGACTCGCAATTTTCAGACTTCTCAAGTTTCAAGTTTGTCTCCATAGGAGTGCTATATAATTTACTATTTTCTATTTGATATTTACATGCTAGTGACTCTATGTATTTAGTTTGGCTTAGTTTCATTTTACAATCGTTATAATCATATTCTATATTTATCCCTAAATAATCTTTTATTTCTCCTAGGTCTTTCATTTTAAATTTATTCATTAGCACTTTCTTCAGACTTTGAATTTTTTTCTTGCTTTTACAACAGATCAATAAGTCATCTACATATAACAAAAGATATAAAACATCATCTCCTTTTCCATAGGTATACAAGCAATTATCAGCATTGCTTCTTTTAAATTTTAATTTCGCTAAGTATTCATCAAAGCATTCGTACCATTTTCTTGGACTTTCTCGTAGTCCATACAGCGCTTTAAACAATTTACAAACTTTGTTTGTTCCATCATTGTAACCTTTTGGTTGATTGACGTATACCTCTGAGCTTACTTTACCATTTAAGAATGCTGTTACAACGTCCATCTGTTCTATAATTAATCCGAATTGACAACAATAAGAAAGCAAAATTTTTAATGTTTGCGTTTTTGCTACTGGAGCGTATATGTCATCAATACCATTCGTTTGTTGAAAACCTCTTACTACTAACCTAGCTTTAAATATATCATCAGCCTTTTTTGTGTAAACCCATTTTACGTCTAGTACTTCTTTTCCTTTTTGTTTCTCAACTAATTTCCATGTTTCATTTTCATACAAGCTATTCATTTCTTTATCCATAGCATTTTTCCAACTATCGCATTCATCGCTATTCATCGCCTCCTCAAATGTACAAGGTGTATCTACTCTACAATAATATACGGATACTCTATTAGTACTATTTTCCGGATATCTTATCGGACTCTTTTTCACACGTGTTGATCGACGTGGAGTATTTGGTTTCAAACTATTTTTATCGATATTCTTTACATTTGTTTGATCTTTTTCGGTTACATTTTCATTTTCATCTGCGCTATCAAATACATCATCATCGATTTCGCTTTCGAACTCTTGTTCGCTTCTCTTACTCGACTCGAGAGTCGGAGTACGGGAAGAAATATTTTCGTCGTCATAATCAAGACCAATACATTTTTGATATGATTCTACAACATCAACATGTCTATGAACTGTTACTCTACCGTTCAACAAAACTCTATAACCTACTTCACTGTAACCTAGTAAAATTCCCATTTCAGCTTTTTTATCCCATTTGGATGATCTTTTTTGCTCTGGTTTTCTAACAAAGACTTTACTACCGTATAACTTTAGATTTTCAACATTTGGTCTTTTTCTGAAAAATATCTCATATGGAGTTTTCTTTTCAATCGTGTTGGCTAAAGTACGATTTTTCAAATATGTTGCAGCACTAATTATTTCTGGCCAATATTTTCTATCTACTTGTGCCTCATCTAATAAACAACGTGCCATATCAATTATTGTTCTATTAAATCTTTCAGCAGTACCATTTAACTCATGTACGTACGCTGGACAATTGTTTATATAAATACCCTTTTCTTTCGCAAATTTATAAAATCGATTATTTAGGTATTCTGTACCATTATCGCATCGTATTGTTTTTACTCTTTTTCCTGTTAAGTTTTCTACTTCATTTACATACTTTATCATACAATCATATACTTCATCCTTTGTTTTAATGCAGTAAATTTTGGCTATTTTGCTGTAATCGTCGATAAATGAAACAAAATATTTGTCACCGTTTGGAACCGGGTTCTTGAATGCTACCAAAAACCATTGTGTGTAAATAACCTCTAAGATATCTTCTCGCTCTTGTTCTGTTATTTTAAACACGGTAAATTATGCCATTTTATCTCTATCAAATTTTGCATTTTAATATTTCGATTCAAACTCAGTTTGCAACTACCAGTGAAATTGTTTCTCTAACTTAAAAATTAATAGCCCAATTCACATGGGCCCTAGCATTCCTATGCCACTCATTTTTTCTTACTCATTTTACCATCAATATACTCGACCATGGTGTATTACATCTTTTGTTCAATTCTCTACCTCTAAGCTAATTTTATCATCCCGTACCATACTTCTTCCCCTATACCTACGCTATTAATCTACCTTCTTTCAGCAATTTTTTAATATATTTCCTTTAGAAATAATCGTATCTCGTATCGTGTCAATTTCGCGTAGCTAATTAAATTTGTGTTCATTTTCTTTTACGTATAAAACATTTTTCATTACTACTTTATTTTCTTTCTCAAAGGCTCTAAAGTAATTACTACATTACCGGATTTTAGTTGCTACTAACTCACTACTAACTCGCTAAATAAATTTTATATTGGTTTCATTAACTCACCCTACAATTTTCAAAATAACTATCATTATTTATAATGTGGTCCCTGAACATCCACTATCTAGGCAGACAATTTATTTCATTACCTATAGTCTTTTATTTCGCGCCGCATGCGCTTGTGCTATCCAGGCGCTGACGTCGGCCCACTTGGTTGACTCGTACTGGCACCTGTGCTGCTGCTGACGGAAGTTGCCGCGCCCTCTGCCGTAGTTGCTTCTTCTTCCTCCCGCCGCGGGCTCGACCACGTGTAGGACCTCGCCATGTTCCACCGCTGTGCGCTGCTTGACCGCCATCTTGCATTCTCTTGCGAAGTGACCGGTTTTTCCACATTTTGTAGCATCTTTCTTTGCTTGTTGCGAAAACGTTTGATTTTCTTTCGGAATCTTCATTGCCGTGTTTCATCTCGAGAAAGCTAAATTTTATTTTTCACGTAATCAGCTGTCTGATCTTCTTCTTTTAATGTATCAATTAAATCACCCTATGTAGCTGTACGATTCTGGCAACGTATTCAGCATAATGTTTAATTTTTCTTTTTCACTTATATTGGCTCCTGCGCCTTTCAAATCATTCACTACTTTCTCAAAATCACTAAAAAATGACGCCGTGTCACTATAATTATTTAATCTTATTTTTTCAAGTCTGTTCCTGCATACAATTTGCAGTGCTGTAGATTTTTTTTAAAATACATACTGTCTAGCTTCTTCATTATGCCAAACCGCAGTAGTCTCTTCGCACACGAACTCTAATTGCTTATTCGAAATAGCACAATAAATTATGTTAATCGCCTTCAAGTCATTATCATCCCATGATTCGCTTGCTCCCTGTTGAGGGCTTTTCTTTGTCTATTACTTCATGACACTTTTTTAATTTTAGAAACATCGTTATTCTCTTCTTCCACATGTTGTAATCCTCTCCATCAAACACCGTATAGCAAATTCTTTCTTCTCCTAATTTCGTCTCCTTGAAACTCGATTTTCTCTTCTATTTTCAGAATCTCTTCATTTCTAGTTGATTCTCGAACGTTCTTCGTGTTCAGAATCTTCCTCTTTATATTTTCTTCGTTTCCGGGCGTCTCTCGGTTTTCCATGCACTCTGCCACTGTTTCACATGTACTTTTAATCCGCGTGCATCACACTGATTTTACGATTTTTTCCAAAAAATCTTTCTACACTAATCAATAGTCCTTTTGTTTAGCTATTTATTCTCACTTGTATTTTTCTTCTTATATTATTGAAACACGTGTGATTGCTTCCACTTTGAAAAATTTCTTCACCACGTGGCTTTTACACTCACTTAATTAGTTTATAGTACTCGAAAGTAACTATTAACTAAATAAATATACAAACCACGCTCTGCTACATGTTAGATAAATGAGGTAAGGCAGAGGATTAATATTTAATAACAATGTGGATTTATTGTTTCTCTTCTATGTACAGCTATGCGTCGCACACTCACCTTGTGTATTCGGCGACGGCTCGTTCCCAAGAGAGCGATGTGCGAGACTCGTTTAGTCCTGCGACACCGCAAGTAGTCATGTGACGTCACACTCATACGCGAGAGGGATACTTGCATGTGTGCGTTCCCTCACACACCGTTAACGCGCTCACTCATTTCTAGCACGAACTATACTGTACATACAGTCAAATGTACTATATTCTCATAGCTACCCCACAAGGTTGAAATATTTTCCCGCTCTCCGACGCCCGCGCTCTCTCGTCTTAAGAGAGCTCGGGGCTTCAGTCCCGGCGATCTCCGGTGAGAAGCTCCTCAGGAGCTATGGAATATAGAAAACTATTACGAGGGTCTAAAAGGCGACTGTGGGAGTACTAAAATAAGCTTTTAAATTTTAATAGGCGATTATGGGAATATAGAAAACAACTTCAAGGGTCTGAAAGACGGCTGTGGGTATGTAGAAATCTATTGCAAATGTCAAAAAGGCGACTGTGGGAATACAGAAAACGATTACGATGGTCTAAAATGCGACTGTGGGAGTGCTGAAATGAGCTTTAAAATTTTAAAAGACGATTATGGGAGTATAGAAAACAACGTCAAGGGTCTGAAAGGCGGCTGTGGGTATGTAGAAATCGTGAAAAATAATTTTTTTGTGAAAAAGTTATTTTTCACAAAAAAATGAAGCCACCCGCAATTTTGTAACTTGCAGTTGTTAACGTTATTAACGATTCCGCAATTACTGGTATTTTTTTATTACGATATATGTAAGTTATTTTAGGAGTTCACGGAGCTCTATCCTTTTGATATCCACCTTAACCCCCAGTCCCTTGATACCCCTCCCCTACAAGTGTCTTCCTAACCTATCCTTTTAGTATCGAATAGTAGCGAATATTTAAATCAAAGAATGAGTTAATTGTCCCATGTAATTATCTTCCACTAGCAGAATAGGAGGAAGCTAAGTGCCAATGACTTTTTCTTATCTTATTTATTTTAATTATCAGGTATATGTCAAGATATTGTCTCTCACATAAGATCTCATTCGACTAAAATACATTTCTTTGGTGATCCTGCACTGTACATTTTTATGAGTGTTATCAAGGTGATATTATTCCAATTGTTTTACTTTGTATTAACGTTACTAGATAACAAATATATAGCAAGTATTTTGAACCAGTTTTTCTCTTGCTACGGTAGTGACTGTAAGTACTTAACCTATTTATTAAGCATGGTGCCATAATAAAGTAGGTAGATTTAACTTATCATCTAATGTAAGATCTTAGGGGTTGAAAAAAAGTAGATATGAAGTCAATAATTGAATTAAAGAAAGTGAAATAAAAAATTCCATATCATTAATATAATAGGTCCAGCAGTCGTATATCTATAAATAATTAGCTATTTCATATAAATGTATAAGTTCATACGCCCAAATACTCGTGTAATGGCATAACTTGATCATATTTAATTGGATTGTTATAAAAGTAATTTGGAATAAAAAGATCAAGTATAACCTATAATGAATATTTTCCTCTGGTGGCAATTTAATCCTAGTTGGATAATTAATATGAAACAATAAAAAATGCTTACAATTATAACGTACTATCCTGTTTTTATGTAAAAAAGAGTTGGATATTAAATATCATATGAAATCACCCAGCTTGCAAAACTGGCACATAGCTATAATCATGAATGGTGGGTTTGAAGTACTGAAAAATGTATTATTCATCTTAGAAAGCTCGACCCATCTCGAACCAAGTCTAGATTTACAGGTTTTATGATAAGGAATGCAAAAAACTTTTTTTCAAACTTTAACTGGTGGCGCGTAGCCAGAATTCGATTTTTAGTGTTAAGTCACATGGAAACTAATACAATACATACTATATACGTAATAAAAATAATTTTTTTTAAATTCTAAAGGAAATTTACAAAATAAAATGTATTTATTAGTTTATTTCTAAAATGCTTATCTTTTGAGTTATAAGCCATTTTAGTTGACAGTAAAAGCCAAAATTCAGAAAATCTCAATTTTTATATTGCCATAACATGGAACTGGGGGTACTTGAAGGTCTGAAAAATTTTTTTTGTTCTTTTGGGGGTTTACTGGACTTGTATACCGATTTTGGCCGCGATCTAAAAAATTTTTCCACGGGTTGACATGAAATAGCCCATTGACGTAAGATTCTTTTTTACTAACATAACCTACGAATGTGATATTTTTATGAATGATCCGGATAAATACGTCCTTTGTCACAGCTATTATTAGTCATTTAAATCATTTCAGGGGGTTTTACTATATGTGTCCCATAAAACAAAAAACAAAGTCCTCTGCCATTCTGGCTCTTGTACAGGTACTTCTGCACTATGAAAAGGTCTTTTCACCGTACAAAAGTAGTCAAAGTCCGGATCGCATCTTCGATTTTTACATTTTAAGGTTTAAATTGCAGACAAGTCAGTAATAGCATATATATAGGGCTATAAGGGAACTTTTATTAAAAGGTTGAGAAAATTTTACAAAAAAAAAACACAATCAGTGTGTTTTTAGTGAAAAATGCGTTGTTTAAGAGCTATAAATCATTAAATAGGCAAAAAATGCAAAAAATGCAAAAAATGCTTGAATCACGAACTTTGAACCTTTATAACTCGAAGAGAATTGATCAAATCTATCTAAAAATTTACAGCTGACATCGTAGTGACCTCTAAAACATATTCCCCAAGTTTGGGCTAACATTTATTTTTGTCGCGCACGATTTGTCAGAGAACCACCCATATATATATTCATTATATTTTCATTTTAGCAAGACTACCCCCCCCCCACCAAATAACGTAAATTGTTTCGTCTTATGTGATTTGAAAATATCCAAAGCCCCCCACTACCCCCCCCCCACCACTCCACACTGTTCAAAATCGACCTTTTTTTCAAAATCGTAAAACTTCCGATTGAAGCAACCCATCAAAGTAAAATTTCTTGAGCGTCAAGTTCACTAGTTCTATAACATAAGAAAACTATATAGGATGCATCAGATTTACATCCTAACATCAAAATCAAGTCCAAAGGCGCTCATTTTTCGGAAAAATACAGTTTTTGATGCCGCAAAGTCGTAATACAATTTTGTTTAATTCCGCAAACACTATAATTTGTGTATTTTCTACCGCTGGATCTTAATTTACTAGCAGAATTAACTAAAAACTTAACCTAAAAGCTCAAAAAGCCAATTAAACGATAATTATTATCATTTTTTGCATGCCAAGTGATAGAACATCTGAGCCATCAAAATCTTGGAGTTGGAAGAAAGCTCCATCAGGACTCCTCTGGCAATACTGTTTACTATTATTGACGGATCAGTTTTTTTATCAGGTGAGATCAGTGAGTTGAATAATTATTTGTTGATATGAATTTTTAATATGATTTTTTTTGTTTTCTAGTATTCAAGTCATACTACAACTGGAGAAATCATAGTCTGCTGGATGAGGAGCAGTAGGATCAAGGGCATTGGGCATATGCCTGATTATCGATAATAATTGATCTTCGTTAGTGTGTAACTTTCAGGTAAAATATTTTCTATATAATTTGAATAATTTCATGTGATTGATATAATTTATTTTTTGCAGATGCACTGTTTATAAGATGCAGATAATAAATGGTTTTACTTTAAATATTATTTAAGTACCGAGGTTTTTTTGGTTTTAATTTCATTCTTTTTTTTTAGGTACAGAATTAAACTAAGCATAATGCCAAGCAGTTGCAGCAAGAAATTATATTTTGAAGAGGACATTATTATTTTGAAACAGAAGAAATTTATTGATAAGTGTAGCCAAGATTTATATAGCGCGTTTAAGTGTCTAAAAAATAATTTCTAAAGTTGTATGTCAAAATGTGTTTAAAAAAATGTTTTCCACGGTAAAAAGTTGTATTTTGTAAATGTCTACAACTTTTATATTTAATATTTTTATATAAAACGTTGTCGGTATATTGACGATACCCGTACGCAATCTACAAGGTTAAGGTCTTGGATTTGGAAGAATCACAAAGGAAAATACCGAATATGTAGACTTAAAAGTGAACGTGGCTTTATTCTTAAGAAACGTGTCGTGAACAGAAGTAGAGAGATTCGTAGCGTAGCTAAGCGAACGTGTGAACTGCTCGGAGAGCGGGCACGAAGTGAGGAGGCAAGCGCAGCGCGCCGACGAGCACAGTGACGGGTCACGTAGTCGTGGCGCTTCGGAAGGGCGCTGGGGTAGCTTGGTTAGGCCAATCAATCGTCCAAAATGGATCTTCGAACTTTCCTTTCTAAGATTTTCATTTTTGTTTTAGGTTCATACACATTGATGATTTTCTTGTCTAGATACACACAAAGACCCTGATCCGTGAACTTTTTGAGTGACAACAGATTCTTACTTAGGTTTTTCGCGTATATTACTTTGTCTACCCGTACTACGGTTAGCTATGCTTTCAGCCGTAATAATTTCCGGGTAGGCGTGTTCTACTGCGTTGTAAAACAGGCTTTTCTTGGCTGTTTCAGTCATTTTATCTATTCCATCATTACTCTCGTACTTTCTCACGAGATCCTCAAATCTTAGACAGAAGTTAAACGCAGATTCTTTGTCTATGTGAAACTTAAGATTGAACAATCGTCTTTGAGCTGTATGTGCGTTAGTGCGAAATTCGTTCCTTTTTATTTCTTTGATCTTTTCCAGCAGTTTTACTGGATCTTTAATGTCCATGGTGTACAGGTGGTACTTTTCGCCTATTCTATTCAGAATGATTTCTTTTGCTACGTTCCTGTCGTGTTCGACTTCATCTTGATTTATCAAGCCGAATGCTTGTTTTTCAAAGAGATAGAAAAGCTTTCGCAATTTCAGTTCCGAGAACAAGAAATCCTCAAAGGGGGCGTAATCTGAGTCTAATTTTAACCTATACGTTCGTGTGATGTTAGTTTGCTTAAGTTTCGTATCGTTCATACTTGTGTTAGACCGATTCACGGATTCTGACTAATTCAGATTATTTATTCGTACCCAATCAAAATCATGGAATCGTTTACTTACGTCAATGTCTTCAGGCAATCTTACGTCATTAAACGTGGTACCCAGGCGTTCGGCAGACTCTTTACGCCAATCCTTATATGGAGGTAGATCGTGAGACATGTTTACATTTACGTTGTCGTTCCAGTGATAAGGATTGAAGGCAGGTACCTCAGGCATGAGGGTGGAGGAGCCTCTGACATCCGTGCTCGTGAACTCCCTGGGTCCCGGTGTCTGCAGTGTGAACTGTTTGGTGTTCGCAGGCCGGAAGCCACGTCCTCGTCCTCTCGGGAACAGCTTGAGTGGTTCATCCAGGTTTATTACGCTGGTACCTTTGGGTTTGTTGGCTAGATTCGGTCCAGTGAGCTTCAGGTCGTCTATGGACTTGGTCAGAGTACTCATGTTCGACTTCAGTGTGTTATGAAGTGTCTCCAGGTTTGCGTTCATCCTGGCATTTTCCTTAGCCACTGAATCGAGTCCATCAACCAATTTGCTGCTAAGAGTAACTTGAGCCTTGGTGCTTTCTTGCAGTAGTCTTATTAGGTCATCCATATTGCCTTTCGTTACCCCTTGTACCGTGTGCGTGGGCGTTGACGTAGCGGCTCCTGCTCTCTCTACTTCGCTACAGTGGCTTATGGGACCTCTCAGCCCTACCGCTTGGTCCTTTGCTGCTCTCAAGACTCCTAAGTAGTTATCCTAGCACTATGGCGAACCCAAACATCGCCATAGTGCTGGGGGGTAGTCGGTGTGTGTGATGTCATTTTCGAGGAGGGCGGGGAGGGAGAGCCACGCGCGCGTGGCAACGAGTTGCATGAACTCGGCGCTGGATGCTGCTGAGTCGGTGCATTCCGCATCTGCGCCGACCCCTTATCGTTTTTTTTTATATTCAAGCGTGCTCTCTATGAAAATGTAATTCTTCTTCGGAGAAATATGCGTGTCTCATTTTCTTTTTTTTTTCACTAGTACATAGTGGGAAAAAAACAGTTCGTTTTTACATTTTCTGATACCGCTTTTATATAGTGATTTTTTTTAGATTTGAGATTTTAGTTTTTTCCCATAAAGTCATTGAAAAAGTAAAATTGTTTAATATGTACCTGAAAGAGAATAAAAAATGACCTATCTTTTCTCTCACAGAGTGCAACTCGTGTCGAGAGAAAGGGAAGAGGGGGGGGGAGTCGTCGCAAGCGCGCACTGCAACGAGTTGCGTGAACTCGGCGGCGGGATGCTGCTGATCCAGCGCATCTATTGCGTCGACTCCATATCACCTCTTTTATTTTTCGCACGTAATACGATCCTGTGCTTTCTTCGTCTCTGTTATCATGTTTTATAAGTAAGTACACGTGTACTTACTTGTAAAACATGACACGTTCTCTGAATTTTCATTCTATATTTTATAAAATATTCAAAAAATAATATTGATTGTACTTACACTTATTGAAGACTCCTTGGAGTTGTCCACACTTGTCCTCACAATAATTATACTACACTAGTTTATTGTATATTATATTTTTTAAAATTATAAACAGTCATAGTAAGAGTTTTTTAAAAATTAACACATTATTTTGCGACACGCGCAATCACATTTGGCGCAAACCCACACACAACACTTCTCACAAAATCTCCAGTTTAGTTTTTTCACCCAGAATTTGCGTTTGCACGAGGAGCAGTTGTCGTTTCTCGTCACCTCGCGTGCTCTGGTAGACAGAATTTTTTTTGAGCTACTACTGCCCGGGTCGATACATAAAAAACATCTGTGTGTGGTTCTTCTTTTTCTTTTTAAACCTCTGAAAGAATTCTCAATTTTTTCACTTTTAAACTCAATTTCACGTTCTATCTTAATAATAGGATCAAGCACTGCCTCAAAATCTATCTCTAGCGGTTCGTCGTTTTCTATTGTTTCATCTGGTGCTTCTTCTACGTTTTCTTCTTCTTCTACGTTTTCTTCTTCTTCTACGTTTTCTTCTTCTTGACGAGTATTCACTTTAACAAATTTTTTGTATGGTTCCTCTAATTTTTGACAGCCAAACACAAAACCAATAATAAAATTAGTGTATGTTTCAAACTCACTTTTGTAAATTTGACGTTTCAGCACTTTTTTATTATTCAGGAAACAAGTGCCCGATGCCATATTTTTTTATCACGATAAAAAACACAATCCAACTAATCAGAGATTACGCTACGAAGCTGCGCTCTCTCGTAGACTTCGCGACGGACTGAGACGGTGTTCCAACGCTCATCCCTTGGACCACGCTTATCGGTATAACGCAGGATCGGTTACCAGACAAACGTGACTGAGTCTGACACATACACACAACACGTCCAAGTTCTTAAGTAGCTTTATCACTTTTTTCACTACAAGCGATATATAAAACGCTTGTTACGCTGTCGCTCTATTTGACGCACGTAATTCAAGGATAAAATACATCCTTTTTCCGCTGTGTAGTATACAACAGCATGTGTTGGTTTGTCGGATGTACGGTCAATCACAGATATCCCCTGTTTTGACCGTAAAAACCAGTTTTCAGCCACATTTTGCGGGCAGAAGTGGTTTTTAGCCGCTTCAAAACTTAACCTTGTAAAGCTGTAGTAGCGGTAATGGTCCTTCCACAACAGCAATTCAATAACTATATTCGACAAATTTTCCGGAAGGATTATTGGATAGTTACGTTTTCGTCGCACATGTAATTTTGACACCAACACAAAATCAGGCCGCGGTATCACAGCCTTTTCTACAACTGGCACTGTTTGAAGTGTTGGCTCGCCAACGTTTTCGTTCGGTTGCTCATCCTTCGGAAGCATCTTTGAGACTGATGTCTCAAAGATGCCTCCCTGGATATGGAAAGTCCGTCTGCTATCAGGTATCACATAACATCGAGATCGCTTTTCCGCTTAAGTGACATACCTTCGCATGAGTGTTGCGCTTTTTCTTTTTTTTATGTATTTGAAATCTGTGTATCAAGATAGATTCGTCACTGGCGACATGTGATATTTTACGCTATCTGACAGAAACACGATATTATACGAATGCTATTTAATAACATTTTCGGAAACTAGACTTTTTCTGCAGAATTAGATGAAATACAAGATTTAGCTGCTATTGTATTACATGAAAGAATTTTTCCATCAACCTCTAGGTGAAACGTGAACTTTCACGCAATAAGCAAAGTATCTATAACCTTAGCGAGAATCAGTTTGAATTTTTTTTGCAGAATTTAATGAAATTTGAAGATTTACCTTCTACCGCATTACACGAAAGAATTTTTTCGTACCACATAACGAGGCTAGAGTGAAATTAAATATGTTGTCAAAACATTTTAAAGAAATTCTCCATAGTTTTGATTTCGCTGACGATTCTTCCCCCCAGCACTACAGCGAATAACAACACAACCAGTATTTAAGGAGGGCTTTTACCAGCGATTCGCCAGTGTGTTTTAGACTTGACGGTCTACATCAGTGTGTGTCATAATGTTTCGAGCTACATCGAGTCACTTAGTAAAAGTCTTGCGATCTGTTTTGCGTATTGCAAACGTTCGCGAACCACATATTCGTACAATGTGTGGCTCTGTATGGAGTAGTGATTTAGATCGTTTACCCTTACACACTTTATGCAAAAAATTGCATTTTTTACTGCTACATTGTCGTATAGCAACAGTTCGGTACATGTTTAATATAGGCCTCTTTCACAACAAGGATGTGCTCAACATAGTTGTACAGACTGTCAGACAACGAAACGATCATCGAGACCCTCTAGCTGCCGAGTTGATCAGACGCTATTGTAAGTAGTCAAACTTTATCAATTATAAAATTTATTTTCACATAGAATTGATAAAATTTATTACTTATAGTGATAAATAGAATGTTGGACGATTACGAAGGCGATGATTTTATTAATCGTTGTGAATACGTAAATGAAACATTACCTAATCCATCGATACAGGGACAGAATACTCGTAAGTATTGCATGTGTTATTAATATTTGTTTTTTAAATTATTTATGGCACATCCCAATACTTTAGTTGTAGAATCAGAGTCATCTTTAATTATCCCCGATATTGAGCAAACGGATCAACCACACCTCAGCCAGAATACTCGTAAGTATTGCATGTGTTATTAATATTTGTTTTTTAAATTATTTATGGCACATCCCAATACTTTAGTTGTAGAACCAGAGTCATCTTTAATTATCCCCGATATTGAGCAAACGGATCAACCACACCTCAGCCAGAATACTCGTAAGTATTGCATGTGTTATTAATATTTGTTTTTTAAATTATTTATGGCACATCCCAATACTTTAGTTGTAGAACCAGAGTCATCTTTAATTATCCCCGATATTGAGCAAACGGATCAACCACACCTCAGCCAGAATACTCGTAAGTATTGCATGTGTTATTAATATTTGTTTTTTAAATTATTTATGGCACATCCCAATACTTTAGTTGTAGAACCAGAGTCATCTTTAATTAGCCCCGATATTGAGCAAACGGATCAATCACACCTCGGCCAGAATACTCGTAAGTATTGCATGTGTTATTAATATTTGTTTTTTAAATTATTTATGGCACATCCCAATACTTTAGTTGTAGAACCAGAGTCATCTTTAATTAGCCCCGATATTGAGCAAACGGATCAATCACACCTCGGCCAGAATACTCGTAAGTATTGCATGTGTTATTAATATTTGTTTTTTAAATTATTTATGGCACATCCCAATACTTTAGTTGTAGAACCAGAGTCATCTTTAATTATCCCCGATATTGAGCAAACGGATCAACCACACCTCAGCCAGAATACTCGTAAGTATTGCATGTGTTATTAATATTTGTTTTTTAAATTATTTATGGCACATCCCAATACTTTAGTTGTAGAACCAGAGTCATCTTTAATTATCCCCGATATTGAGCAAACGGATCAACCACACCTCAGCCAGAATACTCGTAAGTATTGCATGTGTTATTAATATTTGTTTTTTAAATTATTTATGGCACATCCCAATACTTTAGTTGTAGAACCAGAGTCATCTTTAATTATCCCCGATATTGAGCAAACGGATCAACCACACCTCAGCCAGAATACTCGTAAGTAT
The DNA here is from genome assembly GCA_012977825.3 of Pteromalus puparum. Taxonomy (NCBI): domain Eukaryota; kingdom Metazoa; phylum Arthropoda; class Insecta; order Hymenoptera; family Pteromalidae; genus Pteromalus; species Pteromalus puparum. Next base: position 18,633,318 of record CM053172.1, on the reverse strand, counting down.
TGCATGTGTTATTAATATTTGTTTTTTAAATTATTTATGGCACATCCCAATACTTTAGTTGTAGAACCAGAGTCATCTTTAATTATCCCCGATATTGAGCAAACGGATCAACCACACCTCAGCCAGAATACTCGTAAGTATTGCATGTGTTATTAATATTTGTTTTTTAAATTATTTATGGCACATCCCAATACTTTAGTTGTAGAACCAGAGTCATCTTTAATTATCCCCGATATTGAGCAAACGGATCAACCACACCTCAGCCAGAATACTCGTAAGTATTGCATGTGTTATTAATATTTGTTTTTTAAATTATTTATGGCACATCCCAATACTTTAGTTGTAGAACCAGAGTCATCTTTAATTATCCCCGATATTGAGCAAACGGATCAACCACACCTCAGCCAGAATACTCGTAAGTATTGCATGTGTTATTAATATTTGTTTTTTAAATTATTTATGGCACATCCCAATACTTTAGTTGTAGAACCAGAGTCATCTTTAATTATCCCCGATATTGAGCAAACGGATCAACCACACCTCAGCCAGAATACTCGTAAGTATTGCATGTGTTATTAATATTTGTTTTTTAAATTATTTATGGCACATCCCAATACTTTAGTTGTAGAACCAGAGTCATCTTTAATTATCCCCGATATTGAGCAAACGGATCAACCACACCTCGGCCAGAATACTCGTAAGTATTGCATGTGTTATTAATATTTGTTTTTTAAATTATTTATGGCACATCCCAATACTTTAGTTGTAGAACCAGAGTCATCTTTAATTATCCCCGATATTGAGCAAACGGATCAACCACACCTCAGCCAGAATACTCGTAAGTATTGCATGTGTTATTAATATTTGTTTTTTAAATTATTTATGGCACATCCCAATACTTTAGTTGTAGAACCAGAGTCATCTTTAATTATCCCCGATATTGAGCAAACGGATCAACCACACCTCAGCCAGAATACTCGTAAGTATTGCATGTGTTATTAATATTTGTTTTTTAAATTATTTATGGCACATCCCAATACTTTAGTTGTAGAACCAGAGTCATCTTTAATTATCCCCGATATTGAGCAAACGGATCAACCACACCTCAGCCAGAATACTCGTAAGTATTGCATGTGTTATTAATATTTGTTTTTTAAATTATTTATGGCACATCCCAATACTTTAGTTGTAGAACCAGAGTCATCTTTAATTATCCCCGATATTGAGCAAACGGATCAACCACACCTCAGCCAGAATACTCGTAAGTATTGCATGTGTTATTAATATTTGTTTTTTAAATTATTTATGGCACATCCCAATACTTTAGTTGTAGAACCAGAGTCATCTTTAATTATCCCCGATATTGAGCAAACGGATCAACCACACCTCGGCCAGAATACTCGTAAGTATTGCATGTGTTATTAATATTTGTTTTTTAAATTATTTATGGCACATCCCAATACTTTAGTTGTAGAACCAGAGTCATCTTTAATTATCCCCGATATTGAGCAAACGGATCAACCACACCTCAGCCAGAATACTCGTAAGTATTGCATGTGTTATTAATATTTGTTTTTTAAATTATTTATGGCACATCCCAATACTTTAGTTGTAGAACCAGAGTCATCTTTAATTATCCCCGATATTGAGCAAACGGATCAACCACACCTCAGCCAGAATACTCGTAAGTATTGCATGTGTTATTAATATTTGTTTTTTAAATTATTTATGGCACATCCCAATACTTTAGTTGTAGAACCAGAGTCATCTTTAATTATCCCCGATATTGAGCAAACGGATCAACCACACCTCAGCCAGAATACTCGTAAGTATTGCATGTGTTATTAATATTTGTTTTTTAAATTATTTATGGCACATCCCAATACTTTAGTTGTAGAACCAGAGTCATCTTTAATTATCCCCGATATTGAGCAAACGGATCAACCACACCTCAGCCAGAATACTCGTAAGTATTGCATGTGTTATTAATATTTGTTTTTTAAATTATTTATGGCACATCCCAATACTTTAGTTGTAGAACCAGAGTCATCTTTAATTATCCCCGATATTGAGCAAACGGATCAACCACACCTCAGCCAGAATACTCGTAAGTATTGCATGTGTTATTAATATTTGTTTTTTAAATTATTTATGGCACATCCCAATACTTTAGTTGTAGAACCAGAGTCATCTTTAATTATCCCCGATATTGAGCAAACGGATCAACCACACCTCAGCCAGAATACTCGTAAGTATTGCATGTGTTATTAATATTTGTTTTTTAAATTATTTATGGCACATCCCAATACTTTAGTTGTAGAACCAGAGTCATCTTTAATTATCCCCGATATTGAGCAAACGGATCAACCACACCTCAGCCAGAATACTCGTAAGTATTGCATGTGTTATTAATATTTGTTTTTTAAATTATTTATGGCACATCCCAATACTTTAGTTGTAGAACCAGAGCCATCATCAGCTATCACCATTGTTGAACAAATTAATCAACCTTACCCCGGTCCATCTATACAGTATCAAAGTGGTTGTAAGTATTTATAGATATTTTTCATAGACATTTTTAACATTATTTTTAAAAAATTCTAATACTTTAGATGAAGAACCTGGACCATCTTCATCTATCCTCGATGCTAATCATCAAACCGACCAACAATCGCAAAGTAGGTATCAAATAAGTTGTGTATACGTGATTTTTTTTTAAATTTTTTTATACAAACTCATCTCAGTGTTTTAGTTTCAGAATCAACTACAACGGTGTCCAATCCGGAGATCAATGAAATGTATCAAGATATACTTAATTGTAAGTATTGAATGTGTTATAAAAAATAGCATAATGTAAATTGAAATGCATATATCAATACTTTAAGATTTAGGACCACCCATACCAAACAATGATGTAGCCCTAGAGGAAGAAGTGAATGGGGACGAGTTTAGCGATACGGATACATCTCTCGAACATGGTTCTGACGGTAGGATTACAGTCATAAATTATATATATTTACAAATATAATACTCGAGGATCCAAAAATGTTGTTAATCCTACAGGTCGTCTATTACAGCATGGTGAAGGATCGGACCCCCGATTTATTGTAGAAAGAGAATCAGTTCGTCATTATCGTCGATTCGGCTACGAAGGAAGGGAGATTCAAGGTACTATTTCGCAACCACCACCAGACGCAAATGTTTATGATTGGTTGGAGAGATGTATGCGTAATCTTCATCGTCAGCTTTGCGATAGAGGCAGACCTTCTGATTTTATAGGTATAACGTTAAATTCAGAACATTTCAAACATGGACCACTGTGGCTTTCATTCAGACCTATACAAAATTTTCACGTTGATGATCTTTGGGAAATGTTATTTAATACTGTGCAAAGTGCAAACGATTTCAATATAACCGATAGATTATCAATCAACTGTGCGGTAGTTGAGAGTGTGGCAGGAAGTGGTCGTGTAAAGCTGACGGAGGAAAGTGTGAATAAAAGATCGATCCTCTGTATAAGAAATGATGACAATCTATGCCTACCACGTAGTTTGGCTGCTGGTTATGCTTATGCGGTAAGAGGTCAAATACGTACAGGTAGCTTGCACGATTACTGGAACTCAATACGTCAAAGTCGTGGAAGAGTTCAAAAAAGAGCTGCAGAAGAAATTTTAGAATTATCGAGTGTGCAGATACCAGCCGAAGGAAGTGGGATCGAAGAAATTCATAAATTTCAAATATTTTTCGCTACACTTGGCACAAGTATAGTTGTCTACAATTTTTCAACCTTTGGGCGAGGACATCCACCTCTTTACAATGGTAGTCGATACGTCATAGAAACACACGGTCGTATTGTACATACATTAAGAATAATGTATTATGAGCGATCTAAGCATTATCAGCCAATCCTTAATTTGATCGGAGTTTGTGGGAGTAATGGCTATTGCATACCCTGTAATAGAAGTTATTGGCTTGCTGAAGATCATAGATGTTCTAATAAATGTTACAAATGTATGGCGATACCATCATGCGATATGACCGAAAATTCGAGGGCATGCATGGCTTGCAACAGATCATTTTTCGGCAATTCTTGTTTTCAAAATCATCTAAGAAAAGGATCATTTAACAAAAATAGCAGTGTCTGTGAGAAAATAAAATTTTGTCAATCTTGTTTTAAAACGATACGTCTAAACAAAGGTAGAGAGCACGAATGTGGTGTATCTTTTTGCTCGACATGTAAATTAAACCTACCAGTGAATCACATGTGCTACGTACGGCCTTTAAAATCAAACGAAACTTTAGAAAAAGTGTTATTTCTGTTCTATGATTTTGAGACTCAACAAACATCCGAGGTACTTGGAGACGAGAATAAAAAAATCCATGTACCAAATTTATGCATTGTGCAACAATCGTGTACGTATTGTTTAGAGATTGACGACATATCTATCAGGTGTGATCAATGTGGTATTCGTGAACATGTGTTCAAAAATAACCCTGTTAAACAATTTATTGATCTTGCATTAGCACCAAGAGAACAATTTAAGAAAGTCATCTGTATCGCTCACAACTCGCAAGGGTTCGATGCCCAATTCGTATTCAAAGATATTGTGGAAAAATACTACGAACAACGTGTCACGCCATCCGTGGTGATGAATGGTTCAAAAATAATTATAATAGAAATCTTAAATGTAAGATTCATAGACAGTTTGAACTATTTTCACATGCCTTTAAGTAGTTTACCAAAAGCTTATGGTTTACCAGAAATTGAAAAAGGTATGTTTCCACATTTATTCAATACACTTGAAAATCAATCGTACGTGGGTCCACTTCCACCGTCAGATACATACTCACCAGACACAATGCATACAAAGGATAGAGAACGATTTTTTGAGTGGTATAACGAAAAAATATCAGAAGGACACATATTTAACTTTCAACAAGAAATTATAAAATATTGCAAACAAGATGTAAAAATTTTACGATTAGCATGTCTGGCTTTTCGAAAAACTTTTATCAAATTTGGTGTGGACCCGTTTGTAGAGTGTATAACAATTGCATCGTCTTGTATGCGTGTATTCCGAAAAAAGTTTTTGAAAAAAAATCAAATAGGTATCGTACCACCACAGGGTTATCGTAAATGTGATAATCAGTCTGAAAAAGCTATACAATGGCTATGTTGGATGGAGCGATGTGTCCTTAATCGTTTCATTGAACATGCAGGGCGATGCAGAGAGAGGAGACTTGTTGAAGGTATGCTTGTAGATGGTTATAGTGAGCCTCAAGACAACGAAGATCATAGAGGTGTAGTACTTCAATTTCATGGTTGTTTTTGGCATGGTTGTCCACGATGTTACAGAATAAATAGAGATGCACCTTTAATAAGTGGTGAGACAATGGACGATAGATATGAAAAAACACGTGCTATTAGTACCAGGATAAGATCAAACAATTACAGACTCATTGAAAAGTGGGAATGCGAATTTAACGTCGAAATTTCGGAAAGCGAAGAACTTCAACATTTTATAAGAGAGAACACTGCAAGTATGAAACGAAAACCATTGGATCCACGGGATGCGTTTTTTGGTGGGCGTACTGGAAACACTGTCAAGGTATATGATTGTCGAGGATCGGAAAAGATCAAATATGTAGATGTATGCTCGCTATATCCGTACATTTGTAAACGTGGTAAATATCCTATAGGCCACCCAAAAATATACGTTGGGCAGGAAGAGTGTCAGACACTCATAGGTCCAAATAATGACATTTCTAAAGTGGATGGTTTAATTGTTTGTGACATATTAGCACCGCGAGATTTGTATCACCCTGTATTACCCATGAGGATGCACGAAAAGCTGATATTTCCACTGTGTCGTACATGTTGCGAGCAAACGATTCAAGAAGATTGTCCTCACGATGATCCAGAGGAACGTGTATTACGTGGTACGTGGGTTTCTGAGGAGGTCAAAGTAGCTGTCAAAATAGGGTACATCGTTAAAGATGTGTACGAAATTTGGCAGTACGAAACGACACAGTACGATCAACACGAGAAAAAGGGAGGAGTTTTTGCCGAATATATTAACGAATTTTTTGCGCAAAAGATTATGGCTTCCGGGTATCCACCAGACTGTGTCTCTGATGAAGATAAAGAAAGATATGTGCAAGAAGTAAAAACGACTGAGGGTATAAGTTTAGACAAGGATACAATATGTTTTAACGCTGGACTGAGATCGGTTGCAAAACTATGTCTCAATTCATTATGGGGTAAGTTCGGTCAACGTGAAAATATGACGAAAACAGAGATCGTGACAACACCAGAAAGGTTAATGGAATTACTCACGTGTGCAGAGATAGAGGTTAATGGGATCTTGCCGGTCAATGATGACACACTGTACGCCAACTGGTGTTACAAAGCTGAGGCTCTTACACCATCACCAACAACAAACGTTGTTATTGCTGCATTTACCACAGCACAAGCGCGTCTCAAGTTATTTGACTATCTCAACGCTTTGGGATCTCGTGCACTGTACTACGACACAGATTCTGTTTTTTACATCAGTAGAGACGGTGACGATGACTTACCGATTGGGTCACAGCTAGGTAGTCTAACGGATGAGTTGGCTGACAAAGGCATTGGTACGTATATAACAACATTTTTATCTGGAGGTCCTAAGTTTTACGCCTACAAATATAAAACCCCAGATGGGAGTGAAGGGTATGTGTGTAAAGTTAAAGGAATTCGGTTAAACTATACAAATAGTCAACAAATAAATTTCGAAACGATTCGTCAGTTGATCACTACACCAAACACCGAAATAGTTCTATTAAATTCTGTCATCCGCCGAACTGTTTTTCATGATGTTATATCACAAAAAGAAACAAAAACATGTAAACCTGTTTACGGAAAGCGGCGATTCATTGCAGCGGATAAGAGTTACCCATATGGATACAAAGAAAGCGCTCCAGCGACTGACACAATTCAAGATGAATTAATGGAGAACTAGCGATCTGATTGGTTGACAACCCCCTCTCCTTATACACACCGCAGGAATTTCCTGCTAGTTAATTGGTTGATCGTTGAGCCAGCACTAGGATGATTGGACGGTTTTGTTGGTGGGGAGTTTTTCATTATGATGTAACGTGGCGGTGGCGGTGACCAGATCTATATTTAAGGAGTGACGGCGAGCTTGAGAAATTATCCTTATTTTACGAACAGTATAAGGAAGAGCTCTTGACGAGGTGGAGAAGAAACTTACGAGTCTTACTCTCATAAAATTTTGTATTTCAGTAAAAAGTATGTATAATTTATGTTATGTTATTAATTTTTCTATAATTATTTATAAATAACAATACTGTTATTTTTTGTTTTAAGATGGATTTGGAAGCTCTTAACAAGATTGCTAGTGGGGGGTTTTTACCCACAAAGAAGGTTTCCGAACTGAAGGTCGACCACCAGCACATGGTAACATCATTCAAAGAAGCGAAGACACGTTATGGATCAAAAATAGTGGCTATCCTGGATGACGAGTTTCAAATTTTCCTCCCTACTCGGGTATCTACCGCACTGACGAAGGATACGAAATTGTATGAAAGCATGAGTAATCAAGCCAACAAATTAAAACTGTTCTTAAATCATAAGGGGGGTAATGTTATTGAGTTTAATACTGCTTAGAAATATTGTAAAAACTGAAATAAAAAACAAAAAAAAAAAAAAAAAAAAAACAAACAAACAAATTTATATGTGAAAGTTTATTTAATCATTAACCCATATATGACGCTACAATAAATCAGGGTAAAGTTTGCACACCGTTGATTGGCCGATCAGTGTATCAGCCTCGAGGTTATTGGTGAAGAAAGACCCCCCACCACAGCAACTACAAGTACGTAGGTAGTCTAGTCCCCCTTCTCCCACCACACCGTTGCTCACTACTATCAATAATAACTCTCTCGAGAGAGAAAAAAGACATCAGTATGTGAAATGGATACACGATGGAAGCATCCATTCACCTCGATTCTATGTGGACCCACAGGATGTGGTAAAACCGAGTTTGTGAAAAAGTTTATCAAAAATATTGATCGTATGTGCGATGCACGAATCGAGCGTATAATTGTATATTACGCTGAATGGCAAGCGGGGTACAAGACTTTTAGTGGTAGAAACGTGGAATTTCGCGAGGGTTTACCACAGAGTTCAGACTACGCCAACGATCCAAGACCAAAACTAGTGATCATTGACGATTTGATGCGGGAATCGTCATCGTCAGGTGGAACAATCGTTGATATTTTTTCAAAAGGGTCCCATCATCATTCGTTGTCGGTATTCTACATCAGTCAGAACATATTTCATCAAGGTAAAGGACAGCGTGACATATCATTGAATGCTCAATACATAGTTACGTTTAGAAACTTGCGTGATCGATCGCAAATATTACATCTGTCTCGCCAAGTGTGCCCAGATACCCCTCGATTTTTGCAAGAAGCTTACTGGGACGCCACAGCGAGACCTTACGGATATCTGCTGTTGGATTTAAAACAAGAAACACCAGACAATTGTCGTTTTCGCACTTGTATATTTCCGGACGACGAGTTCCACTACGTCTACATACCGAAAAAGAAATGCAAAGGTAGTGACACATCTGGTGTAGTACCAATAGTTTCTCTGTAATGGCTCCTCGTCATCGACAACCTTTTCATCATAAAGAAGGTGTTGTTCTTCAAGCTCTTTATCATCTCAACAGTAAACAAAGAAAAGCTCTTTTACAAAAAGCAGATAATAAACTAGTAAGACATATCTGCGAGTGCGCTTTAAATATACTAGTTGGGAACGTGCCTCTCGATAAGAGGCACAAATCAAAACTCCGCAAACACGCTAATATACTACGCACATTGGCTGAACCTCGTGTGAGTTTATGTAAGAAGAAAAAACTTATCGTCCAACGTGGTGGTTTCTTACCTGCACTACTCGCACCTATCATTGGCACAGTTTTGGCAAGTCTTATTAGCAAGTGAAAATGGAGCACACTCGAAAAATGGTTCTTCTACCTCAAGAAAATTTAGAACGCCTTCAATGTACGCTTGCCAGTGGCCAACAACAGCAATGCCAAATGCTAAACACTGTGCAAACACCAGGTTCGGCGCTGAGTAGACTCGATGCCGAGATGAACGAAATACTGAATTCTTCTACGTGTAAAGATGAGCGAGAAAAATGGTCGTTGTATCGTCAGGTCTTACAGCGCTATTTACATTTTAAAAACTCGAGTGGTGCGAATGTAAGAGAACTTGATGATGATATGAATGGAGAGGTAGCACCTGTTGAAATAAGGGAGAAGCAACATCTATCTGATACTGCCATCACCGAATCTGTACCAGCTCGTTATAGATCTAATGCAACAAAACTTTTACGACGATTACACGATAGCGATAAAATTACGTGGGATCATAATGGTGCTGTTAAGATTGATGGTGTGCGAGTTCGTAATGCCAACATTATTGACCTGGTGAATGATGCAATGCGTGAGAGGAAAACTGCGACGACACCGCCTGGACATTTACAATTTGCGCGTGTGATTCGTGAGTCATGCGTTCCTCAAGAATACATTGGTAACCGACGTGTATTAAAAAATGCCGCTCGAGTATCATCCGAGACATCCAGTTCAGAGGGCGCTGAGGAGTACGCATCGCCACAACAAAACGGAAGAAATATCGCTGAAACTACCAGTGTCGAAGATCTCAGCGAAGCGGACGGGGAAGAATCTAGCACACAAACACCGAGACAAACAAGAAGGAAAATTTTAGCAACTCCTGATCAAATTCAAAGATGGCAACGGTTGAGCGGGAGTGTCAAGAAGAAGATATAGTCGTGAGTTCCCAAGACAAGAATAGCGCCTTAGATGCCTTGATCGATTTACTACCGTTCGAGATGCATGTACCTGGTTACAGGTTTTGTGGACCCGGTACTAAATTGGCCGAGCGCATTGAGAGAGGTGAAGTTGGAATAAATCCATTGGATGAGGCATGCCGACAGCATGATTTAACTTACGCTGACAAGCAAGGGAATCGACGTCAAGCTGATAGAGTTTTGGCAGAGTATGCCTTTTCTCGTATGCTAGCGGAGGACACAGAACCCGACGAAAGAACTTTAGCTATGATGACGGCGTGTTGTATGGTGAGCAAAATTACGTTTGAAAAGTTTTTTTCGCGCGTTAAGAAAGCGTTTAAAAAAACAAAGAGTAAGCCAAAAAATGAATCGAAGAAAAAATTGAAAGATAAGAAGGTACTTAAGCAGTTGAAAAAGAGAGTGCATAAAGAAAAATAAAAATGAATGAATCTTTTGAAAATCTGTACTATAACCCCCCGCATCCTTCCGCGTATGCTGGTGTTGACAAGCTTTCACAAGCTACAGGCAAGAAACACAAGCGACAGAGTATCGTTGAATGGTTAGAGAGTCAAGACGCATACAATTTACACAAACCTGTCAGACACCGTTTTATTAGACGCAATTACAATGTTCGAAACATGGATGATTTATGGGAAGCTGATTTAATGGATATGAAATCAATAAAAACTTATAATGATGGTTATACCTACGTTTTAGCAGTCATCGATGTGATTAGTAAATACAGTTGGCTCGAGCTTGTCAAGGATAAAACTTCAAAAAATGTTGCTCATGCTTTCCAGCGTATCTTGTCAAGAAGCAAAAATCGTCAACCTATTTGTCTCCAAACGGATAAGGGTAAAGAATTTGTCGGTCGTGAGATGCAAGAAATTTTAAAAGAGCATGGTATAACATACAGAGTGGCACGAAGTCCTGATATTAAGGCGGCCATTGTTGAAAGATTCATAAGAACTATAAAAGAGAGAATTTGGAGATACTTTACACACCAAAATACACGTCGATACATCGATATCTTGCCAAAAATATTAGAATCGTATAATAACGCCAAACATTCAGCGACGAAGATGACACCTGCATCTGTGACTCTGTTCAATGCTGCCAAAGCTCGTAAAAATCTAAAACAACGATATGAGAATCATGGTAGCAGATCGGTTAAATATAAACCCGGACAGCTGGTACGAGTCAGTCGTGCGCAGAACGTTTTCGCGAAAGGATACGAGAGTGGTTGGACACTAGAGATATTCAAGATTACTCGAGTTTCGGAGACACGTCAACCACCGGTGTACTATCTACAAGATTTAGCGGGTGAAGATATTGATGGATTTTTCTACGCCGAAGAATTAAGCAGAGTTCGAAAAAATTTGAATACAGCAATTTTCGAGGTTGAGAAAATTTTAAAAACCAGAGGTAAAGGACGTAAAAAGGAATATTACATTAGTTGGAAGGGTTATCCAGATAAATTCAATTCGTGGGTGAAAGCACGTGACATTGAGAGAATATAAAAATGAAAGATCAATTCTACGTTGTTCTGCCTAGCAATAGCAGCATGAGTTATTTCTCTGAAAATACTACCACACATTTTATTACGCAGTTGCCTCAGCAAATACGACTTCAAGGTCAATGGTGCGTTGCTCTCACAGAGGTTCAAATTCCGCTGACGTTTCAGCACGTGTCATCAGAGAGAAACGAAAGATACGTACTGGTGAAAAATATGCCGTATAATCCCGTGGAGAATATTGCTTTGATAGAAAATATAGAATATGATTTTACTGATCAAAATAAAATAATACTGGACACTCTAAGTGGAGGTGCATCTTTAATTCATCCAGGAGTTTATAAAGATATAGAGTCCTTGGTGAGCGAATTGAACAATTTAGTTTCTACAAAGAATCACCTGGAATTCAAAATTGAGCATGGAGGTTATGTATCAATCAATAGAGTCTGTGCTGAGAGTACATGTCCAGGTTTGCAACATGAGGTATATTTAGCTGAAAAATTACGAAAAATCTTAGGATTTGAAGCCAGAAATCTTGTCTTTGAGAGGAACGACTCGATCGAGGCCAATAGACCAGCCCACCTCTCCAATGCCTTACCATCCATGCTTATGATCTATACCGACATTTGTGAACCTTACGTGACGGGGGATATCCAATCACGGCTTTTAAGATCGGTTTCGATTAATATGGATAGCTACACCTATGGCTGTACGAAAATTAAAAGTTTCTCCCCACCCATGTACCTACCTCTATTATTCGGCTCATTTCAGACCGTTGAAATTGATATAAGGGATCAATGTGGGCAACCGATACCATTTGACAATGGAACTCTGACAGTGACACTTCATTTAAAAAAAATTGGCGATTGAGAACTGCAGAATGGATAGATACGAAGCATACTTCAACACACGAGCTGGGTACGGTTACAACGGCGGTGTCGGACGGGTATACATTGGTGCCCCTTATCAGAGAGGTCATGGTGGTATTGGCTCTTTTTTGGCTGGTATATTTCGACGTGTACTACCGCTCTTGACACGTGGCGCCAAAGCTGTTGGTAAGGAAGCACTGCGTTCTGGGATGAACATAATGTCTGACGTAACAATGAATAATACACCCATCAAGGAGTCGTTTCGCAAACGTATTAGAGAATCCGGTGAAACTCTCAAGAGGAAGGCTGAAGAGAAATTGGATAAGTTGATGGAGGGGTCAGGATATAAACGCCTGCGTCACGGTCAATCGTTTCAGTTGCCAATGCTTGGTGGACCTGGTAGCATCGTGAAATGTAATAAGCCTACAAAAAAAAGGAAGGTTTCTAAAAGGCGTACAAGAGCTAGAAGAGATAAATCGAAAAGCGCTAGGAAGCAGAAGAAAAAGAAGAATAAGAAAAGACAATAAAAAAAAAAGAAGAAAAGGACAACAAGAGACATTTTTGATAACTGAAAGAAAAGATGGCGTTTTTACACACCCACTCTTGTGAGTGTTTAAAATCGGAGTTGCTCTTATTTGAAATACCACCTACCCAAACGACGATCGAAGGTTCGCACTGGATGACCTACAAACCAATATCATCATTGACCGATGATTCACCTATAGAATTTGTGCTACCAGGGAATAGCGAGGAATACATCGATCTCGCTCACACAATGCTCAGCCTTCGGGTAAAATTAAAAAGCAGTATGACGGAAGATGATGTAGCTGAAGCTCAAGTTGCAACTTTTAGATCTAATGTAACGAAAGTTGGTCCAGTTAATAATTTCATGCACTCTATGTTCAACCAAGTGGACGTATTTTTTAATCAAAAACCAGTATCACCATCCACTAACGCCTACGCTTATAGAGCATACATCGAAACTTTACTAAACTATGGACCTGCTGCTAAAACTTCACATTTGACAAGTGTCTTGTGGTGTGACGATAAAGCCGGTCATATGGACAGTATGGATAATAATACCGGACTCGTGGAACGTCGAAAATTTTTATCAGCAAAACGGACAATTGACTTGAAAGGCCACCTTCATTGCGACGTATTTAATCAAGAAAAACTGTTGTTAAACGGTGTTGAGGTAAGAGTGCGACTTGTAAAATCTCGAGATAGTTTTTGTTTGATGGATGTGCTGGGCTGTTTCTCTGTACACATAGAAGAAGCAAATTTATTAGTCAGACGCGTCAAAGTTAATCCTAGTATATTACTGGCACATGCTCAAGCACTTTCAAAAACAACTGCTAAATACCCTATCACAAGGGTAGAGGTTAAAGCTATAACAATGCACAGTGGAATTCATGGTGAAACTTTGGATAATATCATATTAGGACAGCTGCCAAAACGGATTATAATAGGTTTTGTAAATAACAAAGCTTTCAATGGTGATCGAGAACGCAATCCTTTTAATTTTGAACACTTCAATATAAATTTTTTATGTTTATATGTTGACGGTGTACAGATACCATCGAAACCTTTACAACCAGATTTTAAAACAAATAAATTATACGTTGATGCGTATCACACCTTATATTCAGGCACGGGTATACATTTTCTTAATGAAGGTAATCAAATCACACGAGAATCATATCCTGATGGGTATTGTCTATTCGCATTTGATTTAACACCCGATTTGTCTGCTAATGATAACACTCATTGGAATTTAATTAAACATGGCAGTGTTCGATTAGATGTACGGTTCGATGATCCTTTGGCTGATACTGTAAATTGTATCGTTTACGCAGAATACGACAATATCTTGGAAATAGATGCATCACGTCAAACGATCATTGACTTTAGCGGTTAAAATTTTTACATGTAGATGTCGCTCTCTTATATTATATATACCGGATGATAGTATAGCTCGTGAGTCAGTGGTGTCTTGTCTCTCGAATGCTGTGAAAAATCTTTAAAAGAAAAGATGGACATCATCATTGATATTCAGTTTTTCAAAGGTCCGAAACTCCGTAATGTACCAAAAGAAATTGCAATAGTTGGTCTTTATAATAATTTCAGTGCTCATTGGGTAGTCGCATCACCGTTTAGTATACAAGATTTAAATGAAGATATTCGGCAGCAAAATGAATGGTTGACTAGAGAGAAACACGGATTGGACTATTTCGAAGGTGAAGTAAATTTGAAAATGCTTTATCGAAGACTGAAAGACATTACAAAAAGTGTGAGGAAAATTTATGTGAGAGGTAGCGTGAAACGGTGTATTTTATATAAAATTATTGCTCGAGAAATTATTAATTTAGAAAACGATAGCACCTGTCCTGCTTTTGATCGTTTATCCTCCGATGCATATTGTATACACCACGTTGTTAAACCCTTCTACCAAAGATATAGATGTGCATTGAATAACGCTCATCGTTTGAAAAATTGGTTGTGCTTACAAGAACATCGATACTTCCACCCGGCGGAGCAAATTTGTAATGGATAGTCTTCAAATATTAAAAATTCTATCATGCATACAATCGCACACTGTGGGTGTATTTCCTGCGGACCAGATACCTCGTGTGTGGACTAAACCGGTTGCGTTTGTTGTAAACACTGACGATCATACTAAACCAGGAATGCATTGGGTTGCTGTACACGTGAACAAATCGGGTAATGCAATGTATTTTGATAGTTTTGGTATGCCACCGTTTGTACCGGCTCACATCAATCGCTTGCGAAAAAATTGTAAACAGTTTCGTTGGAATGCGGTGCGCTTGCAGGATACATCATCTGATGTTTGCGGACAATATTGTATTATGTTTTTACATTATATGTGTAGTGGATTAGGTTTCAAAAAGTTTTTAGATAATTTCAACGATAACTTGAATAACAATGATAAAATAGTTAGAAAGTTTGTGAAATGTGAGAAAAATGCTGACAGAGATTTCGTTGGGAATGGCGGGTGCATAGTCAGATGTTTACAAAGCTGCAGCTCTAAAATGTCATTGTTGTAACACAACCCTGCCAGTATTTTTCTTCTTGCATTCCTAATAATTTGATACTTGTCATGCGTTGGTAATGTTCACTTTGTTTATGAAACGTTTGTGCTTTCCACCTCCCCGTTTTACATTGACCAAGAGTATATTAAGACTCGACTCCGGAGCTCTGCACAGCATTCATTCAAGAACAGTCGAGTAAACCAGTGAGATCAGAAGCTAAAAAAGACATAAAAAATGGAGCATGAAGAAGATGCATCCATTAACCATCAATCACACCAGTTGTTTTGCGCCTTCTACCCACTCAACAAGTCTTATTCGAAAAAGGTTATCGTCGGTCTGGAATACGATTTCTTGGACGATCCATACTTCAAACCAGTGGTGCGATTATTAAATTCGGACTTCACTGGTATCGCTTTCTCATACGACGGTTGGCAAGAACTGAAGTCCAATTTCGCTGAAATCTCCAGTTATTTTTCTGAAGTCTCAGAGGATTCAGATAAGCAGAAAATTCGTGGTACTGGATGGTCGATAAAGTTTACACGAGGTCATCACGGTAAAGCCATTATAATCGGGGAGGAGAGTACACCCAATCAGGCGAAAAGACCAAGAAGAAGAAGATGTCGGCAAAATATTGTGTTGAAGAAGGTGGCATTTGACTGTTTAAATGAATATATATCAAAGTGTATTGATATACGTCTTGAATGTTTATTAGCTATATCGGGTAATGTAAGCTTTGCGATACAAAAAATTGTAGAACACATTGTAAATAAAAGTAGACTTGACATGGCTGAGGCGCGAGCCACACATTATACACCTTATATTGTTAAACAGTATGTAAATTTATTCGATGACGTGGTGTTGACCCGCATCGTCAACAGTGTTGATACACGCTCTGAACAGTTTGAGAATCAAGCCACGCTTATTAAAGACGAGATTCAATATATATTGTACGAAATTACTTCATTACATATGTATAATTTCATAGATTATCTAAATAAAAAAAAAATTGAAGCCTGATTTTTTATTCGTATTTACTTACCATCCATACGAAAAAACCATTCTCCTTTATTTCAATTTCCATTTAATCGTTCATATATAATATTTTTTCATCAAAATTTTAATAATTATTTAAAATCTCTTATCAAAAAAGTGTGATACCACATTCAACACCTCTACTTCTTTTGTTACCGCCCCTTCCCCCTACCACCTCCCCCTCTATAGCCACTCTAGCGACAGAGGATCTCCCATCCTCTCCATGGAAACACGGATATCAATTACTCATAAGCATTCCTCGAGGATGACATCACTAACGCTCCGACGACCCCCCCAGCACTATGGCGATGTTTGGGTTCGCCATAGTGCTAGGATAACTACTCTCCTAGCATCTTTACTGTCTCGTCCAGTGAGAGGATATTCCTGTCTGTAAACATACATAAACATTAGTCTGCGGCTGAGAGAGTATCCCTGCAAGGCTCTCGGTGCTTTGTGCACAAGCAACGGTCTACCTCGCGGTCAGTCGAGTCACTATCCACAGAAAAGCTCCTCAACCAACCTAGTCTCTTTTTGCAGAATGTGTGCCGAAGCACGGCTCCTGCCGTCCGAGACCCACTGAGCACGAGAACAGGTGGCAGATCTGTGTGAGGGTCCAGTTTTTATTGAGCGTGGGACACTGACTAAGTGTCTGTACGTGCGCACGTACCAAGTCAAAAGGCGTGAATTTGTGTTAAACCTCTCACAGATCCGCACAGACTCTTACATACAGGTTCATACAATCGTTTTCCATATTATTTAAACAAGACTTCATTACCCAGTAAGAGCTTTTGGTCGTTGCTGCTTACAATCCAGATGTTCCCAGCGAAGAGCGTCAGCCAGATTTCCTCCTCAGGATGATCGTTGTACAGGTCATATCGTTCCAATATCTTTTCTCGAATTTCTTCCCAATTCGAACTTGAGCTTTGATCTGTAGAAACATTTCTTAGTTAGTATTCAGTATTTTAAGAAGACATCGATTCCATTTCCCAATTTTCTGTTCATAATTATTTTTTTACATTATCAGTCAATTTACAGCAGAGTTTGCTTACACACCAGCAGCCCTACCTACGCGGTGTCTATAAGCAGCGCATCACGCAGCCAGACTTACACTAGATGTGTAAGCTTTCATTCACTTGGATTGCGTCTTTCCTTGATTAATCAATCTATCTGACAAATTGATTAATTACTGAGCATGCCCATGTGTCAGCGGCCCCAACTGCGCGGTGTCTCCTAGTAGAACAGCACGCAGACAGACTCACACTGTACACAAACGTTGAATTTTTAAACTTTGCCGCGTACACTGAGAGTGATCACGTGGTCTGCGCATCTGTGCATAGTCCGTTCGCAGTTCTCGCTTTATCGAGTGTATAGATTTTACTTTTGTCGTGCGTATTCTTACAGCATGTCTGTAGATATATGGCACATGTGAATCTTCGATCGTGTAATTCAATCGTAGCGTTGGCAACTCTGCCTCCGTTCTTATACACGCGCGCGTTGATGCAACATGCGTATCGGTTGAAAGAATATGGCGTCATCCAGTTTCGTGTGCGTCTTTGTTCGCGCGCTGCTGGCAGTGACGTATAGCGGCGTCTTTTCGCTCTTCTCTCTCTCTCTCTCTCCCTCCGTTCCGTACAGCCTACGTGTGCGAGAGAGACGGAGCGGCCATGTTGGCTTGGTTCCCTAGCAACCCTCTTTGTCTGATATCGATTCTACGAATTTCAGCGCGCGCTCTTGCTTGTTTTGAGTTTCTTAGAAAGACGTTTATGTCGACTCGAAATTTCACGTTTCGACGCGTTTTGATTTACGGACTTATGACTTTCAAACGTATTCAGATCGTGTTTTTGATCACTGCACTTTTATTTTCACTCGCGCGCATTTTTATTTTTATTTTTTTTTCTTTCTTCAAACCAAGACTTTATTGTAAAACCCGCGTAGTTAATCCGAGACGCATTTTCTTTGTTCTGCGTGTTACATCATTCCGTGTGTGTATATATATATATATATATATATGTGTGTACTTACATGCGGTCTGTCGATTTTCCCACTTGTACTGACTTCCTGTCATCGTAGGTTTTGTAGATACACGGATGACCTTGCGTTCCTTCCTCAGCTTCTCTGAATACGACGTACTTGGGAATCGGGCTGGAGTTTGTCTTTGTCCTCTCGCGTGCACAGCGTGTTCGCGGGTCGTTTTGCTGGGAAGCAGTGCGTACGTTTTTTTCGGCACCTACGTCGAGAGAAGATCGTGGTCCTTTGTATCACTTAACTGTCACTTTTCCGCGCGGTGGAAACGAGCGGGGCTCATAACCTGTCAGTATATTGGCGATACTCGTACGCAATCGACAAGGTTAAGGTAAAACACAAAGGAAAACACCGAATATGTAGGCTTAAAAGTGAACGTGGCTTTATTCTTAAGAAGCGTGTCGTGAACAGAAGTATAGAGATTCGTAGCGTAGCTAAGCGAACGTGTGAACTGCTCGGAGAGCGGGCACGAAGTGAGGAGGCAAGCGCAGCACGCCGACGAGCGCAGCGGCGGGTCACGTGGTCGTGGCACTTCGGAAGGGCGCTGGGGTAGCTTGGTTAGGCCGTGTATGACGAGTGTTATCGCCATATTTTCAACAAACGTAAATTCGCAAAGCTTTATGGCAAATAAATTGTTTTTTTAGCTCTAAAAAATCGTTTCTAGAGTTGTTCTATGTCGAAAAGTGTTTTATAAAATGTTTGCCACGGTAAAAAGTTGTATTTTGAAAATGTCTACAACTTTTACATTTAACATTTTCATGTAAAACGTAAATTCGCAAAGCTTTATAGCAAATAATTGTTTTTTTTTTTGCTCTAAAAAATCGATTTTGGGCTATAAACTCTAGTTATAAGTATTTTCATGATTTGATGTTAATGGGAAAAAGTTGTATTTTTGAAAGATCTACAACTTTTCTATTTAACTTTTTTTTGTAGAATGCTTAGAATTTGATTTACAGCCAAAAAACCGTTTTTAGCGATTTTTGGAGGTGACCGCATTCTGCCTATACGTGAAGGATCAAGCCCAAAATTAATATAGCACCTAACTGTTATGAGGGGAGTTCGCACACAAATTTTTAGCTCGATTGATCAAAGTCTCTCAGAGATAATCAAATAAGTAGAACCTTTTTATTAAAAAATACGCGTAAAATTCGAAAAAATCGAACAATTTGTGCCCGCATTTCAAAACGACGTAGAGGATCGGGATAAAACAAAAACAGTTTTTTCGTTTGTTCAAGGGGAGACTTCTCCTAAAATTTCAGCCCGATCCATCGATAATTGCGTACACAAAACTATAAGGCACTTCCGTGTCGCGGTCGTGCCTAAAAACTAAGAGTGACCGGCGTAGTGCTGATTTCAATGAAACATTCTATCAAATTTAGAGGTCGATTGGACTTTTAGTTTTTTTTTTGACATTGGAAATACACGCGGGTGTTTGACGACTACAGAAAACCTCACCTAACCTCCAAATATCTTTATTTTACCAAATAATGTTATTATAAATGGGTTTTAATTAATATAAAGAGTTGACCGGCGTAGTGTTAAGTTCAAAGAATCATTCTAGCAAAACTAGAAGTCAATCAGACTTTTAGCTTTTTTTGGCATTGGAAATACGAAATGTCCCGTGGCGGCGTTGCGAAGCTTTAGATCCGGCCACCCCTTAATATGAGTATTTAAAATTCTATATCTTTAAGCAGTTTTTAAAACGGAAGTTTTTCAATATGCATGGCGGCTCGAAGGATCTAGATCCAACCTAAAGAGCGGGCATTTAGGTACATCAATTTAGTCATCACGATTCTATATTTATTTTGAAGCATTGTCTTTCTTATTTAGCTGTATTATGAGTTCGGAGAAAATAAAAGGTATTATGTTATGTATTAAAATTTATATGCGTTTATACATCTATATATATTTTCATCCTTTGTGTCACCATATTGATTACGTGAGCTCTTAATTGTCTAAATGTATCATTAATGAAACCGAATTTACAAAACAACATCACTTAAGGACCCTTGAGCATATTGCTATAGATATACAGTGAAGCAGGAACTCATCCGTTTCTTTGCGATTTACTTTTGAAAAAACTGCTGCACCTAGGATCTTGAAAAAAATAAGTGATATTGTTCGATATATACTTTGCGCACGGAAGCGAGCTGAGATGTCTCCATGAATAAGAAAATTTATAATAAGTCATTTAAAATGACCTTTCCAGGATCTGTCTAAGCGCATAACCTTGCTACCATGTGCGACGTGCTGCACGTCGGCGCACGTCGATTCCCACGATGGGGAACCGCACGTGCAGTGCTGACGGTGCAAGCGTCGCACTGCTCGGCAAAAGACGTCGGCTCCGGCTCGTGGATCCGGAGAATCCCAAGCCCTCGCCGCGGACTTGCGTTATCGCTTTGCGATAAGGTACGTCCGGTGCAGCGCAGCTTCTTGCGAGCTGCGGTGCACAATAGTAGTTGCCACGGACCAGTCGGGCGAGCAACACCTCGCTCTCGCTGCTCTCTCTCGTGCTCACCGAAATAAAGAGCACGCAGCAATCATCATCTCAGTGTTTTTCCTTGCGCCCGAACCCGCGACCACGTACACACACCAGCGTACGTAACACATGACAACGATCTGACATGTTTATATTACTATTAAACAGCTTCTGAAAACGCATTTTTAAATTATTTTTTTGTAAATGTTTTAGCTTACGGAGATATCTCAGCTTGCTTCCGCGCGCAAAGCGCATATCAAACAATGTCATATATTTTTTTCAAGGTCCTAGGTGTAGCGGTTTTTTCAAAAGTACATCGCAAAGGGATGATATGTTTTTTCGTTTGCTATATATCTATAGCGATATGTTCGAGGACCCTTAAAGAATATTGGAGTAAAAATTGTAACTCATGTACTTTGGGGTAAGATTTACCTTAAGTTTTCGAAAAAATATTGACAAAAGATAAATCGAATAAAGCTAATGAGCAGCTGCAAGTAAAGATTTAAGAAGTATATTTAACTTGCAAAGATCGATAAATTCGTAAAGAAATAAGAATTAAGATAACAAGAAAATCCGTTCGGATCCAAATTTTTGATATGATTTATGCCTTTTTGATGTGATTTATTTCTTTACTTAACTTGGTCTGTAAAATGCAAAGCTTCCCTAGGTAGGAAATAAAATCTTTATTTTTTAATAATTGAATTTTTTTCTCAGGAAATAATTTGTGAAATAACTTGATATTTACGTAGTAAGTATTATTTATATCAATCATGACTTTTGTAAAACTTATTACAGTGTATTGATCGAGTTATAATGGTTTAAAAAAATTTCACTTTTGGTGCATAACAAAAGAAGGATGAACTGTAATTTAAATTATCTGCGGTGAAAAGATAGGAAATATTATTCACTTTTAGGTACACATTTACTATTTTTATTGACTCTCGATAAAATTATCACAAAAAACTAAATTAAAGAATCGCTATGAAACTAAAGCATTAATAAAATGAAAAACAGATTTTTGTCCTCATTATGCTACGTAAAAACAAAAAGATCAATCATCAACATATATTAGAGGCCACAGGTCATACAACAACGCAACAATGGTTATTATAAGAAAAAGTGGTGGACCAGATTTATTTATAATTGTGACATATAATTGAAAATGGGAAGAATCAAAATTAATTTTAAAACAATTTCCGAAAAAATGAAAAAAAATTTTCAGGACTTTTACTTTTTTTCTTTTTATTTTCTCTATTTCGACAAACATTAAATTCTTAGCCTTTTTATGATCTACAAATTTTATATAATACAATAAGATTGTTCTTGACTAACTAGAACTTAATCATCAGATAATGAAAATAACATTTGAAAAATACAAATCACACAAAAACTAAAATGGGGGGTTGGCGAGCGAAGCGAGCAGGGGGGCAAAGCCCCACTAGTATATATATATATATATACACACTAGTGGGTCTTTGCCCCCCTATGTATGTATATATATATATATATATATATATATTTATTTATATATATTTATACATTAGGGTATATCGAATTTTTTAGGCAATGTTTCCCAAAGAAGCCGGGGGCGCAAAAGTTTGTACTAGTTATTATGAAGTATCAGGAACAAGAAGGACGCTAAGCGACGTCATCTTCGGCTCTAACTATTCCGATATTCGATGAACCAAAAATAGCAAATCCGGCATTTCAGCTTGATTTTTACTGTATTTTAAATTAATTATAACTGAACCAGCATCCATATTTAATGATTTTTTTTTCAAATTAAAGGTTTTTCCTGTACTTCTCAGTTCCAGTATCAAAAAATGTTTTTCAGGTTTAGGTGCAAAGTTATGATCTCCGCAGTGAAGCCATCTTTCTTGCATTACCTGAAATACCGTAATATGCCCATAAAAAATGACCTACGCATCATTTATTATATTCACGGACGTTTTGCGTCATTTTTTTACATATCCGAATATTTCATTGACAACATTTCATCGACGGACATTTCATCGACCACATTTCATCGACAGTTTTTTCATCGACTGGGACATTTCATCGACCATTGACGTTTCATCGACTAGTGTAAAAATTTGTTATTAAGGAGACCTAACCACCTTAAATTGTCAAAAAATGAAAAATCGGATTTTACTTTTATATTAACATTAAATTGTTTACAAAATGTATTATTTGTTAAAAAATGTTAAAAATGACAAATATTTTGTTTAAATTGAAGATAACTTTTTAAGATTTAATTTACTTACAAATCCCTACATTCATGTCAGAACTATGTGTATTTCAAACATGTTTGTAAAGTTTTGGTGCTCTTTGATGCCTAGAGCTGAAGTAAGTCTGCGGTGAGTGAAAAAATGGAAATTGTGAATTTTAGCCTTCGGAGAAATGTTGCACATGGTATTTGGTACATATAATAATTGATTCTTATTCTCTATAGTTTTTTTCAGTTTATATGTTTGTTTAATACATTTTTTAAACAATTTAATGTTAATATATAGATATAATCCGATTATTCATTTTTTGACAATTTAAGGTGGTTAGGTCCACTTAAGCTATTTTTATCATATTCATCTATTTTCATGTTCAAATATCACGGCACTAGAATCAACGCGGTAACAGAACCTCTGTGGTACCACCCGTAGTCAGTGTTGTTGGGGTTTTAGGTTATTTTTATGTTATTGAGATATCAATATGAAAACAATGAGTCAGCCCGAGTTGATCCGGTAGGTTTCGGGTGTGGAAGGGCGCGAAGCGCCCGACACATTTACAACCCAGGAGGGTCAACCACACCGGCACTAAGAACCACGTCGGTAACAAAGCCAACTGTGTGCCACCCCGAGTTTGATTCTGTTGGGAGTTTCAGGAATATTAAAAAATATTGAAATTAGTAGAAATACCTTAAAAAGGTTAATTAAAATGTACAAAAAAATATAACAAAAAAAAAAAAAAATTAAATATGAAGTCATTGTGGACACGTCCTTGTTCGTCACTCTGGGTACGGCTGAGATCCACAAAAAAAAAACAATTTGGCGAAAAAGAAAATTAGTCGATGAAATGTCAATAGTCGACCAAATGTCCCGGTGGATGAAATGTCTAGTCGATGAAATGTGGTCGATGAAATGTCTAGTCGATGAAATGTGGTCGATAAATGTCCGTCGATGAAGGAGCAGTCAATAAAATGTCCGGTAACCTTTTTTTGTTTTTATTTATATATTTATTTATTTATTTATTTATTTTTTTGTATATTTTAAAATAATCCTATTAAGGTAAAGTAAGGTATTTTTATTACTTTACGACGTGTAGCTGTGTCAGCTACGTTTTATCGTTGCTTCTTACGATTTCAGGAAATCAAGGGAGTGAGACCAGGGTCCACGGCTGCAACGAATAAACGTCGGGCTTTCCAGAGTTGTACACCAAAGAAGAGCTGTCAGTCGCCATATTGGTTGAGTCGCGTCGGTTCGAGCGATGCCACCGCTATCTTAGGCTACGAGAAGTCAAGCATCGCAGAAAGGTGTCGAATAAACAATTGAATCGCTGTTTCGCGGATTAGAGGAGTTGCCTCGGAGTAAATGCTGTTTCCTGAAAAGTGAGAAGTCGCGTTTTGAAGCACGAATCAAGTCGCGTATTGTCGGATGTAATTCGAGTCTCTGCGACTAATTTCGCTGAAAATTATGAGATAAAAGTAGATCGTCGTGTCACAAAAACGAAAAGTGACGAAAAGATGACCGGGCTTTTGTCCTTAAAAGAGAGAGCTCATGTGTCGAGACTGGTGAGTTAGCCATTCTGAAGTTTAGCCCCCACCGCCAAGCCCCTGTTATTTTCATTCGGGTTTTTCAGTTGACTCACCCACAATATTTACTCGGCTTATTGGCTTAAACATCTTAGTAATAATACCAACTGCAACACAAGCCAAGGGCGGTAATGTGGTAGGTATGATTATTTTTTTTGACTTGTAGGTCTGTATATGTCATACACCAGGTACAACAAGTCTTCGAAGGCAAGAATTCATTATTTTCATTTTGACAGCTACCCTAGACTTACTTCAGATTTGGGCTTTGAAGGGCACTGCTACTTTAATAGAAATACTTGAAATACATATATTTAGGTTATGAATGTGGGAATTTAAAAAAGAAATATTTGTCATTTATTTAAATTTGTGTAACGAGACATAAGTCTCGCACATGAATCAGCAAACACAGCGCCGAGTAAATCAGCTGACGCCAGCGAGCGCGCGCGCGCAGCGAACAAAGGCGAGTCCGCACGAAGCGAAGTGAGCGCGCGCGCGCACCAACCGAAAGGCCAGTCCGCACGAGCGCGAGACTCTACTAGCAACTCAGCGGAGACGCGCCAGGCGGCGCGAGCGGCGCGCCGCGAACACGCCTATATAAAGCGGCCCGCGCGGCATAGCGGGCAGTTCTACTCGAGTTGAACTCCTGTCGGCATCGTGCGCACACGTTACCGAGAGGAACAGCTAGAGAGGATCGACGCCAACAACGTCGGCTCGTGAGCACACGTGACGACACTGTTGACGAACCCGAAACTCCGAGTTGCCGTCGTGCGCACACGAGACAACTAGGAATAGCCGAACAACGCCGAGTCTCCTCTACGTGAGCACACGTAGTTGATACTCGACGTTGCCACCTGCTCCCGAATATCCGTCCCAAGGGATTGGTTGTTTTTCCCAGCCACCGTGAGCACACGGGGCTGAGAAAATAGCTAAAGCCCCGCCGACGATTCCCCAGGTCGTGAGCACACGTCCTGGTGAAGCACCGGCCTACTCCTGTCCGTTCAAACCCGACCACCCGCCGACCTCTTGAGATTCGCCTGGTCACTGTGAGCACACAGGACCAGGAGAAGAACGAGACGAGCGACCTCGATTCGTAGAGCCGTGCGCACACGACTCCATGGAGTTGAGGGAAACCTAACCTCCAAAGACCCGTCATTTAACCCGAACCCGTTTCACCGTACGAAACTCCGATACCGCATCCGTTAAACCGATAACCGCACCGAAACTACGAAATTCCGGCAACGACGTATTAATATACCGTAAACCGCTGTAGATTAAGCTAAACTGCTTGTGAAGGCGAAATATTCTAAACCACCGCGATTTCGATTTCTGTTACAGATGGAGACTCATAATTGATTTATCAACTTGTTAACTTAAATATTAGAATATATCTTTATTATTATTATTTGCATAAACAAGTCTCTTCAATTAACCTTTCCCCTAACCAATCCTGGCGTCCGGCCGACTACTCAACTCACGGGGAAAGTCGAACCGTTACATTTGAAACAAAATATTTTATTAACTTATAGACAACTTTTTTAAATTGAATTCTTTTTCAAATTCCCACATTCATAACCTAAATATATGTATTTCAAGTATTTCTATTAAAGTAGAAGTGCCCTTCGAAGCCCAAATTTGAAGTAAGTCTGCGGTAGCTGTCAAAATGCAGACTTGTTATACCTGGTATATGACATATACAGACATTGTTTTTGGTTTTGTACAATGTTTCTAAGTTTATACTATTGTTTAAACAATTTTTTAAACAATTTAACATAATTATAAATACAAAATTCAATTTTTTAATTTTTTGACATTTTATGGTGTATCCGTCCACTTAAGAAAAAATTTAAGCATTTCTGAGCTTGTGTAAAAATGTATAAACGATGATATAGTAGTTGAAGTATATACCTTTATTTAATTTATTGCGCTTGTATGTAATTTTTTTTCATCAATTATGCAATGGAAATTGAAAATAAACTGCCTTGCAATACCACTTAAAATTAGAGATAACCAAAAATATTACCTTGGGCTGGAAAAGATATCGTTGCATATGGGTTGAAAGTTGTTGGTAATGGAGGTGGTATGTAATTAGGATATAGTGCCAAAGTCTGTACCCCATATGGAACTGGCATACCTTGATCATGCGTTGGATAAGGTAAATACGATGACACCTGCGTTCTTCCTTTGTCTGAAACTAATAAAAACATAAACAGGAATGAAAACATGAAAAATTACGATAAAAGAACATAAAAAAATATTGAAACGCCACTGCTTGCTGAAGAGCAGAGAGGAAGATTCAGGCAAGCACCACTAGGTGGCGAACCCCAAAGTGAGATAGATAAGCACCTAGATGATAAGTGAGCGAGCGTGCGAGTAGTGTCTTGGCTCTAGCAAAGATTGAGTAAATACTAGAGTATTTTACAGCGAGCTTATGCTTTTGTACTCTAGAATAACCTCTATATTTTTGTATAGCAAGTGTAACTTGCCTTTAAATATCAATGGTTTATTATCATGTTCTCTTTTTGTTTTTTTTTTATTATTATTATAGACTCTTCGTTGAATGTTTATTCGAGTCAGGTGGCTGACACAGTAGGGTGGTTCAAAATTTCCCGACTTTCAAGTTTTCAATTTGTAACCCCTTGAAAAGCTTAAATACATGAAAAAAATCAAGTAGCTGCAAGGAGGACGCTGTGCGATGAATTTTAAAGGTCTCTACCTCCGAAAGAAAATCGTTATTTTTCGTTTTTTTCAGTATTTCCGTTCTTTTTTCGATTATTGCTATTAAAGCTATATAAAACTTTTCTTAGGTCATCAGAAGTGTTTTTTTCGATACACTATAATCTATTATATAAGTTCCGACCCACAGCTAGACAAAATTTTACCTGTTTAAAAGTGATCATTTTTATTAATTTTGGACGAAAAATGCGGGCAATGCGACAATTCTCCGCTCGCCCATTCTTATTTCTTAGTCAAAAGAGGAAAGTGCTCGTTTAGAAGTGAATTTGTACTACTATTTACTGAAAAACTGCGAGAGAATGCGGGATATAATATGTTTGAAACGCCGAACGATTGATTATATTCATTTTGGTTTACAGATCAGTCCCGTGCCCAATAGTATCGATGCTAGAGACCACCTCAGTTTCGATAAAATAACAAAGACGAATTAATTTGCATTAATCTTTGTCTTTTTATACCTCAACACTCTATCTAAACAAATATTTCCAGTTTATTTCCAGAGAAAGTTTTTTCCAAAATAAGCGTTTCTTAGTCATTTGAATTTCGGG
Source organism: Pteromalus puparum (assembly GCA_012977825.3). Classification (NCBI taxonomy): domain Eukaryota; kingdom Metazoa; phylum Arthropoda; class Insecta; order Hymenoptera; family Pteromalidae; genus Pteromalus; species Pteromalus puparum. Next base: position 18,605,393 of record CM053172.1, on the reverse strand, counting down.
GCTTACTAATGCATTATGGGACATAAAAAAGAGCGACAGTTCGTTATTTTTGAAATATTCGAATATACTAGTAGTTATAAAACTGTCTGTTTCTACGGGAATAAATACTTCGTTGCATTAGTCAATCAACGGCGTTTACTGCAATTACTCCTTAATTTATTTGAATATTATTGTAAGTTAATACCTTATTATTTATGCACTAAGCGTTATCACGATTTACGAACGTATTTTTTTATAATAATAGGTAGTTCCTAATACTTTTTTCAGTCTCTCAAGGTTAAGCCAGCAATGACAAAAAAAAACAAGACTAATATTGTAAGAAATGAAAAGTCAAACTTTGATAATAATTATTTACCAACAACTAGAGATATTTTAAGCAATTTTTTATATTATCATTTATCAAAAAAAAAAAAAAAAAAAAAAAAAAAATTAAAAAAATTTTTTTTTTTTTAAAAAAAANCAACATTTAATATATCTTTAAGGTAATTTATTTGCGATACAATAATTCACAATAACGTTATCAAGTTCTTCATTAGTTACATCTAATTTAATTTAGGTATATTGGGTACGTAACCATCAAAGTAAGAAAGCTCTTTGATGAATGGAACAAACTGATTCGTAGAAAATCAAACAAAAAAACCGCTGCCAATTCATTGGCACGTAGCTTCCTCCAACGAAATTTATTGTTCCAATAAATAAAATATTATTTTAAAATACAGTATGTGAATGCTATTTTAATATTATCAGTATGACATCAATTCGTAGGGAGGGACTTTACGACGTGCAACGACAACCCTATAAGAGGAAGCCAAATTTTTTAGAAAAATCGGTTTTTACATTTCAGCTCTTTACTGAAGAACCGCTCAACGAAATCGTTTGAAATTTTAACAGCAGATACCTTCGTTCATGGTGAATCACCAAATAAAATTTTGAAGCATTTAACTACATTGTTTTAGAGATATAAGGAATCAAAAAATTTTCAAAAAATAATTCATACCTTGATATCTTAAGAACCATAGGGGTTTCAAAGCTGCGCAATGAACTTAGCCAAAACATATAAAATATCTACCTTTTCCCAAAATCTCAAGTGCAATCAGGCCTTTCTACGCCCGTAATCGAGACTCAAAAAAACTCATTTTGTTCAGTTTTCGATTTATTACGAAAAAATAAGTGGTCAAATCACTTGAAATTTTAATGGAATATAGTTTGACACGTAACCCATCAACATATTTTTTTTCGTGAGGTTATGGTGTGTAGTTTCAGAGATACGAATTTTTTTTTAAAAAATCGCCGTTTTCATTTTATCTGCCGAACGGAGCGGTCAATCCATCAGACCAAACAGGGAAAAGTAGGTAATTTTATTATCTTACAAATGCATTTTAGCTGAATTGTTTGTAACAATCGAATGATTAAAAAAAACGAAAATAATGTTTTTCGAAAATCAAAAAATGGCCATAAAAAAGAAAGCAATTGAAAAAATTATAAAATAAATGTTTTTCCCGAATTCAGAATCCAAAAATAGATATGCATGTCAAATTTGATTGATATTGACGGAGCAGTTTCAGAAATATCACGACACATACACACACACACACACACACACACACACATATATATATCCATACGGACATTTCCTAAAAACATGTAATTCGAACTTCTAACATCTAAAAACATGTTTCTATGAAGTTTTAGCGAAACTGAAAATTTTACTATTACAAAGCTTCCTCTAGGAGGAAGCAAAAAAAAATATAAATACAATACCATTGATGGTTACAAAATGAATATAATCAATTGTTCGGCGTTTCAAACATATTATATCCCGCATTCTCTCGCAGTTTTTCAGTAAATAGTAGTACAAATTCACTTCTAAACGAGCACTTTCCTCTTCTGACTAAGAAATAAGAATGGGCGAGCGGAGAATTGTCGAGAATTGTCGCATTGCCCGCATTTTTCGTCCAAATTGACAAAAATGATCAATTTTGAACGGGTAAAATTTCGTCTTGGATTAGCTGTGGGTTGGAACTTATATAATAGGTTATAGTGTATCGAAAAAAAAACTTTTGATGACCTAAGAAAACTTTTATATAGCTTTAATAGCAAAAATCGAAAAAAGAACGGAAATACTGAAAAAAACGAGAAATAACGATTTTCTTTCGGAGGTAGAGACCTTTAAAATTCTTTGCACAGGGCCCTCCTTGCAGCTACTTTATTTTTTTGTATGTATTTAAGCTTTTCAAGGGGTTACAAATTGAAAACTCGAAAGTCGGGAAATTTTGAACCACCCTACTGACACACCTTCCTCGACGCATACACTCTTTGTTGAGGCAGCAAGCCCAGTCATTGCGGCTGCTCTCTGCATACTTTACGGAACGACGGCCTGGTCATCATGACTGCTCCGTTACTCTCCTTTTATAATCAACCTAACCTCCGCACACAATACTCTTCGAGTGTCTCGCGTCTATAACTTCATTCGAGCCCTGATTTCTCTACGGTAACTTTGGGATCGTTACAGTATTCAATGGAATTTGTAATTAGTATCAATTTACAATATCAATAAGCTACTTTTTTATTTACATTATCTATTTTATTTACATCGGTTAAAAGATCGACTTTTTCTTAAAATTTTAACTTAATTAAGGGGGGGGGGGGTTCTACCAGATTTTCAAAATATTTATTCCACTGCAATATATTTTCAAATTTTGCACTCATATTTAGTATAAAAAACCGCTGCCAATTCATTGGCACGTAGCCTCCTCCAACGAAAGTTATTGTTCCAATAAATAAAATATTGTTTCAAAAAATAGTATGTGAATGCTATTTTAAATATTTTGAAGTTTAATTTTTCTGCTGTAGAAGCAATTTTCTTAGAAGATATAGTATATATATAGAAATCGTACGAAGGTGATCATAAGCGAGGAATAAATATAAAACCAAAACTCTCAAACTCGCTACCCCACGCGTCATGAGTTTTAATGACAATAACATAAAAGGAATATTGACGAGTAGTGCACGAATTGCTATGGAGAAATCTGTGGCAATAAAAATAATAATTTCAAAAAAAAGTGAATCAAAGTATTTGGCGTCGTCTTACTCAATCTTGATATCTTAAGAATTATAGGGGTTTTAAAGCTGCGCAATGAACTTAGCCAGAACACATACAATATCTACCTTTTCCCAAAATCTCAAGTGCAATAAAGCCTTTGTACGCCCGTAATCAAGGCACAAAAAAAAACTCTTTTTTTCAGTTATCGATTTATTACTAAAAAAATAAGTAGTCAAATCACTTGATATTTTAATGGAATATAGTTTGACACGTGACCCATCAACATGATTTTTTTCGTGAGGTTATGATGTTTAGTTCTCCCTCTGGGAGCTGTGGGAACTTGCCGCCGGTGAGGGGGCTTAAGTGGGAGGGAGTCCCTGTCTAACGGGGGGGGGGGGGAGTAGTTGTCTTGCAAAAAAGGGATCTGATCCCTATAAACGCGCACTCTATGATCTGCGGGTGAATCTCGCTTCGCGATAAGGAACAGCTTTCCACTGTGATTTGGTGGACCATAGTGGGATTCATTCACCCCCCCCCCCCCAGCCCAAGGTGTGACAGAACCGTGGCCGAAGGAACTAGTTAGCCACTCGGGGGCTCTGAGTGTTCGCTAACGGTGACCCGGGATATCTGGCGCCCTCCTGGGGTAAACAGCCTTACTACTGTCGGGGCATGCGGGGCTTGCAGTAGCGGACTTCAGTTCCCAGGTCTTGTGGGACAAAATGGATACTAATGAACAAACAAGAATCGAAGGTGGAAAGGGGGCGGAAATCGGCAATATCAGGGCGACAACGCCAAGCAACTTGACGGTGGAGAACCCCTCCGCGGAACCAGCGGGGAAACGGGCTCTGGGCATCAATGCACATGGTCTGCTGACCCAATGGTTATGCGGGGCGGCAGGGCGTAAAAGCACTGCGACCCCGGAGAACATCAGGGACCCCTCGGAGGTCGCAGAAAGGGACTCAACGCAAAACCTGTTAAAGAACTCCGAGGGAGGAGGGGCTGGGGGATCCACGATATCCACCATGGCTAGGGAGGGGATATCTTTTACCTAAATTAACTTGCATCACAGCGAAGATGCCTCGGCTCTCTTGACCAGGCGCATGGCTGGGATGCACAGGGATACAGGCATCTGCCTAATACAAGAACCTTGGGTAGTAGCAGGGAGATTCAGGGGTCTGAGTTGGTCGGGCCGGATCTTCAGGGACCCTACTTGTAATAATCCGTGTATGTCTCTGCGTGTATTCTTGTTAAAGGGATGGAGGCCTCGCTACTGCCGGCCCAATGCAGCGGGGAGTTGACGGCGATCAGGATAAGGTTTCCTGTTGAGGGAGACTCTGAAAGGGATGTGGTAGTAGCCTCAGGCTACTTTCCTTACGACTCCCGGGAAAAGCCTTCGCCGAGAGAAGTGCAAGAACTTGTTGAGCATTGCTGAATTCAGGGAATTTCACATGTCTTGAGCTGTGATGCCAATGCACATCACATCGTCTGGAGTAGTTCAGATATTAACAGCAGGGGTGATGCACTGCTCCAATATCTTGTCACTACAGATCTCTGTATATTGAATAGGGGAAGTGAGCCCACCTTTTACAATTCTGTCAGAAGTGAGGTCATTGACTTTGTTAAATAAAAGAGGTAAAGCAGAGGATTATTGTTAATAATAATGATGTGTATTTATTGGACTTCTATGTACAGCTACAGTTGTGCATCGTATACTCCATGTGTACTGTGCGACGGCTCGAACCCAAGAGAGTGATGTGCGAGTATAGTATAGTCTCGGCACCGTTTGTAGTCATGTGACTTACACGCATACCGCGAGAGGGGACACTTACATGTGTGTGTCCCCTCACACACTCGTCAGCGCGCTCACTTATTCTCGCGCGCTCTATACTATACATACAGACATTATAGAGTACAGTCAAATGTACTATATTCTCAATAGATTTGACCCTGTGTTCTACAGGGATAGAGAAGTGGCACGGCAACTGGAGGGTCTCCAACGAACCTTCATTATCGGACCACAGGTATATCTTTTTCGAATAGAAGAAAGGAGGTACTGGGACTAAGGACTTTAAGAACTCGAGGAGAACCGACTGGGGCTCTTATAGGGACAACCTTAGAAACGAACTCCAATCTTACAAACCAAACTTTGAAACGACGGATGGATTAGACTTCTGGGCCGAAGAACGGGAAAGAATAATCGATAACGCGTTTCAGAGGAACTGCCCCTGGTCAGCATCAAAGGGAACTAAAAGATCCCTTTGGTGGAATCAGGAGCTGGAAGAACTTCGCCTCAAAACGAGGAAAGCCTTTAACAGAACCAAGAACACTCGTAAAAGGAGTGATTGGGACAAACATGCAGATGACGAACGGCGGTATAAAAACCACGTTAATTCTGGCAAAAACAAAGGGTGGAGGGACTACTGTGAGGGAATCGAAAGATACCCAGATGCAGCTAGGCTAATCCGAATACTCGCAAAGAATCCTGAGGTATATCTCGAAGCAATAAAACTACCGACAGGAGAATACGCGGCTTCGAAAGTGGAGTGTCTTCATCTTCTCCTAAAAGCTAACTTTCCAGACTTTCAGCTGGTGAAGGAATTGTGGCCGATCCCCTCTCAGAGGAATAGACCGCAGAATACAGCATGGGAGCTGGCGGCGAAAGTTGTCATCCCAGAAAAGGTCAGATGGGCCATCGGGAATTTTCAGCCCTTTAAGGCTCCGGGTACGGATGGCATATACCCGGCCGTTGTCCCCGAAGGTTGTGTAAGTGTGAATTTAAGATCGAAACCAGGTTCTGCTACCATGTTAAATAAATAGGTTGACACAAAGAGGATTTAATGGTTAAATAAATGTGGATTTATTTGTCTTCTATATGTACAGCTACAGTTATGCGTCGTGTACACCATGTGTACTTGGCGACGGTCCGAACCCAAGAGCGCGATATGCGAGACTCATATCGACGCCTAAGGGGAATAACTTCCTATCTCGAAAGCCGCTCCGAGAACGTCCTATCCCGGAAGCCGTTTCGAGAACGTCCTATCTCCGAAGCCGCTCCGAGAACGTCCTGTCTCGCGACCCGCTTCGAGACCGTCCTATCTCGGGAGCGTATTTTATTTCTTAAATTTTGTAGTGGCAGGCCTGCAAGATTTGAAACGCTATTTCTGCCAATTATAAAACCAAATATAAAACTTTGACTTTTGACTCGCACATCTCTACGAATGTACAAGGCTACACCACCTCCACGCTTGTTTCTGTCCTGCCGCAATATCGAGAATCCGTTCACCCACGCGAATACGTCATCAACATCATACCCGAAACGCGTCTCAGCCACGCCAAAGAGGTGGTAGTTGGGACGAGCAGTCTCGAGATACTGCCTAAACATCCCCATATGTTGCATTCAGGAAACCCACTCTTAATGCCTCGCTTGTCTCGTGTTCCCCCGGCCTAGTCAATTCTGTCCAGATGCAGTCGGCGCACCACTTGACCTCGACTCCGACTGTTTCCCACTTCTAATCGTATTTATAGTTGCGTCTGAGGTGGTGGTATCACCAGCGCTGTTGTTGTTATTATTGCAACTATTATAATTGTCACCATCAATTTTAGCCCTATAGGATGCGGCTATAGCGTGTAGGTCCGCAGCTGAGTCGAACTCATGAGTTTTACCACCGTCCCTCTTCTTGATAAGGAATCGCCCGCCCCTATGCCATATATATTTGAAATCTAAGCCACGCGCAATTTGCTTGAGGTTATGGAAACGTACAAAATTCTCTTTAGTTAAAAGTTAATTTAAAAAAGTTTTACTCGGTATTAAGCAATTACGCGTTTCCTCATCTAGAAGAGTGATGTTAATATCTTTTGCGCTGAACGCAGCAAGTCTGCTCTTCACACGCATAATATTTCTCACCGTGTCGCGGTGAGAGAGGCTTACCACCCACGAGATCGGGGATGCTCTAAACCAGGCTTCAACGGGCCGCGTTTAGATACAGATTCCGACCTAAGCGGACGTATCGATAGGATGTCATCCTTAGTCATAGATGTGTCAATCGTTGCGAGTATAGCGTACAGTACTTGGTGATGTTGATCGTCTGTCCCGTTGCAGACATTCGAAATAATATATCTGCCGGTGACTCGCCAGACTGCACTACATCCATGCGTGGACCCACCCCATCCGATCTTGAGCGACCGTTTCCCGCAGAACGGGGGCCCCGTGTTCGACGCCAACGTTTCTGCGTTCGAAACTCAGACGCAGGCTCACTAACGCTAGTTTCACTAACACTAGCTGCGTTATTATCGCCGTCTGATACCTTATCTATACTAAAACTAATACCGCCCGCGGTTTTACTATAATATTATTATTACTAACATCACTAGCATTTTTGTTGCCATCAACCTCGGTTGATCTGCGCAGCCGCTCTTCCAGCTATAATACCCGCTCAGCCATAGCCGTGTACTTGTTAAATATCGACACACGGCTACTCTCAAATTCCACCATCTTGGCTTCTTGGAGGGCGAGTTTGACCTCCTGCTTGGATATTCTGTCATTAAGGGTCTTGATATCGAGGATTATTGCTGGTATAAGCCTCAATTTATCAAGATCCTTCTCCAGTCTAGCCGTCGCAAAGGTCACTTGTTTCGCCATGGCTGAGAGGCCACTAACATACCGTTCAAGCTTGGGTATGGTGACCCTGTAGCTGTCACCCGTCGCGTTGATGAGCTCCGACTTACTTGACTCGAAGATGTCATCTGGCCTGCAGATGGACTCCGATACACCAGTGGTACTCTTGCTGCTGATGTTGGAAGTGTCTTTGAAGCATGTGGTGTTCCTGATGGCAGTGGCTGCCCTCCTGGCACTTGCAGTCGCTGGTGATGATGTCTGTAGCAGAGGTGGATTGAGCTGCGGCTCAGCTGAAGGAAAGATGCTGATTTCCTCTCTCTCATTTCTGCCAGTGCCATCTTGATTGGCTATCTCAGGCTGAGAACATAACACCAGTGCCGTAGGGCCATCCGACGATGCATGCTTGGTAGTCGTGGCATTGGTTTCCCCCGCAAATGACTGCGAATCTCGTTCCTTCGTTGCATTACGTGACTCCTCTTTGTCCACTGCTTCTTTCTTAGGAGGTGATTTCCTTTCCCTCTTCAGGCTGCTGTTTGTTTTTTGCCGAGGGTTGAAGCAGGAGAAAAATTCCAGGAGAGTTTTGCTTCGCGTCTTTTGAACCATTGTCATGCACTTCGGATGACACTTCAGAGTACAAGAGCTGCATTTTGAGAGGCTTTCAGCTGTGCGCGGAGTCACCTGACACTCAGTACATCGTCCCTGCTCCGATTTGTTTGTTCTTCTGAACGAACGAACATAAACTGTAAGTCTAAAGACGTTCTTAAGGTCATTTCCAGTTTACTTTCAGTCAACTAATGGTTTACCCTAAACACTTAAGGGGATCCGAAACCTCTGTCATTGCTCACATATCGTATTTTCAATCTTACAAAGAGCCTATCCAATATAAACACCTAAAATTTTGAGAAACAATTCCTGATATAAAATATTTTACGGTTGGATAAAAATATTTTTAAAAAGTAAAATAAAAATAATGAATCAGTTCCGCGTTTATCCGCCAGGAGAAAAAAGTCGCTGCAATCGTGAAGCGCAGTACTCAAAATGCATTATAAAACTTGTTCGACCAAAAGAACAACGACCAATAGAGTTCAACAGGAAACTATTTTGAAAAAGGTATATATCGATCACAAAAATATTAAGTTTTAGTGCCATATGAAAATATGAAACCGAAATTCCGTCTATACAGCTAAGTCCGCTTCTAGCTCCCGCTTTTACCTTCTGAAAGGACGAGAAAGAGGTAAAAGTTCGTTTGTTTGGAAAACAATAAACGGCGCAGAGTTTAATTTCCCCAGCTTTCCTTTTCTCAAAGATCAAAAACCGGCAGCATAGCCTGATCGTTGCGCGCCAACATTCCTAGCGCATGGCAGTTCGACACACGTGTTCGCCACCTGGTACCAAGCAAACGCAGCACAGTACCCGGCGGCGGTTCAGACTACCTGAGTTGTAAGTCCCAAGCCGCAGTAATCCGCTTCGCGAAGCGATGCAAGGCGCGCAAAACGCTCGCGCTTCGCGTTTTGCGCATAAGGCACGACCGCCGACGCTCGCGCTTCACGCTCGCTGTCTAACCTTACTACTTAATCTAATTATTAGAAAAAAAATCAATGAAAAAACATTGATTATTCATCTTTTATTCGTATACAATTAAAAAATGTGTTGGCCATACATAGCTTCAAAGTTTTTACAAAATATTTTAGTTTTTGACTTATGGTTTTCAATATTGTTGATTTTCGAATAGACATTCATATAAATATTAACATGTATTCTCTTATTGCAACGAAATAATTAAAAACCCTTTTTTATTCCGTAATATAAGAAAAAATTATCTTTTTATAGTACTTGAATTCAAATTATACACGCGAAATTTCATAAGGTGGCCAAATTCGGAACTATCCTATTGGTGGAAAATACATTGATTTATATGTAAGCTGTGACTGTGACGTCACGCTTAACTAACCGAATTCAATCCCGTTCCTAAAGTCGTGAATTTTGTGCAAAGATAGTTTATTACATAATTTGAACAGAAAAAGTATTAGTTTTATTATCAGCTAAGTAAAGCTGAACAGCTGTTCGTTGGCTCTGCCGAAGCGAGGCAGCAAGCTCGACCACTGCGCATACATTTTGCGCATCGATCTGGCAACCGGTTGGCGACATGCTCATACAGCCGTCTGCCGTGTGTGTTTTGATGCTTTGAAGCTGCCTCCCGGCCTCCGCTAACCGCGATGTTTTGCTTTGTTTAACTTTTCGGCGATATAAGTGAGGGCGTAGTGAAAAAACGGAAACGACGACGCGATGCAGCAATGTTATATGCAGTTTTAAAATCAGAACAGAAGTGCTGCTATGGTGCCTATACGTGTTTACAAGCAACATTGGCTCACCGCGATCCCGCTCGCGGATCAGCTGCTCGCGGTTGTTGCTTTGTAAGACAGTGCAAAAGGTATTCAAAAGTGATGCACCCGCAATGGCACCGAAGATGCGATGTGTGAGCAGTGTGAGTGTCAATTCATGAAGGAGTGCTGCAATATAGGAAGACATAGACATGTAGCTCCAACAAGAAACTTGAGTTTTTGCTTGGAGGTTATCCTTTGTTTTTCGGATTGAAGTACTCCTGCGAATGCTGCTCCTGCTCATTCTATTCATGTGCTGATACATTCTTCTTGCAAGATGCTGCTTGGATGAAGGTTCACTATCGCATAAGATCTACGACTGGTTTTCCTTTGTTCTATTTCCTGTGTTCATTATGTTTATAACAGATATCTATTGTGTAATGTGCATTATAATCAGTGTAATTTTGTGATCTGTTTTTTAGAGTTGTAATTCCGATGCCTCCCAAGATCACCCTGGACTGGATTTAATATCTCTCTCTCTCTCTCTCTCTCTCTCTCTCTCTCTCTCTCTCTCTCTCTTTCTCTCTCTCTCTCTCTCTCTCTCTCTCTCTCTCTCTCTCTCTCTCTCTCTCTCTCTCTGGTGGTGCTGGTTGGCGTTTCTAGGTACTTCAACAGCCTCAATACGACCCTGGAGCTGGATTTATGGTATTTGATCGTGTTGCTTGGAATCTCTGGCTGATGTCATCACCAGGAGACAACCTTAGAATTACATTTGAACTTTCTGCAAGTGCTGGTTGGCATTTCTAGCTGGCTCAACCACCTACGAATGAACCTGGAGCTCTATTACTACTATCCGTCAGTTCTGTTTGGCGTTGCCAGCTGATTGGATCACCTTGAGACGATCTTGCAACATGCTGTCTTGGAGTATTGGTTGGCGTTCTTGGATACTTCAATTATTTTAATACGAATCTGGATAAATATAAATCCATATTTATACTATCTGACAAGGTAATTTTGGAAATATTTGAATAAACTTGAACTGTATGTTGAATTTATATTGCATCTTCAATAAATTTTAACTTGAAATGCTTTGTCCCCAATGATAAGTTCAGTAAACAGATTTCTACTGGCTCGCGGATACCTTTTCAGTGTTCATGATAATAATCTTCTGGTTGTAAATGTGAATTATGTGACTGAGACATGTGGTTTGACGGTATTCATACTTAAAAGCTGCCTTGTTTCAAATTTTTATGCAGAGATCAGTGGTCTGAATCTCTCAATAATTATTTATGAGTTTGATTTTGTAATATTTTTCTGTATGTCTAAGTGTATAACAACTTCTGTATTTATTGGATTATGGTCTACTGCGTCTACCGGAGTCAACCTAAGGATACTGATGGTGTTGATAACTGAGCTATCAAAATCTTGGAGTTGGAACGTAACTTCATTCAAGACTATGGCACTACTATACTTCTACTATACGTATCTATAATCATGTATTTCAGAGGCTGGTTTTTCTTTAACAGTTAATTAAATTATACAGTCATTGTTTTCTAGTTTTATTAATTAAATTCTATTTTTCTTGTAGGTGAAAAAAACAATTTAACATGGAAGGACTCAAGAGGATTTTCAAGAGGATTTTAAAGATAGTTAACAGAAGATTCAAGATTTTATCAAGATTTGATTTAGTAATAGGGTTTCATTTAGAAAATGTATTATAATAGCATAGTTTAGAGGGACGTGTCAGGCTTCTCAGAGCAGGCTGAGATATCGAATCTCACACATTTTTCGCACTGGGTTAGATGGGGCATTTTGCAGCGAAGTTATTATTATGTATAAAAACATCGCTTCTAGGAATGTTGTATGTCAAAAAGTGTTAAAAAATATCTTTGCCACGGTAAAAAGTTGTATTTTAAAATTTTTTACAACTTTTACATTTAACATTTTTATGTAAAACGTAAATCCGAAAAGTTTTATGGCAAATAATTGGTTTTTTAGCTGTAAAAAATCGATTTTGGGCTGTTAACTCGAGTTCTAAGCATTTTCATGATTTTATATAAATGGAAAAAAGTTGTATTTTTCAAAGATCTACAACTTTTCCATCTAACTTTTTTTTGTAGCATGCTTAGAATTCGAGTTACAGCTAAAAAACCGTTTTTAGCGATTTTTGAAGGTGACCGTATTCTGCGTATATGTGCAGGATTAAGTCCAAAATAGGACCGGCACCTTACTATCATGAGAGGAGTTCCCAAAAAAATTTTTAGCTAAATTTTTGATTGACTAAAGTCTCTCAGAGATAATTGCATCACAACAAAATTTTTATTAACAATTACATGTAATTACAAGTAAAATCAAACAAACTGTGCCCGCATTTCAAAACAACGTAGAGGATCAGGATAAAAAAAAAATAGTTTTTTAGTTTGTGCGAGAGGAGACTCCTCCTAAAAGTTCAGCCCGATCGGTCGAAAATTGCGTGAGATATCGCATCTCACACATTTTTCGCGCACGAAACTATAAGGCACTTCCGTGTCGCGGTCGTGCCTAAAAATGGAGATAAGACAGACTGTAATAACTACCGGGGAATCTCACTTTTAGCTACATGCTACAAAGTTCTATCAAACATAATACAGGCCAGACTCACGCCCTTCGCGGAAGATATAATAGGAGATTATCAGTGTGGATTCCGCCGTAAGAGGACGATCGATCAAATGTTTACTATAAGACAGTTGTTAGAGAAAAAATAGGAACATTGCGAAGCAATACACCAGCTATTTATAGACTTTAAAAAACGTACGACTCTATCAAACGAAGCAAAATGTATCAAATCCTTGTGCTCCTCGGAGTATCCAAAAAACTCGTGAAATTAATTCAAATATGTCTGAACGGAAGCACGGGTAAGGTCCGACTAGGCGGTAATGTATCCGAATCATTCGTGATTCGCGACGGTCTGAAACAAGGTGACGGTCTTTCCACGGTACTCTTTAACTTAACGCTGGAGTATGTTGTTAGAAATATGCAGACTAGCGGGCTAGGTGCAACACTTAACGGAAAAACACAAATTCTAGGATATGGGGATGACTTGGAAATACTGGGGGATAACTGTGCAACGGTGGCGAGAAACGCAGAAATTCTCATAAATGCGGCGGAGGACACTCTTAATGGCAACCACTAACTCTATTCTTTTATACGGAGCGGAGGTGTGGGCCGATGCCATGGAGAAGAAAAAGTATCGTAAGCAGATAACGGCAGTGCAACGTAGAGGGGCGCTTCGGATCGCGTGCTCGTACCGAACGGTATCCGGGGACGCGACAATGGTTATCGCGGGGGTGATTCCCGTGGATCTGTTTGCAATTGCACGCAAGCGGACCTACGAGAGTCTCCGGGAATCGGCTAGGGTGGAAATCCGAACCGAGGAACGCGAAAGGAAGATGCGGAAATGGCAGGAGAAATGGAGTGAATGCCGCCATGCGAAATGGACGAAATCATTGATTAAGGAGGTATGAAACGGTCACGACTTTTCTCGGTCCTGTAGTAATGTAGATTTATGCAAAAAATAGGTAATTTAATGATTTTACTAGAGAAAAGCAGTGAATGTTTACTAGTCTGTGTCGTCTTTCTGACAGCAGACTAAATAGAATGATTTTATTTAATATTTATATTTTTTAGTCAGGTCCGGGATACGAAGTAGTGGAAATTAACACAATAATAAGACTATGATTTTAATTATTAAATTTATTAAAATATATTCAAATTATTAATAGAACTGAGAATATTGCATTGATTGTTGCATATATTCAATATCACAAAATGAAATAAATTAATAAATCCACTTTTGATTTTTACAAATGAAAATATAAACAGATACATGTTTAATTGCGTTATCTGATAAGATCGCTGATCAAAGTCCTATTTTTACAAAGAATAGTTCTTACGCAGATACGCTTAATTTGCGTTATCTGATTGATTTGAAATTTTACAAATATTTGATATTTGGTGAAATTTGTTTAAGTCTAGGACAGATACGCGTTAAATTGCGTTATCGTGCCTAACTCGAAAATTTTATAAGTATGTAAGCTTGTGGGTTACCAAGCTTGGCTTTGTCACTGGTTGACATGTGAGTGAGAGCCAGTATGTAATAAGACTCCGAGCCGTTAGGATCGTTATAAGTGAGGTTATTGAAACTGATGTACTTAAAGGTTTGCTATCGGCAATTGTATAGATTCAGGTTAGTCTGAAGTTTATACGTTCACTGTAATATTTTTAGCCTTTACTAATTTGTACATATTGTTAATATTACAGTTGTTTATACTACATCATACAGTGTTGATTTCTAACCTAAAACTCCACTCCATTGAATTTCCTTGAGCAGTGGCTTACAAGTATAAGAATATTCGGGAATTTCTCTAAGTCTTTTGAAAGGAACTGAAATTTTTCTATGTCCATGACTGATACTGTTTATAGTATGTAGAGCGACTCGCATTCGAGCGGTTAGTTCGAGCCGCCGCCGCTAGGCGGCTCCTCGTTTGCTTCTAGAAGTAGGCGTCCGGGAGGGATATAGGCGAGTGAGCGCATTTGCGTGTTGCGCGTTCTCACACACAATAACTAGAGCGAGAGGGCAAGTCATTGTGTCGTGAGCGTTCCCTTACTCTCGACAGCCTGTGCGAGAAGCCGAGTTGCCGAGTAGTAAGTTCTCTCGAAACTTTCGTGCGTCGTGTACGCGAACGATTTAACTCGTGAAAATTATAAGTTACCCGTACAAAAAGGGGAGATTAAATTCGTTTTGTTTGTTTTTTAGTATGCATCGTTCTTGCGAATATAGCGCGTCGCGTACGCATTAATATTGTAATTCGCTCGAGCGATAGCGAACAAATCCTTTTTTTATTTGTATTATTATCATAATCGAGGAAATCAATGATAATTAAATATCTGAGTCAGCGCATTGTTGAACTTGGCTGTATAAACAATTAAAAGAATTATTTTTAAGTTGAATAAACGGTATCTTTGTATTATCTCTAATCACAAACAATTGAGTTGTAACTTGAGAAACCCAACCCTTTCATCCGCATCGAGTATCCCTTTAAATAAAATCAGCGGTGTTTAAGTTTGGCACGTAAAATACAAACAGATACGCTTAAATTGCGATATCTTGCTTGACTAGAAAATTGTATAAGTCCTTAAAAAGTGAGAAAATATTCTAAGTGTTTTATCTATCAAGGCTTAATGGTTGCTCTTGGTAGGACTAGTGCGCTGATAATTTCGCTGGAGCTAGTGACTAGTCATAGGCCGCGCATTCACACCTATATACAAAAACCATTCATACAAGCATACGGAGATGCGGGCGTCGCACAGTGGGCGGAAAAGCGAAAAAAGTGATCAAAAGTCTTGATTCACTCGAAATTACGGCTAAATGACTCTATAAGGGCTCATTTTGTTCGTTGTGTAATGGGGAACAAAACAAAGTGTATTGCCGAAATATCGGACAATATACATATATATAATATTGACGAATATATCACACTTTCTCTTATACCAGAAATATCGCTTTTTCCAAACCTCATATCTCCACAAAAAATAAAGATATCGATCTGATTTTTTTTCTAAATTGAACCCTGGGTGATACCAATTGAGAATGCTAGCATCCCCTACCGAGGGGGTGAGATTGGGGGGTCAGAGGGTGAAAACATGGAAAATCGCCGAAAAATGCTTTAAAGGATTTTAAGGATGGTGAAAACGTTTATGACAATGATTAAAATGCTTTAAAGGATTTTAAGGATGGTGAAAACGTTTATGACAATGATTTTATCAACATCCCTCAGTTTGAGCATCCATCCCTCACACTCTAGGGGTGAAATTGAGGGGCGAGAGCGTGAAAGCATGGAAAATCGCCGAAAAATGCTGCAAAGGGTTTTCGTGGATGCTGAAAACGTTTATCACAATGATTTTATCAACACCCCCCACATTGTTTATGATTTTCCATTACCATCCCTTACTTTAACCGTGAGAGTGATGGGCAAGAGGGTGAAAATAGTTTTATTCACGGCTTAAGTATAATAGCCACTTTATTCCCTGAAGAGCGGGACTAAAGTAGCTTTTTATTTCCCCGTATATTTTTTTTCCCGCAAATGGGGGAATAAAGTTATTTTATTCCCGCAAATGGGCGAATAAAGTTATTTTATTCCCTCATTTGCGGGAATAAAGTCTTTATTCCCGCAAATGCTGGAAAATTTTTAAAAATTTTAAAAAAATTAAAAAATTAATAAATTTTTGGAAAATTTTCATAATTAACACCTTTTTGGAAAAATTAAAAAATTTTAATGTTAAAAATGTTTGAAAAACTTAAATTTTAGAAAATTGAAAATTTTGAAAATTTAATTTGTATTGACATAAGTCCCACTTTTCAAGGGAAAAAAGTGGCTACACAGTTAAGTCGTGAATAAAGTTCTATATGCAACACGGGACTAAAGTCGATTATTCCCTCGGGTGATTATTGTCCACCCGCGGAAATCATCTATGACTTTAGTCCCTTGTTGCATAATGTACTATTATTAATAGCTCTATTTTGTTTCAAGATATACCATAAAGAAACGAAAAATAATATTGATTTTTGAAGTGTGCACTCTTTAACCCTAGAATAAGAAATACTGGAATTCTAAACGAGTTTTCCTTAAATTTCGTGACCTATGGTTTAATTTTAAAAAATTTCTATACAATTATTTACTACACGAAAATTTTTTGTACTAATATTTCATTGTTTTTGTGTATGGTGTAGGATTATTTTCGAGTACAGTTTATTCAGCGTATCTATATATATGTATATATATATATATAATATATATTTATATATGTATAATATATATTTATAGATGTATAATATATATTTATCAGAGATTAGAAGAGAGATCGCCGATGAGGTAGGCAAAAGCGTGCCAGGCGATATGCAGCCGTAAGCTAGCGCCGCCACACGGATTTCTCTCCGAACTATACGCATCTAGAAGGAGCGGAGGAGAGGTAAAGTAGGGGGGTCATACGCATCTAGCTTCCCCGCCAGCGGCAGTGGCGGAGAGGAAAGGAGGAGAGAGCTCGCATGTCGCGGCGGAGCAGAAGAGCGGAGAAATGACAAGCGCGGCGACGCCGCGACTGGCGACGGTTCACGCTGCCGCAGCGGTCTCATGGTTAATAAATAACCATAAATTTATGAATTATCTCAAAATTCTAAAACAGGCTATCTCAAAACTCTAGTACAAGCTAAACCCTAAACCCTTAATGGGGCCAATGATCATATGTAAGTTTTAAGTATTGTATCACCGTCTTATCGGTGGCCGTGATGGCTAAGGCGCGCGTCTCGGCGAGCGCGCTTGCCATTTTGCCAGAGTTCAAATCCCCAACGTTGTTTTTTTTTTTTTTTTTTTTTATTATCGTTGTCATTTTGACAGATTGAGTTATTGAAAAAAAAAATATGACTATTATTATATATAAGTTTAAATCAATTTTATTTTGAATTATTATAATTATAATAATTATCCATATACAATATAAACAACACGTAACTCAATTGTTTCACTTTATTCGATCTCGTCGGCATGCATTTCGATTTTGTGAAGTTGTAAATGATGTCCGCTTTTCTCCTTTATTGTTGTAATTATAATCATATGATAAGTTTTCAATTTTTATTACTGTTATTCTTGTCGGGGGCTGTGATCATTAATTGACTGAGAAATGTGTATAAATATTGAGTAAGTATAATTTTCTTTAATGCTTGATTGTATTTTAAAAAACCCCGCGGCGAAGAATTATTTTCGATAGTTTGAAAATAACGTTTCCTCCTCTACTGAACTAATTCGCTGGAATCGGTCCCGCGAGCTTCGGCCGCGCGAGACGATCTGCACTTGTTTACAGCTGGCAGTCGTGTAGTATCGTCGTCGAATTGCACCTGAATTTAACCTTTTTAGGGAAATTGTGTTTTTCTGTGTTTGTGTTTGTGCTTGTGTTCTTTGAGCACATTAAGTGCATTCGTGAAATGTCCTAAGCCTTGCAGTCTTTACGTAACGTGTGCTAAATACGTCAACTGCAAATAATGAAAACTCGAAGGCCATCGCGTTATTCGCGTTTTCCACTAGAAGCTACAAAGTCCGCAATTATGGATTGGACATTTCAAGGTAAGTGAATTATTTTCTTCTGTAATACATGTGCATATTGGCATTTAAAAATAAGTATCTGTTCTGGTTCTGAAATGAACTATATGTATATAAATAATAACTCGCTCCGTGCTGTTTTAACAAAGATGTTTTTTCATAGCAAAGGCTTTAACTTAATAACGCAAGTTCACGCGTTATCGGCTATCGAAAAATGAGTCGATTAAGATATTAATAAACCGTCAAAATCGAATATAATTGTACTTTTACATTACATATATATGTATCCTATAGTATAAGTGTATGCATAATATATCTGCTATTTTCAAGCGTATGGAAGTGAGTCGGGCGGTCATGCACCGTCATAGCGGAGGGTAATGACATGAGGTGACTAGCGGTAACTCGCGTTTTGTTATGTTGCCTGGATCATATGCACATAAAAATTAAATTAACATATAAACGGCAAATAATCAGCTTATAATAACCCATATAACCTTAAAGCTTTTATCTTGTAATTTAATGGCAACAATAAAAATATTGCTAGTTGAACAATATCTCCCATATTCGTTGAAGAACACTTTTCTGTGTTTTCAATAGATTTTGCAATTTGTAGAATATAATAAACGAAAAAATAGAACTACACGTGTACTGTCATTTAGAAATTTTCCATTTTCTGGCCTCTCTAAACTGAATAAAATTATAATAATGGCTATACGAAATTTAAATGATGGTCGAAATTGGAAAAAATTTTAATTATTTTTTAAAATGTTTCTTGATCCTCTATACGTAAAAAACCGCGCCAATTGATTGCACGTAACTTCCTTTCGCGAAACTTATTATCTTTCCTGTAGTACGTACTAAGCTTCAACTTAATTGTTTTTCGTAGTACATTTTTATTAAATTTTTGTTATTCAAACAGATTACTAAACACGTTTGGCATAGTAATTCTTACACCTAGATAGCTAATGTCGTCCCCCTCTGTCTTTCTTTCTTGAATTGTGTCATTATATCGTATACAGAATAAAAAAAAAAAACGATAATATTTTTGTTTTTATAAAAATGTCAACGCAAAGAAATGCTGTACATACTAAACTAAACTTCGTGAAAATAAGCAATTTTCAGTTATACGGGTATGTATTGTGATGGAAAAAAATTTGAACCTTTATATGTTTGAACATAATTTTTTCACATTGGACACAAATAACATCCGGAGATAAATAAAATCTAAACTTTTCTCTACAATTTCAAATTAAATTAACTTTTTACGTTTCGTAATCATTTTCCAACATTTAATGTGAACGCTGTTTTTTGATATATTAAACGCGCGTGTTCGTAGAGTTCTTAAATTCATTCAAAATTAAACAACATTAAATTCTACATATGAATATATTTGGATTTCTATTATCTTAAATATTAATATATATAAATGAGTAGTGAACAATAATTTTGATTTGAAAATATTACATAGAATCCTCGCTCTCAAAATGGTCTGCTTCGTCGAATAAGAACACTGGTCTGTGTAATCGCGCCATTTCAAACCGAGATTCATGACGCTACCAAAACCAGATTGCGGCGCAATCCGAAATCCTATTTCTTGGATATGGATTAACGACCGGCAGCAGTAACCGGATCAACAGCAACAGCAGCAGGAGCCTACGCCGGATCAACAGCAACGCAGCAGGATGTTCATCGCCGCAAAACAACAACACAAGATTCCCATCCGCATCAACAGCACAGAGGAGATGAATTGGGAACAGCAAGCGAGGGCAAACAACAGCACAATGTAAGATTATGCGCTTATTAATTTAACAGAGCGCGGTGGCGCTGAATCTCCAGTAATTGGATTTTATTTGGACAATGATGGAGACCAATTTTTAACCGTCAATAAGTCAAATTCACTTATCCTTCGCTAAACAATCTTTTTGTACGATTATGAGAAGGATACTGACCCGTTGGCTATTTACAAAATGATATAATTTATCTAGTATGCATGGAGCTTAACAGAACAACCTAATTCACGTACAAAAAACCTTCTCCGTTGTTGTAGATTGTAATGCTCGACTCGAGCAGAAAGTAAATAAATTCTTTGATAAATAAAGTGAAGCAGTTGCAAAAATCTGTAAAAGCAGAAAAAATGAAAAAATTCGTTTGCTTAAGAAATTTAAAAGAAAAAAAGTAAAACATTAGTGGTCAGTGATTTTTTAGGCAGATAAACAACTAAGGTGAATACTGCAAAACCATGATTAAATGCAGTTACATAAGCAAGAATCTCCTTACGCAAAGACGAAAAAAGATTATCGAAAAGATAGTCATTATCATTCTGCAGCGTGTTATACTCGTTTGAGAAACCGCGGGTTTAAATTTACCTTCAAGAAATCTACCGGTTAAGAAATTGGTTTCAGAATACGATGTTGTATCCGGGTGTAATAAATCTAATTCTTGAACGATTATAAATCAATTAAACATATGCCCAGAAGATGAAACGATATGTGCGCTGAATTTGATGAATGTCTATAAGCGTATGAAGATATTCAAGAAGTTCGATATAATTGAAGGGTTAGTTGATATGGGTAAAAATTATGAAGTCGTTCAAGTTGCTAAGTCATGCATTATTATTTTGTTTAGATAGTATAAACTGCTAAAAATCCATGGGTCAACTGGCTAGCTTTGATTGTTTTAATGACATGGGCCCAAGCTGAAGAATCTTCTTGAAATTAATTCAAGCCGTTCTAATTGAATTAAAAAAAATTAATGCACGACTAGTTATGATTAATTGTTTTGATCAAGGTAGCAACAATCAAAGTTATTCAAAATTTTAAAGGTCACGTAGAGAAGCCATATGTTTTTTGTAAATGATATGAAATATTTTGGAACTTTTGATCTGCCTCACTTATCAAACGATTGCTTGCTCAGTTAAGATCCGATGAAATTTTGATAAATGTGTAATAGTAATTATAATTTTTATGATTTAATTAAAAACTGGGAACTTTGAGCGGACAAAGTCACGGAAGATCAAATTTTTAGGAATGCAAGTGACATCACTTAATCCTAATAGTTTTGAATGCCCTGAAAGTTTAAATTAGCGTTTCAATTATGTGAGCAATACACGAATGGCAAGTGCAATTAGAATAGCAGATAAGATGCAAATGTTAATGTCCAACAAGTGCAGGAGTTCAGCTGAAATTGTTGATAATCTTGATGGCGGCAAGATTGGCTGTATTCTTGTATTTAAATTCTAAAAATCCGCTGGAAGCGTCCCATTATCAGATAGGAAGCCAGATGATCAGCAGCGGTCTCGAAAGTTTGTTCCGTGGTCTAAAGAATGGGTCGACAGCAAAAGGAAAATGTCTCAAACCACCAATGTTTTTCTGGATCTTTGACTGTAGCAAGCTTTGCTTAGTCTTTTCCATGATTTTTTAAAATTAATTTTCCAGAATTGTTGAGTTAGCAACAGGGCCTTTTGCATCAAGATTCGGTCGAACATGTCCATTCAAAATTACGTGGAAGAGGTGGATTTAATGGGCAATCCTGTAAATGTATCGTTTAGCATTTGCGTCATATTTTATCAACCGACTTTTATTCATAGTAGTAAGCAAGGAAACGTGCATGTCAAGATTCGCGATCTTTAATAGAATCAAGTAGTGAAGATATTTGTTATTATGATAACAGCCTGAAAATTTAACTAAGACATAGATTTACTTGAGTACGAATCAAAGGAATTGAAAGAAATTCAGGAACTCATTGAAGCTCTGCGATTTATGGATTTGTATATAAATGTAGATTCTAGTGAGATGCAGCGATGACCGATAGGGAATATGTTTGAATCAAATGCGATAACTTTCTTTGCTGGTTATATAGCAAAATGTTGAGTAAATTTTCTTTGTCTTGAATGTAACAATGTTTTATAAAAGATGTCACTCATTAACTACAGATAATGAAGAATATATTAAATATAGAGAGTATTCGCATACCTGATCCAAACATGCCAGAAATCATGTACTTGACAAGACCAACAGATTTTTTCACGAATGTGATAAATTGTCAATTAGAAGCTTTTCACATGTATCATGAAAGTGTATGGGCACCAAAGAAAATTATTATATTTATTAGAAATTGTTGAATCATACACTCGTGAAAATTTCCAGATTGTTTGATCCAGACAATATATGTTACGAACATAGAATGCATGCTCTAAAGTTTCTTATTAACAGTTAAAATTTTTGCTAAGACTCGCGAGCACAACAAGCCAAAAAAATTTATAAAAAAAGTATTGTTAGTAAAATCAAAAATTAAAAAATATTAAAAATGTCTAAGCATGTATTTTTTGTTGTAACATTTTCTTAGTTATTGGTTATGTATGTATGTATATATATAATATTTTTCTCTCTTGTAGATATTCAGTATTAAATTAAATAAATTAAACTATTTTATGTTTGTAAATTTTAAATATAGATAATGTATATTATATAATGTAAATAATGTAATAATTAATAATAACTAATGTAGATAAGTGTTAAATATTTTATAGATAAATAGTCATAATAATAAGTGAGCTATTTCGTATTATGACATGACATGGTGTCATAATGCTTAATAGAATCTAGAAATTATTTGATTTTTTTTTGTACACTCGTTAGATTAAAATTGAAATTTATTTTAATGAATTTAGTTGATGGATTTATCTGAATAAGTATACGTCTTTCTAACGAAGATATGCAACGTATAAGATAAATTTTGCAACTAATGAAAATTAACTGATATTTTTTCCATCGAGTGTCCACTTGGTTGGAGGAAGAAGTAGGTAGAGTCGGTGGGGATGGAGCGACTTCTCGTGTGCGTAGGCTACTGGCGATGAACCACGGTTATATTTTGGATGTCGTTATGAAAAAATAATGTAATGTTATTTAATTCAAACATGTCTTGAATCATATATCATTACTATTTTTCTCATAAAGTTATTCAAAGTATAACAAAAAAAATCAACGGGCGCTGAAACAGTCGCGCCGCAGGTGGTGTGGAAAACTGTTTATATATACATCCATGAGGTTTATTCGACAAAATAAATTTTAATTATTAATCTTGTACTTATAACACATTAACACATATCTATTAAGTGTATATTATCAATTAAGAATAATAATTAATGAAATAAAAAACCGCTGCCATTCATTGGTAGTAGCTTTCTCACAATGATTTACAGTTCCTTTTTAGATTATAAAATCGAAATGCATGCTGACGAGATCGATAAAGTGAACAATTGAGTTTACGTGTTTTATATTGTAATATGGATAATTATTAAATTATAATATTCAAAATTAAAATTATTTTAAACTTAATATATAATAATAGTCATACAATAACTTACAATTGTCAAATGAAACGATAATAAAAAAAAAAAAAAACAACGTTGGGGATTTGACAGCTTGGCAAATGGCAAGCGCGCTCGCGAGACGCGCGCCTTAGCCATCACGGCCACCGATAAGACGGTGATACAATACTCAAAACTTACATATGATCATTGGCCCCATTAAGGGTTTAGGGTTTAGCTTGTACTAGAGTTTTTGAGATAGCCTGTTTTAGATTTTGAGATAATTCATAAAATTTATGGTTATTTATTACCATGAGACCGTTGCGGCAGCGTGAACCGTCGCCAGTCGCGGCGTCGCGCGCTTGTCATTTCTCCGCTCTTCTGCTCCGCCGCGACATGCAGCTCTCTCCTCCTTTCTATCCGCCACTGCCGCTGGCGGGGAAAGCTAGATGCGTATGACCCCCTACTTTACCTCTCCTCCGCTCCTTCTAGATGCGTATAGTTCGGTCGTTCGCGCGAAGTGCGTCATATCGAATTCGGCACGCTTTTTAACACGGCATCGGCGATCTCTCTACTAATCTCTGTATTTATATATGTGTACATTTATATATTGCTTTTAATATTAGAATTCATACTAATTTTGGAAAATTTTTATTCCTTTGTTTATATTTATGTTTGTCAAGTTTTGATATAATGTTGATAATAATAATAATAACAGATGATTACATACAAGAGTGTGTACGAGTGCGCGTAATTTCATAGTTTTCTTTCTCTTTGTTCTTATTTATTATTTTCTATAAGGTTCGCGAAAGTTTTTTGAAGCAGTAACGAATCAGCAGAAAAAATAAATTCAAGATCAACTTAAAAGTGAACTAAGTATATTAGTAGATGCGCCAACGCAGGGATCTGGTAATACCAATAACGGTAATACCGCTAGAAAATTTTTTAATAATATTGACGTTGTGGCTCGAATAACTGGTACAATTTTTATAATTTTATTTCTACCAAAATTTAATTAGTCACTAATTAATTATTATAAAACAAATAATGATTTCTAGGATTCAATGAACACTTGTTATACAGATTTAAAGTTATTTTGGCAGTTATTTCATCAGGTTGCTCAGTAAATAATGCAGCATTTGGTGCTTATTGCAAAGAGACGGCATTTAAATATATAGAGCTCTGTAACTGGTATAAAATGCCTACGTCAATGCATGTGATTTTAATACATGGCCATGTCATTATGCAAAAATTAATTTTACCCATTGGGATGCTTAGTAAAGAGGCCCAAGTGATTCATTATTTTTTATATATTTCCGATACTTCTTTGTGCAACTTATGTAACCTATTAGTTTTAAAGCTCTAAAGATACGAATTTTTTTCGATAATTCTTGGAATGCCCATATCTTAAAGAATAACTTGTCTTTTTCTATCGAGAGCTTATTTTATTTATTTACTTTCATAAAGATTTGAAATTAAAAAGAATTTTGCAAAGTTGTTTAAATCAAGTAATTCTATATACATTACTATTGTTTTAGGGTTGCAACAAACACGGATATGTTTCGTCGCTTATTTTTAAATTCCGATCCTTACCTTTCGCTATCGAACGTAGTAGAAAAGAAAAAAAAAAGCTTAATGACTCAGGTGATGAAAAATCTACTATTAGATTATATAGAGGCAACCGATGATGACAACACAGACTGTTCAGACAATGAATAATATTATTTTAATTTCAATGTAAATATGTATATATGTAACTATGTATATTTTTCTGTAAATAATTTTGTATAATATACAACAGTATATGATGAAATATAATATATAATTGAT
Source organism: Pteromalus puparum (assembly GCA_012977825.3). Classification (NCBI taxonomy): domain Eukaryota; kingdom Metazoa; phylum Arthropoda; class Insecta; order Hymenoptera; family Pteromalidae; genus Pteromalus; species Pteromalus puparum. The sequence goes on along the minus strand of CM053172.1, from coordinate 18,580,144 downwards.
TTTTCATATTTTCACCCTCTTGCCCATCACTCTCACGGTTAAAGTAAGGGATGGTAATGGAAAATCATAAACAATGTGGGGGGTGTTGATAAAATCATTGTGATAAACGTTTTCAGCATCCACGAAAACCCTTTGCAGCATTTTTCGGCGATTTTCCATGCTTTCACGCTCTCGCCCCTCAATTTCACCCCTAGAGTGTGAGGGATGGATGCTCAAACTGAGGGATGTTGATAAAATCATTGTCATAAACGTTTTCACCATCCACTAAAATCCTTTAAAGCATTTTTCGGCGATTTTCCATGTTTTCACCCTCTGACCCCCCAATCTCACCCCCTCGGTAGGGGATGCTAGCATTCTCAATTGGTATCACCCAGGGTTCAATTTAGAAAAAAAATCAGATCGATATCTTCATTTTTTGTGGAGATATGAGGTTTGGAAAAAGCGATATTTCTGGTATAAGAGAAAGTGTGATATATTCGTCAATATTATATATATGTATATTGTCCGATATTTCAGCAATACACTTTGTTTTGTTCCCCATTACACAACGAAAAAAATGAGCCCTTATAGAGTCATTTAGCCGTAATTTCGAGTGAATCAAGACTTTTGATCACTTTTTTCGCTTTTGTGCGTCGCGCCGCCGCTACGTCATCATCCCACTCTCACGCTGTGCACGCCGCACCGCTCGCTGCGCTACATATATAGATATACGCGCTCGCTGCTGCCACTTGGTATATCTATAGCACGCTCGCTACAGCCGCTGTCGCGTGGTGACTCCCGCTGCCGCCGCTACTACCTGATGGCACTGCTGTTGTTGCCTGTAGCTGGCTGCTCAGCTGTGACCCGTAGCGTCGGTGGGAAGAATGGGAGAGTACGTTTATTTGCGTGTAATTTTTCTAAAAAACAAGTCGTGAGACTTTAGTTTTTTATATTTTTAAATTGAAAACCCTGCGGAGCTGGTGTGGGGTGTTACAGGTAGGCCCGTTGGTAGGCAGAAGATGGGGCGAGGTCAATTTTTATCTCACCCAATTTCTTTCCGGACACGGCTACTTTAGAAGTTACCTGTTCGCGATGAACAAGGTAGCGACACCGGGTTGCAAATACTGCGGTGACGAACGGGACGATGTGAGACACACGTTTTTTGACTGCCCTCGGTGGGCTGATCGGCGTAAAATCTTAGAGGTGACGGTAGGGGCATTTCCGCCCTACACGGTAGTGAAAACGATGCTTGCTAGCAAGCAGAATTGGGACGACATAACGGCGTTCGTGGAGACGGTTCTCCGCGCGATAAATAGTGACGGGTCCTTAGCTGACTAGACGACGATAGATGACCTATAGGTCGTAACAAGACAGGCGACCCTCCGAAGGAATGCGAAAGCGGCTACCGGGGGGGATTCTTGCGGCCCTATGAGAGGTGGAGTTTTAGTGGGTATGCCTGGCGTCTGTCCCGCGCCAGGAGAGTCCCACACACGGGGAGTCCCGCACGGCTCCTGCCATGGTGCATTAAGCATTTCTGTAACTCTCCGGATAAACAAAAAAAAATAAATAAAATTATAAAAGTATATGTAATTATAACACATGAAGATTTAAAAATGAACGAACATTATGGAGGTAATTAAATGAAAAACATATGTATTAAAAAAGAATATTTTTATTAAAAAAAATTGTTAAAAGTGATTTTTAATCATTATTAAATAAGATATAATTTAATAATACATATGAGTTGGGGTGCGTAGTGGCATGGTTTGTGAGATTTTATTGAAACATATAAAATATTATAACGGGGTTCGTATACCGTTATAAGCGATCAGTGGCGCATCCACCGATCTGTCAATGTGCGAGAGGAATAGATGCAGCAGCTCGTTGCAGGCTTCTTGAAGGCTATGCGAAACCTGGCCCGTAGCGCAGTATATGCTGAACGTGCACATCCTCGTGCATGTGAGCCCGCGGAGGCGTCGTGAGTGATAATGCTACGTAGCGTATTCGCGAGTTTATAAAGCTGAGTAGCGGTAACTGTTTCTTTTATGTAGCGATTATGATTCTAATACATGTGCAACGCGAGATAAGCGAGAGACGAAGCAGAGCTAATAACGCCGAGAGAGAGAAAGAGAGTAATACGATCTAGTCGGGACCGTGGTCTACTACCAAGTGTCGCGGCGCGGCGCGCGACAGCATAGTCAGAGGGAGCTTTCTCCCACTCTCTCTCACTCATCCTATATAGGTGCATGCACACACGCGCGCGGCTCTCTCTCTCTCTCTCTCTCTCTCTCTCTCTCTCTCTCTCTCTCTGTGCGTTCGACTGGCTCTGCCCTCTCACTTAGCTGCAGCTGAAAGCAAAGTCTTTATATAAATGTTAAATAATATTTTATAATGTGAATGTGAATATAACAATGGAATGTAGGGGAGAGAGAGATAACGAGAGCACGAAAGGCGACTCGTTATATTCCCCACCCTTAGACGCTGGTAGCACGAGGTACCAGCTCGATCTACTATCTTTCTCGACTATGAGAAAATGAAAGATCAAAATTAAAATGTGGAAAAATATTTTTATTTATTGAATAGAAAAAGGTGAAAATGATTAGGATCTATTATTAGCCTCTTCGTCTCTCTTACAATTACATGTGAGGTAGTATCAGAAAACTGAAATTAAGGGCGTCGGTACCTGATACAAAATAAGGAAAATTAAGTAACACACTTCTTTATAGCAAAAAAAAAAACGAAACGAATCGATCTATTCTTCGGATCTTGAATGCTGTGAAGCTTGATGAGAGGCGAAGATCTTCTGCGTAGATCCGCTTAGTAGTGGTAGCGCTTGAAATCTCCGTTCTGGAATTTAACATGGAGGAAGTAGTTTGGATAGTTCTTCGTCCTGGACACCCCAGTCAAGTTGCAAACTTGGCAGTGCCGGATGTATCTAAGGTCAACACGAGGTCCTTCCAAGGGACCACAGGGCTCCTTAGCATTGTTGTAGGCCATAGCAGTCGGCCCAGGGTCTCTAGGAGACAACTTGCTGGTCTTACGGGCAGTTGGTTGACTGGCGCGAGCGACTTCCAGGTGGTGCAGCTGCTCCCGAATTTCCTCAAGCTCTTGAAGCTTTTGAAGCTGCTCCCTTTTCAGGGCCTTCCTCTTCTCTTCCTGCTTTTGGTCTTCATACCATTAAGCCTCTGCGCGGTCGAGATGTTCTTGCAGATCGACGGTCCTCTGTACCTTGGCGACGAAGTCCAGCAGCTCCTTTCCCCTGATATCTTCTTACTGTGCAAACGCGGGCACCTCCTTGTAAGATGCACGTTCCTTGACGGAGGCATCTCTGCGAGCTCGACGACAGGCTCGTGCGTTACCTTCAATGCGAGCCCAGATTTCCCGTAGGGTTGCGACATCTGCTGGCGCTGGCGGTGTGCCTGGTGGCGGACTCAGCGGAGGCACCTCAGAGGAAGAGGAAGACTTAGCTTCCTTGGAGGGCGGCTCTAGCTGCGAAGCTTCGATGCCTCGGGACTATCAAATCTTAAGAAAATTCGCAGATTCAGCTCTCGCTTGATAGTTTTTGCATTGGCTTTCCTTATCGGGATGCATTCAATCCATCTCGTAAACAGATCGATAAAAATCAATAAGTGTTCGTGTCCCTGGGTTGGCCTCGGAAAAGGTCCCATAGTGTCGCTAGCGACAATCTCCCAGGGGCGTGTGGCCACGTGTTTACCCATGAGTCCTGCAGGGGCGAGTTGCTCCGCTTTGACTTGCTGGCAAATTTGGCAATTACATACAAAATGTGCTAGCATTGCCAACGTCGATATCGTGGTATATACATCCTGTACAGCCCAACTGTTCACAGGAAGGATCGGGTAGCAGTTCTTTCATCAGATTGTCGATTTCAAGACGCTGCTCATCGGTAATTGCTTCAATTCCGAGAGAGGCGAGCGACAAAAGCTCCTCAGCACTCATAGACGAGAGGACGGCCGGAACCTCAACATCTGTGCCTTTGAGCATTTCTGTGCATTTGCTACAGGATCAAGCATCGCCGAAAATGCGCGAACGAAGTCGGCACCTAAAGTGCACTCAGTGTCAGCTTCATTCAAGATAAGGACGTCTGTTAGATAAATGAGGTAAAGCAGAGGATTAATGTTTATAACAATGTGGATTTATTGTTCTCCTTCTATGTACAGCTATGCGTCGCACACACCTTGTGAATTCGGCGACGGCTCGTTCCCAAGAGAGCGATGTGCGAGACTCGTTTAGTCTCGACACCGCAAGTAGTCATGTGACTCACACTCATACGCGAGAGGGGATACTTGCATGTGTGCGTTCCCTCACACACTCGTTAACGCGCTCACTCATTCTAGCACGAACTATACTGTACATACAGTCAAATGTACTATATTCTCAATACGCCTCCTTACATTTGTACTGTACATTATATTTTTACATTTAACAACTGTCTGAATTTTTCAAATTTTTCTCTACAGAGAGCTTTTGTAAAAATGTCCGCAACATTTTCATTAGTATCAATTTTACAAACTTCAATCAATTTATCTTTCACGCTTTGATGTACACTATGATAATGAATTTCAATATGCTTAGAATTTTTCGTAAAATTACCGTTATTTGCAATGTTTATTGCACCTGAATTGTCTTCATAAATTTTAATCGGTTCTGCAATATTTATTTCGAATATCTTTACCAACTCTCTGATGTATTCTAGTTCGCTTACAGATTCGGATAGGGCTACATATTCTGCGTATGTCGACGCTTTAGTTACACATTTTTGTTTTCTTGACTTCCAGTCAATTACATTTTCGAACATTCTTATAACATAACCTGTCGTAGATTTTCTATCAATAATATCACCAGCCCAATCTGCATCCACATAGCAGTCGATTATATTATTACCATTTTCTTTCCTTTTATAATTTAAACATAAGTCTTTCGTTAAATACAAATATCTTAGTACTCTTAAAGCATACTTCCAATGAGTCTGGTCATAACAATTCTGATACCTACTTAAGTAATTTACGCTAAAACTTATATCTGGTCTCGTATTCGAACTTATATACAATAAAGCACCTATCAAGTTTCTATACTTAATATTTGACTCGCAATTTTCAGACTTCTCAAGTTTCAAGTTTGTCTCCATAGGAGTGCTATATAATTTACTATTTTCTATTTGATATTTACATGCTAGTGACTCTATGTATTTAGTTTGGCTTAGTTTCATTTTACAATCGTTATAATCATATTCTATATTTATCCCTAAATAATCTTTTATTTCTCCTAGGTCTTTCATTTTAAATTTATTCATTAGCACTTTCTTCAGACTTTGAATTTTTTTCTTGCTTTTACAACAGATCAATAAGTCATCTACATATAACAAAAGATATAAAACATCATCTCCTTTTCCATAGGTATACAAGCAATTATCAGCATTGCTTCTTTTAAATTTTAATTTCGCTAAGTATTCATCAAAGCATTCGTACCATTTTCTTGGACTTTCTCGTAGTCCATACAGCGCTTTAAACAATTTACAAACTTTGTTTGTTCCATCATTGTAACCTTTTGGTTGATTGACGTATACCTCTGAGCTTACTTTACCATTTAAGAATGCTGTTACAACGTCCATCTGTTCTATAATTAATCCGAATTGACAACAATAAGAAAGCAAAATTTTTAATGTTTGCGTTTTTGCTACTGGAGCGTATATGTCATCAATACCATTCGTTTGTTGAAAACCTCTTACTACTAACCTAGCTTTAAATATATCATCAGCCTTTTTTGTGTAAACCCATTTTACGTCTAGTACTTCTTTTCCTTTTTGTTTCTCAACTAATTTCCATGTTTCATTTTCATACAAGCTATTCATTTCTTTATCCATAGCATTTTTCCAACTATCGCATTCATCGCTATTCATCGCCTCCTCAAATGTACAAGGTGTATCTACTCTACAATAATATACGGATACTCTATTAGTACTATTTTCCGGATATCTTATCGGACTCTTTTTCACACGTGTTGATCGACGTGGAGTATTTGGTTTCAAACTATTTTTATCGATATTCTTTACATTTGTTTGATCTTTTTCGGTTACATTTTCATTTTCATCTGCGCTATCAAATACATCATCATCGATTTCGCTTTCGAACTCTTGTTCGCTTCTCTTACTCGACTCGAGAGTCGGAGTACGGGAAGAAATATTTTCGTCGTCATAATCAAGACCAATACATTTTTGATATGATTCTACAACATCAACATGTCTATGAACTGTTACTCTACCGTTCAACAAAACTCTATAACCTACTTCACTGTAACCTAGTAAAATTCCCATTTCAGCTTTTTTATCCCATTTGGATGATCTTTTTTGCTCTGGTTTTCTAACAAAGACTTTACTACCGTATAACTTTAGATTTTCAACATTTGGTCTTTTTCTGAAAAATATCTCATATGGAGTTTTCTTTTCAATCGTGTTGGCTAAAGTACGATTTTTCAAATATGTTGCAGCACTAATTATTTCTGGCCAATATTTTTTATCTACTTGTGCCTCATCTAATAAACAACGTGCCATATCCATTATTGTTCTATTAAATCTTTCAGCAGTACCATTTAACTCATGTACGTACGCTGGACAATTGTTTATATAAATACCCTTTTCTTTCGCAAATTTATAAAATCGATTATTTAGGTATTCTGTACCATTATCGCATCGTATTGTTTTTACTCTTTTTCCTGTTAAGTTTTCTACTTCATTTACATACTTTATCATACAATCATATACTTCATCCTTTGTTTTAATGCAGTAAATTTTGGCTATTTTGCTGTAATCGTCGATAAATGAAACAAAATATTTTTCACCGTTTGGACCCGGGGTCTTGAAGCTACCACAAACATCAGTGTGTATAACCTCTAAGATATCTTTCGCTCTTGTTCTGTTATTTTTAAACGGTAAATTATGCATTTTATTCTCTATGCAAATTTTGCATTTTAATATTTCCGATTCAAACTCAGTTGGAATGCCCGTCACCAATTGTTTTCTACTTAAAAAATTTAAATAGCCAAAATTCACATGCCCTAGCATTCTATGCCACTTTTCTTTTTTACTCATTTTACCATTAATATACTGAGCATTGTTTACAATTTTTTGTTCAATTTCCAATCTACTCGTAATTTTATATGTACGATTTTCTTTATACGCTACTGCTATTAATCTCTCTTTTTCATCAATTATTTTAGATATATTTCCTTTAGAAATAATCGTATTCGTATCTGTCAATTTCGCGTAGCTAATTAAATTTGTGTTCATTTCTTTTACGTATAAAACATTTTTCATTACTACTTTATTTTCTTTCTCAAAGGCTCTAAAGTAACTTACTACATTACCGATTTTAGTTGCTTCTAACTCACTACTATCTCCTAAATAAATTTTAATCGGTTTCTTTAACTCAATACAATTTTCAAAATAACTATCATTATTTATAATGTGGTCTGAACATCCACTATCTAGCAACCAATTTATTTCATTACCTATAGTCTTTTTATTTCGCGCCGCATGCGCTGTTGCTATCCAGGCGCTGACGTCGGACCCACTCGGTTGACTCGTACTGGCACCTTGCTGCTGCTGACGGAAGTTGCCGCGCCCTCTGCCGTAGTTGCTTCTTCTTCCTCCGCCGCGGGCTCGACCACGTGTTGGACCTCGCCATGTTCCACCGCTGTGCGCTGCTTGACCACCATCTTTGCACTCTCTTGGGAAATGACCGGTTTTTCCACATTTGTAGCATTTTTCTTTGCTTGTTGCGAAAACGTTTGATTTTCTTTCGGAATCTTCATTGCCGTGTTTCATCTCGGAAAGCTTAATTTTATTTTTCACGTAATCAGCTGTCTGATCTTCTTCTTTTAATGTATCAATTAAATCACCTATGTAGCTGTACGATTCTGGCAACGTGTTCAGCATATAGTTTAATTTTTCTTTTTCACTTATATTAGCACCTGCGCCTTTCAAATCATTCACTGCTTTCTCAAAATCACTAAAAAATGACGCCGTGTCACTATAATTATTTAATCTTATTTTTTCAAGTCTGTTTGTAGGGCTGCTATGCGGAGCAGTGTCGCGCTCGAAGCTTGTGCGGGTGAATTTAATGAATTTAAATTTATTATCAGAAAGGAAAGCTACTCTAAAACAATCTATTGGAAGGAAAAAAAGAAAACAGTAAGAGCTCTAATAATTTAGTGTAAATATGACAATATATTCAAGCCAAAAACATTACAATACTCGAAGTAATCGACTTCGTGTCGCGATCGAGACTGACTCTACAGAGCACACAGAGCGACGCTCGCCCCCGCAAAGTCCCCAAAAAGCGGCCTCCCCTCCCTGGGTCCTTGTTTTTCTCGCCCGCTTGCTTAAATCGCCGCAGATGCGCGATGCATCTGAACCTGAATTTCGCCTCCGGAGAAAGCTATAAATCCGAACACCCGAACCCAACGCCGTGCTCGACGCGAAGTCCAACACGATGAGCACCCACTCTCTCGAAGTTTTAAAAATCGGACCAAACGTCGCGCTCGCGTTAAGCCAAAACATATCACGCGCACGTTCTCACTGCCTGGAAAACTGACCCCCGCGCCGAGCCAGCGTCGCTGTTAACTCCGCGACGCGAACAAGGACGCCTTTTTTTCCGTACGCGAATCGTGCTCGTGCAGTCGAACCGTCTCACAAGACAATGCCTGTACTGTTCCCGCATTCGCTCGGTTCGCCTGCGACGGCAGGGAAAACCTCTTGGGAAAATAACCCACGCCAGGAACAGTGGCTTATACATGAAAAAACTTAAAATAAAAACGCACAGCAAACTCGCTATCGACCAATAAATCTAGCTATAATATCCATCCGTCGCCGCACGCTCGACCGAAGCGAAGAACAATGACCCATGCTTTCTCTTCATGGATCGATCTGGACGACATGCCCCGACAGAACACCGCATGTGCTTGTCTTAGCCGCAAAGTGCGTCCGCGGCAGGAAAATCTGGGCTTTTCCTCGCTCCCAGTCTCTCCAATTACGAGTGTACCACCCGAGAGAGAGGAAAAACTAAGTGCCACCCGTACCACGAGGCCTACGCGACACTTAGCATTCGCGCTGGAGAACTCATCCGCCGATCTTTGTTCTCGCCTCGATCCGCGCGCCACACGTCGCGAACACTGTTCCTGCACAATTTGCAGTGCTGAATTTTTCCAAATACATACTGTCTAGCTTCTTCATTATGCCAAACGCAGTAGTCTCTTCGCACACGAACTCTAATTGCTTATTCGAAATAGCACAATAAATTATGTTAATCGCCTTCAAATCATTATCATCCATGTTCCGCTTGCTCCTGTGAGGCTTTTCTTTGTCTATTACTTCATGACACTTTTTAATTTTAGAAACATCGTTATTCTCTTCTTCCACATGTTGTAATCCTCTCCATCAAACACCGGATAGCAATTCTTTCTTCTCCATTTCGTCTCCTTGAAACTCGATTTTCTCTTCTATTTCAATTCTCTTCAATTTCTAGTTGATTCTCGAACGTTCCTTCGTGTTCAGAATCTTCCTCTTTAAATTTTCTTTGTTTCTGGCATCTCTCGGGTTTCCATGCACTCTGCCACGTGTTTCACATGTACTTTTTTAATCCGCGTGCATCACACTGATTTACGATTTTTCCAAAAAATCTTTCTACTAATCAATAGTCCTTTTGTTTAGCTATTTATTCTCACTTGTATTTTTCTTCTTATATTATTGAAACACTTATTGATTTTTCACTTTTGAAAAATTTCTTCACCAGTGGCTTTTAACCTCCACTTTCACACTTAATATCTCTATACGACTCGAGAGTCAGTATAGAAGATATGAGAAATATCAGCACACAGGTCTGCTACCATGTTAGATAAATGAGGTAAAGCAGAGATTAATGTTAAAAACAATGTGGATTTATTGTTCCCCTTCTATGTACAGCTATGCGTCGCACACACCTTGTGTATTCGGCGACGGCTCGTTCCCAAGAGAGCGATGTGCGAGACTCGTTTAGTCTCGACACCGCAAGTAGTCATGTGACTCACACTCATACGCGAGAGGGGATACTTGCATGTGTGCGTTCCCTCACACACTCGTTAACGCGCTCACTCATTCTAGCACGAACTATACTGTACATACAGTCAAATGTACTATATTCTCAATAACGTCAATCAAATGAGTTATCCCTCCAATAGTGAAAGGCAATTTAACGCTACCCATTATCGGCACTAAATGGCGGTCGACTGCTCTAGCCCCGGGGCCCACATGTGGTTTCACGCGCCTATTTAACGAGGCAGCGAGAGATATGCCGATGGGGCCAAGGAGGGTGCGTGAAGCTCCGGTGTTGTAGAGTCCTCTTAATTTAAATTGACCGACCTCCATGGCCAGCCACCATCGTGGATACTTCTCAACTAAAGCGCAGGCAACAGTACCTCCATCGCAGGACAACTCCACATCGGTCGAGCTACACGAGCTACTCGTTGCTAGCGGTGAGTCGCTCGCCGTGCCATGCAGTGTTTGCGCTACTCCTGTTACGCTTTTACCGTCGAAGGTCCGCGGTTGTTCTAGAGCGGTAGGGACCTTATCTACTCGCATCCCTTTCCTGTTTTTTGACTGATCTTGGGCACACTCCGGGCAGGTGAATTTGGTGTAACCGGGCCAGCTGCAATTCCAGTACAGGACGTTCTCACCGTCCGGGCCTGCCTGCCGGCTTATCATTATTTTTATCGGACTTGGGGGTGATCTCTTTCGTGCGATCCCCTCTGCGCTGCCACTGCCTCGTCTACTTCCTCGACCATGTTTGCCACCGCGGGCCGAAGATTGGTCGCCGTCGCCCTTCTCCTTTTTCGGCGAGGTTTCTGCTTCCGTCGAAGAGGTCTTATTATCCGTGGAATTCTTTCCGGAGCCTGACTTCGTGCGGTTGGGAAAGTTAAGCTCCTGACATTTCTTCTTGAAAAACTTCTCAAAGTGCTTCTCCAAATCTGCCTCCGACAGAGACAGCGAATTCGCGTTTACCGAGGCAATGCTGATTTGCTTAGTCTTGGGATTTTTATTAGGCCTATATGCGGTTTCCGGCAGACTGTTTGATCCACTGGAGGTGGTGGTTTCCATTGGCCATCTTTATCATCTTCCGCTTCTTGGGCTCTGTCGAGGAGTTCTTGAGTATTTGTCAGAGCTCCGTAGTATTTCTTCATCCTCTTTTTGAGCTTCGGAAGCATGTTATCGATGACTAGATTAAACTGGTCCTGTTGACTCCATGGATTTTCGAATCGGTTTAAAATAGTGAGGAGGGAGACAATATAGTCTATCACAGGCTCGTCGGCTCCTTGCGTGCGTAGATAAGCCTCGACTATTAAACTCCGCTTATTCCTTGTAGATTTGCTATTTGTAATTGTTAAGAGTGGCCCTCTTTAAGTCTTGGTACGTTCGCCACGAGGGCCTCAAGTTACGATACCAAAACAGCGCTGGTTTCTCGAGCATGGGAAACAAGGAGTCTAGAAGTTTATCGTCGGATATATTGTCTAATCGCTGATTTGCCTCGACTTGTACCAAGCACTCTTCGATGCTAGTGCCCTTGTCACCGGAGAATTTTAATTTCCAATCTCGAACGGTCCTACCGAGGTTCTTTGTTCTCGGACGAGAGATGTCCTGAGTGTTCAAGGTGCTAGTTGGTGCAACTCCCGTAGTTTGACTTGTTACTTGAGGGTTCGGTTGCGAGAGCGAGTTCTGAGTTGTTTGAGGCCAAATCCCCTTATCCCAGCTCGAGCATACGGGCTGATTGTAGGCGGTAACGATCGGCCAGCAGACGTTAGGATGCTGCGGGGCGTCTACATTTAAAGATCTTGTCAGAGTAGCCGGTGCTCCTGTATAAGTGTTCGGTTGACTAGCTTTAGTCGTGGAGTGGAACATCGGATCGTGTGCATTTAAAATTCTTATTTTATTAGAATTTAAATTATTGTAGCTGTTCAAATAATTTTACAGTTTAATAATCCGAAACGTTAGTGCGCCATATATAACGGGGTTCGTATACCGTTATAAGCGATCAGTGGCGCATCCACCGATCTGTCAATGTGCGAGAGGAATAGATGCAGCAGCTCGTTGCAGGCTTCTTGAAGGCTATGCGAAACCTGGCCCGTAGCGCAGTATATGCTGAACGTGCACGTCCTCGTGCATGTGAGCCCGCGGAGGCGTCATGAGTGATAATGCTACGTAGCGTATTCGCGAGTTTATTCTAAGGGAAACTCACGGGAAAGGATAGAGTCAGGAGCTAAATCACAAAAGCTGAGTAGCGGTAACTGTTTCTTTTATGTAGCGATTATGATTCTAATACATGTGCAACGCGAGAGATAAGCGAGAGACGAAGCAGAGCTAATAACGCCGAGAGAGAGAGAGAGAGAGAGAGAGAGAGAGAGAGAGAGAGAGAGAGAGAGAGAGAGTAATACGATCTAGCCGGTACTTACAAATGCGGTTCGTGCAGTCTCGCAGATGCCTCGTGGCTCGACCGGAGAGGCGCAGAACGTGTGATGGGGGCCTCTCGCTGGACGGCAGGAAGGACGCCTCGTGGCCTCGAGTGTGGCTGGGTGCAGCGGGAAGTCGAGCGGCAAGCAACTGCTCAGCTCGTGTCCGGCACGCTGTATCGAGTAGCGTGCGTAGTCCAATAACACGATGCGTACCCAGCGACACGCTCCAACTCGTCACGGATGCGGCAGCAATCCTCCGCCGAAGCTAAGATTCGCGGAATCGTACGAAGCGAGAACAAAAGCGAGCTCGACAGTACGACTGTTCGGGACCGTGGTCTACTACCAAGTGTCGTGGCGCGGCGCGCGACCGCATGGTCAGAGGAAGCTTTCTCCCACTCTCTTTCACTCATCCTATATAGGAGCATGCACACACGCGCGCGCGGCTCTCTCTCTGTGTGCGTTCGACTCTGCCCGCTCACTTACCTGCTGCTGAAAGCAAAGTCTTTACATGAATGTTAAATAATATTTTATAATGTGAATGTGAAAAGTGAAGTAAAATATATACTTTGGGTCCAAAAAGACATTCACGATGACGTAAAATCATCTACGAATAACAGCACCAAATATTAATTTAAATTATCATTAAATATCTGTCACATCTTGTAAACGATGTTTGGATGCCAAGACTACCTTTAGGACGATGGGACATTGTCTGTGGATGAGAGCACCAGATACCTAATAAAATTACCATCAAATATTCTATATCATTCCTAGACGACTCCCAGGACGACGAAACATCATCTACGAATGAGAGCATTAGATATCGAATAAAATGACCGTCAAATATTCTATTCCTCTCGTAGATGATGTCCAGGTGTCAGGATGATTTTCAGCACGACGAGACATCGTCTACGAATGGGAGCATTAAATATCAAATGAAATTACCGTCAAATATTCTATACCTCTCGTAGATGATGTCCAGGTGTCAGGACAACTCCCAGGATGACAAGACATCGTCTACTAATGAGTACATAAGGTGTATATATCTTATAATAACCAGAAATACAAACTTATTTACTAAAATATATTGTTATATATATATATATGTAACGAGACATAAGTCTCGCACACGAATCGGCAAACACAGCGCCGAGTAAAGCAGCTGACGCCAGCGAGCGCGCGCGCGCGCGCAGCGAACAAAGGCGAGTCCGCAGAGAGGATCGACGCCAACAACGTCGGCTCGTGAGCACACGTGACGACACTGTTGACGAACCCAAAACTCCGAGTTGCCGTCGTGCGCACACGAGACAACTAGGAATAGCCGAACAGCGCCGAGTCTCCTCTACGTGAGCGTGAGGTTTGTTCAAAATTTATCTTTCTACAAAGTAAACAAAGAATATTAATGCAAAACCTTTCTATTAAAGATGGCATTACAATAATTAAACAAATATATTTTCGTGGTCAAATCCAGTAGGCTTTCGCCTTGGATAAAATCGTTTCTTTGAAACTGTTTATACACAGCAAGTGCCTGAAAACGGACCTACAAACGAAATTCTAAAAATTTCGGTTCACTTTCGGTCTACTTTCTGTCAACTTCTGGTAACCTTTCGGTTTACTTCTGATCAACTTCCGGTGTACTAAGACTTAACTTCTGGTTCTCCTCAACGCTTAAAAGGAGTAGTTGAAGAGATAAAGTAGAATATCAATAAACTGACCTGCAAACGAAATTCTAGAAATTCCGGTAAACCACTGAAAAGCTTCTGGTCAACTTTCGGTTCACTTCAGGTTAACTTTCGATTTACTTTCAGCTTACTTCTGGTCAACTGCCAGTCCACTCCAACCCTCAAAAGAGGCAATTTAGAGGATGAAGTGAAATATCGAAAAGTGTCGCGTTTACAGCACAACGCCACTTAATATAATAGAGGAAGAGGATATTATCGAAATTAAACGATCGATTCTGTAACTTCGCTGTTTTAGAGATTTTGATCAGATCTTTCTAATTATTATTGTCTTTTGCTGAGAAAATTTTTTCTACGGCAAAATAATTGGAATTAAAAATATTAAAAATAGCATTCACAGACTGTATATTCAAACAATATTTTATTTATTATGAAACTATAAACTAAGTCGGAGGAAGCTAGGTGCCAATAAATTGGCAGCAATGTTAGGCACTCGTATAAAAAGTTAGGCCGCGTATAAAAAGTTCCAAAGAAACTATTACACCTAAAGCGAGAGCCTATTGGATTTGACCATAAAGATGCTTTTTTTAATTATTGTAATGCCATATTAGAAAAAAAAGATTTTTTTAATCGATATTTTGCGATAACTTTGCAAAGAGATAAATTAAAAATCTCTGTATTGAAAACTCTCAAATATTAAATTAAAAAATGTTTCATGGAGGCGAAGCCTGGTTCACCAAAACTGATCATTCCGTCTGTGCAAGGCCCCTGATGCACATGAGGTATGACGTTCTATTATACAGTGTACTTGCTTAAACTTTTTCAACTTAAACTCACTACAAACATTGTATACACAATATAATATATGACCACCATGCATCTTCATCTATATAGGTACACTTGTAGCCCAAATTAGACCTCGAAATCTCAGAAAAATTCTTAACCTATTTTCTGCCGACCATTCTACGTACTCAAAAAAGACCTCGGCTATTACAAATATTTGCACTTAGGTGCACTTACTCTTTAGCCCAATACCCCCATATGTCTCCGCCACTTTGGCGATATCTATCTATTTGGCCAAGTAGGAGCCACAAAGGCGTTCTGACCTCGAAATCGCAGAAAAATCCTTATCCGACATTCTGTTGACCATTCCAACTACTTAGACGAAACCTTGGTCATTGTAACTATTCGTACCTACTTTAAAGCCCATTACTCACATACGTCTATGCCACTTTTGCGGAGTCTGTCGATCTGGCCAAGTGGTAGCCAAAAAGTCATATTGACCCTAAAATCGCATAAAAATCCATAACCGACTTTCTGCCGGACATTTCACCTACTTAGATGGAACCTCAGCTATTTCAAATATTCACACTTGCTCGTTGATTTGGCTGAATGTGAGCCACAAAGGCATTCTGACCTCGAAATCGCATAATATCCATAACCGAGTTTTGCCGACCATGCCACCTACTCAAACGGTATCTTGGACATTCCAATCATTCGTACTCACATTTTAACCTAATACCCTTTATACATCTTCGCCATTTTTGCGATGTCTGTCGATTTGGCTAAATGGGAGCCACAAAGGCATTCTGACATCGGAATCGCATAAGAATCCATAATCAACTTTCTGCCAGCCATGCCACCTACTCAAACGGAATCTCGGCTGTTCTAACTATTCGTACTTACTTTTCTGCCCAATACCCTCATAAATCTTCGTTACTTTTGCGATATCGGTCGACTTGGCCAAATGGGAGCCACAAAGGCATTCTAGCCTCGAAATCGCTTAAAAATCTTTAACTGACTTTCTGCCGGCAATGCCATTTACTCAAACGGTATCTTGGCCATTCTAACCATTCGTACTTACACTTTTACCTAATACCCCCATACGTCTTCGCCACTTTTGCGATGTCTGTCGATTTGGCTAAATGGAAGCCACAGAGGCATTTTGATCTCGAAATCGCATAAGAATCCATAAACAACTTTCTGCCGACAATGTCACCAACTCAAACGGTATCTTAGCTATTTTAACTTTTCATACTTACACTTTAACTCAATTCCCTCATTTGTCTCCGCCACTTCTACGATATCTGTCGATTTAGCTGAATGGGAGCCACGAACGTATTCTGACCTTGAAATCGCAAAAAAATCCATAACCGACATTCT
Source organism: Pteromalus puparum (assembly GCA_012977825.3). Classification (NCBI taxonomy): domain Eukaryota; kingdom Metazoa; phylum Arthropoda; class Insecta; order Hymenoptera; family Pteromalidae; genus Pteromalus; species Pteromalus puparum. Next base: position 18,563,828 of record CM053172.1, on the reverse strand, counting down.
GTTGACCATGCCACCTACTTAAACGGGATCTCAGCCATTTTAACTATTCATACTTATTCTTTAACCTAATACCCCAAACGTCTCCGTCAGTTTTGCGATATCTGTCGAACTGGCCGAATGGGAGCCACAAAGTCATTCTTGCATGGAAATCGCATAAGAATTCATAATCGGGCCTGCCTACCTACTCAAACTGGATCTTGGCCATTCTACCTATCTGTTCTTACTTTTTACGCCAATACGTCTCCGATATTTTTGCTATTTGTCATGCGTTCTTTGCAACCTTAGAAAATAGGCGAGTGCCTTATATAAAAAGCAAAGCGTTTCGCTTTTAGCGATGTTTTCTTCTTTTTTTTGGTCATTTATTTCTCGATCTGACGAGTATAACGACATTAATAATTGAATTGTGTAGTATAATGTATTGAACGGTTATGAATGGTTTCTAAGTGGAATGAAACGTATTATAGTAATTATAAGAATACATATTTGGAACCCAAGGTATGAGGAGAAACACAGGAAAATAATCAACATAGAATTATGGCCAACTGCTGATTTATTATAGTCAAAATAATCGTGCCTTTGGCTTCACTTAACTCAAATATACAAATAATATTTCTTGAGGAACAAGAGCGTAAGCTCAAAAGAACAAAGTTTAGCGCGCATCCATATATCTGTCGAAATCAATATTTTCAGGAGCGGCTTGCACGGAATGTATTTTCACGTTGTGCGATCGATAGGCCATACACCGCTCATATGGTCGTGTGCATTTATGCCATGTACACAGAGTATAGCACAAAGTCAACAACTATACGAGTAAGGAGAACAAAGTCAACAACTACAAGAGACCTGGAAATTGTGACATTGTGCCGACATTTCACTGTGTAGCAATTTTACTGCAAATCCCCTTAAAATTGACTGTACATGCATTAAGGAGCAAAGTTGAGCGTTTGCGCTTATCGGAGTGATTAGTTAACAGTATAAATTCACCCAAAAATCGAAAAAAAATAGCCCGATACCTTTCGATTAGTAGGCTAGGCACATTACCACTTGACTACCAACACTTCTTACAAGTCATAATTAGTTTTGTCTACATGTACTGTATAAGCAGCCATTGTTGGTACTTTCGCAAGTTATTGTTAAACAAGTACCAGGAATATTGCAGCAACATGTTTATCAACATTAGTATGGACCACCAAGTTCGTGTAAAGGCGAGAAACCAGCAGGCTGCCGTCAATTCAGTAAAGTTATAAGAATAGTTTTAATAAATAAATATTAGCAATTGACAAGATCCGGTAAATAAACAATAATCTAAATCAACCAAACGAACTTCACGTACAATAAAATACCTCGAAAAGCCATGGTTTCGCGGGTTGCACAAAACTCTACAGCCCGAAATGCAAGCACATTGCCTGCACTTCAAAACCTCGATTGCCGACATAAGTACTTTTATTACGTTTAAATTGTGCCCACACGAAAGTTGAACAACATTTTTGTCCACGTATTTAGCACCAAGTCGTCATTATGACGCCGTTCAAGGCCGACACGCATAGACCTAACATGCACAGCCCACGTTGTTATTGAAGTGGAGTTGCAGGATAACGAATATATCGCAGATATATACGTTATATTTTTTAAATAATGTGTTAAAAAAAGTGAGATTTTTACACTGGAGATGGTCAATATTGATCAACTCTAACGGTTCGCTCACTATGCAGCAGACTGTCCTATTGTCCAGATATAACAACTTCTTTAGTTTGATGTATACTTGACCCTCACAAATGTGGTGCAGCCGTGCTTCTTTGCAGCTTTCCTTACAGTTGTACGGAGTCGAAGGACATCAAATGGCAGCCATTCGTTGAAATTGATGAACGAGTCCAGAAGCGGTAGTGCAATAAGGGCCTTATACAGCAAGTAGCTAGGCAACTGCGTAGTATGCAGCTTCCGAATTCCGATTTTAGCAGAGATGAGCATGAGCGTCCAGGATAGTGAGACTAAAAGCGGTAACCTGATTGCTCCGGGGCTTGACTCAGAAGCATCTGCCGCATCATTACGGGCCTTTCTCTCCCTTCCCAAGGGTCGCACAGAGATGATTTCTCTATCCCTTAGTTCAGCGTCCAAGGGCTGTAGAGCTGCATAAACAAGGTTTCAAAAGATGTCGTCTCCGAGAAAGAGAGAGAGAGAGAGATTTTAGATTTTTTAGATTTAGATAATTTTTATTAATGTACATTATGTTGTACAAATCATTAATTAAAGTAATAAGTAAAATAGCGGTTCATTGATGAAAGGGTGGTGAATGAGTGTGAGAGTAATGGGGGCGAGAGATGGGTGACGAATGCTGTTTGTGAATGTTATGTACTCTCTTGTGCGAGAGAGAGTACAAGATGAGATGGTAAGGAGTTCCAGAGGTATGAGGCGCTGATATGGAATGAGTTCCTCAGCGTCTCCGTGCCGAAGGGGGGGATGTCCAGGGCAGTCACCTCACCCCTCACAGGACGGAGTGCGACGTGGAACTCAAAGAAGGCCAAGATGTACGATGGTGTAGCAGTGTTGAATAGTTTTCTGAGAAAACAGGCCGCAAAGTACTTCCTACGCCCGGCGGTGGTGAGCCATTGCAGTTCACGTCTGTAGGGGGTGATGTGCTCGTCCCTCCTTACACCAAAGATGTAACATATTCCTGTGTTCACCAGTCTCTGTAGTTTAGTGTCAAGTTCTTGAGTAAGGTCACAGTATACTAGAGAGCAGTAGTCTATTATGGGAAACAGCAGTGCTTGCACGAGATGCTTGCGCAACTCTTGGTTGGTGCTCTTTCTGAAGAAGTATAGCCTATACATTAGTGAATGAGCACGTTTACACAGTTGTGTGACGTGCTCTTTCCAGTTCAATTTAGAATCGAGCACCACTCCCAGACTGCGCACAGACGATTGGTATTCGACCTGGGCTCCCCCTATATTGATAGAGGTGTTAGCGACATTTGGTAAAGCGTTAATGTAGTGGGGGGAGCCCAGGACGATCGCCTGTGTTTTTAGAACGTTTAGCTTTAGATGATTTTGTGCAGCCCAACCTGTAATCCTCTCGGCGTTAGCTGACATCTTCGCGGAACAAGAGTCGAGCTCCTCAAGGTGGCATTGGCTGTAGATTTGCAAGTCATCCGAGTAGATGAGATGAGATACATCGGCAGAAACTGACGTCATTGATGTACAGGGAGAATAGCAGAGGACCCAGGACAAATCCCTGCGGTACTCCCGTGTTGAGAGGGCGAAAGGTGGAAAGCTCGCCGTCATCACCAACGACTGCCTGTTTTCTGCCTGTAATATATGAGGCAACCCAGCGGATAACTTGCTTAGAGAAGCAGAAGTGTGTTAGCTTTCGGAGAAGCTTGACGTGACATACAGTGTCAAAGGCCTTACTGAAGTCGAAGAGAAGAAGAAGAGTTACCTTCTTGTTATTAATGCCACGCCTGACTTCATCCGTTAGCTTAAGTAGGTCGGACTGAGTGCTGTGGCCAGTGCGAAAACCAGTTTGCAAATCGTCGAGAAAAAGCCTGGACTCAAGGTACTCAGAGATTTGCTTATGCACCAGCCACTTCAGCGCCTTTGACAGAAGGTATAAAAGGGAGATCGGACGATAGTCAGTTAGAGATGTAGGAGAGCTGACTTTGTTTAGTGCGTGCAGTCAGATGGAAAGCACGACTCGCTCAATGACAGGTTAAAAATATGACGAAGATGGGAGCGAGTACTGGCAGAGCCTTGTGAATAACAACCTGTGGGATGCCGTCGCTACCTCTGGCCTGGCAGTCAAAGTGCGTTATTGCAGCTAAAAGAGCGATTCATTAATCTCCCTAAAACTGAAATGTTTAGGGAAGTTCAGACTCTCGAGGGTACGCAGATAATCCTCAACAGCAGGAGCTTGCGGGTTGTTGGAAATGCCGCTAAAATGCATATTGAGGTCTTCGTTTGAGAAGCGAGAAGGTGGTTTTAGCTTGGAGGATGTTATTCTAAGTTTCTCTAGCTCTCTTCAGATCTCGCCGACATCTGTCAGGGAGGACAGGCATTAGATAACATAGGTTTATCACCGAGCGTGAATGATAATAGTTTGGCCTAGCCTCCTCGACTTGTCTGTTAGCATCATGCCTGGCTAGTCTATAAAAAAATAGATCCAATGGGAGACGTGATCTGCGAAATCGCCTGTAGAGTTTGTCCCGTTCTTTCACAAGTTCACAAAGAGCCGTGGTGAACCACGGGTGACGCTTCTGTCCAGGTGTCACTGTGCGTAATGGGGCGACGTGACTTACAGCGTTAGTTAAGTTGGTGTTGAGTACAGCAATGCATTCGTCGAGTGATGAGGTGGCGAGGGATGACCCAGTCACATGCCCCGAGGTGGTTCCTCAGTTTCTCGGCGCAGATGCCTTTATAGTTTCTGTAGGTGAAGGTTTTAGGTACGTGTCGTGGCATCTGTACGTCGAGAGTGGCCGTTATGAGGTCATGTCTGTTTATGAAGGGTGTGTCTGACTTCCAGTGTTCAAGCAGGCGATCCTGCTCGTCTATCAAGCAGAGGTCCAGCCAGGTGTCAGATTCCTGCTTATGGTGCGTGGCGCCATAAGGGACCGACTGTAGGGAGTTCTCCTCTATGAAGGCTCTGATGAACTTAGCATCTTCGGAAGAGGAGAGTTGATCAGCGTTAAAATCGCCCATGATCAGCTTGTTGGAGAAGCAGTGCATATGTGTAGAGAGTTTCTCTATGAAATCATTGCCCGGGATGAAAGGGGCATGTGGTGGATGATATACAACGCCGACAAAGATGGGAGATACTCCCTTAGCAGAAATCTCGCAGAAGAGATACTCCGGCTTCCCCGGCCTGCCAGACCATGCACCGTCAGATGATGCAATGATGGTAGCAGTCAAAGTGTTATGTATGTAGAGGGCCACACCTCCACCATTTCTATTTCTGTCCCGTCTATATAGTATATAGTCATCAAGTAAAGGGATTGTTTTAACCTTTTCGTATAGCCAGGTTTCAGTCACAGCTATTACGTGAAAGGAAGGACGAGTGGACAAAAAGAGCCTAACCGCCTCAATGTGACCCGTGAGGGAGTTAGCATTGAAGTGGCAGGCCCTTAAACCCTTGGACAGAGTTACCTTGGAGACTGATGAGAATGTGGCCGATGATGTAGTAGATGATGCTGATGGTGGTGCAGGTGGAATTAGATGAACCGTCTTCAGTGGTTGATGTTGTCCGGCGGCCACTGGGACAAAAAATTTGTCAGGTCTTCGTCGCTGGTGATGACGGTGGCCCTTTCCGTATCCTCTGTAGAACGGATGTAGACCGTTCCATCCCGCACATAGGTTCTGCACCCGTTCCTTTTCTTGGCCTCCAGTCTGGCTCTGACGCGAAGCTTATGAGTCACTCGAGGAAGCAGCTCGTTGATGTTCACTAGCCCTTGATGGTCTGAGGCTAGGGCCTTTGCTTCCTCGAGAATGCCAGCGTCTAACTCTGATGTATAGAGTTTGCCCTTTTTAATTTTCGCAAGGATGGTCGAACGAACAAGGGCGTGGGACGACAGGGTGACAGCAATCGGTGGAAGTCTGCTGTCTGCAGCCGAGGTGGCAGTGGCTGCGTTAAGTCTTCCCATGACCCTTGCTCCTGCGATGTCCCTTCTGAGGACATAAGGATCCAGGGCCGAAAGCACAGAGAATGCCAGTAGGTCGAGGCAGGTCTCACGTGTGTAGTATAGACCTGTCAGTACGACGGTGTTGTTGGCGGAAGTCTCCTGCTGTCGCTTTACCTTCTGCAGTTCACTGCGCAGACTGGCGATCTCCGCAGGGATGACAGTGGCGGGCGTGGCGGCGTTGTTGTTGCTGTNTGTTGTTGCCGTCCTTGGGCAGCGTAGGGAGACCTTGCGGACAGGTCTTGCAGCCGCGCCCTGAGTTCCGTGATGCTCTGCTCCGCCTTCTCCATACGGGTTTGAAGAAGAGGCAGATCGTCGAGGGCTCTGAGACGCAGGTCGATGGGGCCAAGCCTTTCTTCTAGCCCAGAGATTTTCCTGGACATGTCTCTTTGCTCCTTCACCGCTTCGTCCTGCTTGGCGCGTATTTCCGTCAACGCTGCGAGGATGTCCTGCAGTGTAACATCAGCTTTATTCGACGTTTGACGCGCCGGCGACTGGTTGCGCGATGTACTGGTTGAGGGGGGGGGGCGCAAAGAGTGGCTTTCTCCTGGTCGTGGTGCTGTTGGCCGTGCCCTTAGAGACGGTCTGGGTACTGCTGTTGAGTGAAGATTCCAGCATTCCCTTGGTGTGCATGTCAGCACAGGTCGCACAGGCAAACGTCGCAACGCCCTTCACAGGCAGTGACCTGAATGCGATACACTTGGTGTGAAAGAAGTTGTGACAAAGTTCACATTGTTTAGGGTCCCTGGTCTGTATGGGCTTGTCGCATTTATCACAAATGATCGAAGGTGGATCCGCAGGCTTTACTCCACTTGTACTCATTTCGTCGGCAACTTACTGGCAGTCGATAATGTAGAGCACGTGTGAAGGTCTCCGTTGTTGGTAAGTTACCAACTAGATTGAGAGCTTGCCGCGTGTAGCATTAGGTGGTGGCGTTTGCGGAGGAAGAGAGAGCTGAAGCAGCAGAGCACCAACCTGTGACTGAGCGGGTGAAGATGTTGTTTCCTCGTCCTGTGAGATGTCGCGTCGAGGCTGAGTGGAGAGCAAAAACCAAGCCAAGCAGGAAAGAAAACAAAGCCGAGCAAATTGAGGTTAGGTGAAGAGGCAGATGCTTGCAGCGAAGATGGTGCAGTGAAAAGAATGCAGCCTCCAGTGAATTATATGTATATCACTCTGAAGGTTGCATTAAGGTGCGTGCAACAAGCTGTAACAAAAGGCGCCCGAAGGCAGAATGCGACAGAAAAAGCAGTTCAAAGTAGGCGTGCACAGCAAAACGACCAGTACTCACCAGAGCCAGAGAGAGAGAGAGAGAGAGAGAGAGAGAGGGGGGGGGGGTGATACAACGGGTAAAGAAGCTTGTACGTTTTGATCCTAAACTCTTCGATAATTTTAGAATAACTTAGGTCAGAAGTCATTACGTCCATCGGCTTGTTTAATAGATCGTAATACGAAGTACCTTCGATCTCATGAATTGGCACAGCCCTTTCATAATAATCCAAAATCGGTTGTTCCCTTTGCTTTAATGAAATCGCTTTCTTGTCGAAAGCAGTTTTATTACAACACGCAAATCCCTTGACTTCTTCTTATAAAAGGTATTCATAATATAGTCCCAATCTTGCTAACCCTTGTTAAACCACTTAGAAGTAAATTCCATTTCCTTGAACATCTTGAGTTTCACGATCTTAAAAATCGTCTGCCTGTTTGCAAGAAGAAGCTGATGAAAATATATAGATAAGGAAAGACTTTTGTGATATTTTATCGTCGGGTATTGAATTGACCGTTAATGCACATAACAGCTTCTGCTCATTGAATATCAACTTATTTGTCTTGGCTACATACACGGGTAATAGCTGTATTATAAACAACGAATTTTTTGCCTATCCTCTGGTCATACTGATTTGTAATAATCTTTTAAATATTTCGTTTGATCTAGCTACGACGAAGAAAAACTATTCTTCTTTTTGCTTAAATTGTGAACTGTATCTTTATATACTTATTCTTGTCTGCAGCTTTATTTTACTTGAATTTCATGTGCTCGTTACTATTCTGGGACGTGGTTTTGTTTATTTTCAATATTGCTTTTAAACGCATTTTCAAGCATTTGGAAGGTTATGTGATCGGAAAAACAATAAATTATTTATGTGGCTTCAGTAAATATGCTTAAAAAAATATTCTGTTTCATGTATTTGTATGAAATCTTAGAATAGAAATGAATGTTCTGCATGAACGTTCTGCATGAATTCTGCAAATGAACGTTTGCAACGTCGCAGCCACGCAAAACGTGTGTTGCTGATTTGCGCGGCAAATTCTCCTTAACGCATAAGGCCGAGAAAGAGACAGTCGGCGCGTGCGAAGCCCACGTTTCTCGGACGTGAGCTACGTCCCAGGAATTCACGGAAATTTCCAGCCGTCGTGAGCTCTGGGAAGAAGCTCGTCGGTCCGAGCTGGCGCGAGACGAGCAGCCAATCAGCCCGTCTCGCGCCTCGCTTGGCCAATCGGACTACGTTATCGGCCGGGCCCTAACGGCCGGGAGAGTGTCGCCGAGCGCGCGAACGCAGCGTGACTTGGCAGTTCTCGTCTGGATCCCGTTGACGCGACACGTCGACGAGAGAGAGAATCGCACGCGAGTGTTAAGTGTGCGAGTGTGTGGAGAGAGAGTGTGTGAGGAGAGCAGCAGCAGCATCACGACCTGGACCGCCATCCCGAGGAAGGAGTCCATCCCCGGAGACGACCATCCAGCCGCCCGCCACTGCTGCAATCCAGAGTCTTCGCCGCCCGGCTGCCATCTTCCGTCGAGCAGGCATGAGAGGAAGGAAGCCAGAACGGGAGGAATGACGTCGGCAGGAAAGTCTTCGCCGTCCAGTCGCCATCCGCCGTCGAGCAGGCACGGGAGGAAGGACGACAGAAGGAGTAAGAGAGACAGAGGACGAGAGGAAGCGGAAAACCAGCGGCTGCGAGGCCAGCGAGGCTACCTTGCATTTGGAAGTGAGAGAGAGAGCGAGAGAGAGAGAGAGAGAGAGAGAGACGAGTGTCGGTGTGTGGTGCGGGCGCACACCACGACGTCATTTGCGCGAGGCGTCGAGCCAGCGCTCGCGATTGTGTGTGTGTGAGAGAGAGAGTGAAGACGCGAAGAAAGCGCGGGAAAGCTGTGCGGGTGTAGCAGCAGGGCGGGCAGAGTTGCGTGACGTTACCGGCTACGGCTTGGGAACTAGCGCGTGTACGTGAGAGAGAGAGGGAGAGAGGGTCAGCTGTGTTCAGAGGTGAGAGCCTCAGGACTATAGAGTGGCAGAGTGCGTGTGTGCGGAGTCTGCGGGCCCTGCGTGGCTACCTTGCGTGGGCGGCTAAGGCCACCACGTTGTAGGGAAGGGCTGGGCGAAATACAGTTGCAGAAAAGTGAATAAAGTGTTGTGTTTGACTTCTTTCCTGTTTCCCACCTCTCCCCAGCGTACTCCCATACGTCGGCGATCGCGTGTAAAATCCCGCGAAATAAATAAATCCTAGTGCTCACGGAGGCGCTAGGTGTTGCGCACCTGTGTTGGGAGGCACAGCGTCGCAAGGTCCGTCGTGTAGAATATCGAAAAATAATCGACACGTATTTTTTCTTTTTTCAATCAAACGATTATTGACAAAGATACAGCGGGTTGAAATATCGTGTGACGTCACTGAATCGGACGATATAGATATACTATACACAGTCCGAATCAGTGACGTCATACATTTCAACTCTCTACATCTTTGTTAATAATCGTTTAATTGAAAAAAGAAAAAATACGTGTCGATTATTTTTCGATATTCTACCTGACGGACCTAATGAATTTTTTCGTGCAAATTCCCCATTGGGGATATCCAGAGCCGACAAGCATGCGTTGGACGCGAGTGGCCGCGTTTTGATATAGAGCGCATGCGCGTCGGCCCCAGTGAACAAACGGCCGGCACTGGTAAAAATTTCCGGAATTCAAAGGTTGATTTAACCGTGTGTGTAATATTAGAACTTATTACAGAATAAGTATTAACAGTGGTTTAGAGGTAATAGCTGAATGGCAATATTGGAGGGTAATTAAGGAATAAGAATTAAGGGGCAGTAATTGAGGGGCAGTAATTTAGGGGCACTAATTAAGGAGCACAATTTTTGAATCGGCAGCGACGAAACTTTTTTGTTAATATAGAGAGACTACAGAATCTATAGTAAAGAATTCTAAAATCAAGATTTAAGACGATATGCATTGAGAGGGAAAATTGAGGGGGAAAATTGAGGGGGGAAAAATCTGAACCGGCGGCGGCGGCGAAACTTTTTTTATAATATAGAGAGATAAGTGTGTGACGGTTCGCCTAGCAAGGTCCTACCTTTTTAGTATTATGATTTTGCGTACGACAAGCAATGACCATCTATCGCTATATTTATATGTATACTCTCGCTTTACTTATATTTATATTCATCAATGTTTTTTATGCAACGAAGTTGCTTTTCTTGTAATACTGTGAAGTACTGTATCAACATTACTGTATTATTTTTGCTCTAAGCAAATAAAAAGACTATCTATCTATCTATCTATCTATCTCTCTCTCTCTCTCTCTGGTTTTCGCTACTCCGCGCGCAGGATATACCCGACGTTGGCGGCAAGCCCGTCCTGCTGCTACACTTACACATAGCTTTCCGGCGCTTTCTTCGCGTCTTTGCTCTCTCTCTCTCTCTCTCTCTCTCTCTCTCTCTAAAATCATCACTTCATCCGACGGCACTTGGTTGGGCAGGCCAGGGAAGCCTGAGTATCTCTTCTGTGAGGTCTCAGCGAGGGGAGTTAACCCTATCTTTGTTGGCGTTGTTTATCGACCACCCCATGCCCCTTTCATCCAGGGCAGTGACTTTATGGAAAAACTAACCACGCACATGCACTGTTACTCTACTAAACTTGTCATGGGTGATTTCAACGCTGATCAGCTCTCCTCTTCTGAGGATGCCAATTTCATCAGGTCATTCATAGATGAGAACTCACTTCTGTCGGTTCCCTATGGTGCAACGCACCACAAACAGGACTCCGACACCTGGCTTGACCTCTGCTTAATTGACGAGCAGGATCGCCTTCTCGCACACTGGAAGACCGACACTCCATTTATTAACGGACATGATCTTATAACGGCCACACTCGACGTACAGATGCCACTTCACGTACCTCAAACTTACTCTTACAGAAACTACAAAGGCATCTGCGCCGAGAAGCTAAGGGACTTCTTGGGTTTCTGGGTGCGTCGCGACTGCACTTGCTCGGCAACATCATCACTTGACGACTACATCACACTGTTGAACGCTAACTGACTAACCGCCATAAATCATCTCGCCCCATTACGAAACAGTGACACAAAACCGACAAACCAGACCAAACCCAACCACCAATCCCCGCCCCCCCAAAAACCGCACCCCACCCCCAGCCCCCCCAACCACACGACACCGCCACACCCCAAACCGAAAAGAAAAACGCCACCCCCGGCAGGCTTCACCACAGGCTGCTCCTCCGTCGACACCCTCCCCCTAGGTGCAACAACCAGCCGCCACCGGCCGACACACAACCCCACCACCACACCCAAACCACCGTCACAAAACCCTCTCGCCCCCCCAAAAACCCCAACCCCAACTCAAAAAACCCCAACCCACCAACATGGAGACATCTAAGAATCCGATCCGCGTTTCTTACACGACTCGGCGTCTCCCACCGCAACAAACCTACGCTCAGACCTAGCTAGAGGGGGCGCTATAGAGTCATAGGGTAGGGATGACGGCTCGGATGGACGGCAGGGCTCGAGGATGCCAGGCTGAATTAGTACCTCCGATTCACACCGAAGCCTGTCGCGGTCTCTGAGCGACGCCAGATGAGATCTGGAGAGAGCTTACAGAGACTTGGAATCACCAACCCGTCCAGGGATCACCGCTCGCCTCGTCGTTTCCTACTGAAGTACCTACAATCAGGCAATTTAGGCGAATCGTGCCGACCGATCCGCTGGCCCCTGACGTTGCGGAATAATGCTGCTAGGGCTCGAGAGCTCCTGACACACGCCCCCGCACACTTTAACTTCAGGAGCATAACGGAATCGGACCGTTTCTAAGCTGCGGAGAGAGTGCAGCTTGACTCCCAGTGCAAGAGGCAGCGATGGCATTCCACAGGGCACATAATTCAGAAGGCATTGCCAGACTCGCTCCCTTTCTCTGAGAATTTCAAGCCTGTCCCGGAAGCGAGTCATGCTTCCCCCTCTGTCTTGGAAAAGTCATCTAAGCTGCACTGACGCTAAACAGAAGTCAGTTGCCCAACATCTCTTACAACTATCGTCCGCGATCTCCCTTTATCGTTTTCTGTACAAAAGGCACTGGAATGGCGCTGGGTAGCACAAACAAATATCGTGAATATCATGGAATCGAAAGGCTAGGCTGCTTGAAGGATCTCTAAACAAACCGGTTTCGCTCCGGACAACAGTACTCAGTCAGGGCCGTGATAAAAGTTGAACGCGACGTATCAGGCTAGGGGATACGAACAAAAAGAAAGTGGTTACACTTTCTCCTCCTCTTCGATCCAGTATCAGCGGCGGTTTGATACTGTGTGCTCACGTCAAACCTCTCTCTAAACAACCTCCTCGGTTCATCACGAAACAGGTCCACTCCGCTGGCTTGCTTCATCACGACATTACGGGCAGAGAAGCAGGCTGTCATTGGAAAGGGCGAGCTTCCACCTTTTCGCCCTCTCAAGCACGGGATCCCCCATAAAACAAGGGGTGCCGTCCTGTGGGCCCCCTGCATTCTCGTAACATCAAATGACGTACGGCATTCTGCTTGACTCAGAGCACCTATACACCTCATTTATGGCGGATGACCTCCAGATCTACTCGTCAATGCCCGCCCGAGGAGCTGGGACTCCTTTCCGTTAGGCATGACAGCTTAATGCCGAGAGGATTTCAGGCTGGGCAACACAAAATTTGCCTGAAGTTATAACGCCAAGGCAAAGAACTCAGGCGATCGTCCTGGGCTCCCCATACTACATAAACGCTTTACCAATTGTAGCTAACACCTACATAAACATAGGAGGAGTCCGGGTCGAGTATCAATCATCCGTGCGCAGTCTCGGGTTATTGCTAGATTCGAAGCTAACCTGGAAAGAGCATGTCAAGCAAATATGTAAACGTGCTCACTCTTTAATGTATCGTCTAAACTTCTTTCGAAAAAGCACTAACCTTAGACTGCGCAAACATCTTGTGCAGGCTCTCCTGTTTCCCATCATTGACTATTGCTCACTGGTATACTGCGACTTGACTAAAGAACTAGACCTCAAACTACAGAGACTGGTAAATACAGGAATTCGTTACATCTATGGTGTAAGAAGGGATGAGCACATCACTCCTTACAGGCGTGAGCTCGGCTGGCTCACCACCGCCGGACGTAGGAAGTACTTCATGGCTTGTTTTCTAAGAAAACTATTTAATACTGCTGTACCATCCTACATCTTAGCCTATTTTAACTTCCACGTCGCCCTCCGCCCAGTGAGGGGTGAAGTGAGTCCTCTAGACATCCCCCCCTTCGCCACAGAGACGCTGAGGAAATCATTCCACATCAGCGCCTCATATCTCTGGAATTCCCTACCATCTCACTTACGTAACAATAGCTCAATTTCTTGTTTCAAGGCGCAGGCTAGACAATACTTTTTCGCTCATGAAGAACCGAATGGAAACAACTGAGCTCGCAACATTCTCTCACACACTTTCACAAACAATAGTAACTATCACACAAACACCTCATGCATAACTTTTCGCTATCTCATCTCACCACCATTATTTAACATACTTCATATCATCTATCGCTCAAACCTATAATTAATCTGTAAATATTTTCTATAATATTATTTGTACAACATAATGTACAGCAATAAACACATAAAATCTCTCTCTCTCTCTCTCTCTCTCTCTCTCTCTCTCTCTCTCTCTCTCTCTCTCTCTCTGCCGGCCTTGGTGAGTACTAGACGCTTCGTTGTGTACGCCTACTTTCTACTACTTTTTCTGCCGCACTCTGCCTTCGGGCGCCTTTTGTTACAGCTTGTTGCACGTACCTTAATGCAACCTTCAAAGTGACATATAATTCACTGGAGGCTGCATTCTTTTCTCTTCACCATCTTCGCTGCAAGCATCTGCCTCCTCACCTAACCTCAATTTGCTCCGCTTTGTTTTCTTTCCTGCTTGGCTTGGTTTTTGCTTTCCACACAGTCTCAGCGCGACATCTCACAGGACACGGAAACAACATCTTCGCCCGCTCAACATTATCGACTGCCAGCAAGCTGCCGTCAAAATGAGTACAAGTGGAGTGAAGCCCGCGGATCCACCTTCGATCATCTGCGATAAATGCGACAAGCCCATTCAGACCAGGGGCCCTAAACAATGTGAACTTTGTCACAACCACTTTCCACACAACGTGTATTGCACATTCAGATCCCTGCGCCTGTGAAGGGCCGCTCGCGTCGCGACGGTGCCTGTGAGACCTGTGCTGACGTGTACCACAAGAGAGGCTGGAGTTGTCACCTTAACAGTAGACCCAGGACCGTCCTCTAAGGGCAAAGGCCAACAACCACACCACGACCCAAAAGGAAAGCCCGCCGTCTGCGCCTCCTCCACCAGTACATCGCGGCCAATCAGTCGCCGGCGACGTCAAACACGCAGTGGCAGCTGGAGCCACTGCAGGACATCCTCGCAGCGTTGACAGAAATACGCCGCCAAGCAGGACGAGGCTGTTGAGGGAGCAAAGAGATGTCCATGAAGATCTCTTAGTCTGGAGAAAGGCTTGGCCCCAATCGAGCTGCTTCTCAGGGCCCTCGATCGATCTTACCTCTGCTTCAAACCCGTATGAGAAGGCCAGAGCAGAGCATACGGAACTCAGGGCGCAGCCCTACAGGATCCTGTCTGCGAGCGCGCTTTCCCTACGCTTGCGCCCAGGACGGCAACAATAACAACAGCCACACCAAACGCTCCGCCACGCCCTGCCCGACTGTCATCCTGCGCTGAGATCGCCAGTCTGACGCAGCTGAATGGCAGAAGGTAACGCGACAGCTGAGTTTAACTTCTGCTGCAACGACACTACTCGTGCGGGCTATCTGACACGGCTCGTATTCGTACCACACTGAGACCCGCGCTCCGATCTACTGTGCATTCTCATGTGCCATTCTCTCGCTTGCTGTCGCGGGACGACCTTAAGAATCCCCTGCTCCGTCCTCATAGAGGCTGGAATTTCGCGACGAAGCGTACTTGGGAGCTCATCGCGCCGTACTCGTGGACGACAGACTTAGACCGTAACGTCGCCACCTATCTCACCACTCTGGCTGCACGACAGCAGACTTCACCCGGTAATTGCTCGTTCCTCGGTGCCCGCCCTCTGTTCGTGTGCGCACCGATCTGAAAGACGCTTCCTGCTCCGCAAACACTCAGGGCGTCCGAAACTTGCACAGTAACAGCCAGTTAGATGCTGGCATTCTCGGAGGAGCAAAGGCCTGCCCCAGACATCAAGGGCTAGTTGAAATCAATGGAGCTGCCTTGCCTCGAGAGAGAGAATATAAGTCTTCGCGTCAGGCCAGCTGGAGGCCAGCAAGAGGAAGGGGTGCAGAACCTACGTTACAGGGACTGGCTCGGTCTACTATCCGTCTTCAGAGATACGGAAGGGCCACCGTCAATCACAGTCGACGGAACGACCTGACAGTTTTTGGTCCATCGGATGGTATGTCCAAGTGGCCGGCCGGACAAACAACAGACCACTGAAGCACGGCTTTCATGCTTCACATTCCACCCGCCCCACCTCTACTCCGGCGACACCTCTCGATTATGCGCATCAGCTCTACTCACATCACCGGCCATCTCCTCATGCGTGCCAAGGTCCCTCGTACAACACATCACCAGCCTTTGATTTGCTAGTCATCTATTCTCTTCATCTGACGGGTGCATGGTCTGGCCAGGCCGAAGTCAAGCCGGAGTATTCTTCGTTGCTGTTGGAGATTAGCTACTGCATACTCTTCGGAACTCGTCGCGCCGTGTCCCCCGCAATTTCCCCCCCCTCTCTCTCGCCATCTTCTCGTTCTGGAGACAAGAGTTGGTTTAGTCGTGGTCCAAGCACACAGATCGCCCTTTCATCCAGAGCCAATGAGTTGTCTAGCGCATCTCACAACTACAATTAGCATATATAGCTAACCATAAGACTTTCAATACATTACAAAGACTGAATAACATAGACGGCGATTTCAACGCCCTATGTCATTCTTTCGCTTCCGTTAAGACAACAGAAAACTTTTGCTATTAAGATTATACATTATGCAGAAGCCTTTCATTTATGTAGAGCGAGATCCGATGACTCTAAGTCGCGCGTCCCTCAATAGTGGGCGCACGCAGAGCATGAACGCTCGATAGGAGACGCTGACGCCTCCTTGCGCACATCTGGCACCCTATCATCACTCGCTGTGAGTCATGACGCAGCTCGGAGCATCGAGTCTGGAGATCACCACATCTATCTATCCCTGCTGCATCCGTCTCCACGCCCAGGTCGAGGATGCCATACATTCTCTGCACCTTTCAGTATGAGACACATCATTGGACCGTCATACACGGCATCTGAACTCTTCCCTCTTCGACGTACAGGATAGTCCAGACATATGTTCTTTTCTATCCAGACCATATCTCCTGTAACAGAATCTACAAGAGGCATTAAACCTGCGTGCGGAAAGCTGAGAGCCGAGATGAGAACCACCCCTCGGCAGACCATTGGTGGAACCTGGAGTCCATCCCTCGCTCCACGCCTCAATACAATCGAGGAACAGAATTGCGCGATTCCTGCTTGCTACTCAATCAACTCACGACTATAACAAAACAGCCTGCTAAGTCACAGACGATCGCCCACCCCATATCGTCACCCCATAGTACCAACACCCATGCCATCCTGACATGTAGTCCCGATCACCAGTTTGGTTGCACCTCACCGTGCGTCTTTCTGTGTTGATACTTGTCCTCAGTAAAAGTTTATCGTCTGACCACAAAACCTAATCTCTAGGCCCGATTTTCGCAGTACACAGCTTCTGCAACCTCCCTCATAACATTTCTTCTTAACTTGATGTGGCCGGCTTGAATAGTTTTATTTCCATGCCGGCAACTGTCTTAGTCGGCTTCGGGGTGGTTTATTATCTTTTATGCCTTTACCGCGTGTTCCTGTGATGAAGACACAGCCAAAATGTTCCCTTCCGTCCAAATATTTTCTGACAAGAGCCACATTTCTGAGTTGATCCTCACCTCTCGGGGGCGCGTTGTGGAGGGGAGGTTACTCCCGTGTGGGGGTGTTGTGTGGGAGGCGGGGGGGTGGAGGGGAGATGGTGGGTGTTGGTGAGTCTTAGGGGTGCGGCCCACGTCGCGATTGAGCAAAAGGTATTCTTATAGGCGCGCACCAACACTAGATCGGATATTCTTGGTCCTCGTGCTATCGCCACGATTCGACAACATAATAGTATTATCATTCTTTTGCCCTGAGTCTCTGTCTCCCGTTCTCCTGCTAAAATGTGCGAATCTGCTCACGTTTGGATTGTGTGAGGTGATGCTATCCTTTTTTTTTCTTCGCGTCGATCACTGACGAATTAATCCTCTTTTCGCTTTGAGATTCTTCTTTTCTCTACAGCTGTGAAGCATAGTAGATTATACTATTCTCACTCTCTCTCTGCTCTACAAGAACATAGGCGTGGAGTATACTAAAGGGAGTGTGGACCTGACATATTGCTCTCTCCAATGAACTTGTTGTAGAGCGGATCAATTTGGTTCTATCACGTAATGTCGTAGTGTGGCCTTTTTTCTCCAAGAGATGTGTAGGAGGGGTTGCTGTCTTCTGTTATAACAGTGCTTTTGCGAGACCAAAATTTTATGTCCGACAACCTACCCACACGCCTTGTTGGTACAAAATATGCTGTTGTGGTGGCAATGGGGAAGCTGCTGTGGTCGATTATCCGTGCTTAAGAAATATCGCTCTCTTTAGCTAGTCGGCTCCTCTGCATCTTGTGTCTGACGGTATGCTTCTGCAGTGTGTTCTGTGTTTTCCGGTGCATGCGTTAGGTGTGTCTCCTTACTAGTGGTCCTTTCTGCACAGCGCCGTAGTTGTTGTGGTCTTCTGTTGTACCTCAGACACTATCTCGTGTGAACGCATCATCAAATTAACAGCTCTGTGACATTGTCTGTGCATAAATGATAGAAGTCTCTCGCGAGCAGCAGGAAGCATCTGTTTGTCTCTCGATGGCAGTTTGAGATTATCTGCCTGTTTTTACGTACTTTTTCTGGGTTTTATGTATCTGTCGATTCTCCAGACGCGGCTTCTC
Source organism: Pteromalus puparum (assembly GCA_012977825.3). Classification (NCBI taxonomy): domain Eukaryota; kingdom Metazoa; phylum Arthropoda; class Insecta; order Hymenoptera; family Pteromalidae; genus Pteromalus; species Pteromalus puparum. Next base: position 18,545,810 of record CM053172.1, on the reverse strand, counting down.
CACGTTCTAGTGTCACCTTCTTGATGTTTGTTGATCGATGGTCTTCCATTTGGTTGTGCACTCACTGGGTACGCAATAGAGTCCTCTAGTAATGATATTATTAATTTTAGAGATAGAATTGTGCATATTTTATATTTATTTTAACGTTTATTCTGTATATGTGATAATTATAGTATGTATAATGTACTTTTTTTAATTTTTTTCTTATCAAATTTTTCATCTAATTAATTTTTTATGCCGTCTTCTTCCACCTCCGGTTTATCGTCCGCTCTTATCTTGCCCGCCTATGTTATTCTCAATTGAATCTATTTTCATGCTCTCACGAGATTCTCTATTTAGATGTATACTGGTCCGGGATTCAGGTTATTCTGACACCAAGAACTCGGTGAGCAGACCGCGATCCACCTTGTAGCGCATTAGACGTACGCAATCAACGTCCCGAGAACCGAGTACGTGCGTCATATCATGCGATGAATTCAGCTCTCGTTTGGTCATGCTAGCTCCAGGCCGCGTTCAGTACGTCATAGTGCATTCTTCCGCGAGGCATGCTCAGTGATAGTGACTGTCGTCTTATAACATGACGCGAGGTAAAACCGTCCGTCATTATACAGGCTAGCATTCTACATGGGAAGAACCGTAGTATGATACGTTCGCTCTGACTTTAGCTTTATAGGTCAGATACTATGTCCATACATCACAGCCGATTGTAGCCTACAATTCTCCTAGTCAGAATTATCAAAACTGGCCGCCGCGGCACTAAAGACATCACGATGTCGTAGCACATGCATTCGTATCACCTCATATGAACTGCACCCCCATCGACCATGTTGCTCGATCTTCACACGGTCTGCATGCAGATCCCACACGTACTATGAGAGCCTGAAGTACTTCGGCCCCATGCGCGTTCTCCATCCAAGAGAGGCTCAAGAGCTTCCACCGATTGCTGTCACCCTGTCGTCCCACGCCCTTGTTCGTTCGACCATCCTTGCGAAAATCAAAAAGGGCAAACTCCATACAGCAGAGTTAGATGCTGGCATTCTCGAGGAAGCAAAGGCCCTAGCCCCAGACCATCAAGGGCTAGTGAACATCAATGAGCTGCTTCCTCGAGAGACATATAAGCTTCGCGTCAGGGCCAGACTGGAGGCCAAGAAGAGGAAGGGGTGCAGAACCTATGTACGGGATGGAACGGTCTACATCCGTTCTTCAGAGGATACGGAAAGGGCCACCGTCATCACCAGCGACGAAGACCTGACAAGTTTTTTGTCCCAGTGGCCGCCGGACAACAACAACCACTGAAGACGGTTCATCTCATCCCACCCGCACCACCATCAGCACCATCAGCATCATCTACTACATCATCGGCCACTTCCTCATCAGTTTCCAAGGCCTCTACATACATAACACTTTGATGCTACCATCATTGCATCATCTGACGGTGCTGGTTGGCAGGCCGGGGAAGCGGAGATATTCTCATTCTGCGAGATTTTGCTAAGGGAGTATTCCCATCTTTGTCGGCCGTGTTTATTCGTTCCACCACATCCTTTCATCCAGAGCAATGATTTCATAGAGAAACTCTCTAACATATATGCACTGCTACTCAAACAAGCTGATCATGGGCGATTTCAACGCTAGGTACACTCTCCTCTTCGGAAGATGCTAAGTTCATCAGAGCCTTCATAGAGGAGAACACCATACAGTCGGTCCCATTATGGGCGCCCGCACACATAAGCAGAAACTGACACTGCTGGACCTGTTGGATAGACGAGCAGGATCGACGCTGCCTTGAACACTGAAGGTCAGACACACGCCCTATCATAAACAACATGCCTCATAACGGCCACTCTCGACGTTACAGATGCCACGCACCGTACCCTAAACCTTCACTTACAGAAACTACAAAGCACTTGCGCCGGAAATGAGGAACCACGCGGGGCATGTGGACTGGTCATCCTCGCCACCCTTCATCAATCGACGAATGCAGTGCTTTACTCAACACCAACTTAAGTAACGCTGTAAGCTACGTGCCCGCATTACGCACAGTGAAGGCTGGACAGAAGGGTCACCCGTGGTTCACCACGGCTCTTTGTGAAACTTGTGAAAGAACGGGAAAACTTCTACAGGCGATTTCGCAGATCCACGTTCCCTTGATCTATTGTTTATTAGACTAAGCAGGCATGATGGCTAACAGAACAAGTCGAGGAGGCTAGCCAAAACCTATAGCATTCCCACGCTCGGTGATAACCTATGTTAATCTAATGCCTGCCTCCCTGACAGATGTCGGCGAGATCTGAAGAGAAGCTAGAGAACTTAGAAATACATCCTCCAAGCTAAACGCACCTTCTCGCCTTCTCAAACGCAAGACCTCAATATGCAGTTTAGCGGCATTTCCAACAACCCGCAACGCTCACTGCTGTTAGAGATTACTCGTTGACCGTAACCCTCGAAGTCTGACTTCCCCTAAACATTTCAGTTTTATGGAGATTAATGGAATCTCTGTTTAGCTGCAAAACGACTTGACTGCCAGGCCAGAGGTAGCGACGGCATCCACAGGTTTTTGTTATTCACAAGGCTCTGCCAGTACTCGCTCCCATCTTCGTCATTATTTTAAACCTGTAATTGGAGCGAGTCGTGCTCCCCCTCTGACTGAAAAAGTCATTATGCACGCATTAACAAAGTCAGCATCTCCTACATCTTTAACTGACTATCGTCCCGATCTCTCTTCTATGCTTCCTGTCAAACGCACTGGAGTGGCTGGTGCATAAGCAATCTCTGAGTACCTTGAGTCCAGGCTATTTCTGGACGACTTGCAAACTGTTTTCCAACTGGCACATCACTGCAGTCCGGTCCTACTAAGCTAACGGATGAAGATTAGGGTAGGCATTTAATAACAAGAGGTAACTCTTCTTCTCTCTCTCGATTTCAGTAATAGCCTTTGACACTGTATGTCACGTCAGCGCTTCTCCGAAAGCTAACACACTTCTGTTTCTCTAAGCAAGTTATCCGCTGGGTTGCCTCATATATCACAGGCAGAAAACAGGCAGTCGTTGGTGATGACGGCGAGCTTTCCACCTTTCGTCCTCTCAACACGGGAGTACCGCAGGGATCTGTCCTTGGTCCTCTGCTATTCTCCATGTACATCAACGACCTTAGTTTCTGCCTCGACCCCGATGTATCACATCTCATCTACGCGGATGACATGCAAATCTACAGCCAATGCCACCTTGAGGAGCTCGACTCTTGTTCCGCGAGGATGTCAGCTAACGCCGAGAGGATTACAGGTTGGGCTGCACAAAATCATCTAAAGCTAAACGTTCTTAAAACTCAGGCGATCGTCCTGGGCTCCCCCCACTACATTAACGCTTTACCAAATGTCGCTAACACCTCTATCAATATAGGGGGAGCCCAGGTCGAATACCAATCGTCTGTGCGCAGTCTGGGAGTGGTGCTCGATTCTAAATTGAACTGGAAAGAGCACGTCACACAACTGTGTAAACGTGCTCACTCACTAATGTATAGGCTGTACTTCTTCAGAAAGAGCACCAACCAAGAGCTGCGCAAACATCTCGTGCAAGCACTGCTGTTTCCCATCATAGACTACTGCTCTCTAGTATACTGTGACCTTACTCAAGAACTTGACACTAAACTACAGAGACTGGTGAACACAGGAATACGTTACATCTTTGGTGTAAGGAGGGACGAGCACATCACCCCCTACAGACGTGAACTGCAATGGCTCACCACCGCCGGGCGTAGGAAGTACTTTGCGGCCTGTTTTCTCAGAAAACTTTTCAACACTGCTACACCATCGTACATCTTGGCCTTCTTTGACTTCCACGTCGCACTCCGTCCTGTGAGGGGTGAGGTGACTGCCCTGGACATCCCCCCCTTCGGCACGGAGACGCTGAGGAACTCATTCCATATCAGCGCCTCATACCTCTGGAACTCCTTACCATCTCATCTTCGTGACAATAGATCTATCACTCAGTTCAAAACGCAAGCTAAGCGCTACTTCCTCGCACAAGAGAGTACATAACATCTTCAAGCAGCATTCGTCACCCATTTCTCGCCTCTATTACTCTCATACTCATACACCGCCCTTCATCAATGAACAGCTAATCAACTTACTACCTGTATCAATAATTTTGTACAACATAATGTACATGAATAAAAATTTTTAAAATCTAAAAAAATCTAAATCTCTCTCAAACACAAAACCAAGGTAGCCTCACTGGCCACGCGGCCGCTGGTTTCCCGCTCCCTCTTGTCCTCTCTCTGTCTCTCTTACTCTCGCTCACGTAGACTCGACGACGGCGACCTTCCTCCCGTTTTGGCTTCCTTCCTTTCGTGCCTGCTCGACGAAAGATGGCGGCCGGACGGCAAAGACTCTGAATTGCGGCAGTGGCGGGCGGCTGGATGGTCGTCTCCGGGGATGGACTCCTTAGTCGGACTGGCTGTCCAGGTCGTGATGCTGCTGCTGCTCTCCTCACACACTCGCACACTCAACACTCGCGTGCGATTCTCTCTCTCTCGTCGACGCGTTGCGTCGACGAGATTCAGACGAGAACTGCCGAGTCACGCTGCGTTCGCGCGCTTGATGACACACTCCCGGCCGCCACGGTGTGAAAAAAAGAATTTTTTTGTTCGTAAACCTAATATCTCACGATTGAGTGGACCGAATTGGATGAAATTTTGTTTACGTATAGTTCAAGTTATATGGAAGAAGGGAAAATTATTGTGGAGGCCCAAAATAGTTTTCCAAGGCCCCAAAATTCAAGGAAAACCGGCCCTTTTTGCAATTTTAGCTACAAATTCGATGCCATTTTTATTATTCATGATATATTTTGGAAAAAAATTATGTTACTTATACATTTTAGCCTACTGAACTTGAATCCAACGAATAAAGTTATCAGCGAAATTCCTTTTTTCAGGAAAATTCACTTAAACATAGAACATCGTGCATTTCTTGGTAAAAAGACGCGTATATAATTACTGACTTTTTTATTTTGATACAAAGCATTATAAATTTTATAAATTGTTTGGTATTAAACATTCCTAAGGCAAAAAACAAAAGTAAGTATGTAGCACAGCCAATAACTTGCTTTGTCGTCTGAAAAATGTGGTGCGGATTACTTTTTTCGTTAAATTTTTGTTTTATATAAAATTATTACTTATTTAGTACAATCTTAAAAATGAGTTTAGGTATTCATTTGTTCTTCTCACCAAAACCCTTAAACCCCATCACCCTTAAATCCTAAAACCCTTTAACGCTGAGACCCCATAATCCTTAAAACCTTTAAACCTATTTTTCTTAAATCCTAAAACTTTTAAACCCCATAACCTCACATTCCTTTAAACTTTATAACCTTATGATCCATTACCCTCTCAACCCCTAACTCTATAACTTTATGTTACATCCTAAACTGATGAGAGTTGTCAACGGGCAGTAACTATACGGGTTAGTTACTATCATAAGTACGGACGAGGACAAAGCTCCAACGCATGGAGTCTGAGCGCCGTCGGTACCTGACTATCTTCGCGATCTTAATAGAACAGCCTCCAGTAGCCGCCGGATACTACTTTGAAATCGCGCTAAATTCCCTGATTTGCTATAAACACTCGAATTAACGATCCTTTAACAACACTTCTTATCAATCACTAAGGCAGGACGTTACTCTAGTCCTTATGCGAGAACCACGGACTAAATTGAATTTAATTCTTGTACAACAATATTAATTACATGTCCTTATCTATTGAAAGAGAAATAGAGAAAGAGAGTGCAAATGGAGGCGCATAGCCTAGTGGTGTATATGTATAAGTCGCTTACCTTGTTCTTCTTCTGCTACTGAGCTGTTCTGCTACCAGCACGTCCTCTCAGTAAGTTTATGGACTCAGCTTCCAAAGCGGAGCGAATGCGAAGGCGATTTGGGTTCGACAAGGATCGGGAATTGTCGGGTTTAAAGTACACTCGCGATATCAATTTAATTCAATTTATTCGCTTTTAAACAAATTTCAAATAACGTTCGCTCGCAACTAACTAAAATCTCACGCTGATTACAATTCTTTCAAGAAAACCGACAAACGACAACACGACTTCTGAGTCTCGACAATTAACAAGATCTGAGTTGATCGTAGCAAAAAAAATTATAAGTCTCGATGATGAAAAAATCTTCAAGTGTCTATAAGAACGAAAAATTCGAAGTCCGAAAGTATCGAAATTTTATAAGTCCAGTAAAGCCGAAAAATTCTAAGTCCCGAATGTGTTGGAAATTTATAAGCCCAATGAAGCCGAAAAATTCTAAGTCCCGAATGAACCGAGCTCCTGCAGAGCTTACGCACGCGACGATTTTTTTGATCGAACTGAAGTCCCGCGAATCTGTTGCCGGGTCCTTATATACCTTTTGGACTATGGCGATCTGTTGCATGCTTGGTTCCTATGGAATGGCTTTTTGGTCAAAAGGAGGGCTCGGATGCATTACATCTCCTTATTTAGCATCTTCTAGGACGCAATCACGACTCAGTGGTCCAATGAGAAAATTCGATGGATAATCATTCCGTGTACGCGCTCTAGGCCTCTTTGCTCTTGTTCGCTGTCAGAGCCATTGTAAATTATCATTTTATGGCGGGCTACACTCGAATTTTTCCTGTGAATTTGGAGAGCTGCACCTTACTATCCACCGCTCGGTGTCGTTTCTAATGCCGGCTTGAATAGTTTTATTTGCCATGCGGCAACTTCTATCCGGCTTCGGCGTTTTATTTTTTTCGTCTGTAATAGCCATCGAATACTCGCCATTTCAATAACCTCTGCACGTGTTGGTTCTAGGCAACCTTCGACTGGCGGCCCTTCCACTTTTTTCATGTTGCCGAGCTGCGTTCTCCTGCTAAAATGTGCGAATGATGATCTAGTTCACTTTTTCTTCTTCTTGCCTTCCGTTGTTCTGCTATGCGTGATTTCTATTCTTTCGTCGATGCTGCTGAGCAGTGCTTGTTTCCTAGCATGTGTGTGCATATCGATGTGCCTGTTTCGCTTCGCCTTTCGCTCCACAGTCATAATGTGTGCGGCATATCTGTGTGTCTCTTTAGTAGTGGTCCTCTGCTGTAGCGCTGTAGTGTGCATGCGTATAGGTGTGTCTCCTTAGTAGTGGTCCTCTGCTACAGCGCCGTAGTGTTTGCTTGGCCTTTCACTGTTTACGTCTCTTGCTCTATTGTTTCTATGAATCGATGTTTTTTGGCTTTGATTCTACTTTTATACTTTTTCGTGCTTTTAGTTATTCTGCGCGTTCACGTTTATGTCTTGTTTAATCGTCATTGTTATACGTGAGTCTATGATTATTATTAATTATTAGAAATGATTTTACTTATTAACTCTTGAATTAAATTATAGTTTTACTCTTACTTCATATCACGTTGTCGTTTCTCGCTTTTATTTCATTAATCTTTACTGTCATTCTCTATTTAAAATCTTTTCAATTATGAAATGGTAGCGTACTGAGTTAAGTATAGTATTACTTTGTGCTGTCGGGCGTGTTTCCGACTTATGTGTTTTGAATTTCCGAAATCTCATTATACGCTACATTCTAATGGGAAAGGTATTGATTGACTTGTTTTATAACAAATAACTTTACTATTTTTAAGATATCAAAAATGCGAAAGAAGTGAGCATTTCACATTTATGACCCCATTATCCTATGAATCCCTAAGCCTATAATCTTATGCCCCATTCACCCATGACCCCCTAACTCTATAACTTTATAACCTCTTTACCTTATCAACTTTTACTCTATAATCTTATGACCCTATCAACCTCGAACCCTGTAAGATTATGATGAAATTCTATGTTACATACACATTTGAGTATACTGAACTTAAATCCAACGAAAAAGTTATTTACGAATTTCCATCAAGCAATATTCGTTCTCAAGTTTTAATAATTATATATTTAAATAGATAAATTAGATGTATAAAGAGTGTTCAATTTATTTTACATAAAACTTTTATTTAAGCATTATCACTATCGTAACCATCAGAATTATCACTTTCATCTTCGCTGGTTATGCTTTTTTCACATTCCATTTGATCCCTTAAATAAAAAATTTTTTTTTCATTTAAGGGATATATAACATAAAATTTACGTTAATACATTAATTGAATTATTAATTTGTACTGCTTTTAGCTTATTGTGCTAAAAACAAATACTAGAAAAAGCATATTTTCTTATTTTGAACACATTAAAATTCAGTATGAAACTGATTTATTTAATTACGTTTCGTTTGTATGAATTATTTATTGTCTTATTCAAGTCTTTATCTTTACGTTTTTCAAAGTTGATTTATTTAATGTATGCCAACGGATTTGAAGAAGGCGACGAATTAGTCGTCGAAACGATTTAACGGCCTAGTTTAATAAAACTGAGTATTGAATTGATTTCAGATGTAGCATTAGTAATATTTATATGGAGATAAGAATAATTGTATAATTGAAACTTGTTGATTGAATATAACAAAGCTACTTTAAAAAATAGTAGAGGGATAAGAATTATCGTTTTAAAGCTGAATACAAATGTTTCTTACCTGTCCATAAATTTTTTTTTCATTTCTTGTGCGAATGGGTGTTTCTGCTGACCTCTTTATCGATTTTGAATGTATATCAATGAAATCAAGGGATCTGTTAGATATACAGCTCGATGAAATGTATCTATGATTCGTGCTTCTCTGCTAGTTTAACGTGCGTGGCAGAACAATTTTTTTCGATAAAATTTATGCCACGACTCGCTTGCGTCTTCAGAGTAATATACTATTGGCATCGGGAATGTTGTGATGATATCAGCACCATGCTTTAGCAGTTTGTGTAATGTGGGGCAAATTCGTGACCACGGATAGCAAGTGTAATTTAGTTCATATGTTTCTGCACAAAGTCTTTCAAATTTTCTGCAATCTAATTTTTGCTTACTCCGAATTAAACTTAAAATCAACGCAATATTTTTGACTAACTGTGAATCAACTTCTAAAGCTTCAACAAATGTAATAGGATTCTCAAAACATTTTCGAGCTACATTCCCAGTGTTGGTGGTTCCATGACCTTGCAGTACTTGATCAACTCTAACACCGAATGCTGCGTTTACGTGCTTTCGAACTTTTTCAGTTTGCTGATTTGACTGGTCTTAAAATTAGTTTTGATTATTATTTTATATAATTTTGAAAATTAGTTCGGAACCTAAAAGCTTTAAAATATAACATATTACCGATTAAATGCTGTCTTCTGTCCCATTCCATTATTGTAGTTCGATAAGAAAGGTGCAGCAAATATTCAAAGGCTTTTAGCAGGCAATGCAAAATACCTAACCCTAAACGTAGCGAGTCTTCCCGTGGCTCAAAGTTTGTTGTTGGATCACCAAATTTATGCGATGATGCAAGACATATGGGACATCTAGTCGTACTACTATTTCCAAGAATATAATTGACACATTTTCCATCATACAAAGTTTCGTAAACTTTATACTTAACGTTTACTATCTTTCCATTTAAATTTCTAAATCTATGTTGTTTCAATAATCGAATTTCTTGGCTAAGACGATTGTACTCTCTCAGTATAGCTTCGTTGTCTTCTTTTTCAAAGGAGATCCTTAAGGGAGGAGGAAAATTAAATATAAGTGTATGGAATATAAGGGATTAGGATTGATTGAGTTGTACAAAAGTGGATATGAGTAAATAATAAGCTAAAAAATAAACACATTCAATAGTATTTAAGATATGATGTATGGTTTTTAATATTAAGTAAAGGAAGTTAATGTAATTGAGTAGTACATGTGTGCGTTTGTGCGTGCATGCGTGTGTTTGAGTGTGTATGTATATATTTTCATTTAGTAAGAAAAAAAAAGAACGAATTAACGAACTTCCTAATTATTCTAATCATCAAATTAATGAATAAATTTTATTGTTTTCCTTTAAATTTGATTTATTGTATCTATGAGATTAAGAGTAATTTATGCATTGAAGAAAGGAAAAAATCGATACCTTAATGGTCTACAAAAGCGAGTACTTTGTGGGGCAGGATTGATCCACGAACGTTCCTTTGATGTTTTAAGTTGTTGTACTAAACAACTAGTTACTAATAAACTTTGCTGAGCATTACAATTTATATTATTGCTGTTAGTATAGTTTTGATGCGGGTTAAGATGACCTGAAGAGCTGTCAAATCCAGTAGTTACAAATAATTCAACGTTAAGCAATTCTTCTTCACTCCAACCTTTACCAACTGCATCGCATAATCTTTCTGCTGTTTTATTTAGCATATCTTGAAGAGGAGCCACCACTTCAACTTCTGAACATTTGATATGTGTTGGTCTGCATGCCACCATTGCATTTTGAAGATTTGGATATCAGGGTAAACATTTATATCCTCTTAATCGAAGGTCAGATGCAATCAATGAGTAGATTTTACGTTTAAATTGCTCTCAAAATACAAAGCTACAGCTGATTCATTTGTATGGTTTACCTTCTCAGTCTCTTCGTCAATTTCTGTTTCTTCTAATGATTCTTCGTCTATATTCTAATTAAAGAGTTATAAATAAGTTATCACTTCTATCACGTTATCAGTTATCACTTTTATTATAGTAGCCAATCCATTTTATAAATCATCAATACCTTGCGGTTTTGACAATTTAGTCGTCTGGCACCATTTTGGTAGTGTAACGGTTCGACTTTCCCCGTGTGTTAAATAGTCGGCCGGACGCCAGGATTTGGTTAGGGGAAAGGTTAACTGAAGACTGGTTATGTAATTAATAACAAAATAGATATATTCTAGTAAATAAGATAACAAGTTGATCGTTCAATTATTAGTCTCCATTTGTAACAGAAATCGAGATCGCAGTTTGTTTAGAATATTTCGCCATTACAATCGGTCTGGCTTAAACTAGTGCGGTTAACGGTACATCAACACGACGTTGCCGGAGTAACGTGGTTTCGGTGCATACGTCGGTTTTGCGGTATCGAAGTTTTGGTCGGTGACACGGGTTCGGGATATCGGCGGGTTTTCGGAGGTTAGGTATCCCTCGAGTCCATCGAGTCGTGAGCGCACGGCTCTACGGATCGAGGTCGCTCGTCTCGTTCTTCTCCTTATCCTGTGTGGTCACAGTGACCAGGCGAATCTCGAGAGGTCGGCGTGTGGTCGGTTTCGCACGGGCAGGAGTCGGCCGCTGCTTCACCAGGACGTGAGCGCACGACCTGGGGAATCTATCTCTGGCTGTTCCTTTCGGTAACGTGTGCGCACGATGCCGCCAGGAGTTCAGCTCGAGCAGAACTGCCGCTGCGCTGCGCGGCCCGCTTTATATAGGTGTGCCCGCGGTGCGCCGCTCGCGCCACCTAGCGCATCGCTGCTGAGTTGCGCGCTCCGCGGTCATGCGGACTGGCCTTTCGGTTGGTGCGCGCGCGCGCTCACTTCGCGTCGTGCGGACTCGCCTTTGTTCGCTGCACGCGCGCGCTCGCTGGCGTCAGCTGATTGACTCGGGGCCGCATTTGCTTGCTTTATGTGCGAGACTTGCGTCTCGTCACAGTAGAAAAAAGCCTGCACTATCGCTAAGCCGAGGTAAACACAAGGCCAGCTCCAAGAAGATCGATCCGAGCCACTTACAGTGTTTCAAGATATAGGTTATGCACACCATAGTTTTAAAAACATAGATATGCACATCACCAGTGAATAGTATATTAATGTCTCAGGAGAAGTGATTAAGGCGGAATAAATAAAGAGGAGTAATTAAGGAAAAAATTTCTTGTATTGGTAGTGGAAAAACCTTTTTTTAGAATATAGAGGGAATATTAGAAGGAAATCTACGTCCAAGTCCACCACATCAAAAATCTAGGAGGAGAAGATCGCAAAGGAAAGAAGGTTATAAAAAGATTAAGCCTTAAGTCTGCTACATCGAGAAGGAACACAGATATTTACCAGCGTCACATTTTTATCAAATTTCAAGACTTTAGCAATTAAAACTATTCGAGCGCGAACCATACAAATTGAATCACTTTTAGGCACTGTTCGATTTATAGTCATAAAATAAATCTATTTTCAAATTTTATTTTTTGCAAGACTTTGAGTAAAAGTGTCACATTCTATCCCGGCACCGGAAATAGAATGTGAATGAATCGCCTTCGGGTCGGGTGGCAATTTACACTTGACATGGACTCACCAGTTCTTTACCTTCCTCGTAGCATAATATACTATTATTAAAAAAAAAAAAAAAAAAACTAAACAGTTCTTTCTTACTTTTCTTATCTTCCCGCTACCTTTAGTTCAAAAACTATATAATGTTACGCCATGGTGTGAACCTAGATTTAAAGCACGCTCGTGCAAAAATGTACTCGCTAAATCTCGGTTTACGCACGTTGTGTCATAAAATATCGTAAAAATATGCTAAAAACAATACTAGTAAAACTATAATCAGAATAAAATTCATTCTTAAATGTTTTCAACAGTAAATTGTTGAATACTAAGGATGGGTTTTATAAGGTATAGATTACATTATTGTTAACCGGCAGTTACCTGTATGATGACTTGGAATCTGCAGTGAATCAGAAGTATCGGTTTGGCTTAAATTACTCGTCAAATCTTTTAGTAGTTCTTCTTTTTCGGTTTTTCGAGCAAAACAAAAATCTGAGATCTTATTTTGGAATATAATCAGCAGCTGGAAAGAATACAGCTCAGTCACTATTTTGTAATTTGTATTATCGCAATTCTCATTATTCTTTTTGTTGTGCATATAATTACTATTATTTTATTGTATTCGCCAATTTTTTGGCAATTTATGATAGGCAGCTTTTTTGTGTATGAAGTCGGTAAATATAAAACGACAACTCTACCTTCGTGGGCTCGTGAGTCATAGTGTTCTTGAACAATGCTATGGTAGTCCGAACACCAGCGAGTCCAACAAGGGCCTTTTGTAAAATATCTCCGAAAACTTCGAAAACCTGTTAGAATCATACCCTAGTTTTCAAATCCCTAGTTTCTAAATAGTTTTGTTCAAATCCGAATCAAGCAATTTATTTAATAGTGCAATATATAAACAAAAATTTGTTTTTTCCCACTTTTTGGCTTGTAATTCGTTTCCCGTAATCGTGGCAAAGAAAAGTCATAGGAATAAAATTCTGCTGCCAATTCATTGACACTTAGCTTCCTCCTAATCGATTTTCCGTTATTGTTCTAATATAAAATATCCTAAAAAGTTCTATTAATCTAGTTAAAAAATTTTTGTCAGAAAAAAAATATTTAAGAATTGATGTAACACTTTTTTATTTAAATAATCAAATTTTTATCGGAATAAGTTATATTTAATAGGTTTACAAACTAAATAGGAACGCAGATTGCAGGCCCGGAAAATCAAACGCAATTTTTGATGGCGTGTTTTCACAGCAATATTTGATGATGATGCTTTCCTTATAACATAACATACAATTTGGTTGCGTGCAACTACATTCAAATAACTACCTAATGATTTTTTATGTAGACAATAAAAATTCATTAGGAATGTAGATTTAAGTAAAAGTACTAGTACTAAGACACTTTTGTATAGCCCTGTGAAATAGTCGCGAACTACGAGATTCAGTCGCAAAATTGAATGAGAGGCATAGTACTATCGTGTAGCAATGACAATCTCCTATCGATTAAGAAAAAAGCTGCATTTTAGGCCCTTTCTATGCTAATAAATAATGATTTTAATAAAAGAGGCTGAAATGGTCTAGTTAGTATAAACCATGTAAGATTCGATACCTGAGGTTAGTAAAAAGGAGTAGAGTACATTTGAAGATCGTTGACGGACCCGGGATTACCCTGCACTACGGTTAGATAATCGAAAGCCCTCTACCCCCTGTAGTAACCACGCAGCGTCAGACCCGTATCTCAGACCATCTCACTACGAGTCTGTTACCAGATAACCCCACTTAAGAGCAGGATACTGCCATCCTGATCCAGAGGGGTATCTCAAGGGAAGGGTAGGAAGAAAAGAAGGTGAAAAGCCAAAAGATAATCTTAATGCACTGTTTATTGACTGAACTGAAACTAATTAGATGATCCGACTCTTATAAACTAACGGGAGAAAATCTGCATATGTGCTGTTTAAGAGCGCTATGCTCATAGACTACTAGGTACACTGAAGACGAAAGCAAGAGACGAGAGCTACCCTATGTTCCATAAGCGAGAGCCAGATTGTGAGTGACTCGCTGCTAGTCTCAGGCTCCTTATATATCCGTAGCCTTCCCTCTACTCAATGCTATATGCTTGCATGCCCTCTATCTACGCTTAGGTAGACTATTACATGATGACTGCTAGCGCCACATAGTCAGTGTCAGTAAGTTACCGGTGTCGGTAAGTTACCCGTTGCTGCTTTCTTACCTACCTAGTGGGGCCGCGGGCTCAAGGCGATGACTGCAGTAGTGGGACACGATGTTTCCTGTTGGCCAAAGTAGTGGGGCAATTGGACCCAGTACTGGGACAGCTATTAGAAGTTGATATTCATTAACTTTTTTTATACAAATAAATAGAAGCTTAATTTTTCATTTTATTTGTAAACTAATTGATCCGAATACTTGCAGAGGTGAGAGCAGCAATAGGAGAAGCCCTCAGAAAGCCGGACAACGGCAGAAGAGTGACTCTATTAAAGTTCAAAAGAGGGGCCTTAGAATGGCTATAGTGATACTCAGCGAGACAGAGGCCGAAGAGCTCCTAGAAATAGGACACATCCGCGTGGGCCTTGTAAGTTGTAGGGTTAGAAAGCAAGTAAAGGTAGTGCGGTGCCACAAGTGCCTAGGCTTCGGACACTGGAAGGATGACTGCAACGGGGCAGATAGGTCAAACTTGTCCTTTAAATGTGTAGGGGCCGTTCACCGCATGGCTCAATGCCAGATGGAAGCGAGCTGTTTTCTCTGCAGAGAGGATGGACAAAAGAAAGAAGGCTGCAAACATGTAGCTGTCTCCGGTGGCTGCGACGTATTCAGGCGCGCCCTGGACATGGCGAAAAAAAGAAAGAAAGGAAAAGGGATATACCAGCATCGAGAGCAGAAGGAAAATACGTGATGACGACCACATCAATTAGAAGAGGGCATAAGAGCCTTCGCCCCCCGCGAATCACTACTCATCGGTCGTACTGCAGGGATCAGGGCGTAGAAGACGGAGATAGGTGCGCCTTTCCTGAGGGTCGATAAAGGTAAAGAGGGCGTTCCCTGGTACGGTTAGTTGTTTTTTCGATTGGCCGTAAAAGGGATGGATTTAGTTGATGCGAATCCGACACACGGCGGACATTGAGGATGGGTCCGATTGTGGATGATAGCCTGGTTAACATCGGAGGATATTCCATCATTAGGCAGCATTGGTCATTCCCATCTCCATCGCTTGCTGGCTCGAGGACTCAATCACCTGCGCGGATCTCTGCTGCACAGGTGACGTCTATTGAGACGTCCCTAAAGGACATCTGCGCTGCACTGGAGGACATCCGCAGGGTCCAGAAAGAGGCCCTCCAGGAACAAAACACAGTGTCTAAAAGGGTCTCTCGAATTGAGGAAAGGCTCGGCCCTCTGGAGAACCGCCTCGGAGCCCTTGATGAATTGCCAGCGCTCAAGACTCGACTGAACAAAGTCGAGTCCTCCATCTCTGAGCTGCAGGCACAATATCAAGAGCTATCGTCAAGGAGATCCGAAACGCAGCAGGAAGGACTAATCAACCTCCGCAGCGAGCTGGCTGAGGTTAGGAGGAGGCAGGAACAATCGTCAAACAATGAGGTGGTCATCTCTGGCCTCGCATACACTCGTGAAACCTCGCTGCAACTCCTGGCTTTCACAGTCCTAGCTGCACTGGATCCAACGGTTCTGAGGCGGGATGTAGCCTCCGTCAGGATCATGGGAAGACTGGACGCGACCTCTACCAACGCGCAAGATAACAGCAGACTTCTACCATTAGCTGTCACCCTCTCTTGCAGTGCGCTGGCTCGCTCGATCATCGTGGCCAAGACCAGGAAACGCAAGCTTCACACTAGTGAACTAGATGCTGCTCTACTGGAGGAAGCAAGAGCTCTCTGCCTAGACCACCAAGGACTAATTCTGACACTCCAGACATCCACAAGCTGCGTGTCAAGGCCAGATTGGAAGCAAAGAAGAGAAGTGGATGCCGCACTTACGTGAGGGACGGGAGGATTTACATCCGCTCTGGCAAAGATAGCGAACGGGCCACCATCATCTCGACTGACGCTGAACTAGCAGCTTTTTTAGCCCAGACGCCGACAACAGCCAATATCACACAGGACATCGCACACTAAAACACACACAGATCATCCCACCAAAACCACCATCCAAATCATCTAGCACACACACATCCGTTTCTAAAGCGTCTCTGTCTGAGGGTCTGCGAGTATGTCACTTCAATGTGAACTCCCTCACGAGTCACATTGAGATGATCAGGCTCTTCTTGTCCACTCGTCCCCCCTTCCACATAATAGCTGTGACTGAAACTTGGCTAAGTGACAAGATAACATCCATCCCTTCACTGGATGACTACATAGTACGTAGATGAGACAGAAACAGAAACAGTGAAGGCGTGGCCCTTTACATTCATCACTCTTTGACAGCCAGCGTTATCTCGTCATCTGACGGCGAAAGGTTGGGCAAGCCAGGTAAGCCGGAGTACCTGTTCTGTGAGATCTCGGCTGTGGGAGTATCACCTATCTTCGTGGGGGTTGTTTATCGCTCACCGCATGCACCCTTTATCCAAGGATCTAATTTCATTGAGCAGCTAACCACGCACATGCACAATTATTCCACGAAGGTCATCATGGGTGATTTTATTTCGGATCAACTATCCTCATCTGAAGACGCCAAGTTCATCAGGGCATTCATTGATGAAAACTCTCTTACTTCAGTGCCATATGGTGCAACCCACCACAAGTAGGACTCTAACACCTGGCTTGATATTTGTTTATTGATGAGCAGGATCGCCTGATCTCATACTGGAAGACGGACACTCCTTTCATCAATGGACATGACCTTATCACGGCCACGCTCGACGTACAGATTCCACGCCACACACCCGCTACCTACTCTTATAGAAACTACAAAGGAATCTGTGCTGAGAAGCTAAGGGACTTCCTTGGCGCATGTGACTGGTCATCTCTCGCCACGTCATCACTTGACGAATGCATCACCATCCTTAACGCTAACTTGACGAACGCCATAAATCATCTCGCCCCATTGAAGACTGTGACACCAGGACGTAGACGTCACCCGTGGTTTACCACGGCTCTTCGTGACCTTTTGACTGAACGGAACAGACTCTACAGGTGGTTCCGCAGAAGTCGATTACCTTGGGACCTATACTTCTATAGAGTTGCAAGGGACGACGCTCACAGGCAAGTCGAGGAAGCTAGGCTGAATTATTACTATTCACACCTGTCTACCTTGACCGATGTTGCAGAGATCTGGGGAGAGCTTGAAAATCTCAGTATTACCACCTCTAAATCACCTTCACCTGCTCGGTTCTCCTCAGATGCTCTTAACAAATATTTCAGTTCCAACACTAATGACCCTCAAGCTCCATCGGTTGAGGAATATCTGCGAACCCTGGAGAGTCTGGACCTCCCTGAACATTTCAGCTTCAAGGCCATTACAGAGTCTGATGTGTCGGCTGTTGTGTCACACTTCAATACCCAAGCCAGGGGAAGCGATAGCATCCCACAGGTTGTAATCTCTAAAGCACTGCCAATACTCGCACCGCTACTATGTCAAATTTTCAACCTGTCTCTGAGTGAGGCACACTTTCCCTCCGCCTGGAAGTCGTCGCTTGTATGACCACTAAACAAGATCAACTCTCCAACAGCTTTGACTGACTACCGTCCGATCTCTCTACTCTGTTTTCTATCCAAGGTGCTGGAGTGGCTGGTGCACAGGCAAGTCTCTGAGTATCTCGAAACTAGACTTTACCTTGACAACTTTCACTGCTTCCGCACTGGCCACAGCACACAGTCCGGCTTAATTAAGTTGACTGATGATGTAAGGCTTGGTATAGATAAAAAGAAGATCACTCTGCTTCTTCTTTTTGACTTTAGCAAGGCGTTTGACACTGTGTGTCACGTCACGCTTCTGAGAAAGCTATCATCTTTCGGTTTCTCTAAGCAGGTTATCCACTGGCTTGCATCTTACCTCGCGGGGAGAGAACAAGCCGTCATTGGTGACAACAACGAACTGTCTACCTTTCTACCATTAAACACCGGTGTCCCACAGGGAACAGTATTGGGTCCTCTGTTGTTCGTGTTGAACATCAATGACATTGGTTTCTGTTTGGACTTAGATGTGTCTCATCTTATCTATGCGGATGACCTGCAAATTTACAGCCAATGCCACCTTAAGGAGCTCGATTCCTGTTCTGCCAGGATGAGTGCTAACGCCTAAAGGATAATGGGCTGGGCTGCATAAAATCGTCTTAAACTCAATGTCCTTAAGACAAAAGCAATCGTCCTGGGCTCTCCCCACTACATAAATGCTTTATCTACTGTCGCTAACACTTATATTAAAATAGGGGAAGCCCGGGTCGACTACGAATCATCTGTGCGCAATCTGGGGTTGTAGCTTGACTCCAAACGTACGTGGAAAGAGCACGTCACACAAATCTGTAAACGTGCTCACTCTTTGATGTATCGACTTCACTTCTTTCGGAGGAGCACTAACCTCAGGCTGCGCCAACACCTTATGCAAGCACTCCTATTTCCGATCATAGACTATTGCTCATTAGCTTACTGCGACCTGACTCAAAAACTGGACACTAAACTCCAGAGATTTGTCAACACGGGAATCCGATACATCTGTGGTGTAAGGAGGGACAAGCACATCTCCCCTTATTGATGTAAATTGCAATGGCTTACTACCGCCGGGCGTAGGATGTACTTCATGGCCTGCTTCCTGAGAAAAATCTTTAACACATCAATGCCTCTCTACATTCTAGCCTTTTTTGATTTCCACGTCGCCCTCAGGCCTGTAAGGGGTGAGGTGATCCCCCTGGATATTCCGGCTTTCAAGACGGAGATGCTGAGGAATTCATTTTTCATCAGCGCCTCTTATCTCTGGAATACTCTTCCAACACATCTTCGCAACACACTATCAATATCGCACTTCAAACAAATAGCTAGAAAATACTTTTTTGAACTGGAAAACACATAATCTTCTCTCCAATACTTACACTCTCTCATCTCATCTCATTCCATTTTCACACTCTTCATACTAACACACTTTATTAATAATGAGTGAGGTAGACGGGAGGATTAAAGATAAGGTAGTTTATTGTAATGGATATTTACAGATCATGCCGAGCATGCGTGTGCTCTCCAAGAGCGTACAGCAACGAGTGGGCAGTGTCGTAGTCGCGCAGCGACTATATGTCGTACGACTCACATATATATAATACTGGTGGGGAGTCGCACATGTGTGTGTCTATCCTATATGCTATGCTACCTACGGTGCGCAACAAGACGAGACTCACTGTCGAGTAGTTGCGCACAGCGCTTCTGCGCATCCTATCTCTAGATGCTATAGTATAGTGTACATACAAATGTACTATTCCTATTCTAACACGCCTCCTTACATTTGTACTGTACATTATGATTTTACATTTAACAATTCTCTAAATTTTACAAACTTTTCTTTACATAGTGCTTTAGTAAATATGTCCGCGACATTTTCATTTGAGTCAATTTTACTTCAATCAATTTCTCTTTTACATTTTCATGAACAGTATGATAGTGTATTTCAATGTTCTTGGAATTCTTTGTCATGTTTCCTTTGTTTGCAATATTTATCGCACCCGAATTTTCTTCATAAATTTGTATCGGTTCACTTATATTTATGTCGAACATTTTTACTAATTGTCGAATATATTCTAGTTCGCTTACAACTTCGGATAGAGCAACATACTCTGCATATGTTGACGCTTTAGCGATACATTTTTGTTTTCTAGACTTCCAGTCAATTATATAATGAAATCAATTTTAAAAATGTCAAGTGTTAAAAATTAGCATATACTAATAAAATCATTTCTTACTCGAAGAAGAATTAATCTAAAAACTAAGCCGAATCATCTTGTGCAAAGAAATGAGCAAAATCATAAACATAATAAAAACAAGCAAATTTCTCTTAATTATAGAAGAATCATTTAAACACAAAGCAGATTTTCATCTTGAAACTATAGTCAGATTACTTCTTCTTGGCGTAAGACATGATTTTTGTCAGTGCAGTAAGCTAGAATCTGCTGACTAATAAGATGTTTATACTTTTCAAAATTATTATTTTAATGCTTTTACTTGCCGTCCCGTTGTCTTGTAGTCTATCGATGAAACACTCGAATTATTACTTTTAAGGTGTGAATCTGTTAGATAATATTAATTAAAATAACAGATTTTTATTATAATCTAAGGAAAAATTTTCAAATATATGTTTGTTGCAAAGAGAAAATTTCAAAGCTAAATTTAATAATTTGCAAAAATAGTAAGAAGTTTTGGAATCATATTATTATATTGTATATATTTATACTTTAATAATTTTGCTTTACGATTCCGCTTTATTGAAAAGGCGATGGATTTTCGTATTGTAGTGGAGATTAATCGTTAAGTAATCAATAAGTTTATTTTAGTAAATATACATATGATTTAATCTATGTAGTACATCGTAGACTACAAGACAACGGGACGGCAAGTAAAAGCATTAAAATAATAATTTTGAAAAGTATAAACATCTTATTAGTCAGCAGATTCTAGCTTACCTGCACTGACAAAAATCATGTCTTACGCCAAGAAGAAGTAATCTGACTATAGTTTCAAGATGAAAATCTGCTTTGTGTTTAAATGATTCTTCTATAATTAAGAGAAATTTGCTTGTTTTTATTATGTTTATGATTTTGCTCATTTCTTTGCACAAGATGATTCGGCTTAGTTTTTAGATTAATTCTTCTTCGAGTAAGAAATGATTTTATTAGTATCTGCTAATTTTTAACACTTGACATTTTTAAAATTGATTTCATTACATTCATTAGCGTATATTGATACAATTATAGAAAAACTATTGTAAGCTATAAACATTTGACAATTTCTTTAAGGGTTTCATAACTTTTTAGAGGAAAAATTATAATTATAATACTAAGATAGATTCGTTAGGATGGGCCCATAACTTATAGTTGCCAACATTTTACCTTGTAAAAGGTGTTCATTAAACTGATTTCACAACCTTTTAATGAGTTTACTTAATTAAATAAACTTATAATGGAAATGTTTTTAACAGAAACAATCCCTCAGGGGCTGTTGCAATATTGTCGGTTTTTACGAAGTCTAGCTGTTCGGGCCGTTTAAACTTGCGCGCGCTTACAAGCAATCTCGCGCATGATCTCCGAGAGTGACCGTCAGGTCACCCGGGGATCCTGCGCGAACCGTATCACGACAAGTAGTGGTGCCCCCACTATCGCCACCAAGGCCTACAAAACCAGCGTGCGCACCGGCGCTCGCTCTCTGTTCCGGCTGCTTCATCACGAGCTTCGTTTCCGAGAAGTAAGCTCAGCCGCGAACGCGTTTTACACACACACACATTTAGTTTCTTTCAATTGTTTAAATTGTTGTTAGGGCAGTCACCCCAACAAGTGTATCAACACTAGCCGAGTAATAAAGCTCGACTTGGTATCAAAAGGACGAAATTGTCACCCCTTTACTCTCCGCTTTTCCTCTGTCCACCTACGCACTCTCCGGGTACAACACGTTGCCGCGAACATCGTCCCGAGTTACTTCGAGCGATTCGCGCTCCGAAACATGGTCCTTCGAGCCGGATAGTGCTCGCAACGGAGGAATAAGTGAGTATTGGTGCGGTGAAAATTCGAGTGACTTTCCGGGAAAGCGTACGTGAGTTTTGGACTCTTAAATTCGCGAAACCGCGTGTTATAGTGACTCCTTTTCTCCGGACTCGAAAGCTTGCGTTCGGGACTATCGAATTCGCGAGCGAGAAAAGTGAAAGGTGAAAAGTGTGTGTCTTGCTCTAAACAATAAGCAAGGAAAAAACGCGTTTTTCTTTCGAGGCTTGCAATCTTGAAATTAGCAAGTCACGAATCATCAGCGAATTTCGCTCTCCAAAAGGTGCGAATTTCGTCAAGGTCGTGCTTTGACCTTCGCATCACGCGATCTGGAGTCGTGACGTAACCGTCGCAACGGCTTCCGGCTTTCTACTTTCAAAAGTCGCGCCACTGCGGCGCCACCTGGACGAGCGAGTCAGTACTCCGTGCTCGTTTCTCGACACGTGCGCCACGCCTCGCTCGCGTCGCCACAGTCGACTCTTCTGCTCCCGAGGCGAGACGGGAAATCTAACCTCCAAGCCGAGCCACCTAGTGTATGGAAGCTGCTCCTGGAGGACGTCCCCTCGTCGCGACATCGCTGGACCTGCCCAGGATCTACTGCCCGAGAGAGGCTAAGTATCACCTCTCTTATTCCTGTCGCTAGCTTTGTGCCATCGTCTCTTCCTGCTTCTATTTCTTGCTGCTGTCGCTGTTGGTAGCTTAGCGCCTCTCGCTTTTTTGCTTGCTCTAGCAACCGCTACCCTTGTTCGCCCGCGATGGCTACGGCCGCGACAACCTTGCTGGGCAGCCAACAGGCTACTGCGAACTCGATTCTGAAGGCTTGGGTGAATCTGACCAAGCAAGGAGAGGCTAATCTGACTGTCGAAGGCGTGAGGCACCGTCTAGCCCAGCTAGAAAACTACTGGATTACCTTCTACGAGAAGCACCAACAGCTTTATGTCTTCTATGAAGATCTCAAAGGTGATCAGTATTTCACTACTGACTTTTTTTCAGCCGTTGAGGACGAATACCTGGCCACCAAGGGGAAGATGACCGCCAAACTGGCCACGCTGATCGGTGCTCTCCAGGTAGCTCCACCCCTGCCAGTCAACGATCCTCAAGGGCCGTCCCTGTCATTCTCCACTACAGCAAGCTCGCTCCCCAAGCTCACTCTGCCCAGGTTCAACGGCAGGCAGGAAGATTGGGAGTCGTTCAAAGAGCTTTTCTGCTCTATGGTGAAGGATGTACCCACGCTGACTCCAGTCCTCAAGCTGCAGCACCTGTTGTCCTGCCTGGAAGGAAATCCAGCACGTCGCCTCTGCAACATCAAGGTTATTGGTGCCAACTTCGACGCAGCCTGGACCACACTGGAGAACCGATATGACAACAAGCGTCTCCGGCTTGCTGTACAGCTGAATCGTCTCCTGTCCATGCCTGCTGCTTCCTCCAAGTCTCCTGCGGAGATGAACAGGCTGATGGACACCACGAACGAGTGCAAAAGGGCCCTGCAGAGCCTACAGAGACCAGTAGACAGCTGGGACGATTGGTTTGTACAGCTCATCGTCTACAACCTGGATCCAGTCACCAGAGAGGATTGGGAAAAGTCGTTGGAGGGAGTCGCCACCTTTCCAACCTATGCTGCACTGACCTCTTTCCTCGACAACCGTGTGCAGTCCCTGGAGACAGCCCACTGCAGTGATTCTCCTGTCCAGCACGAAGGTCACAGTGAATCCAAGCAAAAGTGCTACCTCATCGACTAGAGCAGTTTCAGCCCATGTATCGACCACCAGTGCTTCGAAAAGGGCTTCCAAGTTCCCAGGATGTTTAGTGTGTCAAGGTGAACACTATATAGGATACTGTCCCTCGCTGCTTCAGAAGAGCATCCATAAGAGGTTAGAGTTGGTGAATAATCTCAGCCTCTGCACTAACTGCCTACGGAAGGCACATCCTGGTGGCACCTGTCCCTCCAAGAGCAGGTGTAGGCACTGCAATCTAGTGCACCACACAGCCCTGCACCATGACTCCAATGGATCCAGCACCGCAGCCAAAGGAGAGTTTTTGCCAGCAGGTCCGAAGCCAACTCTAGGCCAGTCAAACCACTTTGCTGCCCATTCGACAGCCCTAGGAAGACCTATGCTGATTGGAACCGCCAAGGTAATTCTTCAGTCGAAGGCTGGGCTGTTAAGAAGCTTCAGAGCTCTCATCGATCCAGCCTCCGAAGGATCCTTTGTGACTGAAGAGGTAGTCCAGGCGCTCTCTCTCCACAAAACAGCCTGCGAGACTACTGTCACTGGTGTTGGAGGACACATTACTGCTATGTCCAGGTCCGCCACTGTTGTTGCTCTCAAATCTACTGCTGACCCAGCGCTCTTCGTGACGTTCTCTGCGCTCGTGTTGTCAAAGGTTTCTGCATTGTTGCCGCCACAGGCAGTCTGCTGCGAAGCTCTGGAGCATCTTCGAGGACTGGAGCTGGCAGATCCAGACTATGCCACCCCTGGAGCAGTGGATTGCATCCTGGGAGCTGACATTTATCCCACTCTCATTCAAGAAGGGCTACGCCGAGGTTTACCTACGATGCCAGTCGCACAACAGACAAAGCTGGGCTGGATTTTGACTGGGCCTGCTGCTCCACGCTCGTCTGCGGCGCCCACAACACTGCAGGTCTACTGTACACAGCTCTCTATCTCCGATCAACTCCGTCGCTTCTGGGAGGTTGAGGAAGTCGCGATGCCGCCTGCGCTCACCAAAGAAGAGGAGGAGTGTGAGCTGATCTTTCAGCGTACCCACTCCCGTGACAGCCACGGCCGCTACGTGGTTCGGCTACCCTTCAAGGCAGAATCTACACTCCACAACGCCAGGACGATGGCTGTCAGTCGACTACTCGCGCTGGAGCGCAAGCTCACTCGTGATCCTCCCCTAGGCCAAGCCTACCGCCAGTTCCTCCTTGACTATGAGGAA
>CM053172.1:18485579-18516597 GCA_012977825.3 Pteromalus puparum | reverse complement strand
TCTTCAGTCGAAGGCTGGGCTGTCAAGAAGCTTCAGAGCTCTCATCGATCCAGCCTCCGAAGGATCCTTTGTGACTGAAGAGGTAGTCCAGGCGCTCTCTCTCCACAAAACAGCCTGCGAGACTACTGTCACTGGTGTTGGAGGACACATTACTGCTATGTCCAGGTCCGCCACTGTTGTTGCTCTCAAATCTACTGCTGACCCAGCGCTCTTCGTGACGTTCTCTGCGCTTGTGTTGTCAAAGGTGTCTGCATCGTTGCCGCCACAGGCAGTCTGCTGCGAAGCTCTGGAGCATCTTCGAGGATTGGAGCTGGCAGATCCAGACTACGCCACCCCTGGAGCAGTGGATTGCATCCTGGGAGCTGACATTTATCCCGCTCTCATTCAAGAAGGGCTACGCCGAGGTTTACCTACGATGCCAGTCGCACAACAGACAAAGCTGGGCTGGATTTTGACTGGGCCTGCTGCTCCACGCTCGTCTGCGGCGCCCACAACACTGCAGGTATACTGTACACAGCTCTCTATCTCCGATCAACTCCGTCGCTTCTGGGAGGTTGAGGAAGTCGCGATGCCGCCTGCGCTCACCAAAGAAGAGGAGGAGTGTGAGCTGATCTTTCAGCGTACCCACTCCCGTGACAGCCAGGGCCGCTACGTGGTTCGGCTACCCTTCAAGGCAGAATCTATACTCCACAACGCCAGGACGATGGCTGTCAGTCGACTACTCGCGCTGGAGCGCAAGCTCACTCGTGATCCTCCCCTAGGCCAAGCCTACCGCCAGTTCCTCCTTGACTATGAGGAACTGGGCCACATGGAGCGCCTTCCTGACGATGCTGCCGGGTCAGCGAGCTACTACCTGCCACACCACGCCGTTGTGGGCCGCAAGCTTAGAGTAGACTTCGACGCACAAGAGCTAAACCAGATTCTTCTTGTAGGTCCCAAATTGCAGCGGGAGATCACCACCATGCTCATTCGCTGGCGCCTCTTCCGGTACGTGTTCACGGCTGACATCGTGAAAATGTTCCGGCAGATCCAGATGCACGCTGACGACGCTGCGTGGCAGTGCATTCTATGGCGAGCCACGCCTGAGCTGCCGATCCAGGAGTACCGCTTACGGACCGTGACGTACGGTACTTCCTGCGCACCCTACCTCGCACTGAGAGTGCTTCTGCAACTGGCTGAAGACGAGGGTCCGACCTTCCCTCGAGGCGCGCAGATTCTAAGGCGCAATTTTTACGTCGACGACGCGCTGACCGGAGCCGATACCCTAGACGCTGCTCAACTAGCGAAGGACGAGCTTCGCCAAATTCTGCTTCGCGCTGGCATGACTCTGGATAAATGGTCAGCCAATGACCCTGCCTTGCTGGAGGATGTCGAGTCAGCGGCTCCATCGCCCGTACGAAGCTTCGACGGAGACGACGTCGTGTCGACGCTGGGTTTGCGCTGGTCGCCGCATCTAGACGCCTTTCTCTATCAGGTGCAATGCCCCAGCCACACCACTGCCATCACCAAGAGGACGATTTTGGGTGAAATCGCACGTTTATACGATCCACTAGGGCTCTTAGCCCCTGTCACCGTTCGCGCAAAAATTTTGTTACAGGCCCTCTGGATTACCGGCAAGGACTGGGACACTCCTGTAGATGCAGAGACACGTCGCCACTGGGAAGACTTTCGACAGCAGCTTCCTCTCCTGGAACATCTGCGAGTGCCTCGCTGGTTCGGCACCACAAGCTCGTCCACCGTCCAGATCCATGGTTTTTCAGATGCCTCCGAGAAGGCCTACGCAGCAGCTGTCTACATCGTCGTCCTCGACGCGCAAGGAGTACGCCGATCCACCCTGATCACTGCCAAGAGCAAAGTTGCTCCCCTCAAGGCCGTGTCCCTGCCTCGCTTGGAACTTTGCGGCGCTCTTCTGCTGGCCAGGCTTCTCCTCAAAACACAGGCTGACCTCGACGACTACCAAGCCCCGATCTACTGCTGGTCGGATTCCCAAGTAGTCCTTGCCTGGCTCAGAGGATCACCAAGTTCGTGGAAGGTTTTTGTCGCGAACCGTGTCAGCGAGATCCAGACGTCGCTACCGGCCGCTCGCTGGGGACACGTTCGTTCGGCCCAGAACCCAGCAGACCACGCTACACGTGGCCTGACACCCACCCAACTGCAGGAAAATCAGCTGTTGTGGTCGGGACCGGGACAGATCTTCGACGAAGCCATGGAATCGCAAGCAGCCTACGCCTACGACACGACCTTAGAGAAACGGGCGAAGACGGCCACCTTCTACGCTGCTGTGTCCAAAGAGGGAGTAGAGAAGCTCTTAACTCGGTTCTCTTCCATGCGGCGAGCAGTTCGTGTTCTCTCGTTTGTTCGCAGGTGGAAGGTGAACTATCGTCTGCCAGCAGCGCATCGTCCAACTCGAATGATAAAAGCTGAAGAGCTGGACAGCACGCGCCGTCGCCTCATTGCAGCAGTCCAGGCACACCATTTCCAGAAAGAGCTGGCTCTCCAACGGCAGGGCAAACCTGTACACCGTACCAGCTCCCTCCGCCGCTTGCTGCCTTTCGTGGACCCCGCTGGCCTGCTACGTGTAGGTGGTCGACTACACTACTCGTTCCTGGGCACAGACGAGAAGCATCCGGTCATTATTCCCAGGAACAGTCACCTGGCGGAGCTACTCATCCGTGACGCCCATCGAGCCACGCTGCACGGCGGACCGCAGCTACTGCAAAGCCATCTGTGTCGCACCTACTGGATCCCACAGGCGAGGAACAAAATCAGGTTGCTCTGCAGACAATGCGTCCAATGCTGCCGCTTTCGAGGTCGCACCATCGAGCAGCAGATGGCTCCGCTCCCCAGCAAACGCATCACTCCAGCTCGACCATTCAGCATCACGGGAGTGGACTATGCGGGTCCTTTCGCCATAAGGACGTCAAAAGGACGAGGCCAGCGCTCGTACAAGGGTTACGTCGCCATCTTCACGTGCTTCGTAACACGAGCGGTGCACATAGAGGTGGTATCCGACTACACATCAAAAACCTTTATTGCAGCGTTCAAGAGGTTCGTCGCGCGTAGAGGCCTGTGTCGTGAGGTCGTCAGCGACAACGGCACCACCTTTCAGGGAGCAGACTCGGAGCTTCGCAGTCTGTTTCAGCAGACATCCAGCTTCAGCCAGGAAGTCGCCGAAGCTATCCAAGCAGATGGCATTTCCTGGAGCTATATTCCACCCAGGGCACCGCATTTCGGAGGACTTTGGGAGGCAGCAGTCAAGTCTTTCAAGCACCACTTAAAGCGAGTTCTCGGGGATGCCACGCTCACCTTCGAGGAATTCTCGACCTTGACTGCCTGCATCGAAGCCTGCTTGAACTCCAGGCCTCTCAGTCCCCTCAGCGCTGACCCTGGAGACATCGCAGCGCTTACGCCAGGCCACTTCCTCACTGGGGCTGCTCTGACGGCTCCACCGGAGCCTTCATCTGATTTAAATGTTATAGGTCTACCCAGATGGAAACTAGTCACCCAGATGCACCAGCACTTCTGGGCTAGATGGCACAAGGAAGTGCTGCACCACCTCCAACAGCGCTCGAAATGGCTCGAGCAGGACAGACGACCGGCCGTAGGAGACATTGTTCTCCTCACTGACGACCAACTGCCCCCGCTCAAGTGGCCGCTGGCTCGCATCGAGGCTCTACATCCAGGCGCTGACGGCCTGCCTAGAGTAGCCACTTTGCGCACCGCAACGTCCACCCTCAAGCGGCCCTTAGTAAAGGTTGTCCCGCTGCCCATCAACGAGGTGGCGTCAGCACATCACTCGGCCTCGAGCGCCGTATCCAGCTAGGTCCTACTGACGCTGTGAGGAGTGTGAGGGAAGTTCCCATGGCGGGCGGCTTGATCGCCTTTAAGAAGACACACTCAAGAGCACAACACCTACACGAACATCCACACTGTAGAGCCACACACTCACACTTTCGCGTCAAGTAGCTTTAGTTATTTTTTCTTTCTTTCTCCATTTTCTTATAACTAGTCTTAATTACATTAGTCTAATTATCGTTTTCGTAAAACCGTTTTCGTTGAGCTTTCAACGAGGCGGGTGGTATGTTCGGGCCGTTTAAATTTGCGCGCGCTTACAAGCAGTCTCGCGCATGATCTCCGAGAGTGACCGTCAGGTCACCCGGGGATCCTGCGCGAACCGTATCACGACAAGTAGTGGTGCCCCCACTATCGCCACCAAGGCCTACAAAACCAGCGTGCGCACCGGCGCTCGCTCTCTGTTCCGGCTGCTTCATCACGAGCTTCGTTTCCGAGAAGTAAGCTCAGCCGCGAACGCGTTTTACACACACACACACTTAGTTTCTTTCAATTGTTTAAATTGTTGTTAGGGCAGTCACCCCAACAAGTGTATCAACACTAGCCGAGTAATAAAGCTCGACTTGGTATCAAAAGGACGAAATTGTCACCCCTTTACTCTCCGCTTTTCCTCTGTCCACCTACCGCACATCTACGGGTACAACACATTGCCCGAACATCGTCCCCGAGTTCTACTTCGAGCGATCGCAGTCCGAAACTAGCAGAATATGATTTCCAACAAAGACTAACACACTCCGATTGCTCTTTTTTGTTAGTAATTTTTTGTAAGGAAAAGCGGAAAATAATTGAGTTGCGCTAGTCTATTCGTTGGAATTAATTAAATATTGATATCGGCCCAACAGCAGCAGCGCAGTAGGCTAAGGGGTGTTTTACGGCGGGTACACTGAGCTTGAAACTGGTGGGCTTTGTCATCTGCTGCGATCTCCAGGACCATAGTTCAGTTCAATGACGTCCACCCTTCCTCCTCGTTCTCGGAACTTCGGATGAGAATTGTTCTGCCAAAGTCGATCGGCATCACGACCTGAAGTTCTTGGCTCGCATTGTTTATTTTGGGCCTGACGCACCATTCGGCAGCTGCTGGGCAGAGCGTTTGCTTAAGCACGGACCTCTCCATGAGTTGAACCTTGAGCGCGAAGTGGTCGTTGCTGGCCGTTATGAGCCGTGGCGCGTCTTTCGGCGGTTGTGTTTGACGGTGCTTGCCAGCTGCCGGTAAACTCTGCTGCCAACCGATACATGCAGAGGCCTTTACGGGTTCGAGGAGTCGAGCCATAGATTGAGGTGGGTTAACAGTCATCGTCTCATGTCGAGTTGAAAAGCACGCTGTAACAAAAGAAGGAAGATCTTGTCGGTTAAATTTTCGACTACCGGAGAGAATAAATTGAAAATATGAGGTCTTGGAGTTAGAAGTATTGATTGACATTGAAAGCTAGGAGCCTCCTGGTAATACAACTCAAACGACCACTACGAAGGTCCGTCAATTGCGACGCGACAGGTTCGTCCATCGAGGAGCAAGTGGAGAGAAGCTAAAGAGTGGCCAAACTGATCACACTATCGGTTTTCGCTCTTGATGTGGCAGCCAAGCATGTTCTGATGATGCAATTTGGCGAATGTCGCAGTGTCCATCCAATCGTTGAGCCGGGGGTCCTGGCACCGATCCCTGATCGAATCCCTGATCCAGCGGCGCTGTGTGGCTATTCTCCCATCTTCATGACAAAGGACGAATTTACGACAAGTTCTCGCTCATCGTCCTCGACAAATCTCGTCATTTTCACTCGTCCTCGGACTCGTGAGATCGTTACCATAGTCGCTTTTCTCAGAACTCGTTCTCGGCCTACTGTGGAAGAAGAAGGCCTTTCGTAGTCCTTCCTGCTAATTTCGGGGGAAACAAGCGCTCCTAAGGTCTGTGAAGACGAGAAAGTCCCGAGCTTTAGATTTCGACGCAGCTAATCGACTCGATCTCTATGTCGCCACGTTCAGCAAGTCATGAAACTATCTTGCGCCAGTGCAATTATAGTTTGGCAGTCCATCGAATTGAGGCAAGGGGTCCGAGCAGTTGCTAGTATTTTACTTCTGTAGAACCCAGCATTTTTACGTACACGTCGATCTTTGACAATCTGCTTGAATTGGACTTGTGCGGGATATCGTATGCGGTATGCCTGAAACTTGAGGCTGGACTGCTGATTCTCGCCCTGTAGAAGCAGTCGGCTTCTGCGTTGACATCTACCTCCTCCTCCATGTGCTCAAACTTCAATGAAATTAGTATTGCTGCAGTTGCGGTCCCGCCTCGAACTCAGGTTAAGATTAAAGTTGTTGCTGTAACGAAGATTTGAGGATTAGGAAACTTGCAGTCTTCGACTACGTTACGGAAGTTAAGCAAAAATGAGAGTTATAGGAGTAGATGATCAAGACATAGGTGTTGCTGCCAACGGGGTCGTCGCCGAGCCAAGTGGTGGCTGCGCGAGTACGCTGTCGATCTCGCTCTTGATCTCTGCGATCTCGCTATAGTGCTTGAGTCGTCCCTGACGCAGCGCTTCCGATCGCTTGACGACAAAATCTTGACGGGCGAGGCACTAGCAGTAGCACGAGTAATCGTTCTTCGTATATACCTATCTCGACTGCGTTGATACTTTAAAATTTGAATGCAAGCACTAGTATGCACCAAGCACGTAAATATCCTATTCGCAACAATTTTTATACAAAATATCATAACATAACTTGTGAATTCCAAGTATAGCGCAGGCAGAACAAAGCAAAATATCCGACTCGAAGCTTGAACGAATCCAAGTGGCGTAATTTATTCCAGGATTTCCAATTTATGAAGAATGCGAGGTGGACTCCAAACGAAACGATGCTCTGGAAATTATTTATTCGCGGCGTAGTCGTAATCAAGAGGGTATCACTTACAGATATTATAACCTTATACCTATTATTATTTTTTGACATATTCTTCTATTGTTGTACTTAAAAGAAGAGAATCGCATGGCCAAAAATTTTAAGAATTATCGCAAATTAATTTTGATCTTAGTTATGTTTTATGAAGGAGCAATTTCCTTAAAAAATACTGCGGTCATTAGAAAGATCTGATTAAATCTTCAAAATAGGATACTTACACATATGAGTCAACAAGGGATCAAATAAAATATAGAGCAGAATGAATAAAAGTAAATAGGTTAAAAAGCAAATTCAAAGTATAATAGGGTCGCGGGGCTCCCGACGGTACAGTGTATAAAAACTTATACTTGCCATCGGGCGCCTACCGCGCCCCTTGATTTTAAAACATTTGTATTACATACCTGTAGTAGATTTTTCGATCTATGATATCTCCAGCCCAGTCGGCATCAACATAACATTCTATATTACAACTTTCATTTTTTTTATAATGCAAAATCAGATCTTTCGTTAATACAAATACTTTAATACTCGTAAAGCATATTTCCAATGCGTTTCATTATAGCTATTCTGGAATCTACTAAGGTAATTTACACTAAAACTTATATCCGGTCTCGTATTTGAACTTATGTATAATAAAGCACCTATCAAGTTTCTATACTTTATGTTTGACTCGCAATTTTCAGACTTTTCGAGTTTCAGATTTGTCTCCATAGAAGTACTATACAATCGACTATCTATTATTTTATATTTATCAGCTAGAGACTCGATGTATTTCGTTTGACTTAGTTTCATTTCACAATTGTTGCGGTCATATCCAATATTTATTCCAAGATACTCTTTAATTTTTCCTAAATCTTTCATTTTGAATTTATCTGACAAGAGTTTCTTAATATTTCGTATTTTTTCCTTACTTTTACAACAAATTAATAAATCATCTACGTAAATCAAAATATAAATTTCATCGTTTCCTTTTCCGTTTTTAGTATAAACAGAGATCTGCATTACTTCTCTTAAATCCTAATCTTATAATGCACTCATAAAAGCACTCATACCAGCCTCTAGGACTTTCTCTCAATCCATACAACGCTTTTGACAATTTGTATATTTTGTTTGTTCCATCTTCGTAACCTTTTGGTTGATAGACATATACCTCCAAGTTTATTTTGCCATTTACCCTGGTAGAAAATTCACCAGATTCTGCCCAGATATGGCGAATTTACATGGCTGTTTCACCATATCTGTGCAGAATCTGGTGCATTTTCTACCAGGGTAAAAATGCGGTTTCTACATCCATTTGCTCAAACTTTAAACCGCTTTGGCAATAATAAGCAAACAAAATTTTTAATGTTTGATTCTTTGCAACTGGAGCGTATATGTCATCAATTACAACAGTTTGTTGAAATCCTCGCACAACTAACCTAGCTTTATATCTATCGTCTGATTTTCTCGTATAAACCCATTTAACGTCCAATACTTTTTTATCTTCTACTGTATCTACTAATTTCCAAGTTTTATTTTTATTTATACACTCTATTTCTTGATTCATGGCTTTTTGCCAATTTTCACTATCATTAATATTCAACGCCTCCTAAAACGTACAAGGTGCATCTACTCTACAGTAATGTACGGAAATATTATTATTATTATTATTTATAAACTTTTCCGAAGATTGATTTATAAATGAAGGCGTAGCAGTATTTGGATATCTTATCGGACTCTTTCTTAAATGCGTAGACCTACGTGGAGTGCTTGACTTCAAATTTACATTCTCATTTTTCTTTGTAATATTTTGTGCTTTATTGCTCTCATCTGCACTTTCAAAAACATTATCGTCGAGATCACTTTCATTTTCGGAATTAAGTTCACTTCTCTTACTTGACTCGAGAGTCAGAGTACGGGAAGAAAAAGTTTCGTCATTATCGAGACCAATACATTTTTCATTTGATTCAACAACCTTAACATGTCTCGAAATTGTTATTTTATTATTTATTAGTACTCTATAGCCGACATCGCTATAACCTAACAGAATTCTCATATCCGCTTTCTTATCCCATTTCGATAGTCTTTTTTGTTCTGGTTTTCTTACAAATACTCTACTCCCGTATAATTTTAAGTGTTCTACATTTGGCCTTTTTTTAAAGAATATTTCATAAGGAGTTTTTCTTTCAATTGTGTTTGTTAACGTGCGATTTTTTAAATACGTTGCTGCGCATATGATTTCAGGCCAATATTTTTTATCTACTTGCGCTTCTTTTAACAAACAACGGCCATGTCCATTATTGTTCTATTGAATCTTTCCGCTGTACCGTTCAGTTCGTGTACATACACTGGACAATTATTTATAAAAATACCCTTCTCTTTGGAAAATTTGTAAAATCGATTATTTAAATATTCCTTACCATTATCGCATCGAATTTTCTTTACTCTTTTTCCGGTTAAATTTTCAGTTTCATTAATATACTGAACCATGCAATCAAAAACTTCAACCTTTAGTTTTAATACAGTAAACTCTAGCTTTTTTACTATAATCGTCAATAAATGAAACAAAATATTTTTCTCCATTCAAACCAGCGGTTTTGAAACTACCGCACACATCCGTGTGTATAATTTCTAATATATCATTTGCCTTTGTTCTATTATTGTTGAACGGCAGATTGTGCATTTTATTTTCAATACAAGTTTTGCACTTCATACATTCTGATTCAAGTTCATTTGGAATACCACTTAACAACTCTTGTTTACACAGTGTATTCAAATAGCTAAAGTTTACATGTCCTAACATTCTATGCCATTTCTCTTTCAAACTCATATTATTATTGTTACTTCTGTCTGCTCTGTTTACACTCTTTTCCTCGAAATTTAACTTACTAGTCATCTTGTAAGTTCGATTTTCTTTATAGGCAACAGCTATTAAATTATTATCATTATCTATAAATTTTGCAATGTTATTTTTCGAGATAATTGTATTGTTATCAGTTAGTTTACCAAAACTAATCGAATTTGTATTCATTTCTTTAGCATAATATACGTTACTCATATTGACTTTACTTTTTTTACCAAATGCATCAAAATAACTTACAACGTTGCCAATTTTCGTTGCTTTTACCGGACTTTTATCACCGATATAAATATTTATGCGTTTCTTTAAATCGATACATTTTTCGAAGTACCTGTCATTATTTATTATATGATCAGAGCACCCGCTATCGAGTAGCCACTGAATTTCATTACCTAACCTCGCTTCATCGTTCTTCGCCGCGTGTACTGTTGCTATCCAGGCGTTGGCCCCTGCGCTGCTCTGCTCGTGTGTAGTGCTGGCCCCTTGGTGCTGTTGTTGGTGATGGCGGAAGTTACCGCGCCCTCTGGTGTAGTTGC
The DNA here is from genome assembly GCA_012977825.3 of Pteromalus puparum. NCBI lineage: Eukaryota > Metazoa > Arthropoda > Insecta > Hymenoptera > Pteromalidae > Pteromalus > Pteromalus puparum. Next base: position 18,506,478 of record CM053172.1, on the reverse strand, counting down.
CTCTTCTTCCTCTGCTGCCGTGGCCTCGGCCACGTGTTGAACCTCGCCATGTTGCGCCGCTGTGTCCCGCTTGGCCGCCATCTTGGCACTCTCTTGCAAAATGCCCGGTTTGACAGCACTTGTAACATTTTCCTTTTTTTGTGACGAAGGCGTTTGACTTTCTTTCTGAGTCTTCTTTTCCGTTCTTCATTTCAGCTATTTGAATTGAGACGGCAACACCGCGGGTCTGGTAAGAGACAACAACGGATAACTAACGACACGATAATTTACCACTATAGCGGCGCGGGGGGGCGGGGGGGGGGGGAATAGCGATGCTCACCATGTGATGAATCTACTCCAAAGCGTGGGTAGTGAGGCGTGCGAGCATTAAATAACCATAGAAGGGAGGAGGGAAGGCTACGGGTATATAAGGAGCCCGAGCTAAGCAGCGGGTCACTTGTGATCTGACTCTCTCATATGGAGCTATAGAACGAATGGTAGTACTCGTCTATTGCTTCGGCTTCCAGTGCACTTAGTAGTCTACGAGCATAGAGCTCTTGAACAGTGCATCTGCCGGCCTTCCCTCTCCCCTTAGTAATTAAGAGTCAGACCATGTAATATCTAGTAATCCAAATATAAGTTATTAAGTATATCTTTCTTGATTTTCACACCTAATATCCCCTCCTCTCCTCACAGATGATCCTTCGGTTCAGGATGGTAGTACCCTGTACTCCGGGCTCTCATCTGATTACAGACTCGTAGTGAGATGGTAGTACCTCACATACCAGTCTGACGCTGCGTGGTTTACCTAAGTGTGTGAAATAAGAGGGATATTTCTCCCCCCTCACCTCCCAGATACACACGAGCAGCGTCCCCCTGGTGGATATCCGCTACAGGGGGTAGGGAGGCTTGCGATTACCCAACCGATAGTGCGGGGTAATCCCGGGTCCGGCGACGATCTTCGAGTGTACTTATATTCCCTTTAACTAACCTCGAGTCTCGAATCTCACGTGGTTCTACTAACCTTCCTGGACCGTTTCAAATTCTATTCTTTACGTATTCTGCTGTTTGATCACTTTCTGGTAACATGTCTATCATATCACCAATATAACTGTATTGGTTTGGCAGAGTATTGAGCATCAAGAGACGCGACAGCGCCGCGCTGGCGAGTAAGTATACGACACTATGACGGCGCGGGTCGCGGCCCTTATATACTTTGATATTGGGTTCTCTAACCTTAAAATAATTTTCCAAACGCATTTATAGCATTACTATTGCATCTATGCCCGTTGTATCGCTATCGACTGGACATCTATTTACCTAATCTTTCTCGAGGAAAAAGATTTATTCGAAAAGATTACTTTATTGGCGAAATATTGCATGCTGAAATTTAGCTCAGTAATTTTCTTTTCGTTGGGACGGTCTTCCTCTCCTGAGATTTTTCAGCCTTCCGGTCACGTGGCTTCCGGTCATCCACGGCGCAAAAATTTGAATAGTCGAGAAAATAAAGCAATGAACCATCGATGTTTTAAGCAGCACCTAATGTTAATTTGGTTATCTGCGTTCGATTCGTGAGAGCATTTACAAACATTGTAAACTAAATTCATCAATTATTTTAAAAATTGCATTTTTGCATAAAGAATATGCATTTTGGAAGTGCATTTCGAAAAGACAATAAATAAATAAAAATTTACAACTCGGTAAATATTGATGGAAATGAGTCCAGTATTGTCACTCGGGGGTTTTCGGGGTCGCTGAAGAGTAATATCGCGACGGCAACGGTCTTCGAGATACCTGGTGCCCATGGTGGACAGTACCAACGTCGTCTTCTGGAGTTTTATGGAAATTTTTAACATAATTAGTTGAAACTCGTTACTCGGGGGTTTTACGTGTCACCGAACACGAATATTGCGATGGTAACGGTCTCCGTGGTACCTGGTGCCCAAGGTGGACGGTATCAACGTCATTTCCGAGAATTATCTTGAGTATTACATATTTTTACTGTTGATACCGTACAATGTAATACATGTATAGTCTCTATAAAAGTGATGAAATCTTCTATAAAAAAACCTTTTTAAAAGTTCAAATATTGGCGAGTAAAAGTTTCTTTACAAAATTCGTGATATCCCAAAAACAAACATAACTGATGTCAAGTAATTGTTTTTCATATTTTTCAGGTATACGCATGCGGACACATTGTTTTATAAAATTAAATATTTTTTACTTAAATTCTTACTATACAGTAGTTTGGATTCATAAGTAAAATTTCAAATTACTCTTCTTCCTTGGCATTTCCAAAAGTATATTTAATCATATACTTTTAATCCATAGTTCAGTAGTTATTAGAAACATTAAAAAAATATTAAAATCTTGAGTCGTATTTCCAATGTAATATTGGTTTTAATTATTTAAATAGCTTCTTACTAAACTTTTACTCGCCAATATTTTAACTTTTAAAAAGGTTTTTTTATAGTAGAATTTAGCTTCTCTTTTTCACTTATTTTGGCACCTGCGCCTTTCAAATCATTCACTGCTTTCTCAAAATCATTGAAGAATGTGGCAGTATCACTGTATTTTTCCAATTTTTATTTTTCCAGTTTATTTCTGCAGACTATTCGTAGAGCTGTAGACTCTTTCTTGTACATGTTATCAAACATTTTCATTATTCCATAGGCTGTCGTTTCTTCACAGACATATTCCAGTTGCCTATTTGAGATCGAATTATAAATTATATTCATAGCCTTTAAATCATTTTCATTCCAGGGATCCTTATCCTTTGTCTCATCTTTCATTCTTGATATAACTTCTTGACATTTCTTTAATTTCAAAAATAATTCTAATCTTTTTTCTCCATTTCGTCTACTTGTACTTCAATCTTCGTTTCAAATTCACAAGTTTCTTCAACTTCTCGGTAATTCTCGAGCTTTCCTTCGTGTTCGGAATCTTCCTTTTCAATTTTCACAACTATCTTCATTTCCGGTGTCTCTCTATTATTCATAAACCCAAGTGCTCTCTGCTTGCACTAAACCACGTGTTTCACGTTCACTTTTTAATCCGCGTGCATCTCGCTGATTTTAAGTTTTTTCAAAAAACTTTTGCTTCTATCAATTAGTCCTTTTATTTAGCTATCTGTTTTCACTTGTATTTTTCTTCTTATATTATTCAAACACTTTGATTTTTCACTTTGAAAAATTTCTTCACCACGTGGCTTTTAACCTCACTTATATATCTCTCATATCACTTGAAAGTGAATATGTGGGATAGAGCAAAATACAAACCACGTTCTGCTACCATACTAATAATGAGTCAGGTAGACGGGAGGATTATTTAAGATAAAGTAGTTTATTGTAATGGATATTTACAGAGCATGCCGAGCATGCGTATGCTCTCCAAGAGCGTACAGCAACGAGTGGGCAGTGTCGTAGTCGCGCAGCGACTATATGTCGTACAATTCACATATATATAGTACTGGTGGGGAGTCGCACATGTGTGTGTCTATCCTATATGCTATGCTACCTACGATGCGCAACGAGACGAGACTCACTGTCGAGAAGTTGGGCACAGCGCTTCTGCGCATCCTATCTCTAGATGCTATAGTATAGTGTACATACAAATGTACTATTCATATTATAACACACTTATACAAATTTGTTATTCTACTACTCCGTATTCTGTTACAATAGATGTACAACATAATGTACATATTGTATGAATAAATTATGTTTGTAACGGTTCGACTTTCCCGGTATGTTGAGTAGCCGGCCGGATGCCAGGATTTGGTTAGGGGAAAGGTTAATTGAAGAGACTGTTTATGTAAATTAATAACATAATAGATATATTCTAGTAAATAAGATAACAAGTTGTTCGTTCAATTATTAGTCTCCATCTGTAACAGAAATCGAGATCGCGGTTTGTTTAGAATATTTCGCCTTTACAATCGGTCTGGTTTAAACTTGTGCGGTTAACGGTACATCAACGCGACGTTGCCGGAGTTACGTAGTTTCGGTGCATTTGTTGGTTTTGCGGACGCGGTATCGGAGTTTCGGACGGTGACGTGGGTTCGGGAGATTGTCGGGTTTTCAGAGGTTAGGAATCCCTCGGGTCCATAGAGTCTTGAGCGCACGGCTCTACAGGCGAATCTCGAGATGTCGGCTTGAGATCGATTTCGCACGGGCAAGAGTCGGCCGCTGCTTCACCAGAACGTGAGCGCACGACCTGGTGACGGGGGTCAGGAGCAGGTGGCGACATCTGGTAACGGCTACGTGTGCTCACGTAGACGAGACTCGGCGCGGTTCGGTTGTTCCTGGTTGTCTCGTGTGCTCACGACGACAAACCGGAGTTCCAGGTTCGCTAATTCTGTCGTCACGTGTGCTCACGAGGCGACGTCGTCGGCGTCGGTCTATCTCTGGCCGTTCCTTGCGGTAACGTGTGCTCACGATGTCGCCCGGAGTTAAGCTCGAGTAGAATTGCCCGCTGCGCTGCGCGGCCCGCTTTATATAGGTGTCAGCGGTGCGCCGCTCGCGCCGCCTGGCGCGTCGCCGCTGAGTTGCGCGCTCCGCGGTCGTGCGGACTGGCCTTTCGGTTGGTGCGCGCGCGCTCACTTCGCGTCGTGCGGACTCGCCTTTGTTCGCTGCGCGCGCGCGCTCGCTGGCGTCAGCTGATTGACTCGGGGCCGCGTTTGCTTGTCTTATGTGCGAAACTTGCGTCTCGTCATATGTCTAAATCTAAATCTAAATCTATCTCTTTCTCTCTTACACGCAAACTACTCACACACGACACTTATGGCTCTCTGTCTCTTTATCTCTTTCTATCTTACACGCAAACTACTCACTCACGACACTTATGGCTCCCTCTCTCTCTCTATACCTCGCTTCTCGTCGAACTCTCTCTCCCCAGCTATGTTGGACACCTCCTGTTGTAAACATAGGAGTCAGGGCTTTGGACGGCCTCTTGAAGGTCTCGAAGGTTCGGTAACCGGAGGCGGCGTACAGCAATCGATGTTATGCTGTTGTGGTGGGAGATGGACTTCCATGAACTGCTGCTCTTGGAGCTTGAATCGAATGCCGATTCAATGGCCCATTTTACCCGATGCTTCTTCTTTCTCCTGCTTCTCTGTTTAGCGGGCTAACTCTCCTGGCTTATCTCCCACTCTTCCAAATTTCCTTCCGCCCTCTCTCCCTATACCTTTTCTTGTTCATGCCTCCCCTAACATCAATCATTTTATCAGTCTGATTTTTGACGGCAAGAAGGCCACACCGCGGCCGAACATCTTCGCAGGCCTTTGTCACCAATTATTTCTCATACCTTGTTTATTTTCACTTAAATTACAGTTTCTTGTGCTCTCGCTGGCTAGCTTTCTGAATACTACATTTGACTGAGCTCAATGCTTTATACTTTGGATAAGAATTTCATGCTGTCTGAAATCAATTTTCCACTTACATTAGGTTTTTAAAATAGTTGTTTCTCAAGAAAAGTTTTACAGTTACTTTAATTCTCTAAAGGGCAATGATTATTAACTTTTCTTTCAAAAAGTTTTGTGATTGCGAACGTTAACTTCATTTCACATATTTAAAAATCAGAAACACAAGAACACAGCAATAATTTTTGTCACTATTGTGTAATAGTCACCAAGGCAGCATCTAGCAAGCCAAATATATCATTAGCAGAGTAGTAGAATCAGCAAGAGCAATAGAAGGAATAGTGACAAAAACAAGATATGACCTCCAAGAAAAAACTTGAGTGTCTCGCTAGAGTTACGTATTCATCTATATTTCAGCATTCCTCGATGACTGATACTCACATATTGCATCGTTGTTACCATTCCGTGTGCATTACTTTTGAATACTTTTTGCACTGTCTTATAAATAATAACCGCGAGCAGCTGACCCACGAGTAAAATCACGGTAAGCGGAGGCTCTTGAAAACACAATATATAGTATACAGCTACCATAGTAACTACTGATACGACTACTGCATCGTGTTGTCATTGAAATTTTGCACTACGCATTTACTGATAATATCATCGAAATCTTAAGGCGAGCGCTACATTGCGGTAAACGGAGGCCGGGAGGTTACTTTAAAACATCAAAACACATGCCACAGGCAGCTGCGTCGATGTCACTAGCCAGTCGCCAGATCGATGCGCACAATCGCAGTGACCGAGCTCGGCGTCTCGCTTCGACAGAGCCGATGAACAGCTGTTTGGCTTTGCTTAGATGATAATAAAACTAATATTATTTCTGTTTGAATTATGTAATAAACTATCTCTGTGCAAAATTTATGCTTTTATGAACGGGATTAAATTTGCCTTGTTAAGCGTGACGTCACGGCTCACATATTAATGTATTATTCATCAATAGGATAGTTCCAATTTTGGCCACCTTATAGAATTTTGCGTGTATCTTGTGCGCCACTTCTTCTTTCTGCATCAACCCCGTCTTCTTGTTGCTATGTTCTCGATGCTGTTACACCCAGCACTTCACCTGCTATTACCATCTTCTAAGCTCTTCTTTCTTTATTCTTTGCCGTGTCTGAGGCGTGCCTGAATACAATGTAGCCGCCTGAGCCACCTACATGTTTATAGCTTACTTTTTTTTTTGTCCATCCTCTTTGCAGAGGAAACAGCTCGGGTCTATTTGGCATTCAGCCATGCGATGATCGACTGCTCCTCACTTAAAGAAGAGGTTCGATCGATCTGCTCCATTGCACTCATCCTTTCAGTGTCCGAAGCCTAGGCACCTGTAGCACCGCACTACCTTTACACGCTTTCACATCCTGCAACTTACAAGGCCCACGCGGTTGTGCCCTATCTCTAGTAGCTCCTCGGCCTCTCTCTCGCCGAGTATCACTATGGTAATCCTAATACCTCTCATGTTAGGCTTCAGTAGGGTCACCCTCCTGCCATTGTCTGGCTTTCTGAGGGCTTCTCCTATTGCTGCTCTCACTTTTTCTTCCGTCGCTTTCTAGGGTGGCCTTCCGTTATTTCTTTTTTACCTGTCCAAGGCCCAGCACTGCTTTTTCCACTTTCACAGTAAACGCTGTCCTGTCAAATCCTCCCTGTTGAAAATATCAAGTTTGATATCAACCTTGATATCAAGGTTGATACTACCTTGATTCAACCTTGATATCAACGTTGCGTACAAAATCTCAGATTTGATATATTTATTACCATGACGTATGAACAAAAGTTAATAAAAATGAATGAAAGTTAATAAATAAAAAATGAATCAATAGGCATACAAACTCATTATAATAAAATTCACGTGAATTATCAACTAAAAAACTGGGATTAATTTTTCGGTGATGAAAACGGCTTTTTTATACGAATTTTTTATTTATGACGATACATGGATAGGTGCTACCACTCGTAGAAGATATAAGATCTCGTTAACCTGGGGCTCATCCTGACACCTGGACATCGTCTACGGGGATACTCCGGGTTTTTTTTGGCAAATTGGGGGTATACGTGGTGCTGTTCTTCGCAGATGGTGTCCTATCGAACTGGAGCTTATCCTGACATCTGCACATAGTCTACGGGGATACTAGGGGTTTTTTTGGTAAATCGGGAGTATAAGTGGTGCTACTTTTCGCAGATTTTGTTCTATCGAACTGGAGGTCACCCTGACACCTGAACATCGTCTACGGCGATACTCCGGGGTTTATCGGTAAATCGGGGGTATACGTGGTGCTACTCCTCGCAGATGATGTCCTTATAAACCTAAGTGACATTTTTATTAGATTATACAATGTTATGGATTGTTTATTGACATCAATTAAGTAGGCTAAAACCATTTCGATATTTAAAATACAATATAAATTCTGAAATATGGCTGACAATTATAGCTGAATTATTGATATGATTGTACGGATAATAAAACTACTCGGGAATAAAATGATTAAGATTATAGTATTTTAATAAATAATACATGAAAGCGTTATCGCCGTGACGTCACCATTCCAAACAGCATTGGCTTGTGAGCCGATGCAGATCAAGTGTCGACTGCGCGACGCTGTACCGAACCTTGTTAAATAAACAAGGGCTATCGGTCTTTCTTCAAAGAAATGCCACGAACTGGCCCCCACTGCATTACTCCGGGCTATGATGGATTAGAAGACTAGGTCGACGGCAGTTCCATCTGACCCTCTCGAGCGAACACACTTGGCATTAGCTTGATTTCTACTTATACGTTCACGAGAAAATACATATCTTTTATTCCAACCGAGTTTTGTCATTTCATTTACCCCTTCGAAGGATTGCCACCTTGTCGTGTGCCCGTTGGGCCGGTGAGAGGGCTCCTCTGGTCGCTCTTGCGGCGGGTCTCGGGCGCGGTCCCGGTGAGAGGGAGTGAATGACTTGGGTGTGTCTGATTCCCGGTAAAATAGGCTCTCAACTGTATGTGGATCCCCGTAAAAAGGGCTCTCACTCGAATGCGGGATCCTCCTAAAAAGGGCTCTCCCTTGCTTCTGACTCTCAACGGGCCTGGGGGCGGGACTCATTCAACTCCCCTCGACACAGAGGGAAGGCTAGGAGCAATCCCCCAACCAGGCGAAGGCGGTAGTGCCGGTTGGGAAACACAACACATTTAACTCACACAACACTAACACTCCCACACTGTCGACCCACAAACTGCCCCCGGGCTCTTCCTGAGTCGAAACGCTCCTTGGACTGATGCAGAAGAACGTAAGTCACAAAGTTGAGCTCTAACTTCCCTGCTCGATGCAGAGGAACGTAGGAGCTAGGGTTGAGTACCTTTAAGTGCTCCTCAGACCGATGCTGAGGAACGTAGGTAACTGAATTGAATTGAGCCCTGACTCTCTTACTGGATGCAGAGGAACGTAAGTGTCGGGGTTGAATCTGTCCAGAGGATGACTGGACGATGTTGCAAGAAGTATACGACCAGACGATGCTGCAAGGAGCAGACGGCTAAAAGATGCAGAAAAAAGAAGACGAGTTTGATCTTGAACCCCCAATTACATCGGTGGATGGGGGGTGTATGGAAATTTCAAACGCTAAAGAAGAAGCCAACTAGGCTAATTAACGGTCCTCACGAAAGTATTGTTTAACAATGGTGCCTGTCAAACCTTTTTAAAAAAAACATGATTATTGGCGGTTATTAGAACCATAAACCACTTTAAGGGGGTGTCGGAGCCATTTTAATTAGTTCAAGTGTTACCTAATCTCAAAAATTGTTTAGATCATAAATAATACATTATTACACTTGTTTATAACATGAAAATGCAGTGTTCCGCAGTCGCTATTATAATTATCTATATTAGCTAAGTCATATTTTTGCGTAATTATGCATAATTTTTGCAAATAACGAAAACTACGACGCGAAGTAAAGACGGTGATATCAATAAGATGACCGTCACTTACGAACACATTCTTGATTAAAATAAAATTTTGCACTGATTAAATCAACTAAAACTCTGTGTTCCGCGATAAACTACATAATAACAAACAATTATCAATTTGAGTTTTCATGGTATGAAGAATATTGAAAGCAAACAATGTAAACTACGACTCGAGGTGGAGGTCATAATTGGTCACGTTGGCTCCGACATCCCCTTAAGTTTAAGTCATTTTATGGGGCAGATCCTGAGAAAAACGTCAAAAACTGAAAAAGTCGTTCTCCTGCGTAACACGATAACTGGAGTAAAAAGGCAATAATCAAACTCAAATTTTGGATTGAGTTAGCATCATATAGCACCGTGATCTGTTTCTTTGGGATGTTTATGAAACAAGTTAGTTTTAAAGATATTAAGCTTGAAAATTTTGTTTTCTCATCCTGTATACTGCACGCGCTTTATTGAGTAAATTTGTTCCAAAAATTCAATTAATTAGTTCCATATAAGGTTATACTTGATATACCTGTAAAGTTTCAGCAAAAAATACAATCGCGTTCGGGAGTTATCGTGGTCACCAGTTTTAGAAAAAAACATGCCATTTTTGATATTTAAAAAAAAATGTCAAAAAACACACTTTACTTTAGTTAAACGGCTTAAAATTTTTTTTTAAGTTCTTCGTTAGATCATACTTGAAGAGCCTGCAAGGTTTGAGGGATAAATATAAATGTGTTAGGAATTAATCGTAGTAACCATTTTCACGCATACACGCACATACAAACACACATACATACATTTGTCCAGGGACGGAGTTCGCTCCCTACGGGGGTTGACGTCCCTGTACTGTCCAAGCAAGCAGGGCAGTACAGAGGTTGCCTCGTGTGCGACTGGAGGACTGTTTGCTACGACCTAAGAGGGAGTGCCGTGGACTTTGGTCTGCACGCTTCACAGGAATTGCAATTCTGAGGTGCCTGAGCTACGGTGCCTGTGAGGTTTCGGTGTCGGAGAGCAACTTGCGCAAAGCTTGTTCTGCCTACGCCACTAAAAAAAACATACATACATACATTAATACATTTTTCAAAAACCACTTTTTCTAACTCAAAAACGTTTGAAACATTAAAATCTATAAATATCTTTGATATAACAATTTTTACCATCACAAAGCTTTTTCTTGGAGAAAGCAAAAAGGCGGTAATGGGATATTTTTCAAGTTTAAAAGTTTGTCACATAAGCAAGTTATGCAGATAAATCGGGGATCAAAAAACGAATTTTGCTGACTTTGGCAGATTGATGCAGACGACAGCAAAAATTTATTGGAAATATATGAATTTATCAGATTTTCAGCACAATCAGTTGACCCTTAAGGTTAGTGGACGTGTAGCGCCTCGGTAGGTATAGCCTCCAGATCCTGGAAACAAAGATGCGTCAGCCGGAGTTGACCCATTTTGGTTAACCAACACGGCTTACCGAATAAATTTAGCCCCCACCGCTTTGTTAAAATGTCAGTCAAATTTAATAAATCGTTCACTCGGCGAATCGTCTATTCAGCGAAATCTCTATGCGGTAAATTGTCTATTTAGCTAATCGTCAACTCAGCGAATTTTGCAGTCAGCAAATAGTCTATTTGACAAAATGCCTATTTGGAAAATTGTTCATCATTTTCGGTGAATCGTTTTCGGAAATGGTTATCAGTATTTTTTTTGGCGAATTGTTTTTGACAAATTGTTTTCGGCGAATAGCACACACACACACACACACACACACACACACACACACACACACACACACACAAATACACACACTCACACACACACGAATACACACGCACACAAATACATACATACACACACACGTACATGCGCTCACACATACATATACACACACACGCGTACACATATGTGCACACACTGGGTGTCTAAAATCAATAGCACTTGTCCATAATTTCTGTACAAGCGGTTTAAAATACTTTGCACATCGTGAAAGTTGTCTTAAAATAATTGCATTGCTGATTTTAGTTGGCTATTTCATTATTAAAGTCTTTTATCACTAATTTCCGAAAGAATAAAATAAAAATATAACAAGAAAATACCTGAGTCAAATCATTGTAGAATTTCACTCCTTCCTGTAAATTATTTTTTATCTCTTTAAAAGCATCATAAGCCATCGCTAATTTACACAGCATTTGTTCACGACTGCTGTCGCTGGACGATTGTTCTTTAGAGAATTCCATGTGCTTTGACTGTAAAAAGGGCCAATATTATATATACGTAAATAAATTATATATTTATAGAAAATTTCTTTTACAAAACACTTCATTTTAATCTTTTACATTCATAAAATAAATGTGGCAATGTTGTGATTGAAATTACACGAATTTTATGTGTTTATATACATACGTTTATTAATATATAAAGATTTACAATCTTTCTACATTCTCCTTTGCTTTACTTCCACACAACATAATATTTTTTTTAAATACATCGTGTTACTTATATCTATTTTAATTTTACCCCTATCACTCGCACTTTTTCGTAAGCTTCACGTGTGTACGCTTATTGTAAACCCGTAGAACTGCGAAAGTTCTTCTTATCATATCTGTGGTGTTTTCAGCAGAAGTTCTTGAGAATATGAGTATTATAAGTATCAATCAAAAACAATATCATGTATTATTCATAACAATATTATTCATATTGCGATGGAAAAAACTTATAACTTTCTTAAATGGGAAAAAATACTAGAATTTTCAAACGTTACAGTAATATATGATGGCCAAAGATTATAACAATACCAACGCATACATCAGTTATAATATTATGCTTAACGAGATAATTCAAAACCTCAAAAAGAATGGATTATAAATAAAGTAAATGAGATGTTATTTGGTCGAATAACTCGTTTTCCAAATTCGAACAATATACCATATGCGAACGAATCGCGTTAGTCAGTAGCTTTAACGCTGAGGAAGCGAGAGAGCTGGAGCTGCGACTTAGTTTTCCTGGAAGGCAGCTAATTTGCTGCGCAATCGAGTAGGGTGTTGCCATGGCAACGCTCGAACGCTCGCTTGTTCCCTCTCTCTCCGCTGTACCTGTTGCTCGGCTGGAGCGCCAGTCGAGCTGTAGAGTCCTAGCTGAACGCACTGCTCTGCGTTAGCTACTTGCTTCGTTCTCACTTGGAGAACGACCGTTTAGCCATTTGTTATATTTCACATTATTTAAACTCGCTTCCTTGTTTCTCACAAGTGTAGCACACACTGTCTTCTCAATATATTTAGCTCTTTGAGAGCGATTGTTTTGGTTAACCTATCGAGTATTTATTTGCACAACTCCTATCCGAATATTCGATCCAAGTCAGTGTCAAATCTCAGACTCAAAATAACAGCGGAATCCCCATGATAAGGTTAGAAAGTAACCTTCTGAAATCCCACATTAGAAAATTCAATCGATATGCAATCTGTTTATGCGTCACCAAAAAGGCCGCCATTTAGCCTTTATTACGTGTCCAGAATTTGTATTATTAATTAAGTTATCTCTAATCGCGACGAACCGCACAAAGCAGTTCTTATAAATACAACTACCACGCCATACCTCGCTCGCTAACGCTTACTCGGTTTGCATCTATTATTTTAAAAATCATTATGTACACCGAGACTGACACGCACAATCGCTAATAATTAGTGATAATTGCGGGGGGTTTTTTGTTATGTTTTACGAGGAGATCATGCCGCGCGACGCATCACCTGTTAGAAGAATGGAGCAGACGACGCGTCGAGCTGCCCGCACGAGAGCGAGAGAGAGGACTTGCAGCGGCCCACATGAGAGCAAGCAAGAAAGGGGACTCACCACGCAGCCCATGAGTGCAAGCGAGAGGAGCACCACAACGCCGCGCACACACCGATAGGCCAGCGTCGCCGCCCAGGAGGGGAGCAGCTACCATTTCGCTCACCCGGTGCGTGCACCGTAAAAGAGGGCGCTACGGCGGAGTCCGCTCGACGGAAAGGAGCGCTGATAGGTCGAGGCGACCTGCAGCGACCAATCAACATCGTTGAGGACGGAAGATCGTCACCAGGCCCATCGGCGTCGTTGGAAGCGATATGCCAGCCATGTTGACATCACTCTGAGTCTGCCCTCGCGTACGTGGAGACGTCCTTTTGCGCGCTCTGAAATTCTTCAAACTCTTTCTCGAGATGAAAAATACGTAGCTATACCGGATTAGCGTCGCGACTTTCTCCTCGCAAAATCATCTAGCGAAAATTACAATTCGCGATTTGAAACGGAAGTTGAGGCGTCGTTTGTCAAGTTATATTTCACGGCCCGGTCGGAGCCAAAACCAAAGGGGATATCAAGGTCACGGCGGAGCTAAGCGGTCAACTTTGACTTCGACGAACTCGGTGAGTGGCCTGGAGTATTGAGATCTCTCGGCACCAAGCTCAGTGAAGTTCGCAGTGGTGTGACAGTGTATGTGAGACCCGGAAGTCTCCGAGCGTGCAGTGTGTGACCGCGAAATAAATGTTTGAGCGCAACTCGAAGCGCGAGAGTTATAGAAACGGGAGTCGCGAGTTGATTTTATTGAAGTGCGATTTGGATCGCGTGTCTCGGTGATAGAGAATTCGTTTCGGTGCACTACGTGGCAACGAGAGTGCCAGCCATCTTGGTTTTTGTGATCGGACGCGCGTGCAAGCTCACTAGAACATATTTATGAAAGCAAGTAGTTGTCGAATTTCTAGTAAGATAACGATCGATTGGCAAGTGATTTGATAAATACGCTAGTCTCGATTGAAGAAGTAATCGTAAATTCTCATGGGCTGTTAACGAGTAAACATCGCCTTAGCAAATAAATTCGAAATCGAAAATAGATGTATTATTCGGAAACAAGTGACGCGAATTGAATCGAATTGTTTTGAATTGATGTGATTGTATGATAGTGGAGTGTGCGCGCTGTGACGCGTATTGGTATTTGATAATTATGCGCATTTATTGAGGCCTCTAGAGTAGGTAAAATAGGTTAGTTCAGGGATATTTTCGGGCATCGCTGAAGGTTCACGCGACCTTGACGAAGATCTTCGAAATTGATTACTTTATTTTGGATAGTTTAGGGATTAGTCTAGTTAGATGAATATTTCAATAAATTACTGCATTCATTATTATTTTCTCATACAAATTTTGGGTATTGTTATTTATGCATGAGACCTTTTTCTCCTTCACACATATAGACCGTATTATCGTTAAGTAATAAGGCCGACTACTAATCCTGAGTAGTCGGTTTAGCAGATCCCTCTCTGGGATAATAGCTCACTGAGTTAGCTACGCGAGAGTCATCTGGCGCCCATCTAAATAATTAAACTGGTGACTAACAAGGAGAGCTACCAGGCTCTGGGAAACGGGTTCCGCTAAGACTTTCAGCGATTGAACAGTCGCAAGGGAAGTTTCTCTTTAACGTACTTAGGTTAGGAGTCATTTGAAACTTATATCGAGAGAGACTAGTTGTACTTTGATCTCATAGGCCTTTATTCGGGAGTTATAGCCAATATTAGTTAAATTCAACCAAAAAACCTAGTTCATTCAAACGAGTATAACTTCTAAGACATAATTCCTAGAGCATCCTGTATAAAATTTACTTCAAGTAAGGACAATTTCCAAGCGATTAAGGTGGTTTTTTAAACCAAAATATCATTTTTTTTTTTCAAAAAATTTAACCAATGAAAGATTTTACTTAATTTTCCACAATTATTCTGTATACTATTTTCCAAGTCAGAAATACGATAAAATTTTTAATCAACTGTATCATTCGAAGAAAATGATCTTTAGGCCTATGAGATCAAACCACAACTGGTTTCGCTCATTTTTAAATACCAGATAACATTCCTGAAAGTCTTAGCGGAATTCCTTTCCCGGAGCCTGGTAGCTCTTTGTCAGTCAACCCAGACAAAATTGAGCTCGTCATCTTCACACGCAAGTACAAGATTGGAACCTACAGGGCACCTAGACTTTCATGCACAATTCTGGAGGTTAAGGACTCAGCTAAATACCTCGGTATTGTCCTCGACAGGATGCTGACCTGGAAAAAACACCTCACAGCCCACTGTAATAATCTCCTAGTGACATTCTGGACATGCCGTTGGGCGTTTAGCAGCACAGGGGAACTTAGTCTCAAAATTCTTCTATGGCTCTACAGGGCTGTACTTCTGCCCAGGCTTGCGTA
Organism: Pteromalus puparum; assembly: GCA_012977825.3. Taxonomy (NCBI): domain Eukaryota; kingdom Metazoa; phylum Arthropoda; class Insecta; order Hymenoptera; family Pteromalidae; genus Pteromalus; species Pteromalus puparum. Next base: position 18,490,956 of record CM053172.1, on the reverse strand, counting down.
CGACGCTATGGTCTGGTGGCCAAGGGTAGAGCAGACAGGGGCGAAGAGGGCCCTGGAGAAACTAAGAAGACTTGTAACGAGGGGGCTATTAGGGCTCTAAGTACCACGCCCACCAAAGCACTGGGAATTTTAGTGAGAGTAAAACCCCTTCACCTCACGAACATAGGGGAGGCTAATGATGCCGCCCGCAGACTTAATGCATACGGGCAGCAGAAACAGGAGATGAGGCATACTCGACTTCTGCCGAAACTTTGCCTCGAACCGGAATTCTCTATAAAATAGGACATGACGATAGCGCGTTATTTCTTTTCGCTGAAATCATTGTGTGTGTCTGTCGGTTCGGCTTGTTTTTCGTTTGTCTTTTCTGGTTTGTCTGTCTTTTCCGGTTCGTCTGTCTCTGAATCATTTTGACCCCCCTCCGCCATCGCTGCTAGTGATTGTTCTAGAGCGTGGTTTGTCAGCTGCACTGTTCCTTCGTCACTTTCTAGAAGCTTGTCTTCGTCGGTATAGGCGTCTGTCATTTTAAGGAAGGGACTTCTGCTATTACTACGATATACCTTAAAACTATCCTAACTCTATTCGCTAATTTTTACACTATTTTGCCAATAAACCTCTACACAAGTGCTAAATCTAAGAGAACGCAATTTCTTATATAACTATACTGACGATACGCCGCTTATTTCTATTCTTCTCTGCTGACTGATCAAGCCGGGAAGTTGACTTTGTAGATAAACCTCGTCGCCTGTGCTAATTAATCTTCTTGCTTTCTATCGGGATATATTATATTATTAGAACGGTATGATTTGAGGTCACACACGCTTAATTTAGGTAAAACTTTATTGTCTTGTCTCTGATTATATATACCAGCGGGACGAGCACTTTTGAGATTGTGTATGGTCCCCTGTGTTTGTTCGCGAGTTTCGCCGAGAAGTTTTTAGTAGCGTCTGATAACACGCGATTTCTTATTAATATTAAGTCTTCTATTTTATAGGTGACTGCTCTATGTTTCGCATCATAGTGTTTTGCCTGGCGTTTATGAGCTTTCTCGATGTTTTCGACTATCCAGTCGTGAATCGCCTGTAGTCTTTGTAATCGCTCTAGCCATGCTGTTTTATCTCCTACTTCTATTTCCATTTTATTTTCTAATTCGCGTCGTAACGAGTTAAGCGTGGGTGGTTCGCGTCCAAAATTAAGGAATGGGGGAGTAACTTTTGTTGTCGCATTTTTGGCCGTGATGAATGCGAATCTAAAATTCTCTATGTGTCTGTCCCATTCCCTGTGATCTTGTTCTATGTATGCGCATATCATTTCCTTAATTACGTGATTGACGCGTTCTACAGGGTTTACTTGTGGTTGATAGGGTTGTGTGGTCGAGTGTGTAATGTTACATTCTTTCGTATATTCGTTAATTATTTTATTTACTAATTCAGTTCCGTTATCGGTTATAATTATGCGAGGCGATTCCCATCTCGTCATAATTAACTCGTAGAAAGCCTCTTTTATTAATTTCCCGTTGGCTTGACTTAAAGCGCGTAATTCTATCTATTTTGTAAATAAGTCTTGTATGACCAATAGATAAATCTTGCCTTTCTTGCTGCGTGGGAGCGGACCTACAACATCGGCCGCAACAACACACCATGGCTATTCTATTATTCTGTGTCCCAGGTGTCCCGGAGGTGCAAATTGTTCTGATTTCGTTTTTTTTTATCAAACTTCGCAATGTTTGACGTATTTGATTACATCTCTAAATACATCTGGCCAAAAATATTCTTGTGTTATGCGCGCATGGGTTTTTTTTGATTCCTAAGTGTCCGCTTTGAGGCGTGTGAGCGTCAAACAGCACTCGCTCTCTTTCGTGGGGTGCAACTACTATTTTCCACTCAGACTTGTCTTTTGTTATTGCATTTGATAGCGGGTCCTCGTTTTTATCATTTAGCCTATTATTGGCTACGTGCCAATTTCTGTATTTCTTCGGATTTTGTGACGCTTCGTTTATACGTGTGTTGTACCAATCGGTGTCGTTTGAGTCTAATGTCACTAAAGTTTCCGCGGCATCCTCGTACATTCTCGAGAGTGCATCGGGAACTTAATGAAACGCGCCCTTCCGGTGAATGATTTCTACGTCTCAAGCTGAGAGCAGCATCGCCCACTTGGCTAGATGCCTTTCGGATTTTTAAGTCATTTTAACCACGTTAGACTATGGTGGTCCTTAATTACCGTTACTTTTGTGCCTTTGATATACCCTTGAAATTTATCTAGTGGCCAAATGACGCTTAGACATTCTAGTTCGGTTGTTGGATAGTTGCGTTCAGCGTCCGTGATGGTGCGACTCGCGTAAGCTATTACCCTTTCTTCTCCGTCTAATATTTGCGTTAACACAAGGCCTAACCCGCTGCAACTAGCGTCGCATTGTATTGTGAATGGTTTTGCTAGGTCCGATATCTATACCATGAGGTCATTCCTATGAATCGACGTACTTGTCTTAAATTTTGCGTGCTTCTACAATTTTTTCTGCTCCCTGAATATTAATGGGTGTTTGAATGGACTCTTTTATTTGTTGTGTTACCCCAAAGGATTATTTTTCGGTGCCCTTAATATTTTTGTTTATTACTAGGTTATTATCTGTCGCTAGCTTTCATATATTTTTATTGGCAAAAGATTTAGTCGCGCCTGAATCTACCGACGCATGTATCTCGTGTCCGTGATGTGGATTTTTGTGAATAATAATTGTGGATTATTTTTCTTCGAAATGGCGTAAAAATATTCCCCTGAAAAGTGGTTTTCCTCAAGTAAATCCTCGCGGGAACTTATCATAAAATTATTGTTTTTCTGTTCGGTTTCATTATCTTGTTCAAATATTATTTCGGACGCGGAGTCGTAGAAAATGTCTCGCAATATCAAATTCGCTAAAATTTCGTAGTCACTTTTGTCTTCTTCCCGATACACCACGCTGTTTAGATTTTCGATAAATTATTCCTTTTGCACTATTTCCGATAAACCTGGTTTCGTTCTTTCATATATATTCTCTAGAGATAAACCTGTGTTGTCAGATACACCTATACAATTTGGAATCTGCGAGGCACTTTTATCGCTAAGGGCAGCCCTGGTCTCCTTTGACGCCCCTATTTCTCGTTTCCCGAGCATTTTGGACAATTCGTTTGCCTATAACCGACTATACCGCATCTCGGGCAAAAAGGTTCTTTGTGACTGTTGCAGTCTGGGCATGACTCCATAGTCGTTTCTCTATGACCGCATCTATTGCAAAAAATCCTTTGGATTCTTGCATTCTCGCGAGAAGCTCAGCGAGAAGTGTCCAGATTCGCCACAATTATAACATCTATTCATCATGTACGGTTCCCTATCCGAGTTTTGCCCGTTATTTGCGTCCCGGTTGTACGCAGGTTTTTTTTGACTCGCGCTCGCGTTCCGTGAATTACTTAAATGAGGGTTTCGCATTTGCGATACCCTGTAGTTATAGTTTGCCAAGACTTCGGGCTCGTCTAGATCTACATTCTCGAAATCGCGTTCTAAGCTATTGTCATCCTGCTCAAATAATTCTAAGTTTGCTAGGTTCTGACGTATGGCGCGCTGTATCCTTGCCTCTTGGCATGCTATTGGGTTTGGCGGAGGTCTATATTGTTTCGCTATTTTTAGGCCCTTCTCTTTTTGTCCCGCCGCGTCTTCTAACTGTTCGAATGTATTAATTCTTTATCTATCCGTAATTGCAATCTTGGTAACATATTTATCAATGCCAGGTCCACTTTAAATTACTCTTCGAACGGAGGTCTCAATCTACGGAACATTGAATCTAAGCACGTTAAGTAATCTGCGACTGGTTTGCGTTCCCCTTGCGTGCGAAGGTGTACATTAATTAATAACGTGTGTTGGAAATCCGCGTTTTATTTCTAAACCATGTTAAGGCTAGCCCGATAGAAAGAAGGGTATGGCACCTAGAAGGTCCTCGTCAGAAATGTTCATGTAATATCTTCCCTCCCGAACTCTAGTTAAAAATTCCTCGCTGTCTTCGTCTCGTTTTCCCAAGAAGATGAGGTCACGTTTTTTCAAAAACTCGAATGCGCTTAACGGTGTGGTAAGACGATCGTATCTGTTATGATTCTCGCCACGATTTTGTCAATCTGTCTCGTTGTGGCAAAGGTGCCCTATCGTATGGCTAATAATCGCCGTAGTCGGGATTATTATAGGTATGTGGTACCGGGATGATGAGTCTGTTATCGCGATTAGGATTATTCGTTTCGCGATCTTGTCTGAAAAACTGATTTAAAGTTCTGTCTTGCCTCGAGTTATTTCGCGGGATCGTTCCCGACGAACGTTGCGTGTTACCTAGGAATGTGAACACTACTTATATTCGTGCGTAGCGATTCTCTTGGCGTTGGTAATCCGGAATTAGCTGGTCTTGATTGCCGTGTTTCCAGGTTCACTATCGGACTCGAACTTGCCGGAGTAACACGGTTGTTTTCTGTCTTATCTATTTTGGTATATGCCAGCGGTGGACCTACCGCTTCGTTCGCGCCTACAACCGCAGTCGCTTCTTGTGTGTCCTTGGTATTGCGTACCGTACCTTCCGTAATGTCTTGCTCGACGTACAAATCGTCCGCCAGTCTAACACGCATCTCTGGTAGTGTTCCTACCTGCTCTATGCGCTCTACTTATTAGTTCCTGTTTTACCTCTTCCTCCGATAGCTTTATTATATACTCGTTTATCGAAGCTTCGCCCATCATTTTCTGGCTAGCGATTTGCCTGTTTTGCGATAAACCTGTGTCTTTACCTTGCACCCGATATGCTTGATAAAGCTGTTATGATATATGCCGAAACTAAATAATCCCACCGATTTTTATTTGCTACTCGATACGCCTTATAAGATATATCGAAATCAAATAATTTAACAGATTTTTACTAGTTACTAGATACACCTTAAAAGAACTTCGAAATTCCTTTTTGTAATATACCCAGTAAGTCTAAATTCACTTTGTGTTTTTTTTTTTATACGATATGTTTACACCGCTGTGTAATTTTCGGTACTTGTGAGTAGTATCCCGGCACCATGGAGAGTAAACAAAACTGACCTTGACCCCCCACCCGAGCTAGTGCGAGGTCAAGGTCAAGATTGTTTACTCTCCATGGTGCCATTTGTACTTTGGAGAGAGAGAACCCCCACTCTCGCTGTCTATCCAAAGTGCCTCTGATGGTTCAAGGCACTTTGGAGAGACTCCCCCCCACCTTACCCTGTTTTTATCCAAAGTGTCTCGGAGTTATCAAGACACTTTGGAGAGCGTCGGAGTGACTTCTTGAGGTGTTGCTTCCCCGACGGTTGACTGACGACTGGTGCACGATGCGGGAGAGGTGGTTTCCGTTACT
>CM053172.1:18472505-18483231 GCA_012977825.3 Pteromalus puparum | reverse complement strand
CCATTCCCACGTAAACTCGAGATGGTTTTTAGCCATCTGATTATTCTACAGACCAAGTTTCCATGCGTTTAACACTTTTTAATAAATCTGAGACGCATAGAAGCCGAAATATTAGATATGAAGACGATAACTGACGACTTTCGTCTCGCAGTTTTATCAAAAAGTGTCTATGCAAGGGCTTTGCGAAGTAAAAAGTGGTGGAAAAAGTGTGTGGCGAGAGGCGAAAATTCGCGCAGCTTCTTCAGTCCTTCGCCAACTTTCGCAGACTAAAGATATATATACTAATTTTAAAAATGCGTATTTTAAGTGTTGCGGAGATTAACGCGCGCGCAGTATACCGCTACCGCGTTACACCGTCACCACCACCACCACCGCGCGACCCTATGCTGCCGCAATTTTTGGATGATGCGGTACTCGACCAGGAGGTTGCCGCTATAATGGCGAGCAGCCCTGTGAATGTGGCACCGCTTATCGCATATTCGGAATTACATTCACCACAGCCACTACTCCTATATCCGGAATTGGGCGCTGCCGAGAACAATAGCGACGACGAGATGGATCGAGTATGGTCGATCCAGGAGGCAAATGAGAATGCTGCGAGAATTTTTGTCAGACAGGCCGAGGCTCGGGCTGCGGACGAGGAAGAGGAAGCTGCGAGAATTATGTTACTACAAGATGCTGAAGAAGATGATGATGATGATGATGAGGAGGAGCAAATGGAGGAAGAAGACAGGGTTGTAGAGCAGGAAGAGGTGGAGGAGGAGGAGGATGATCAAATAGATGACTCTGGCGTAGAGTCGATTGACAGTGATACTGGGGATAACCAGGATATTTCCGCCAGTGACAGTGATAGTGACAGTACCAGTAGTGATAGTGATAGTGACAATAATAATAATAATGACATATACGACCCCACAAGGGATCCTGAGCGAGAAGCTCGCTTACATCGGCTTCTTGGTATGCGAAAGCACCTGTGGCGGGTGAGAGCCAATCTGCTCCGGCTGAAACGTCGACGAGACGTCAGGCGGATGCAGGCAAAAATACGCCGTGTGCGAGATCGTCGAGTGTTATTTATGCAAAATTTGAGTCGCGCTGAACGACAAGCCCTTCCCGTACCGCAACGAGAACTACCGCGTAGAAATCGGGACTTTTGTTACGGGTGTGGTAAATTTTATTTGATGCAACGTGTGCGGTGGTGGTGGAGGTGCGAAGAATGCGGATTCTGGCTGTGTCCGGACTGCAACACAGACCCGCTACACTGCCAAAGAAATCCGATAATATAAACTTATATATATATATATATATATATATATATATAAAAAAAAACAGTGCTTAGTATTAGTGATAAGTGTGTAAGTTTTAGTATAAAATAGGTTAAGTGAAGCAGTGTATTAACTAACAATATCATCAACAAAAAAAAAAAAAAACTCAACACATCATCATCATAAAAAAGGTAAGGGTATACAAAAATAATAATTTTGTGTGTGTGTGTGTGTGTGTGTGTGTGTGTATACGTGTGTATATAAAGGCTGCACTGACAGGGATATCCAAGTCAGTCGTCAGCCAACCGTCGGATCGCCAACACCACAGGATGCCGCTCCGACGCTCTCTCCGAAGTGCCTTGAAAAACGCCGAGGCACTTTGGATAGAAAGAGGGTAAGGTGGAGGGGGTTTTCTCCAAAGTGTCTCTAAAAATCAGAGACACTTTGGATAGAGAGGAGGGGAGGGGACTCGTTTCTCTCCAAAGTGTCTCGAAAATTCGGAGACACTTTGGATAGAAAGGAGAGAGGCGGGACGCTCTCTCCAAAGTGCCTCTAAAAATCAGAGGCACTTTGGATAGAGAAGAAAGGAGTGGGAGGGCTCTCTCCAAAGTGCAAATGGCACCATGGAGAGTAAACAAACTCGACCTTGACCTCTAGTGACCCCGAGTGATGTCACTGGGGGGTCAAGGTCAGTTTTGTTTACTCTCCATGGTGCCGGGATACTACTCTTGTGATTAATTGATCTTTCGTAGAAAAATAGAGTATCGCTTGACACGACCTTCGCTTACTATGCGCTCGCGTTATTTTGCTACTGTCGTATAACTATAGCTACACTCTAGTTATAGCTATTAAGCTGCGTGTATTCAGGTGGCCAATACACAATCTCGGGGGTTCGAATTTCAAAACTCCAGCGTAACGTTTGTACGCTCTATAGAAATATTTTTGATGAATAATATACTTAATTCGCTGTGCTCATAGAGAGTGCGAAGGCTCGCTGTTGTTGGTCAAACCTCGTTACTATAAGCTTCTACGCTATGATCTTAAATTTAAATGTAAATTTTCTTGGTTTTTATGACCAGCCACAACGCCTTCGTGCGCTCTCCCGGTGTATTGCGTATATTTATGCAATATTATTTTATATTATTTAAACGCTCAATCGATTTGGCGAGCCTCGTGTTTATTCATTAACGACATTTTTAAGCGTGTAATATCTTCCCGCTATCGATCGTCAGGGTGGACGCGTAAATATAAATTAATAGTTATCGAATTTTCGATTTTCGATTGTGACGAGACGCAAGTCTCGCACATAAAGCAAGCAAACGCGGCCCTGAGTCAATCAGCTGACGCCAGCGAACGCGCGCGCGCAGCGAACAAAGACGAGTCCGCACGACCGCGGAGTGCGCAACTCAGCGGCGACGCGCCAGGCGGCGCGAGCAGCGCACCGCGGGCACACCTATATAAAGCGGGCCGCGTAGCGCAGCGGGCAGTTCTACTCGAGCTTCACTCCTGGCGGCATCGTGAGCACACGTTACCGCAAGGAACGGCCAGAGATAGACCGACGCCGACGACGTCGCCTCGTGAGCACACGTGGCGACAGTGTTAGCGAACCCGGAACTCCGAGTTGTCGTCGTGAGCACACGAGACAACCAGGAATAGCCGAACAGCGCCGAGTCTCGTCTACGTGAGCACACGTAGCCGTTACCCGACGTTGCCACCTGCTCCTGAACCCCCGTCCCAAGGGACTGGTTGTTTTCTCCGCCACTGCGAGCACACGGGGCTGAGGAAATAGCTAAAGCCCCGCCGACGACTCCCCAGGTCGTGCGCTCACGTCCTGGTGAAGCAGCGGCCAACTCCTGTCCGTGCGAAACCGACCACACGCCAACCTCTCGAGATTCGTCTGGTCACTGTGAGCACACAGGATAAGGAGAAGAGCGAGACGAGCGACATCGATCCGTAGAGCCGTGCGCTCACGACTCTATGGACTCGAGGGATACCTAACCTCCGAAAACCCGTCGATATCCCGAACCCGGTCACCGTCCGAAACTCCGATACCGCGTCCGCAAAACCGACGTATGCACCGAAACCACGTAACTCCGGCAACGTCGTGTTGATGTACCGTTAACCGCACTAGTTTAAGCCAGACCGATTGTAAAGGCGAAATATTCTAAACAAACCGCGATCTCGATTTCTGTTACAAATGGAGACTAATAATTGAACATTCAACTTGTTATCTTATTTACTAGAATATATCTATTTTGTTATTGATTACATAAACAGTCTCTTCGATTAACCTTTCCCCTAACCAAATCCTGGCGTCCGGCCGACTACTCAATACACGGGGAAAGTCGAACCGTTAAAGTTATTTTTCGGTTTACTTCGCCTCAACTATACGTCGCACGACTCTGCGATTAATCACCGAATTTCTCAAAAGGTTTTTCACTCGCTCCTCAATGCACGCATTCCTAGCATTCAAAACAACATGCACGTACGCGAGCACACTACACTCCCGCGGCTTCGAGGCAAAATTCGCCCTTGTTTACGTTCTTGGGGTCACCTTACACCTCTAACTGTAGGCTGTTGCCGGGCGCTAGTAGCTGACTCTTACTGCACGTGCTACTCGAGCTAACCCTGCTGTCTCTTCAGCTTAGCAACAGTGCAGGTTTTCAGATCTGATATAATAATCACCCTCACTTAAATGCTAACATAAATTATAATAACCCATGATTGATAAATAATAGCAGCGCAAAGTAAGCAATGACTCGCTAATATCAGATAAACAAAAAATAACAGATTGAAAACTCTGATTACTATAAACTAGGCTTAAGAAGACACATAACCTCAAAATCTGACATACGGAAAAGAAGTCCTTATACTATTAACGGCAACAATTTTGACTATGTAATACATTATATTAAAACGTACCATAACCAATTTTTACTATGTTTTGTAGCAATTTTAATTATTAATTTCTACCAATTTTTGCTCTTTTGTACTAATTTTTACCATTTTAATAATGAAAATTACTACAAAATATAGTAAAAATTGTCTTTTTTTTTCATACAGTTTTTTAAAATTTTGAAAAGTTTGAAAATTTGATACACTTTTAAACTTAAAATTTGCAGTTAACAGCAAAATTTCGTCAGCGGGGAAAAAAGTGAGTAGCGGGCAAAAATAGTACATTATGCAACAAGGAGCGAAAGTAGCAGATTTTTCCCGCGGGTGGGTTTACTGCCAGAGCGAGTACATTTTCCGCGAGGGTGCGAGGAAAAATTTACTTTCGCCCCCTGTTGCATATTAGTATATTGTGCAACTAGGGGGGAAAATTGGCGTTTTCTAGCGAGGGTGATGTTTTGAACACGAGTGGAAGTCGAGGGCGCCGTAGGCGAAAATTAGGGAAAATTTTCTCTCCCGCTGCTATGAAATACTCCATTTTCTATTCATTACAAAAAGGGTCTTTTTCATGCACGTATCATAAAAAGTATTTTATTCCACTTTCGGCCAAAAGGCCACTATTTGAGCCTGAAAAGCGGGTTATATACAATTTGTATATTAATTTATTTATTTGAAAATTTGTAAAGCTGTTTAAAATTTTTGAAAATTTTGAAAATTTTTGAAAATTTCTTTTAGAGCGAAGCTTTTTTACGGAGGTTCTGCGGCTGGAGCGAACTGGGAAATTTTAAGACGCTCGTCACTGGATGCTTTGAGAGAGGGGGAAGTCGAGCAGAGCTGGATACCGTAGCGCGTAAGAAACGGAGAGAAAGAGTAGGGAGGGAAAGGGGCGGGGCCAGCGTCAGAGTGGGATACAGCAGCTCTCTCTCTCTCTCTCTCTCTCTCTCTCTCTCGCATATTCGCATATACGCGTTTTCTTCAGTTTCATATTGTCTGCTACATAATATTACAGGTTATATTTTTGTATTTTATATGCATACTTATGCACGCACAAAATTTCACTTTTTTTTTTCTGGAGACTTAAATATTAATTTTGCAAATGACAAATCGGAGCCGTTAAAAAGTTTCTTATAGACAAATTTAATTTAACAATGAACAACAGTCCTGTTGTAATATATGAATTTATACAGTCGTAATCGTTGAACGAGTCAAGCTCTAGCAAACGCGAGCATAGTGCGCATGTCTCGCGTATATACTCTAAGAGCAAACTATACTGTATACTATACTTCGTGGAGTAAGACTATGCTGTACTGTGCTCCACACTCTCTCTTGCCTGTAAGACTCCGAGCTGAGCGGACGTACTGCCGACTGGGCTCTCAAGCCTTTCAATATATTATTATATTAAAACCTCACAAGTTGTTGTTTATTGATCCACGCATTCCAACATGGTAGCAGAGCGTGGTTGATATTTCATCATATCTTCTATACTGACTCTCGAGTCGTATAGAGATAATAAGTGAAAAGTGAGGTTAAAAGCCACGTGGTGAAGAAATTTTTCAAAGTGAAAAATCAAAGTGTTTCAATAATATAAGAAGAAAAATACAAGTGAGAATAAATAGCTAAACAAAAGGACTATTGATTAGTAGAAAGATTTTTTGGAAAAATCGTAAAATCAGTGTGATGCAAGCGGATTAAAGTCGGCAAGTGAAACACGTGGTAAAGTGCTATTTCAGAGCACGTGGCAAATTAGAGGTTAAGCACATGTTCTTGTGGCTTAAGCCTAAAGTAAATCTAGAACAAGATTTTGATAAAAAAGAAGCTACTTGGAAAGAGGAAACAAGAAATCCGATACGGAAAATATTTTTAAAAGAATTGAAGAGAATTATTATATTGAAAAATCAAGTGTACGATAATATAACTATTAAAGAAGAAGAAATGGCTAAACAAGCAAAAATCGAGGATATTATGATACCTGTTTTTGACGGTGCAAATTATTCAAGTTGGAAAATCAGATTAATGATTTTGTTGGAATATAAAGAGTGTAAATCGCCCGCAACCAGTGAAATAACCAGTGCTTATAAAGATAAAGAAGAAGAATGGAATAAGATGGATCTAAAAGCTCGTACTATGATAATTAGCACTATCTCGGATAAACAATTAGAGTACGTTGGTGAATGTACCACAGCATACGAAATGATAAAAAAATTTGACAAGATGTATCTATCACAATCTACAGCTTTGCAAATAATATGCAGAAGCAGAATCGAGGAAATAAAGTTAAATAATTACAAATCAGTTGAAGAATTTTTTGTGGAGTTTGAAAAAGTTACAAACGAGTTTAAATCGGCTGGAGGAAGATTAGAAGAAACAGAAAAATTAAGATATCTGATCAGAGCCTTGCCGCCAAGCTACAGCTACATCGGAGATTTCATAGATGTCATACCAGAGGATCAACGAACAGTAGACTATGTAAAGTCTAAGATCAAGGAGAAAAATATGACTCATTCAGAGTCTGAAAATAAGGCCAACGTCAGTACCTTTGTGGTACAAACCAAAGGAAAATGTTATACTTGTGGGGAACCAGGTCACCACAGTAGACAATGCACGAGACCACAGCAGCAGAGCAACCGAGGAAGAGGTTCTCAATCCAGTCAAGGTCAACGAGGTCACCAACGAGGAAATCAACGAGGCTACAACAGAGGGTACAACAGAGGCTTCAACCGAAGTAACTACCGAGGAAATCAACGAGGCAGAGGTCGAGGTCAACCCAGAGGTGAATCTTCAGGCGAACAACAGGGCGACTACTCATCAGAAGCATGGCTGACGCAGGTCTGCAAACCAGAGGTAAATCAGGTAACTGCGTTAGAAAATAGTAGCGAAAATTTAGGCCAAATAAATTGGATTCTAGATAGTGGCTGTACTGACCACATTGTAAATAATGATAAATACTTTGATAAGTTCATAAATTTAAATAATCCTGTTGAAGTAAAATTACCTGATGGTAAAAATTTGAAAGCTACTAAAATTGGAAATGTAAAGTTATATTTTAAAAATTATTACAATGAAAAACAAGTCGAAGTAAAAAATGTTTATTATGTCAAAGGTATAAGACAAAATATATTCAGTTTATCGTATCCGGATGTTTTACCTAAAACCATTTCGCCAATAGACACTTCGCCTAAGTCATTTCACCTAAAAGACTTTTCTCCAGTGAGTCTTTTTGCCAGAAGTCCGGCAACAAATATATGTCAGCCAGAGTTAACCCATTTGGGTTAACCAACACGGTAACAAAATGTGTTCAGCCGCTCCCCGAAGTTGACGTTGGGTTAGTAGGGTTATTTTTATATGTACCCAAGTTCAATAACCTCCAGATTTCGGAAACAAAGCTACATCAGCCAGAGTTAACCCATGTGGGTTCTGGGTGTGGACGGGCGCGAAGCTCCCGACACACCCATAACCCATTTGGGTTAACCAACACGGTAACAAAATGTGTTCAGCGGCTCCCCGAAGTTGATGTTGGATTAGTAGGGTTATTTTTATATGTACCCAAGTTCAATAACCTCCAGATTCCGGAAACAATGATATATCAGCCAGAGTGGATTCTGGGTGTGGAAGGGCGCGAAGTCAAAATTCATTGGCGTATGATTGCTTTAGAATTCTCTTATAAAACTTCTTTATATGTTCAAGCAATACAGAAAGAGCATTTGTGGCAAAACTTCGCATGTGGCGAAATGTCGCGTGGTGAAATGGTTTTAGGTGAAATGTCAGGTAAGCATATTGGGAGTTTAAAATAAGGTTTGCCGGCAACGATGGTGGCGCCCTACCTACAAATTGCGTTCATTTATTACACTTCTTATAGAGTTATAGCTGGAGAATTGGTAAATTATAAACTTGATAATAATTTAAACTTTATAATTTACCAATTCTCCAGCTATAACTCCATAAAAATCGTAATAAATAAACGTAATTTGTAGGTAGGGCGCCACCATCTTTGCCCGCGAAACTTATTTTAAACTCCCAAGTTCAACTATTGAAAAATGGGTCGACTTTTGCCAAAGTCCCAGAACGTATATATATATATATATATATATACAACATGTTCGTGGTATATATATGTGTATTTATATATGAATATTTATTTAGTGCGTGCTCATCTCCAAAGTCAGCTTTTTGAAGAGTATTTAGCAATTAAATGTGCACGCTAATGAATTTGGTAAGATCTCAAAAGTCAGCTTTTTTAATTAATTTAAGCACAATTAAAATTCACTAATATTTTGGTAAGTTAATAAACTTATAATCAAATACTTATTCTCTCATTTATGGATGAAAAAAAAATCATTTGAACTTTTCTTCGCCAGGAACTTGCAGTCTTTTATACCTATCGCATTAGTAAAAACATCTAGTAATCAACACTTGGTAAGTGGCATTGTACGTTGATTTTAAAATAGTTATGTTTAACTATATATTGATAAATAATTAATGTCGTTGGAATTATTTATTGTTTTGTAAAAGGTCTTTTTTAGAAAAGGATTGTTCAAATCATTCGGTACTAAATATTTAAAAGTTGTATAAATATGTTTTTATATATCAAAGTATAAGATTACATTTTATCTAGACATTTCAATAGTAATTATATTAATATAGTATATATATAATACGTTTTGTCATATGTAATTAAGATATGTATAAAGAATTACGCCTCGAATGAGGAACATAAGTTTCACTCTTATTTAATGAAAGTAAAAATAATAATTGTTAACTTTTGAAATTCTAATCCTTATAACATTCTAATAATAAATATTAGACTTTAAAAGTTTGGCGTAAGTATAATAATATAATAATTATTTTTAATAGGAACATCTAAATTGTCAAAACCTGGTAAAAATGTAATATAATGTATACGAATAATGTATATATCATAATATAAACTTATTAATGATTAATACTGGTATCATATGCATTATATCCTGTATATTTTCGTATTCATATGTAAAATTAAATTATATAGAAATATATATATATAACATACGAATATTATTACATAATTTTTAATATAGTATAAAAATTTTTTTCCCTAGATCGACGTAGTTCTTCTACATCGGCTCTGGCCACCTTATCGCGAAACAATCATCAATCATCAAAAAATAAGATCTAGTAAGTATAAAAACGTCTAATAAAACTATTTAAGGTCATGATTCATATGAAAATAAATAATTAGCCCTTAAAAGGGATGAATCCATATCTTCTTTGATAATAAAATCTTGAACTCAGATTTACCCGCATTTTGAATAATTAAATTTAAATTAAATAATATTTTAAAAATATGAAATTAAAAATTTAAATTCTAATAACAAACATTAAAAATTTTAAAAATTATTTATAATATTATATTATTAATACATAAAATACATAGGTGTATAATATTAAATTTATCAAAACGTTCGTAAAATCTAATATAACTTTTAATGTAATTGAAATTATATACACTTTTATTGACTTCTGGTGCATTTCGAAATTTTTAAATTAAACTCCATCAAAAGTATCATCGTACCAGACTTTTTTCATAGTAGTATCTTCAAAAATCTATAATAATTCACGATAATTAACTAACCAAGTTTTGTTTTCTATTTTTAGCGATGGCATTGGCATTACGGTAACAAGTATGAGAGCAAGCCAAAGTTGGAGCACAAGGGATTTTGTATCACAAACAACCTCGGATGATCGTTGCAGAAAAATAAGGTTGACTTGCAGCTGTTCCTGAATTTGACAATTTATCTTCCCTGGAAGAGTTATTACTCTGTGGAAAACATTATAAGAAATAGAAGTGTCGACATGCATGAAACGCTCGCAGACCTGAACTTTCAAAAAGACCAGAATTGGTAATCAACGCAAGACTGAAGCATCCACTTCTGATTCAAATTTAAGGTAATTATTATATCTCATAGACATTGTCAGTCTGGCTTCAGAAAAGTGTCCAACAAGTTATGGCCAAGGTATAGCACTTTTAAAGAACTTGCGAAGACACACGAAATCGTCAAATACAATGAACCGTCTCTTCCACGAAGCAATTCAAGCGATTTAAAATATACCTGAAAAGTATCAGTCTTGGACTTCAACCAGGAACATACGTTTCCTATTACTTGATACAGGTAACGATGATCCAAATAGAATATTTAAATTCTCAACAACACAAAAACTTGATATTTTATGCAGCCATTGATCATTGTTTGGTGATGGCGACTTTGACGCATCCACAAATTTCTTTGGGCAAATTTTATACTTGTACATGGATTGTATAAGCAAGTACAGTTAATCATTGTAATAAACTGTTTTCTGCCAAACAAAACTACAGAAATATACACCGATTATTTCAAAAATTAAAAGAAACTGTAATCCCTAAATTAAACCCCTACATCAATAATGACCGACTTGGAATAGCAGCACTAATGCCCGATAACAACAGATTTTTCCTAATATTCAAATTAGAGTATTGCTTTATTCAAATATGCGCAGGCGCTGTACAGAAAAATTAGGGGAATTAGGATAAAACCGTTATGACAATTAACACAAATTCA
>CM053172.1:18403388-18470341 GCA_012977825.3 Pteromalus puparum | reverse complement strand
TGTTGTTTCACCGTATGTAAACAAACAAAAAATTATAATTTAGTTGGAAAACCAAAATGGATGCTTCGAAAAAGCGCCATTTGATGGAAACGGCTTAATTCAAACAGCCCAGTTAATTGCGTTAACGGCACCGAAAGGACTTGAACTCGGGGAAATCAAAGTTTATAGTAATTCAACTAAGATTTATGATCGAGAAAGTTCCAAGACGAGACTTTTGGTACACTGTATTCCAAAATAGAATAACATTAGGAAATGTTTAAACTCATCGTTAGAAAGTCAACACTATGATAATTGTGTGTAGATAAACCAATACAAGTCAAGATATGTACGCATATAAGCTAATATTGCTATGTGATGACTACTCTTAATTCTGTTGCAAAGACAACAAATTATTCAAAAAATAGAATAATAAAAGCTACGTTGTATGGACAAAGATATTGAATAGATGAGGATAATGGAGAATGTCCAGCAACGTATACTCGGATGAAAAATATGATTATACGACAATAGATCGGAAAACACAACAATGCAGATAAGTCAAACATAATATATTCGACTTTGGGGCATGCTAGTAAACTAGTAAAGCTTTAAAATCATATACTGATCTAATGGACACAAATCTAATTAGATCAAGCCTAGTACCAAATAACAGATGAAAGAATAACCGTTGAACATCTGATTGGCGATTATATATACCGCCAGACAGGCAGCATATCCGTACACATGCGTAAATATAGATGTATAATGTGATTGAACAAAACGATTGATATGCGATCAATCATATATAACAGTATAGAAACGATAGCAGTCTTAACTAACTTTGGTACCGACGACTAAAGACATATCTGAAACTAAACAATATTATCAGAATAAAACTACTAAATCAACGGGAATACTTCGTATTGTCATGGTAGATTCAGGTATAACATAGATAAGAAAAACCCCACAACACTGGATATAGATATTAGAATTATAAGCCGAAAAATGATTAATAATTTTTTCGGAAAACCTCACAAACAGTGCAGGTTAAATACAATGCTCAACTTTTGTAGACATGTTCGATATGCTTTCAGAAGCACGATCTCAGAAATTATAGTTTATTTAGAAATTTGTTCAAGCGACATCTCTTAGATATAGATTTTAGTAACACCAAAAACACAACAAAAGACATACGAACAGATACTATTTGACGAAGAATACGGCAAGCAAATGCATCCTGTCAGACTTCAGGAAACTTCTATCAAGAATCTCAAAGCAAAAATCAGGAAGTGCAATATCACTATATAAATGAAAGCTACGAAAACGGCGAAATAGATATTGTAAAAGTTGATTCGAAATGTAATTTAGCAAACATCTTTACTAAGAGTCTGGATAAAACAAAGTTTCTAAACAATAGAAAAGGTTTAAGATTAATCTAAAATGTTCATACTAAGTCCAAGTTCAAAGCAATAATTGCCAAGTTCAATTATAAAAACTCAAGTTCAAAGTAATAATCGCCAAGTTCAATTATAAAAACTCAAGTATACTTGAAATGCCCTTAATTCAATTAATGTAAAATGTGACAACAAATTTTATGCGAAATTGAAAACTCAAATGTATTGAATTATAATGTAAAAAATATCACGACTGTAAAATTCAGGAGGCGTGTTGTAATATATGAATTTATACAGTCGTAATCGTTGAACGAGTCAAGCTCTAGCAAACGCGAGCATAGTGCGCATGTCTCGCGTATATACTCTAAGAGCAAACTATACTGTATACTATACTTCGTGAAGTAAGACTATGCTGTACTGTGCTCCACACTCTCTCTTGCCTGTAAGACTCCGAGCTGAGCGGACGTACTGCCGACTGGGCTCTCAAGCCTTTCAATATATTATTATATTAAAACCTCACAAGTTGTTGTTTATTGATCCACGCATTCCAACAAGTCCTTCGCAATCGACGACAAACTATGGCACCACCATCGATGCCGTTTTCTCTAGATTTATTGATAATATACAGTCAGAAACATATACATGTTATTTCAGTTACCAAACCTATCGTATCCATTATTAACTGTGATAAATAAATCCATGTACATTAAATTATATTATTCTTTGTACATATTAAAAATAAGACTTTCAAAAATTAAGCGTATTCTTTCATTCAGTTTACATTTCCAAAATCACTATAAAATCAATGTTTAATTCGTCAAGAGCTTCGCTCTCATCGGCTGTCCTTAGACAGCTCACATGTTTTTTCAATTTTTTCCCGCAAAATTTAACTTTTTCCCGCAAATTTCACTTTCTTCCCGCAAATTTTACTTTTTTCCCGCTAATCTGATCGTGAATCTTTTGCGGGAAAAATGTGCTACTTTTGCCCCGCATACCAGGGATAAAAAGTGACCATTCTGGTCGAGTGTGGAATAATAGTATATTGTGTGCCAAGGGCGTAAAGTGGGCTTTTTTAGTGGGTACGAGTCAAGGCGAGTTAGCCCGAGCCGAAGGCGAGGGCGTTTACGAGCCGCAGACGAGTACTGCAACCACACGAGGCCAAAAAGCCCACTTAGCCCTTGGTGCACACCATATTTTTTGTAACACAAGTACAGATTTTTGCGTTTTTTTTTTTAGATATTGAGTGCGACTGATGCAACTTTTTTCAGAATCAGCGACCACACTCTTAGTAGACTAATTTATATATATATATATATATATGTATATATGTATACATATAGAAAATTTCCCGAAAAATGTTAGCGGGCGTTTTTCAGTTTTTTTTTGCCCGCCAGTCTGAAAAAAGTTACTTTAGTCCCGCTTAATAGGTCAGAAAAACGCGAAAATCGTGCTTGTGTTACAAAAAAAAATTTTGCCAGGCAAAAAAAAACTGAAAAACGCTTGCTAACATTTTTCGGGAAATTTTGTATATGTATACATATATACATACATACACATATATATATATACATACATACACACATATATATATACATACATACACATATATATATACATATATATATATATATAAATTTAAAAATTAGTCTACTAAGAGTGTGGTCGCCGATTCTGAAAAAAGTTGCATCAGTCGCACTCAATATCTAAAAAAAAAACGCAAAAATCCGTACTTGCAATACAAAAAATATGGTGTGCACCAAGGGCTAAGTGAGCTTTTTGGCCTCGTGTGGTTGCAGTACTCGTCTGCGGCTCGTAAACGCCCTCGCCTTCGGCTCGGGCTAACTCGCCTTGACTCGTACTGCAAACTCCACACTCGGCCTAAAAAAGCCCACTTTACGCCCTTGGCACACAATATACTATTGTTTTCCCGCTACTTCATTTTTTTGCCCGTTGACGACTTTTTTTGACCGTTGCCAATTTGTTTGCCTGCCGGTAAAAAAGCTAGTACTTTACGTCCGCTTAATAGTTACGAATAAAGCGAAAATCCTGCATGTGTTACAAAAAATACATTATTCTGGTCCGAGTGTGGGGATTTAAAAAAAAATTTAATCATGAAAAATAATCTTCAATTTAAACAAAATATGTTCAAATGTGTATAGGGGAGATGCACCCAGTATAGAATGGCTTAGCTAATTTCGCTATGGCTTTCGATTTAGGCCATGAAAGCTGCTCAAACTGGAGGATTTACTTGCTATTATAGGGGCCTTTGACGTTCTAAACCGGAATGCCATTAATTTTGCGAAATAACCAAATGGGAAGCCGAACCGTAGAAGCTAATTTGTTGAGATATCGAAAAAGTGTTGCCCAGTATGGAACGCCATTGATATTAACAATAAATGCGATACGTATACATTGTAAACGTCTGAAAACCTTAAAAATTGTTTGCTTTAAGTGAAAAATTCTTATTTGAGCCGGTTTATCCTTGTTTGCCGTCAACTTTATCAATATTTCCAATGTTATGTGCCATGTCCATATTATATACAAATATACCATACATGCACGTATATATTTGTAAGTGAGTATGTACATACGAGTAAACATGAGTATATATATGTATGTATAAATGACTATAAACGATTATGATCGATGCCTGCGTGACTGCAACCCGATACACACGCCGACAATGCATCAACTTACATCCAGAGACCGAGCAACTAGATTGCAACATGTATCGAGCGCCGAAATCGGAGCGAGTGCTTTGACCTCTGCATCAGCACTCCTCGCGCACAAACCAGGACTGTAAAGCTTACGCGTTAATCCTTAGTGTGGCGAATGCTGATTGGATTACCGCGATCTTTCCTATCTTAATTTCACAACTGCTTGCATCGGCACCGAGGCATCAAAAACCCCGGAGCCGATCCACGCAGTGCCTTTTTACGCGATTCAAGCTGCTATCACGAGCTGTACCTGGTGAGAAAATACGAGGGCTGTGAATCTGTGAGCATCGCCTATTAAGTGCGTAGAAAACACTCAAACTCTGCACGCAATTCAACAGTACACCTCTTCGCTTGCTAGTCCAGAGTCCCGTGCCTAGCAGAAAAGGATCTGTCAATACATCTGGCGTTAGTGGAAACACAGCTTAGATAAGTTAGTATAACTTGCCACGAGAAATCGTGTAGAATAGAACAGTTAGCATCTGGCACACAAGAAGGGGACTACGTCATCCAGCGTGCAAAAGAACGACTATTATTATAAGTTGCCTTAGTATCATCACCATAGAAATATCCGAATAACATCGTAGTGAATAAATAATATAAGTCAATCGATCAACATAACTATCAAACTAAGTACTGTAACACCTAAGCTGTCTGTGAAGTGAAGTGCTCTGGTCCTATGCCAATAAAACAAAACATAAAAATTTAGATGAATCTTGTGTCCATTTATTCTCAAATAATAAATATCAATAATATACGAAATTCCTAATAACCCCTGGATACATAGACATTATAAAGGTAAGGACTATCAGAACATATAAGCAGCACCACGGATAACCAACAAAGTCCGTTACGACGTCGCAGTCCAGACAGGATCCAGGATCGGACAGGCAAACGTCCAACTAAGAGTGAGCGCGGACTGTATATCGTCCACCTGCTAAGAGCGGACATACTAGCGTCCGCACATAAATACACGCGTCCACCTATAATATTGAGTCACGCGTAATTTTGTATCGCTCAGTACATAAGGCTTCCGAGCCAACGGTTAGTTTTCAATAATTAAATAATTATTTGTACTCGTGCAGCCCATATTCGAAATATATCAAACACGGCCTTTACAGCATTACAATAATTGAAAAAGAACCTTTGTGGTCAAATCAAATAGGCTTTCGCCTTGGGTATGACAGTTTCTTTGAAAGTATTTATACCCGGCAAGTGCACAAAAAGCAGACCACACAATTATACTGATTTCACTGCACATAACACAATAAATATCTGTTGTAAACATGTTAAACACAAGAACCAAAAAAGAAAACCAGTCGTGAATCTTTTGCTATAGTTAATCTGTATCCTGACGGCATTTTGCAACAAAAATGTATCAGCACATTGATAGAATCAGCAGGAGCAGCAGCCGCAGGAGCAGTCAGAAAAACAAGGGATAACCTCCAAGCAGAAACTTAAGTTTCATTCACATGAAATAACATTCATACATTGCATCGTTGGTGCCATTTCAGTGCATCACATTTGAATACTATTCGCACTGTCTTGGAATCCAAGAATGGCGGGCAGTCGATCTACGAGCGGGATCGCGGTAGGCTGAAACTGTTTGGAAAAACATAAGTACAGGCGCCATAGCAACACTTCTGATTTTCAAGCTACTTATAACCCTACTGCGTCGCATCGTTGTTGCCGTTTTGCACAACGCATTAACTAATAATATCACCGAAACGTTGAATCAAGCGAAACATTGCTGTGAGCGGTGGCCGGGTTTCTGCGTCAAAACGTCAAAACGGACACGGCAGGCGGCTGCATGGACATGTCGTCCGCCGGTCGCCGGATCGATGCGCACAATGTAGCTTGCTACCTCGCTTCGACAAAGCCAACGAATAACTGTTCGGTTTTGCTTAGATGATAGTTAAACTAATACTTTTTTCGTTCAAATTATATAATAAACTATTTCTGCTCAAATGACTATCGCATGATTTAAGGGGACAAGCCACTTTTAAACTCTGAAAAATAAAATTCTTATAAATAATTACAAAAATAAATTATAATTGTTATATAATTTTTATACTAATATTAGATTATATTACCTGTATTTTTATCATGGTAAATTCATATTAGCACCTACTTACCCATAGTGACTCTCCGTATACTGTTTTGAGTATTTTGGCACTGTCCGTAGGATTTCATGTGACTACAAGGTTTGATTGGGCTAAAATTTTAGGAGCATGCTTTATGCACTTATACTTTTAGTATGAATAAAGGAATTTTGATTTGATTGCTTAAAAAATGTGGCATAAATAGGTTAAAACAGACCAAAAATTCAGTATTTTCATTATTAAACATTTTCTAAGCATTCAAATCAAACTCCCTTTATCCATACCAAAAGTATAAGTGTACAAAGCATGCTCCTAAAATTTCAGCTCAATAAAACCATGTGATCATTTGGAATCCTACGGACAGTGCCAAATACTCAAAACAGTATACGGAGAGTCACAATGGGTAAGTATGTGCTAATATGGATTTACCATGGTAAAAATACAGGTAATATAACCTAATATTAGTATAAAAATTATATAACAATCAATATATTTTTGTAATTATTTATAAAAACGTTATTTTTCAGGGTTTAAAAGTGGCTTGTCCCCTTAAATTAGCGAAATATTTTATTAAATCACCAACGAGACTGGAGTTATGAGTGAGCAAGACGTTAGGTGGACGATGTTTTACGGCCTTAAATATTAGAGGCGATGTACCCTGCTGCACACTACACATCAAGTATTCAGTAACAAGGGGTTTACCCTCATTCTGCTCTGTCGAGGATATACAAAGCATGGAAACTTTGAACGACCTATGAACGAACAGGGCCATCGCCGAGTGTTCACAATCATCCAATTAATACCCGTTAAAACGCTACAAACTTAACCGTAATATTGTCACGTGTGAATATTCACACGTATATAGCATAGTTAGTTATAACGCAATCGAGTACAAATCGCCAAACACGTGCATGGCAACAGCTCGGACGCACCCCGAGGCCCGCTTTTTCCGACTTCCCTTCTACGATTTCGGACGACCACGCGGGTAGGAATCACACCACACAGGGAGGCTATAAAAGAGGGTGCATACAGGAGTTTGGCCTCTAATCCACCACCCGCGATCCAGCACTAGACAGGTAGTTGACTCGGAGACGACAGGTAGGATCGCATAATTATAGAGACGCGCATTCTCCGAGGTCACTTTAAACACGCGTATCTCTCTTTCACACGAATCATTAGTTGTGAATTACGATTAATAAACAAGCACATTTACCGATAATCTCTCGTGTTCATTTATCGACCCGGTATTTTCGCAGCAATCATGAGCTTAACACCTCACGGAGAACAAAACAACGGCCCTCACACGTAAAATTTTCTGGAGCTAAGTGTGGGGTTTTGTTCGCAAAGTATACGGGAATATTTTGACATCGTGATAGTGATAGATTACTCGGTTGTTATTGTATTTCAATCCAATAGACAGGAAGGAAGGATGAACTTTACCTGTCTAATCGTCATCGCAACCACCTTAAGGTAAGTCATACAAGTTATTATAAACTAACAAATATACTCTGGGACTAACATCAGTGAGAACTTTTTCGGTTCGGAAATCTAACTAAACTAACTCAAAATTATTCCAAAAATTAAATTTCGTGGTCTTAACTACCGTAATAAATTACGAAAAATGGCAAGGGCAAATGTATCGGGTAACCAAACATCTAACTTTAATGAACGGTCTGAAATGGGATCGCAAAATATATTCGTGCACGAAGCCGACGATCCTGAATCTTTGCATAGACGGTTGCAAGAATTTGAGACGTCAGCGGAACCGGCGCTAGTTTTACACACACAATTGACGATAGCGTTGCAACTCGCGGACGTAGCAGTAGCATATCCATCGAAAGGAACGATAGACACCGCGATAAATCACATACAGAACGTATTCCGACGAGAAAAATTAATTCCAATAGATAAACTGCAATTATTAAAAGTCGCGAAGGAACACTTACTGAACGTCCGAGACGAACTGGTACGATATTTTGATAACCGGCAAAATGATAGAGGTTATAATAACAGATGCAACGACGGTAGAAGCAACAACTACTACAGCAATAACAACAATAATAATAACTGCTATAATAGTCAGAATAATAACAGTAACAATGATCGTAATAGACAAAGGCAAGATAACGGAAATTATAAAAACCAGTCTGGAAATTCTTTAAACTACCAGGATGCTCGTTACCAGTCGGAGGTATCGGGCAATCAATAGATAATAATCCACCAACACCGGAACCGACATTAGAAGAGGAGAAGAAATTAGAAGGGCAGTAAGAAGCAGAATTGAAGATTCAAAGAAGCAAACATTTAAACAATTTAATGTTAATATAAAAATAAAATCCGATTTTTCATTTTTTGACAATTTAAGGTGGTTAGGTCCCCTTAAGTATGATTTTTCAATTTAAGGTGGTTAGGTCCCCTTAAGTATGATTTTTCCGTAAGGGACTTAAAGCTGGAGTAAGTGTGAAATGAAATGTACAGAAAAGGAGCCGAAGAGGTGGCTTCGGCTGAGGAGTTTTCTAAAGAAGTATTTCTCAGCCAGTATAAAGAAACTCGGTCCAGTATGAGATATCATTGAGCCTGACGGTGTGCCGGCGGATCAGTTCGATGGTGTTGAAAACAATAAGTTCGAATTTAAGAGCGTCCGTGGCTCAGTTGGCTAAGGCGCACGCCTTAACCGTCCGAAACACGTCCGCTCTAGGGGTCGTGGGTTCGATTCCCGGTGAAGTCACTCGGATTCTTTCTGACGTGGAGCTGGTCTAATACACGGGACCTTCTCCGGGGAAAGCTACACTGAGAGACGGACCCGATGCCCTCTCGGGGGCAGAGAGTGCTGGCTTAACCAGCAAGGTGTGCGTCTGAAAATATGGTCCTCACCGGAGAAGTCACTCAGGGTGGAAAAATAATAGGTACAGATACATTGAGGTAAAAAGTGGTGGATAAATTAGGATTGGGCACTCCACACAGAGGTGGTGGAAGGCCCCCGCCAGCTAGGCCTGAAAGGCCGCGGCGGTAACAGGAGATAAAAAAAAAAAATAAGTTCGAACTTGTATTGTAATTGCAAGGTGTGAAACCCACCCAAGTTATGATTGCATAAAAATATAAAACTGGATTTGGATCTGTTAAATTAAAAAACCGTTTAAGGCTGAGGACACATAGTTGGAACATTTAGTTAGAGAAAAACATGATAGCTTGAAAATATAAGTTGGAATGTGTGATCAAGGAACAAAATGATAGCAATCATTTGGATTCAGCAAATTTTGTTTTTAACAACTTTGTTCAAGATAAGTTCGAAAACAAAAGCTCGATTATGTATAAAATAGGAATGATACTGATATTGAAAATTCAATTTTTCACATTTTAATAATATTGTTCAATTTTTAGATATAATGAACAAGCTCGATTAGGAGGAGACTGTTGATTTCAAGGAATAGGTCAGTGTGCGAATACATTCAGCCCAAAATAACTTCTTTGATGACTGTCGAATGCTGGCTTTTGGGTGGAACAAAATTGCCTGTCGAGAGGACAACTGCAACAGAATAGGAGCACAACGGATTGAACTGGTAACGAGCATAAATTCTAATTACAATGACGGATTGGATAACGTAAGTAGAAATTACATAGTTTAAAATAGTCCAGGAAAAATCAAATAAAAAACAGTTCATGGGAATATGTTTGTAAAAAGTACAAATGAACAGTCAAGTTAGACGTGTTTCTCATTCTTTCTTAAATGGTTTAATACTAAAATTGACTATTTGTAATTGATTCTATGCAATTCATCCGTCACTCGTATGTCCTCGAAAGTTCGACTGAATTAAGCTGGATTATGTTCAAAAAATTTATTATAGTTCATGTTATGTTACTTTAAGTTGGTAGACATTCGTGATTTGTCTCATATGCTTGATAAACTACAACTAACAAAACAAAGTGACATTGTTGAAATTCAAATGCAGTGCTCCTGAGAAAATGGTTATATGGCATTATGTGTAGTTCGAGCAAAGAGGTATAAAAGTAACTCAGTCTTTAGAAGATAAGTTTGATAATATACAGCTCGATTATATGATTAATTACTGAGTATATCCATTTATTTGAAAAATAATAACATTCCTTAAAATCACTGTAAAAATCCACGTTTTGTTGGAGAAACACAGATTCTTAATGAAATAGCTACTAGAATCGTTAACAATGAATTCTTAAATATTACAATATTTAACAGGAAATACTTCGAGAGAAGTTGAAAGTGTAAGCTGGACATCTCTCTAGATGACGTTGTTTGTGCCTAAACAAACTAAGTATTTTTATCTTGGAAGGATGATTTTCTACTGCGGCAGTGAAGGGTACCACAAGCATAAATACACGAAGCAAGGAAGATGTGCTTTAGATGCAAGGATGTGAAATGCATGTTCGGTTCGGTTAAGTTCACCCGAAAATCTCAGCTTGAAAAGTTTATTTGAGAGTATGAAAGGCAGAAAAGGCTCAATTTTTCGTATTTGTTATTGTCGGCGTGATCATTGTATTCGAAATACGAAATGTAAAATTGATAGCGCATCAGGCTGTAATACGATTAAGAAGTCTAAGTTTGATGGAAGTCAAGGCCGAGGCCAATAACGACAAAGAAATTAAAAGAACATAAAACTGATAGTATTTTTGTTCTAAATTCAAAACCCGATTTCTAGTAGGCTCGTTGGAAAATTAAGAATTGGTGAAGTCCAAGTATCAACTCGAAATTGATTTTTAAATCAATGATGATACTGAAAAGCTTGATATTTAATGTGCGAATTCGTATATTTCCGTGATTATAAATTCGGAGAGAGTAAGTAACGGTCCAAGTTACGCTACTGATTATTGTTCAATTGAGTCTGAACAACATAGACTGTCAAGTCATTATCTGGAAAATTGTCGTTTAATCTCTAGAATGTCCAAATAACTACATTGGATGATGGAGTGTAAAACAAACAGTTGGAATGGAGGGGAAAACTGCTTCAAACAAATGAAATCGTTGCATAGTTGATCTCAGTGTGATGTACGTATTTGACAAAAGTATAAACTCTAATAAGAAAAATATGCTCAAAGTCAGCGAAGCTATTAAGCTCGATTATAGATCCAATATATAACAAGCAAGTGAACAATCGACAACATAAGCTTGAAACTAAAGAAGAAATCACCAAGCTGGAAAATAAATAAAGTTTCATGAGGTTCATAAAAGCAATAAGTCTGATAAATTTATACAAATTACTTTGAATGCTGAATTAGATATAGCAACGAGCTATGCTCTAGCTATTCAAATTTTGATAATTCATTGAGATTTTGAATAAATAGTTCGAATGAGTTAATTTCTTTTAAAGCACAGATTGTGAATTGATAAAATTATTTTGGTCAAGTCAGAAAATTTAGTACATACAAATAATTATGAAAATATTGAAAGATTTTATTTTCAAGAATCATTATTGAATGATGGTTTTCAGTTTGTATTGTAGATACATTTAACAATGTTTGTTCAAATCTTAGATTGAAGAGACATAACATGTGTCGAAGTCATGCGCCCTATTCAGGCAGTATATGATAAAAGTAGCTGGACAATAGAAAAGAAAGCGTTTCATGCGGAATTTGATTAAAATTGGCATTGTCAGAAGCTCGAATAATGTGTTACTTTCGGTGTAACTATATGTCGGATGTATTAATAAGTTTGAAATTAAATTAAAGTTCACCATCCCTGATATATACCTGAAAATAACGGCATTACTGAGATGACATCATACTTATAACAGTAATTTAAATTTTGAACTTTAGCTGGAAAGTAAAAGTTGTACAATCCAAATCTGAGCTGACAGAAATTTGTATTTGGGGATAAATACAAAATATTTAATAAGTTCAATAATGAAAATGAGGTTTTCATCTTTGAAACGGAGGGAGAAAATGGTAAATATTAGAAACGGAAGGAGGAAATGGTAAATATTAGTAACGGAGGGAGAAATCGGACAATTGATAGCGTCACGTAAGGTTGAAGTAAACTTAAACTTACTACAAAACAAGAACAGGGCAAATGTATTAGTTGCGACTGTATAAAATGATCCAAACTCATATGAACTGACTATTGGTGCAGATAACAAGCTTGAATAAGGAAAAATAGTTGGAGATAAATCTGTATTAACAGAGGAAAAATAAAAGTTATATTCTCATATAATAGCTTGACTACGTTGTATCATCAATAGATGATTAGCTCGAGGTGTTATCAATAAATAGTGATTTATTTTGAAATCCTGTGTACACATTATTTCTCCCCAAGCATGCATGGTCCGAGCACGTTAGAGTCTCAACAGTACTCCACCTACGATAGGGAGTTACTAGCTGTAGTGTATGCAAAAGATCAATTTAGACACTACCTCGCAGGATCCAAGTTTACAGTAGTAACGGATCACGAGCCCTTAAAACATTTCTGCACGACCAAGAAACCCGATCTAAGGTTCAACAGGCTAAAGGCTGAACTCAAAGGCTACGAGTTCTACATTGTATACAGATTCGGAACTCGAAATGGAAACGCAGACGCACTCTCAAGGAATCCTATCCTCGAAGAAGGAGAAGATAACCCAGAGACCCAAGGCAGAATTATACGAGTTGGCAGGCAAACAGGAAAAATAAGCTACGGTACTAAGATTTAAAACAACCAAAAGGCGAGGGAAGTCCAAAACCCTCCCAGACTCAGCTGACACCGCGGATAAGGAGATAATATCGACTGAATCTGAAACCTGAAAATCTGAACCTGGAAATCCAAAAGAATGAAAACGCCGAGTCGTGGTATACACCGAGAGTACGGGCCCAGATCGTTCTTCGGACGAAGAATGGCGACCGAGGACGGCAGCTCGGACTGGAAAGAAGAGAGTCTACAAGAAAGTTCATGGTGAGAAAACGGGAAACACATACCCCATATGCAATAAGCTGTCAGATTCAGGGGAAACATCCGAGCCTATTCTCAGTCAGGCGGACCCGAATAAAGATTTAGGAAAACTATGCAAAGTAGAAAATATGAAACTCGGAGTGCAAACAGCAAGTACACCACAACATCAGGGAATTGAGTGCAATAATGACCCTAAGAGGCCTATACGAAAGCACACCCTCAATAGAAGTCCACCAAAGTTTCACCGAGGCGACATGGAGATCAGCGAGGAGAGCGATAGCAGTCTAGGCAACGACGCCGAGGATGAATTGCTGAACAAGCAAATAATACCGAAATTCGAAAAAGAGATATCAAATAATAATTTCGAGGGGGAACCTTCTCTGGGACACCATAACTTGTCATCACCGCAAACACCGAAAAATATGCCAAGCACGAAATTAGCCATGAAACACCGAGACAAATCCCTCCAAAAACGGACAGCGCGCCGAGTAACATGAATTCCAACGTTAAACCAACGAGCACAGAATCACCGCTAGCAAATCTTCGACAAACAATACAATTTAAAAACTCGTCTTACCGTAGATATAGAGGAGATATACTTACAAGACAAGTCCGGTGTTCAAATAAAAATATGGGAAACCGGTACTCAGAGCACCAACAGAAGAAGTCCTAGCACGGAAACACCTTGCGAAAGTATACATTTCTCCACAACCGATACTTCTTACACATGTTCCATTAGCTCCACACGACAGCTACCCTAGCATTCTGAAGCATACCCTTCCCCCGTATAAGCCAAGGAAGGATTTCTATCACATTACTCCGCAAATAGACGATCGAGCTAGTGCAAGACCGTCACCCGCCAGCAGTGCGTCAGATGCACCTATGGAAGACGCTTATGTACACCCTCGCAATACGAACAATCACAATAGATATAGTCCTGCAAAAAAGATAGACAGCTACAAATTTATGGATCAGATGGAGGGCGCGTTCAATAACCAGCTAGCGATGGACCAAACGGGCGAGACTATGGACACAACACCTGGGGCTCAGCGCACCCCAAGACCTTATTCGGGTACAGTCCTAGACGAAATGGCTCAGCGATTTTATGTACACTCGCAGCAAGACGATTGTGCAGAACCACTCAAGCGACTAACGCACGATAGAAATATACCGACGAATCCACCTGGAAACTGCCTCTTTAATTCAATAATAAAAATCTTGAATCTGCAATTGACAGCGAGTCAGCTAAGGTATCAACTTTTGTGCAGCCCGCACGTAGAGATCTGCGGCAACCAAGAAGAGGCACGCCGGATCTTGCTATCAGAAGTAGAATATGGAGATGCGAATTGCATATACGTGTTCGCAAGGGAGTTCGGACACAATGTGTGCGTACACTTCCAAACAGACAACCGCAATAATTACTGTCACTTCAATCTAGACAAAGGGAAAATCTACATCTAGCCGGCAATCACTTTACGCCATATATACAGACAGCAGATGTATCTGACGAAGATTCAGAATCCGAGTCAGAATCAGAACCAGGAGAAGGAGTCCACTCAAGGTCGAGTCAAGGCGTGGAATAATCTATAGTCTGACGTCACCGGCGGACGTGCAACTCGTCGCATCTTTTCGTCGCGGATCACATTATACCTGTTGTTCTTTCTTTATGCACGCTTATTCGTATATACTCTCATCGGATATAGCATATACGCATCTTCTCACTGCATCAATAGCTGCTGCGTATTATCCGGAGCTCTCTCTCCACAATAACGTTGTAGCTGCGTAGCCCATGGAACTTGTTTACAGCCGAGTACGTGTATGCATTGATTTTCTGTGAATTAGCTCGATGACTTTGTATCGCAGCGGCTAATATCAAAGGGCTTCTAGTTTCAAGACAATTTATTGAAGTAAATACTTTTATAGGCTCGTTAGGTACACACTTTTGCCGGGGAGTGAATCTAGAAAAAACCGACCGCCACGCGAAGGCTAGGAGGGGAAATAAGCATACGACCGCAGGGGAAGAGCTCTCTCCACCGCGCTCTCGTCGCCGCGCAACACGTACGTGCGCCTCTTCCTTCACCGCTCTCTCCTTCCGTATCTTTCCGCTGGCTTTCGGGCCCCTCGGCGCTCTCGGCTTTCTCTATACACAACGCGCTCGGCGTTTTCAAAATAAACAAGACACTACCAATATCGTCACTAAACATATAGCATTGCAAATTAGAAGACCTATAAACTTAGATGTTCAGGAATCAGAAATAGCTGAAATATGTTGTGCTCACTGCGTTTTAAAAGACGGTCAAATATGTATGATGGTTGCGATTTACATTTCACCCAATCAAAGTATTACAGACATAATTAAATTTATCCATAGATCACTACTTGCATACACTGAAGTAGGAGCACGGGAACTCGATACAAATGACCATGAAATGCCACTGATTTTGGCAGGAGATTTTAATGTTAACTTTGCAGACGAAAGTGCACAACCATTAATTGCATTCCTCAAAAATAAATTTCAATTAGAAATTAATAATGATGCTCAACAATCAACTACTAAGTTTGGCACAACATTAGATGCAGTATTTTTAAGATTTTTATATAAAATAAATTCTAAAACATTTATATCATACTTTAGTTACCACAAACCGATTGTTTCTTTAATTGAATTAAAAAATGAAGATACCTGTGATTCTACCATAGATAAGTAAAGTAGTAAATAAAGTATGTAAGAAATAAAATAATGTACGAATAACGATAAACATATTTTTATTATTTCACCTATTAAAAAAAAAACAAAATAAAAATCTACAACACACCTATTTCAGTACTCACTTCTATCGGCTGTCCCCAAGTCAGCCATTTTATTTTCTATGAATTATTGCGTATATTAAATATAGCTACATGTTGATCATGATGTACAACCAGTCAGGGGTGTCAGATTACTCTAGAAAATTTGCCTGTAATGTTTGGCTCATGTATCGTGCAGGTGAGAAAGCACCGAATGTTCTAGAAGCTTCTAGAAGCTTCTGTACGTGTGAGCAGGCGAGGGATGAGATCTGCGGACTCGGTGGGGCTGTGGACTCCTGGGGGTTGGCTGCGGACTCCTGGCTCAGAAGCCCATTTAAGGTTAAACGCAGCAGCATCAGCATCTCTGTGCATTCTAGTAGAATATTCTAGAGTGCAGGCTGCAGCGCTGAGCAGCCAGCGAGCAAGCCGTAGCTGGACGCAGCCGCGGTGACTCGCGCGCGCGCGGATCAAGTTACCCCTATTGTTTCGCGAGCGCATACTTATCTACGTCCACAAGCTTTCTTCGACAGCATATGCGCGTCTTCTCGAAAACTATTGCACGTACTATCAAGAGCTCTCTCTCTTTCGCGCGCGCTATATCACCGCGGAGCAGGTGACGCTGCTGCTGCATGAGAGCTATACTCCTGGGGGGTTGGCTGCGGCTACTACTAACCAGGAGTCCGCTCAAGGTCAAAGGTAGCAGCAGCATTAGAATATTCTAGCATGCAGCTAGACGCAGCCGCGGTGACTCGCGCGCGGATCGAGTTACTTTTATTGTTTTTGCGAGCGACTTTGTCTCTATACGAACTTTCGGTACACATGAGTGAAAAACAGTACAAAATCATATCGGTACATGAATCATACACAGATTTTAATTTATTTTAAGATTATTAATTTTTTAATGAGCCAACATCAGTTGGAAGTTTAAAGCTTAAATATGACAGCATGTATAGGGATTAGAGAAGAAAGATGGTTAAAAATAATCATAGTCGCATCTAATAAAACATCTTTTTATTGCTCTAAATATCTAAATTCTATCTTATTCATTTCACCTCCAAAATACTGCAAATATACATTTCTTGTATTGCATTCTGAGCACAATTGTTTGATAGAATCTTCAGCTATTATCTTGCTCATTCTTGAGGGTAAAAAGACGCTAAACGAATCCTCCAGTTCGACAAAGACTCTGTCTCCATACTTTGTCTTGATTTCTTTCACACCAGTGATTTGATATTTTTTCTCCAGCTCAAGACTTGCTAGTTTCCTTGTCGGAAGGAAATCCTTGCGTCCGACCTGATTTATCTTAATGAAATCCATGTTTTTCTCCGTCTCTCCCGGCCTTCAAGCAACGAGCGATCTATGAGAACTGACTGAAGCTGATGTACTCGCTGCTCTTTGATAGAATTAGCACAGCTGATTTATGCTGTAGCTATATAGATAACTCATTTAATTTTTTCATAAGCACTGGTACGACAATTTTACCCGTTCTTCCGATTCTGCGTCTAAAACGCTCTCGCTCTCGGACAACTTGCTCCCAGTCTCCATGTCGTGCATTTTTAAGTGCATATGTCCACGTATACATTAGATGAACTGTCGGCTTTTCTTGAAAACGCACCCTCTTCTCCATATTGCTATTTATTATTTTACACTTAATGCAATCTCTTTTTAAAGGTGGAACTCCACTCTCAATGGAATTGTGCTCTCGACAGCGTAGACACTCCAAAATCTCCGAGTCCTGCTTTAGGTGCTCTGGCAGCTTATCCCAAGCTAGCTCGATGCTATTAGCGGCAAATGTTATGAGAAATTCTCGTGGTAAATATGCAATATCTCTCGGAGTCATAAATGACAGGTTCTCTATGCGATAAAATTCTCTTAGAGATCTCTCAAAAGAGGGCGTATTGTCGTGATAAAATTTTGCTTCCTTCCTAAGGAAGCCTTGTAATAGTAATTTTTGGAGTTAGTGTAAAAACATGTGGGAAGTGTGTTTTGATGAATTTTTAGTCGAAAAATGGTGTTTTTAGAAAATGTCCGTACGGATGTATGTGTGTGTGTGTGTGTGTATGTGTGTGTATGTGTGTGTGTGTGTGTGTGTGTGTATGTATGTGTGTGTGTGTGTGTGTGTGTGTGTGTGTGTGTGCGTATGTATACGCCTGTTTCTCAGCTTCTACTTGGTGGATTTTAACCCACCAAGTCTCATTTTCTTTGTTTTTGCTAGAAGATAGTGGGACGAAACTCCGTTTTTACAATTTATATACGCGTTTTTTTTTTATAGTGATTTTTTAGTTTTGAGATTTCAGTTATTGCCAACAAAGTTATCGGAAAAGTTAATACAAGTAAATTGCTTAATATGTACCTGAAAGAGAATAAAATTGCCTATGTTTTTACCGTGAAAAATTTATATTATCGTTCGTCGTTCTTTTATTATACACCATACAGTGCAATTTTTTTAAATCGTTATAACTCAAAAACTAAATAGCGAATCATTCTAAAAAAATATATGATTATTGAAGGTAATTAGAACTATATACCACTTAAATTTTAAGTCATTTCATGGGGCAGATCCTGAGAAAAACATCAAAAACTGAAAAAAATCGTTTTTCTACGTGACGCGATAACTGGAGTAAAAAGGCAATAATCAAGTTCAAATTTTGGATTTAGTTAGCATTATATAGCACAATGATCCCTTTCTTTGGGATTTTTATAAAACCAGTTAGTTTCAAAGATATTGAGCTTCAAACTTTTGTTTTTTCACCCTGTATACTATGAGTCGTTTTTTCTACGTGATGCGATAACTGGAGTAAAAAGGCAATAATCAATTTAAAATTTTGGATTTAGTTAGCATTATATAGCACCTTTATCTCTTTCTTTGGGTTGTTTATGATACCAGTTAGTTTTAAAGATATTAAGCTTCAAAATTTTGTTTTCTTACCCTGTATACTCTATATAACTGAAAACTGTATCGCTTCGATCTCAGTTTCCATTAATGGATTTTAATCTATACTTAGACTCGTTTTTTGCTGTTTTTGTTTTATTAATTCGTTAAAAATAAGATTTTCAGTTACGCATGTGCGTATATTCATGGCGATTTTTCGATCACTGGTGATTTTAGATACGTTCCGCGAACTATATCCTTATCATTATATCTCGGAAACTAAATTTTGAAATTTTCGTTAATACATCATGATTATCGAATGTTATCCTATAGACTACTTTAATTTTAAGTAGTCTACGGCAATTAAAAATTTTGAAATTTTTCAAAGTTTTCAAAATTTTTGAAAATATGCTATGCGTCAAAGAGTTCTCAATTTCCTACTCCTTTTGCATGCTTAAAAAAGGGTCTATTCATGCACGTATCATAAAAAGTACGGTGTTCAACAAGGGGGGAGTGGCTTTTTCAGACTCGGGTGATATTTTGAGCACTTGTGTCCGACTCGTGCTCAAAATATCACCTTCGCTAGAAAAAGCCAATTTTCCCCCCTAATTGCAATATACAATATACTATTTTATGCCAATAATTGCCGCCCTGATCATTATAAATTTTAACGCAACCTAGGCAAGCACGCATAACTGAAACTCTATATAACTGTAAACTGCATCGCTTAGATGTTAGCTTCTATTTGATGGATTTTAATCTATACCTTGGCTAGTTTTTTTCTGATTTTTGTTTTATTAAATCGTTACAAGCAATATTTTCAGTTACGCATTGATTATGTAATATAATTATTTCGAAATAATTTTATCCATCAAACGAAAAAGCATAAAAACTTTATAGAATTATATATGAAGTAAAAACAATTTAGATATTAAAGCGATACGTAAGGTTGAAGGAAGCTACGTGCCAAAGAATTGGCAGCGGTTTTTCAATAACAATACATTCCTGTGTGCGCAGTTTGCTTTGAATGCTAATTTATGGCGTGGGCAAAGTGGCTCCAAGATATCATATTTCAGCCTTTGTAGTAAGGGAAAGCCCATTTCGCCCATATCCACTACATGAAAATTGAACTTCTCGAGCCATTGCTTCTTCTCGGCTCCTATTACATACACTACACTCACGTCATGTAGAACAGTTTTCAGCACGTTTTCAAGCTCTTCATACGGTAGATCTCCTGAACTCCAAGATAATCCGTGATAATTGCGTTCCAGCCAGAGATTTTCAGACTTATACTTGGCTGTGAGTCTGCGCCACGGTGTGGGCGGCTTGAAAAAAAAAACACCAATGTCTTGAGATTAACGCGGAGTGGAACTATAGTGAGTTCTTTCACAACAAATTCGTTTACAGGCTTTCTAAATCTTTGCACATCGAGCACGTATTCCATTTTGACTGACTGATGACCACAAGCTGCTGCTCAATTTATACCATCTACTCCCACCACCCCCTTTAAACGATTTTTTTCACATCCCCACTCATAGGGATGTATTCGACAATACGATCGTGTAGGATGAGACAGTATGCGGAGCTGCCAACTGGAATATTTGCTCTGGCCTCAAATTCAAGACGCACGTCAACTGATGCTTGCTTCAGTGACTCATTTTGTTTTGAGCAGTCAATGACAACGAGAGGGGCATATGACAGATAGTCAACCTTTTTCAGCATTGGTTCTACCTCTTTGTTGTAGTAAGCATTTTGAAAGTTTACATACATATCGTAGAGTAGAGCATACTGATTAATAATAATATTCAGATTGAGATTTCCATAGGGATAGTGTTGTGAGTCGAGAAACAATGTAACGTTGCTTATGTTACAATCATCAAAGCGACTAGCATTGGCTGTTTTTCGTCCCTTGCGATTTGTCTGGAAGCCAAGAATAATGAAGCGAGGCTTCTCCAGCTGATTAGCAGTTTTGACAGTCCATACATGTTTTCATGTACTGGGCAACAATAAGTACTAATATAGTTCCCAACTACGAAAACTCATGGTAACAGATCTATCTTTTTCCAGATGATTTATTTATTTATTTTATTTTATTTATTTAGACCATATACATATGTCTCATAAAAATACATCCTATAGAGACAAAATTAGTTGTCTGTACATAGGGATGGTACATAAAAAAAAAAAAAACTTAGAATCTAAACTTAAAAAAACTAAATAAGTACAGGAAGATGTCGAGCCAATCTTTCTGATAACAGTTTAAATATTAACGCAAAAGTTAAGTAACAGTACAAAATAAATCTCTCTTTGATCAATCAATATTTCTCTCTTATAAATACTTTTAGTCTCTTCTTAATCGCGACTTTGCTAATCACAAGTGCTTTCAGATCATTTGTTAGCAAGTTGAAAATATTTAACGCAACAAAGTAGCTATTTGTTTTGCTTATAGCTTTATCAATTATTGGCAATTGAAGACTCTTATTTCTAGTATTGCTTTTGCTATTTATATATTTATTTCTTAACGTAGCATAATGATAAGATATAGCTTCTAAATGGAATAATTGCTTTACTGTAAGTGGAGGGTCTTGACGCTGAAAATTATTTTTGTTTATAATTTTCAATATTTTCCTCTGAATACCCTGTATTAGATAAACACAATTATTGTACGCTCCACCCCAAGCAATTATGCCATAATTGACTAAACTTTGGTAAAAAGCATAGTATATCATAGTTAAAGTTCTATAGTCCATTATATTCCTAATTTTGGCAAAGATAAAAACTAAGTATTTTGTTTTTTTAACCAAATAATTTACATGTTTATCCCATTTCATGTTATAATCAAAAATTAGACCTAGATATTTATAACTTTCTACTCTTTTTATTGTATTATTGCCTATCTCAATATTAAGTGAGACAGGAACACTATGGCAGTAGCTACCATAAGCAATATATACAGTTTTATTAACATTTAAAGATAATTTATTTACAGTAAGCCACTTTGCGACTTCCCTAAGATATTTGTTCATTTTCTCTTGAGCTGACTCCCACGTGTTATCACTAGCAATGATAACGGTGTCCTCAGCATAAGAAACAACAGTATCATCTAGCATACCTCTCAGTAGATCATTAACGTATAAAATAAAAAAATAACGGTCCTAGTATGGTCCTTTGGGGAACTCCGATGGGTATATCTTTGTATTCACTTTTTAAATTCTTTATTTTAACGCATTGTTTCCTACCAGAGAGGTAGCTGTTTATTAAATTTAAGGCACTGCCTCTTATTCCATATCTCTCTAGTTTATCCAATAGGTTTTTGTGATCTACCGTATCAAAGGCTTTAGCTAAGTCTAAGAAAGTAGTTATAATTGGCTTCGATTTGTCGATTTTTTTATATATTATGTCTGAGATATAATTTAACGCATCCGTTGTGCCTCTATTTTTAACAAAACCAAATTGTTTTTCCGATATGATATTGCATTCCATTAGAAATAGATACAACCTATTATACAAGATTTTCTCAAATATCTTTGCTAAGTTCGATATTAGTGATATCGGCCTATAGTTAGTCATACATGACCTGTCACCAGCTTTGTAAATAGGAACTATGTCAGCTTGTTTTAGAGTTAGTTAGTAGAGTAGTTTGAGCAATTTAATTTTATATTTATCCGAGAACACCACATATGGCATCAGCAATTCAATTTTGGTTATCTTAACTTGGTAATCCTCGTAAATGTTTGCACCAGCTACGACTACTGGCGTCTGCACAACAGAATTCACATCAGAATTTGATCTTGTAACACCCCACACCGGCTCCGCAGGGTTTTCAATTTAAAATTCAAAAACTAAAGTCTCACGACTCATTTTTAGTTATTGCACGCAAATAAGCGTACTCTCCCACTCTTTCCAAAGCTACGGGTCACAGCTGAGGAGCCAGCTACAAGCAACAACAGCAGCGCCATCAGGCAGTAGTGGCGGCAGCGGGAGTCACCACGTGGCAGCGGCTGCAGCGAGCGCGTATATCTATATATGTAGCGCAGCGAGCGGTGCGACGTGCACAGCGTGATAGTGAGATGATGGCGTAGCGGCGGCGCGGCGCGCGCATCTCCGTATGCTTGTATGAATGGGTTTTGTACATAGGTGTGAATGTGTGTGTATATATTTGTATGTAAGCGTTTTTTCGGCGGCTCCAGTCCCGCTCTCTCCGCAGCCTATATAAGGACCTGCGCGGCCTATGACTAGTCACTAGCTCCAGCGCAATTATCAGCGCACTAGTCCTACCAAGAGCAACCATTAAGCCTTGGTAGATAAATAAATTATATTTTCGTTTGTAAAAATCAAAAGCGCACGTGCAGTGCTGACGGTGCAAGCGTCGCACTGCTCGGCGCAAAAGACGTCGGCTCCGGCTCGTGGATTCGGAGAATCCCAAGCCCTCGCCGCGGACTTGCGTTATCGCTTTGCGATAAGGTACGTCCGGTGCAGCGCAGCTTCTTGCGAGCTGCGGTGCACAACGGCAGTTGCCACGGACCTGTCGAGCGAGTCACACCTCGCTCTCGCTGCTCTCTCTCGTGCTCACCGCAATAAAGAGCACGCAGCAAGTACAACATTAGTGTTTTTCCTTGCGCCCGAACCCGCGACCACGTACACACACAAGTATACGTAACAGTGGCATCCCTTGTGGTTGTGTACACTTCTCGTGTACGGAACGCTAGTACGTCGCGAGCGCTTTTCCTCGCGATCTCGGCACTTTTCAGCAGTGACAGCAGTGAGGAGCAGATAATTACCAGGCCTTATACAAAAACAGGAAAGCCTTTTTTTTGAAGGAAGGAAGTCCAAGGCATTTAAAAAAAAAGCAGGAAAATATTTTTGAGAGAAGGAAGTTCCAAGCCTTAATCACATAACAGAGCAAATTTAAAAAAAAAAAAAACCCCTTACGATCGAAAATAGAAAATACAGTGGAATCAGAGACACAATGCACACAATATATATAGTAATTATCCACTTCATCGCAGCCACATTAAGGTAAGAGTTTATTATATCTAATATACATATTCTTTTTCCCTTTCAATGTGACACTAAGGCTTTTGAAGTTTCAGCCTAAAATAACACAACATTTGGTCCCAATTAGTAGTCTTCAATGCATAATATTTCTGAAACTGAACACTACGTTATTTTTCATCTGGATAATTTTAAAATTGCATAAGTTTTGCCGTCGTCACATTTCGATACGCCAAATTTTCTTTTTCACAGTAAACGATAATTTACATTACTCGTTTCTGAAACCCATTTTCTGAGTAATTAGGCATTTTAGTGTCACCGTCTTTATTTATGGTCCACTTCAACACACGACAGGATACAAATACATTTTTTTTTTCTCTCTTTTTCCTTTTTTTTCAAGCACAAGCACGCCGGCCCCTATAAGTAGTTTGTTTTCTCTCAAAATAGGATCTTTTCTTTTGGACCCGAAATCATTGACTTTCAGTGCACATTTTGCGTAAATTCGCGTAACACAACATACTTAAAATTTTTGGAACCCTAACGGAGAATAGTCGGAGACACTGAGATTCCCTTTTATAGAATCACACAGGTGTCTCACGTCAAAACGTAAATCACTGTGTGAATTTATTACGATACGACAGGTACATTTTGATTTAATTTTATACATATACATATATATATACAACAACATATTTTTTTTCCCTATATTACTAATTGCACATAATTTTGGACCTCTATATTCAACGATATAAATCTTTGGCCATAATAAAGGAGTTTTACGTTCTCCTGGACTTTTTGCTCGCTGCGCAATTCGTCCGAACAAAATTAAAATAGTGTATAACAGGCTTTACGTGATCGGGTGTACCTACATTAGCATCCATCGTTATTACATGTTCACAAAGGCGCAGCATCGACAGGTGTAAATTTCATAAAATTTTTTTTTTATATATTAGGACTCAGTAATATAACTTTTCGCACAATCTAGGAGTTTTCCGTTCTCCTGTACTTTTTGCTCAACGCAAAATCGTACGAACAAAAACCATTTCAAAAAAAAAAAAACATTATAACAGGTACATTTTCAATTATATTTTTATAATTACATACATATATAAATACACATGCATATTTCGTTGTCCACTTCAACATGCTGAGAATAAGCGCACATTTTCGGTGATTTCTAGTCACGTTTAGGACTGCCCTCCTTGTTTTTGCAAAATAATCCACGGTTTTCAGTAAATTGTATACAGGTATGAAACACATAACTGCGCGATTCCCTAGTGATAGCTAAAATCATCGCTTCTCTTTCGCGTCGCTTTCACAGGTGTTTCTCCCCTTTTTTTTTTCCGAATTCAATGATAATTGCGGAGGCTTCGAGAATTTTTCCCCTTACTTTAATGGTATTGATCTTAGCAGCTTCGACATTTATCATTATAACTGTGGTTCGCCTGTTTGAAATTTTGAAAAAAAATATATAATAGATCGTAATTTGTAACCCTTTTTCCCTTTTTTTTCCACAAGCGAGCAGCGAGACGCAACGACGCATCATATTTTCTTTCTCTCGGTCCACTTATCGCGCGGGTGTCGCATTACGCTAGACGCAGCATCCGGCGTAGCTCAAGCCGTACTTGCGAGAACGCAACCAACACCTACTGCGATAAATCACTACTCACATTATTTTTCTTGGACAAAATCAGCGTCGCCTTTTTTTCCATCGACTCAGCATACAACGAAGGCACTGTAATCTAACTTACGAAATATTCTTTTACAATCGCGTTGCTACTTGAAACACACTCGCCACATCAGCGCAAACATAAGATCTCTTTCTCAGTACGACTCGGTGCAAGTATTATATTTTTCCCATCGACACTGTATACCGCGGATGTGATAAACTCTTGGCACTCGTGCTCCCTTTTCTCCACCTCAGCAAAACATTGGACCCTTAGCTTTTATAAATAATAGCCTCAGCAACCGGCGCGTGTGACATGGCATAGAAAAAGCGAGTCTTTATCAGTCATAAGCCAACTGATACTTTCTCATGAAAGAAAGACTTCTAAATTATTGACAATGAATGTCTATGTCAATCAAAATACAAGGTATACTTTTACTTACATAATTTTATAAATACACATACATACATTTCATTTTATTATATTATTTTACTTATAGTTATAAATTTACACTGTCGATCTGTGCATGAAAGCGAGTGACTTTTTGAACAACGAAAATTAAGCGAGTCGTTGTTGTCTTATCTCCAGACCATTAACTCGACGTAACAAAACTTTTTCCTCTCAAAAACTACGAAGTCAGTTATTATACACCACAGAGAGATAGGATTGTCAGCCATTAAAGATTTTACAGCAAATACAAGTTTTGCTTTGGCTGCAACATGTACTAATTGATTTTTGTTTGACACATCTGTCGAATTTTTGACAAAATTCTGTTCAAACTGGACCCTAAATCAATAATCACCTTTGATGTTTGAAACAATAGCTTCACGAAGGAAATCATTTACGACAAGACGGTTATAATATATCAACAACAACATACCTTCAGGACCAACTTGGTTTATAGTGATTCACATTTACCTTTTTCTGAGAAACCTCAATTCTTTCAATCACCATTGCTTGTACATTACTCGCATAGGGTTCGGAGATTATTGTAGTTTAATTAATAATTGATACTCTCAGCAAATACACATACTTCTTGTATTTTAATAATTCACTGACATTGGATATTTTGGGAATATTATTGCACTTCAGTAAATTATTAATATTTTACATATGCTTAACAAATACGCGTAATCTCTTTACATCTTGGTTATTCACTGAGATTAGACTCGTTGAATATTCTCGATTAATAGATTTTATAATTCAATTAATTGTTGGTATCTCACACTTGGAATTTTCTCAGCTTAGATACTCCCTTTAGCATTTCAATAAATTTTTTTTTTTTGGCACTTCACATTCTTAATAAACAATTTTTATGCTTCGATTAACGAGGGGCATTTTACGCTCTGTAAACTATTACTAACACATTAATTTCGTATTTTACATTATTGATTGTATCATTGTATATGGACTCTCTTAGATTCAGTATCTTGAATATTTTAGATAAACAATTATAAGACCCTCTTTAAGTTCAATTCAATTCGTCGACTCTTTGACATTGGCTTATCAGGATTGCACGCCCTTAGACGTCAATCACAATCACATTATTCTACCTAGACAATCCTACCACATGCATTTTGAAAACTTTCAACTAGTTTATTATGACATTTTAGAGATTCGCTCACATCTCACGCTTAGAGTGTCCTCAACACTCAGCATAATTTTTAATAGCTTAGATAACTTCAGTTAATATATTCTAAGAGTTCATTTATACTTAGCAACTTTAAGCAAAACATAAATTTAAACTTAAATAACATAGATTTACTATTGCCTTCAATGAACTTATTGTTGCCTTTCAACAGTTCATTGATGTTTTACATTTAAAATATTCCCAATTAGGATATTATCGACCTTCTTCTACACTTTAAATATACTTTACACATTGAAACCTTCTATAAATAACTCACTTACATCTAGCACTCCAAATATTCCCAATATTAACTTTTACTTTCAGTAACGCTTTTAAATTTTGCATTTCATATGTTCTTAATAAATTAAACATATTTTCATTGTAATCATTCTCTTATATTTGGCACCTCAAATATTTCTAATGAATTCTTTATTACACTTCAAGAGCCCATTCATGCTTTTCACTTCATAGAGTAATAAGTGAATCTTGATAGTTCGTTGACATTTAAAATTTCAAGGACTCCGATTAGCTTATAGTTTATTTCACAGATTTCCCCCTAATTCTTCATTACTCTTTGATTAGCTCTTACATATCGCACGGTGCATGTTCCTGTAAAGTTCATCACCACTTTTTAAGCATTCAGCTACAAATTACACAGCTAATTTTTGGGTGGCTCAACTATAAACTTATTATACCCCTATCTGTTTAACATACACATATCGACATTTTGGAACAAGTGTCAATAGCCCATGACACCTGTTTTTGCGCCACTGAATTTTCCCTGGCCGGGGGAAGATCTTACAAATACTCCGGAGGTCCCCATTGTCACGATAGATGAGCGCATAGACTATCTCACTGAAAATCAGGAGGACTTGCAGGAAGTTATTTGCTCTCTTGAACAGCG
The DNA here is from genome assembly GCA_012977825.3 of Pteromalus puparum. Classification (NCBI taxonomy): domain Eukaryota; kingdom Metazoa; phylum Arthropoda; class Insecta; order Hymenoptera; family Pteromalidae; genus Pteromalus; species Pteromalus puparum. The sequence continues at coordinate 18,442,405 of CM053172.1, read as the reverse complement.
AATCCTGGAAAGCGACACAAAAATCGAAGCGTTGCAAGACATCAATAGGGCAATCCTCAGAGCTCTAGATAAGTCAGTCAAAAAATTAGAGGATTTGGAAGCACCTCTTGCCTCAGAAAAAGCGGAAGTACTCACACGCATTTCAGAGATAGAAAGTCAAGTCATTGATATAACTTTTAAGATGGCGTCCCTCAGTCTTGAATGAGAAGACCAGGATAACCATGTTAGAATTCAACTGCGATTTGAATTAAATCCTCACAATTGTTAAGATTAGACACATAATTGTCATACTCAAAGCAGTTACCTTTCTCGCTACTCTGAGTAGATATATGAAAAGGACTGCATTACATTGGGAAGTGTAATTCTTGAAAGTCATGCGCTTCTGAATCTTCTTAGACTCTGAATTATGCAGTTTGGGGATTTTTAGGAGGCTAGCACCTTCGTAATCGTGAATTACACTATCCTCGCGAATCGGTTGCCAGGTGACCTTCGTTTTGTTCTTTTCCTTTCTCTTTTGGAGTTATTGTAGATGAAACTGTCTTCACCGAGGTTAACGTAAATGTTTGTAGACTCTTTGGTTTTCTTTTCTGAAGTCGTAATTCTTTAGCAACATAAATACTATTTAAGTTAAAACGTTCATCCATAAATTCATTATCTTTCTTTCCTTTTTGAGTTAAAGATTTTTTTTTTTTATAATTAAACCTTACAAAACTTAGCACGACTAAGGCTTACACAATTATTCATAAGCTCTCAAGTAGTCGTTTGAGTGATCCATCATGTCTCTCTCAAATTTATGGGGCAAGAGCAAGAAGAGCAAGGAGAAGGCCGATGGCGCAGGTAGTAGAAGCGTCAGTGCTACTTATTACTCCTTTAATAGGGAACAGGACGAGCAACACTCTGCTCGGGAACTCGCACAGATGAATGTGGCAACTACCAGCGCTGCTTCTTTTCTTTCAGACAATATCTCGAATCAGAGAACAGCTCTAGCACTGGGATCTTCGCTCTCATTGAGTGGCAGCCGCAATTCGCTAGATGGACTGGGCGCGACAGGAGGCATAGGCAGAGGACTACCTGTCACATCGAGTTCCTTCATACCAATACGGTCTTCATTGCATAACGCCAGTATGACACAATCCTCTACTGCGCACACTATGACACACATGGGGGCCATACCGAAAACGGTCATGTCCACGTCGACCAGTATGAATCCTCACCAACACCCGCTGCGTGAGGAAAAAAGACCGTTAACACCCACATTCATGGATCTGTTAGATATGCGGAGTAAAATTAATCGAGCCTTGGCTCAGAAAACTGGGCTGAACCCGGAATTGATGGACTCTGCACTCAATACCACATCTGCATACAAGGACGTCTCTGCTCATGCGCCGACAGTTACAGCAAGATCCCCATCAAACAACATGTCGAACAGCTATAGTCTCTTTGGCCAATCGACCACCAGCTTGCACGCTCAGCGGGACCCAGGAGTATTCAGCACAACTTCTCTCCATCGACCTGATCCACTCGTTGGTAGCCATTTGCAGAAGCAAATGATCAACCAAAGCTCTCAAGCATTCTTCAACAGTAATGACGGCAGGTTGCAGACGATACATAATAAGAATTTTGAGATCCAAGAACCAACAAGAGAAACAGGCACGTCCGGAATATCGACAGCGCACTATGCAAGCAACAACTTCCAGACAGCCAACGACAACTCAAGGCCACCTTCGAACGCGAGAGTGTCATGGGACACGCGACAGGCTCCGCCGATATTCTACACTCCGGAAAACTCACCGGAAAATGTGAACGGCGCACCCGATCCTCGCACAGTTGGGTACAACACCAGTTTGGATCAGAGCAACGGGTCTCGCCAACACAACAACTCCAAGACATACTCCAACCCATCGTTGGACACACCTAACGTTCCGTACAGATTCCTTAATCAAATAGAATATGACATGCACAAGCGATCGAACTTGTCACTGTCACAGGCCTTAAACCTTATTCCCACGTTCGATGAAAATCCAGAACGTTTAAATCTCTTCTGTTCGGCAATCAGACGCATTATTAACACATATGGCTCGCAAGCTGAACAATACGCATTGCTAGCCATAGCCAACAAGCTAACAGGTAGAGCTGCTGATGGATTCTCAGCTAGCATCTTGCAATATACGTCAATCGAGAAATTTTTGAGTGACATAATTCTCCAGTACAGCAATATTGGTCTGGCTGATGAGATTTTATGTCAGCTCAAACTTATCACCCAGCAGCCATACGAACAGGCAGGTGACTATGGTCTACGTGTACAAAAGTTGCTCAATAGATTGCTGACAATTTACGAGTCAGCACCTGACATGGAATCCGCAGACCGTGAGTGTAGAAAGAGAGGAGCGCAAAACGATGCTCTTCAGCACTTCATGTTTGGCTTATGTGACCCGCTCAATCACCAAGTCAGGAGCGAGAGGCCAAACACACTGAATGATGCTATACGTCTGGCAATTGAATTTGAGTGCAAACAAAGCGCCAGACTATCACTTCACCAGATGATACGTCAACCACCGTATGCACAGGTGAATTATTTGGATACTCAACTGGCTGCGAACAAACAAGTGCCTGAGGCCACCAAAGCCATTGGTGTATTACCAGAAATTCAAGAAGCGAAATGTAAAAACTGTAACAGCACGGATCATGTCGCTGAGAATTGTACCAAGAAGAAAGCTATTAGACTGTACTGTCATTATTGTGAAAAAGTAGGTCACATTTTCAAAGACTGTTACAAACTAGAAAAGGACATCAGTGCCAGACGCGTCAATACTCAAATGGTGCAGAATTCAGATAGCGGCAACAATAACAACAACCAAAATAACAGAAATTCCAGTAATACTCAGGGCAGTTTTGGTAACCGAGAAGCCGGTAATACTCCTCGCAATTACTCCAACAACAACAACAACGATACTGACAACAGGAACCAGGGGAACGTTAGCAACAATCGAGGCAACCCTCAATATGGTTACAACAATCAGGGTAACAGCCGCAGGGACCAGGACCACAATAATGACAGCAATCATTACAATCGGGGAAATCACAACAGGGGATATAGCAATCACCGCGGATATAGTAACAACAATCGTGGAGGCTACAACAGCAATAGCAACCGCGGAGGCTACGGCAACACTCGTGGCAGGTCCAACAACGACAACGGCTACGGGCGTAGCAATCGCAACTGGGACAATATGGGATATTTAAATGAAAATAGACAGGACAACAATGAAAGATACCAGCACATCAGGGAAGTACAAAACTTCTTTGACAGAAATCGAGACGTGCGTGGTAATCATAGCAACAACGCGAATTCCGGACACAGAAATAACCCCAACAACAATCCTTTAAACTCGTAGACTGCTCGACTCGATCCTCAGAGGAGGAGCAGCCCAGTCTAAACAAAATAGAAGCCAAAATCCACAATATCAAAGAGGTCAACATCAAATTGGCGGAAGTAGGGCGTTCACCTCCCGTCATAACCTTAAAAAGTCATAGTCTGGCAAACAATCAGGCTGACTTTTTCATTGACACAGGCTCGGACATCTCTGTAATTAAAGAGAGCATTATAGACGAGCTTTTTACAAAAATTGATAGATCTGTTGTTCTAGCAATTAAAGGCGTTGTTCCTGGAACATGTTTCACTTTAGGGAAGGTATGTGTGAAGGCCGATAATGGCGTATGTTGTATGTTGCACATAGTCCCCGACAGCTTCCCCATCAAAGTAGAGGGCCTGATCGGTTGGGACTTTATTGACGCTCACAAGGCACGTATCGATGCCGCGCATAAGCGTCTAGAATTGTGCAACAATATGTTTATTCCCTTTAAACATGAGAAATCTTTTCATATAAAAGGTAGAACAAGACAGATAATCTTTGCGGAAGTTAGGAATGTCAATGAAAAAGAAGGCTGGGTACCCTTACAAAACCTAGGGCCAGACCTACTGTTTGGTAACTTTTTGGGTAAAAACAATGATGGGTATGTATATGCGGAGATCCTGAACATAGGGACAACTCCAATTACGATACCAGTACCCCAGGTGAATCTAATACCTTGTTACACTGTTGCACCTACTGGTGACGCAGACCTCGATGAGGACGATATCGATAGTGTCAGGAGCAGAGTCAACATTTGATAAAATCATGAAGTTAGTCGAGACTAGCAGTTGTAATGCGGCAGAAATAGAGCATGTGCGAGATTTGATTTCGGATTTTTCTGGGGCTTTCGGTCTGGATGGGGAACCTTTACCCGCGACTAACATTATACAACATGTAATTAAGTTAGAGAATTGAGTTATAGAATAGAGCGGCGATGGCTCAGTGGGCAGAGTGTCGGGCTAGTAATCCAGAGGTTCTGGGTTCAAGCCGGACTCTCGGCACTTTCTGACATCGGGACACCTCTATGTTTACATACGTTTGTATGTTATATACATAAGTGTCTTATAACATCAAAGCTCCAGTGGTTCGGATCCCACTGTATACAGTTTCGCACTGTATAATTAAACTGTAGGGCCAGTCGAGATGCATGCGCACTACATTCCGATGTGATGCACATGCACCGCGACTATAGGGAGCCTCTCTGGCCGGTACCATTGTATGGNCTTTACCCGCGACTAACATTATACAACATGTAATTAAGTTAAAGATGGATAAACCAATTCGCTCCAAAAGACACCGCTATGCGAGAGTCGTTCGCGAGAACATTCTAAAGGAGGTAGATAAATTATACGAACAAGGAGTAATTGTTCCATCCAATTCGGATTTTAGCAGCAATCTCTGGATTGTTCCTAAAAGTCCGGGGCCCGATGGGGAGCAAAGATGGAGATTGGTTACAGATTTCAGTGATATCAATAAAGAAACGGAAGGCAGTGCGTGGCCAATCCCGTTCACCAGCGATATCCTGCAACAGCTTGCCAGTGCACAGATTATAACAGTCATGGATCTGAAGCAAGGTTTCCATCAGATTCCGATTCATCCTGACTCAGCTAAATATACGGCATTCAGCACTCCTGTTGGTCCGAATGGCTGCCAGCACTTTGAATATACACGCATGGCCATGGGGCTTAAGGAGGCGACAAACACCTTCTCGAGAGCCATGTCCCTGGCTATGGCAGGTCTCCAATCTCAGGAGGTAGCCATATATTTAGACGATCTGATGGTCTTTGGAAGTAACCTCCAAGAGCACGAGACCAGATTCAGGAGAGTCATGCAACGACTCATTGATGCTAATTTAACTGTAGAGCCCAAGAAATGTCAGTTCCTAAAGCGAGAAGCTGAGGTTCTGGGTCACATTGTTGGAGGAGGCAACATACGTGTTGACCCGAACAAGCTTAAAGCCGTAAGAGAGTATCCCACTCCAACCACCACCAAAAAGGTTAGGCAACTTCTGGGATTGTGGAATTACTACAAAATGTACATTCCTAACGCGGCGGAGATTGCCCTACCTCTCACGCGACTTTTACACAAAGGTGTGAAGTTCCATTGGAGAGAAGAACACCAAGCTGCTTTCGACAAAATGAAGGATATTCTGTGCTCGGAACCAGTATTGGCCAATCCAAACTTAGAAGAACCGTTTATAATAACAACGGATGCCTCCGATTACAGTCTGGGTGCAGTGCTTAGCCAAGGGAAACTAGGTCAGGACAGGCCGTGCGCTTATGCCTCGAGACCTCTCAAAGGCAGCGAACTTCGCTACCCGACCTATGATAAAGAACTACTAGCTGTAGTATTTGCCAAAGAGCAATTCTGGCACTACATCTACGGGAAACGCTTTACAGTGGTCACTGACCATGAGCCATTGAAACACTTTCACACCACCAAGAAACCGGACCTCAGGTTCAATAGACTGAAGGCCGCGCTATGGGGATATGATTTTGACATCATTTACAAACCTGGAAAGCACAATGCTAACGCAGATGCCTTATCGCGTAACCCGGTCATTGATGAAGGAGAAGATAATCCTGAACTCCCTCGTGCACAGTTATATGCGCTGGCAGACAAACAAGAAAAGGAGGATAGTAACCTCAATGAAGTGTGGCCACCAGCACGCATGTTTAAAGCTCATGCAGTAAAACAAAAACAAACAAAGAAGAGTGTCAGAAACAACCATCATGACTCTGAGTCTGAGTCAACAAATCTTGACACCTCAGAGGATGAAGGAATCTCTGACAAATCTATAGCCTACAAAAAAGGGGAAATTATAGCTGTCAGAAATTCCTGCAATGGTTTCTATCTATGTAAGGCCTTGGTCAATATCCGGTCAAATGAGAGAGATATTCCCATAATGTGGCTTTCATTGAAAGAGAATTCCAAGCATGAATATTTTCTGGATTACAAAGACCACATTCACTTTACTTGTATCCTCACCAACGTTCATTTGGTCAAAGTGCGTGAAAATGAATTTAAGTTGAGCCCAAATGAACGATCGCGCATCGAAACTGTACTCAAAGAATCCATTCTATACAGTAAAATGGTGAAGGATTTGGAGGAGCAAAAAGCAGCAGTCACTGATGGCAAGGTACCTCAGCTGGACATAGATTTTAATGCGGATATCACAAGAGATCCGTGGCTCAGCACCAGAAAGAAACGTAAGAGGACTCGGACTAAACTCGTCCCGAGCTCTTCAGGCATGCATCAAGCCCTTATACCATCGGGTGACTCTCTGCGTGAACCCGCGGCGAAGATACACAAGAAAGCTGATAAGATTCAAAAGTCCAGGAAAACCACGCAACCGAAGAAATGCTCTGTTCCCTTGTCCGGACTGAACAGAAGAACAAGTGGGAGACCAAACTCTCTAAAACCTAATACGGTGAATAGGATTCCTGCCAAATTCCTCACAACCCCAGAGAAGCATGGACATCCAACAGCTGGCATTCCACCTTTAGAAATCGTCACTGTCACTCCTAATGTGATTGCGCCGCCACAGCTGGATCATGGGAATCGGAATGTCTTAGTGAGTGGCCAACCTGTAATGGAACCTGTTTACCCAGCACCTCAGAAGTCACATTCGCCACAGCCGCCTCCACATGTACCTCCATCTCCACCTCCAGTCATCGCTGGAAGGTCTAGTCATTCCCAATCATCATGGGACATTGCAAATCAAGAGGCATCAGCTCAACAAATACTAGCCAGCCACGAGAAAATCTCTCCTGCCGCGGTAATCGGCGCATTAGGTGGCAAATTTGGCGCCAGACTAAGGGTGAATTTAGTTGAGCAGCAAATCAAAGGCAGAAATGGGGTACACATCGATGTGTGGGAAGCCTTGACTTCCAAATTAGACACTAAAAGCAGAAGAGCGGTTGATCCGGATGTTCCTTGCGCTCCTGTTCGCAGTAGAAGCGCAAGGGGCAGGAACTATCGCAGATCTCTTCTAATGTCCGATAAGTCGGCCAGCGAGTTATCAGATGATGCGTCTCAGTCGCACAGTCTGACAACAGTTAGCGATTTTCTTGCTAATGAACTCGCTGGTAGAGACAAAAACGAATACACAACTGTAGTAGAAGTAGACCTTGCGGATGACCAGGATTTACCACTACTTAATGAACCTGCCTTCATTGAGAATCCTGCAGCAGATGACCCACTCTCGGATCACAACAACCCCACACCACCGATAGAACACTTCGATAATTTCGAGTATGTCCCTCGGAATGCAGACAGAAGGGCGAATCATAGGGCAAATCCGACTCCCTCTGAAAATTCACACAAGGACAGGTTCAGAATAATGGACCACAGCATTGAGTGTGCCAATCCTGACCTGAATCTCGAGCGCTATACAGACATACCCTCTCAGCCTCCTGGCAACTGTTTATTTTATTCACTCATCAAGTGTATGGAGTTGAGACTCTCGGCACTGGAGTTGAGAGCGCGGCTAGCAAGCTCACCCGCGCTCAAAGATTGTGGATGCCCGGATGAAACACTGCAAATATTATCGTCACCCACGGAATTCGGGGACGCAGATTGTGCTTTTGTCTTCTCCAGAGAATTTAACCAAAATATCTGTGTGCATTATTACCAGGACAATGGAGAGTTGGACTTTTGGCGTATCACCGCTAATGCGTCCCCTAATCACATACATCTGCATTTGACAGGCAATCATTTCACACCGTTGTTGGTTGCGCAAATTTATGACAACAATGGGCTCACACCCACACCGGCAGGAGCAAGGCAAGACATCAGCCCCAACAGTCCTCCTATCGATAACGCACAGAGGCATGCGCGATCGGATCTTTCAGATAACAACTCACCCCAATTACCCGGGGCAGATAATGCAGTAGCGGGCCTTGGTGCCGACGCACCAAGCACGCCATCTCTGAGCATACGAGATGCACTCATCAGGGCCAAGGCACACACAGCATCCTTGGAGCGGTGCCTGGTCATGAGGGCCCGCCCTCCGAGAGAAAAGCCTCCTTGGGCTATACCAGAAGGGGAGGAACCTCCCGGGCTGATCAAATTAATATCAGTTCAGGAGCACCCCTTTCGCTACAAAGAAAATCTCGTATACTTCATGACCACGGATTTCTTCTTTGATACAGAAATTCTTGAGGCCATGATCGAGAGACAATACATCAACACAGAGGTACTCTGCAGTCAGCAGAGGAAGCTGGGAGATATCGACACCTCTACGTGCAAGGACATGAAACTGCTCGGATTGTTCATAAAGAGTAATATCCATGAGCGACCCCTCAAGACAGATTTGAGGAAATGCTTGAAGAGGCTAAAAAGAGAAATCACAAGTCAGAATATTTCCTCTTTTGCCATCATCAGGGATTTGGCTTTCCTCACACTCAATGAGTACCAAACATTCGTTGAATTGTTTGAGTCCATATTTGCGGGAGTAAAAGCTGTTGGGGTTCTCTACCTCAACAACTTGCCCATACCTCCAGTAGAGCATAGGTACAAACTCTTGAGGGAATATCACGAGGCGCCCTTAGGAGGCCATCGTGGCATAAAGAAAACCTACAGCAAAATAGCAAGTGACTATTACTGGCGCAACATGCGACCTGATGTACGTCAGTTTGTAATGGGTTGCTCACAATGCCAGACTAATAAACTCATTAGAGTGAAAACCCGCTTACCATTGAATATAACGGATACACCATCAAAACCCTTCCAAAAATTATCAATGGACTTCTATGGACCCCTACAGGAAACGGAAGGAGGATTTAAATATATCCTAACTGTACAAGACTGGCTCACAAAATACTGCATCCTTATCCCAGTAAAGAGGGCGACAGCAGAAGAAGTAGCCAGGGCATTCACGGACAAAGTGATCTGCTACTTTGAACCTCCTGCCACTCTGGTCACGGACCAAGGCACTCACTTCCAGAACAGACTATTGGAGGAGTTTGCGAAAATCTTCAGGATCGACAAATACTTTTCAACAGCATATCACCCCCAATCTAATGGTGGAATTGAGAGGATGCACCACACGCTCACTGAATATTTAAAGAAATACATAGACAACAAAAGTGACTGGAGCAGGTGGGTGGCTGTTTGCCAACATGCCTATAACTGCACGGAACACGAGTCCTCGGATTTCACACCTCATGAACTGGTGTTCGGACAGAAACCGCGCACTCCGTCTAGTTTCCCTTCCAGGGATGCCGAATTATCTAGAACTTATACCAAATATATAGATGAACTGATCGATAACCTGTCTCAATTGCAAACCATTGCGGCCATGAACTTAGTTCAAGCAAAATACAGATCAAAATATTATTACGACAGACGATTAAACACTAAAGATTTCAGGGAGGGCGAATTGGTTTATCTACTAAAGGAACACCATGTAGGCAAATTTGCAGTAGATTATGAAGGCCCATATGAAATTATCGAAATAAATCACGCGACAAAAAATGTAAAATTACAAAATGGGGACGTAGTTAAAATCACTATACTTGACAAGATCAAAAGACCGGGCCTCTTAAAAGATCCACCTCCCGCGGGTCTCTCTTTCAACAATGACTTCCTTAGCAACTCTGCGGATATATCAGAACACGTGGATTAAGCATGGTTACGGTGAGAGAAGGATCAACTAGATTGATCCTTGACGTGGTTTCTATTTGGGAGCGAGCGAGAGAGGCAGAAGCTCACTTTAAACTCAGATGTGCTGGATAATTCTGAATCCAGATCAACAGTGAGTGACCTCTCACCTTGCGGAATACTTCTATCTCCGTACCCTATCTCCTCTGCCCGCTGCTCTTGGGCGCATGCTTCCAAGGCACGGGAAGGGAGATACTCTGCGGCTAGTCTCGATACAGTGATGTTTTTGAATTTCATTTGGGACCCCCCTCCTCTATAGTAAGTCTCTGCACCATTCTCTCCCGCCTAGTCTCCTTTGCCCGCTGCTTTTGGGCGTAAACTCCCAAAACGCGTGCACATTAATGATCTTGATAAAGTAGCATATTTTTTTTTCTTTTCTTTTCAAAATTTCAACCTAGCTCACCTGGAAATTCCAATTTCACAGTACACTGGCGCAGCACTATTCTGTTCCCATTACAGCACTCCCCTTTTTCTCGACACTACTTGGAGTGGCACCCGTTCCTCATCCCGGGACAGTGGCCACCTTCCCACCCTTTTCTGAACTATGTGCACAGTGGAATGAAGTGATCACCACACACATTTAAAAAAACAAAAACAAATCCAGTTCACCTCTTCACAGGAGAACCCTTATTCTTGCACTATATCGTCTAGTTCTCGCACTTTGACAGTTTCCAACACCTCGCGTCATGCGAGCTTCGTTATTAACACAAGCACGTCAGCTGGGGTTCCCACCTTGGTGTGAACAATCAAGTAACTGCGAGTATAAAGTGACTCTCTTTCCATGAAGGTACAAATTTCCTTCAATCTATGTTAAACCCACAATATTTGCACCTTACAATCAAGTAACTGCGAGTATAAAGTGACTCTCTTTCCATGAAGGTACAAATTTCCTTCAATCTGTGTTAAACCCACAATATTTGCACCTTACAATCAAGTAACTGCGAGTATAAAGTGACTCTCTTTCCATGAAGGTACAAATTTCCTTCAATCTGTGTTAAACCCACAATATTTGCACCTTACAATCAAGTAACTGCGAGTATAAAGTGACTCTCTTTCCATGAAGGTACAAATTTCCTTCAATCTGTGTTAAACCCACAATATTTGCACCTTACAATCAAGTAACTGCGAGTATAAAGTGACTCTCTTTCCATGAAGGTACAAATTTCCTTCAATCTGTGTTAAACCCACAATATTTGCACCTTACAATCAAGTAACTGCGAGTATAAAGTGACTCTCTTTCCATGAAGGTACAAATTTCCTTCAATCTGTGTTAAACCCACAATATTTGCACCTTACAATCAAGTAACTGCGAGTATAAAGTGACTCTCTTTCCATGAAGGTACAAATTTCCCTCAATCTGTGTTAAAACCCACAATATTTGCACAATCAAGTAACTGCGAGTATAAAGTGACTCTCTTTCCATGAAGGTACAAATTACCCTCAATCTGTGTTAAACCCACAACATTTGCTCCTTACAATCAAGTAACTGCGAGTATGAAATGACTCTCTGTCCATGAAGACGCAAATTCCCTACAACATGTGCTAAGCCCACAACATCTGCTTGACGCAGGTCGTCTCCCACACTAGGGAAAGGTATGTGTCGCTGGCATTGCGACACACCAGCTCTATCTCTCTTGTTTCTCTGCGTCCTTTTGGTGAGAGCCTGCATACAGGTTGTATTTGCACATCCCCGGACATAAAATCTAAGTGATTTCATCATAAAAATCTAGCTCACATAATTATTATGATGAATAATCCAGTCTCCAAAACTTTGGAAGCACTTGTGGCATGGATCCGACACGTGACAGCTGCCGGTCGGCAACAAACACGTCATTAACACTCCACATTGGATCAGTTGTGGTGCTCCTCTTTCCAAGAAACCGATTTTACCCTTATCCCACGATTATACAGAATACTTGACAAGCAGCCAACCGCTCTCATTGATAGTAAAAAGACGTTTATCTTCACACAGGGGTAGAGATATGGGGAACCTTCCTGTTCACACCCCGCACTCAGTCATAAACACAACCTAGGGATTCATATTAACAATTCGTTCAAGAAAATTGATCACGCACCTAATTCTGCTTCATGCACCACCACTTACAGTGATTCTTAATCTTGTGCGGGACAGTTAATCCATTATTTGATAATTGATAAAATCATGTTGATACATTCAGTGATGGAGTCGCGTAATACCGCGTAAAGCATTGCTGGTGTAGCTTCATCGCATGCACACTCTAGTGCAATCAATTCCTATTTTAATCATCATGTTAAATCTAATACATAGCTTGCGATCTACTCGCAACGAGTTTTAATCTCATGATAAATACACATCAATTCGCGATGAAATCACAGCAACTATAGATGGTGCAGATTTAACGTCACAATCAACTCATTTGATCACTACATGTATATCTGCGGTTCAATCAGATCAAATTGTCGCTAGTTAAGGAAGTCCTTTGCGCGGTATAAAAGACTCCATGCTTGGGAATCCGCACATATATCCAACACAAGAATTATAACACTTTGGTCTTGGCCCATACGCCAATCAATGATAATTATCCTCGTGTAAATAACAATCCCTGTACTCATAATTTCTCCACATGAGAATTAAAATGCTCACAGGCACCCCCTTTTTGTGTTTTCAGAGTTGTTCCTTGTGAGGAATTCAGAAACTCTGACACCCTAACACAACTCAACAACAATCCTGGGATGATCTCAGAATTAATCTCTCCTCTGGCTAGCTCGAGCACGGACTGGAAAATCATTCAAAAAGTTGAATTGGACTCCTACTTTGGCACAGGTGCTATCTTAGCCGAGCAATGGGAGAAACTGTTTCATTACTGCGATAAGTTATTCTCACCGTGCACTCACAAAGGTTTATTAGGCGCCACACATGAGCAACTAGATGATTCCATCAACCAGGCGAATAGGATCACGCAACTCTTATCAGGCCTGGGGGTCTCTAAAGATGTTCGTGACAAACGCTCAGTATTACCTTTCATAGGCCAGATCAGCAAAATCTTATTCGGAACGTTAGATGAAAGCACGGAAGCGAGTCTACGTAATCTAATTCAAATCACATCTAACGACACTAAAGAAGTGGCCAGACTCTTAGCTGAACAAACAGAATTAGTTGAAGCAAAGTTTACTAAGATAGATGAGAAAATAGAGGTCCTGAATGTTGCCTTGTACAACATTTCCCAGTCCACTGACTGGTATTTTAAATCTGACACTATATTGAATGCCATCCAATTTCTAAACAATGGAGTCACCCAGTACAAACTCGACACTGAGATTGTTACTGATGCCATAATGCTTGCTTCTCAAGGAGCAATGCATCCCCACTTTGTACCTCCTACTTTGTTCGATAAGTCCGCCAAATTAGTTGCGGACAGCATCGGCAGTGCAATTTTCCCAGGAGATGAAAACACATCTCCCTTAAAAATCGCGAAGATATCTGATATAACGATATTCTTTGCAAACAACAAGCTAATTTACTATGTCGCGATTCCTCTTCTCGACTTACAAAAGTTCAACCTCTACAAAGCATCTGCTCTTCCTGTCAAGCAGAATAGCTTTTTATCAAATCAAACCTTTGCCTATATCTGGCCTGAATTTCACTACTTCGCTATTAGTGAGAGTAATAGTACATACATTCCTTTTCCATTTGAGAAATTAAACAAATGTAAAACTCTAAACAGTCTCTTAATATGTAAAGACACTGAACCGGTCCGCGAAATTAGAAGCAATGCCGGATGTGAGATCAAATTTGCAACTAGTCGCAACACGCTTAATTTAATTGATTGCAACATAAAAATTATCCAATTACAAGACACATACTGGGTCAGACTACACGAAATCAATTCGTGGGCTTTCTCTGCCGCGCGTACGGATACCCTTTTCATACAATGCCCTAAATCAGCACATGAGGTAGTTGAAATAGGGGGGGCAGGCATTTGCGACTCAAACCCGGGTGCACTGCCCACACAAATAATGCTAGACTAACTGCTTCCCGAGAGTTTCGGATGCACTCTTCCGAAATTGCCCTTATCCAGCAAAATCTAAACTTAACTTTAATAATTTCTAACTATGCGAGTGTTCGAAATTTTTCTAGCTTGATACAACGCGTGATACAATCTGAAATTTCGCAGAAGGCAAGAAATTTACACGGTGTACATGTAGATTCTCTTAAAACGGGCACTAGTTTTCAGGAGATTATAGACAAAGCCAAAAAATTATCAGAGTATAGAGATATCAATAAGAATTTCGACTCGTTCAAAGATAACACATACACAAGCATTTACTCGGTAATCGGGATTATTATTGCCGCCTTGGTAACCTGGAAATTCGTAATCCCCGGGGGGTCCCGTCTACTAATCTGTCTAAGAAAGATTTCAGGTCCTTCTGACGACTCAACAGCTGAGACGCAGCGGGTACAGGCCGTGCAATACTCCGCACGACCCCACCGTGAACCCATGGTTGGCATAACTTGGGGTCAGCCACCTGTCCTGCAACCCAGACAGTATGCTCGGACAGCAGACATTCTGGAACTACCGGCCTCACAGCAAGCATGGCTTAGGGCCATCGAACCAACCACATAAGATCTTCACTCTTGAACATTCGAGATAAAAAAGGAGTTACTTCGACTTTTATCTGCATCTGTGCAAGTGCTGGCACGCCGGCTTGCACAGATCAAAATTTATTGGTCCACACGCGTGCTGGCACGCTGGCGCGCAATACAGTCGAACCTCCAAGCGAAGCAACTGATAACTACAGCATTCATGTGCGTGCAGGCACGCCGGCGCACATGGGGAATCTCCAAAACGGCAGGTCCAGAACCTAATAGTATCTGTGCGAGTGCTGGCACGCCGGCTCACACAGATTACAGCTCATAGAGAATCAATTCTTAAAAAGCAAACCAAAAGGGGACCTCAACATTCATGTACGTGCAGGCACGCCGACGTACATGAACCACTAACCACAATCCCACACGTGTGTAGGCACGCCGGCACGAGTTGGACAATACAACTTCCACAACTGGACATCTCGACTTCCTACAGCGCATGGTTCCCATCCGTGGCAGTCAACAATGAAGACATCGAGATCATCTACTTCGCCTCTTAATTTTTCTTTAAATAGCTCGTAAATTAGAGACATGAGTATATCGATTAAAATAACTCTCTTTTGTAACTTTATATATATAATTGATACATTACTATGGTAATTTAAATAATTTTCTTTTAATATAATTCATGTAACTGACACACTTTCAAGATCTTATATGTAGTCGTCACATAACTATAACTATCAAAATAATTCCCTTTCGTACTTTTATACATATATATAATTAATACACCACTATGTTAATCGAATCAAAATAATTTTTCTTTATAGCAGCGAATGTAGGTTATACATTACTGTATAAATTAGAATAGTCATTGCACCTTTCCACATAATATCTTGGTATACTCTATGTAATAATTATATCATATCATCATACATGCAGCTACATCAAGTAATTTAACCAGTTAATGAAAATTTTTGTAAGAGAGAGAGAGGGAGCACGTACACAAACAATGACTGTATAACACAGTGTTCGAGCGGAACACACACACACAACATTACTCACACACACACACACACATTTGTAATCATATTTCAGGGCATTTTCTAAAATTGGGATTCGCGAATTCACAACACCGAAATCGGCGTTGACCGCTGCTTTGGGCGTGTGACGTGCTGCACGTCGGCGCACGTCGATTCCCACGATGGGGAACCGCACGTGCAGTGCTGACGGTGCAAGCGTCGCACTGCTCGGCGCAAAAGACGTCGGCTCCGGCTCGTGGATTCGGAGAATCCCAAGCCCTCGCCGCGGACTTGCGTTATCGCTTTGCGATAAGGTACGTCCGGTGCAGCGCAGCTTCTTGCGAGCTGCGGTGCACAACGGCAGTTGCCACGGACCTGTCGAGCGAGTCACACCTCGCTCTCGCTGCTCTCTCTCGTGCTCACCGCAATAAAGAGCACGCAGCAAGTACAACATTAGTGTTTTTCCTTGCGCCCGAACCCGCGACCACGTACACACACAAGTATACGTAACAATATGCAACACTCAATGCAATATTCTCAGTTCTATTAATAATTTGAATATATTTATGTTGTTAAAATCATAATCTTATTATTGCGTTAATTTCCACTACCTCGTATCCCGGACCTGACTAAAAAATATAAATATTAAATAAAATCATTCTATTTAGTCTGCTGTCAGAAAGACGACGCAGACTAGTAAACATTCACTGCTTTTCTCTAGTAAAATCATTAAATTACATATTTTTTGCATGAATGAGCTAATGTTTGGCGTTAACAACGATTTTGCGATAATCTTCAGCAAAACCCAGGATCGTACTAAGTGGAATTGATACGTCAAAGTAGCCATTATTGTCTAGCCATTGAGTCTCTGCGATGTCGAGTTAGCCAGCATTTTCTATTGCTGAGCTAGGGCTGAATGATGCGAACCCTTTCATGAGACTTGTCAAGCCCACATTCTTGCATCAATCAATCTCTATGGCGTTGAGCTCGTAACGAATTTCCTCAAATAAATGACATATGACGTTGTTTACAAATGTCGTGCACTCGACAGCAGTGCTATCTGGTTTTTGCAATTTTCCGCATATATGTAGTGAACTGCGCGAAGGTAGCACACATAGATCTTGATTTTATATACCAATGCGAATTTCATCGTTCTTGTTGAAATTCGATAAAGTATAGGGCTGATGTGCATGAATCTCGTAATGCGCAACAGATTCGTCAAATACGACAGGTGACTTGCTCGCGCCTCTTCCATTTCGCTAAAAGCAGCAAAATATTACGCAACTGATTTTTTTCCAAGGACAACTTTTAGACCTAGACTTGTTAGGAACTGTATGTTTTGACGTATTAGCGCTTTGAGCACTCGTTGACGACTGGCTGCTCGACGGCATGGCAAGTTACTATTATAGCCTACTTTAGTATTGTACACTATGCCCATGATTCTCAGACTAATTTGATGTGTAAACTAACTGTTATGACTTCACCACGAAAATTAACTAAATGACCGTCTTGATCGACGAGATGCAACTGCAAGTTATTTATAGTCTTGATAGTGACTGTTAGGTAAATAATTGGCGATGGAACTTCGATAATCTTGTAGCCTGACGAGACAGCTGGAAATAATTCATGTATGGTGTGCACTTTGTGCTCACTTATGAAGTAATATTACACTCGATGCGTAAAGCGTTAACTTTGAGTATGGCTACTGGCAAGTCGGATTCGTGATCAGTATTTGGCGACAATACGCGATTCGTGAAACCCAACAATTTGCCAATAGAATCTTCTGGCTGCGATCGATTACACTTGATCATGCAACGAAGGGTGTTGTTATTCGGCTTGAGTTTAAGAGTTATTCCTTTGGGTGTTAGAGCCTCTTTCAGACTCTTCTCGATGTCTTCAATTTCGTAGCTGCCTGTTGGCAAAATTATCACTTCTCCTCCCACGTAAAACATTCCTTCCATGACTACTCGATCCAAACTGACTATTGCTGATACACTAGCACTACTTATATATCATTCAGAAGAAACTTTAGGCAAAGATGGCCACAGTTGTAGCTGTTATAGTCTTGCCAATGTTCCTGATTGTACTTGACTCTGCTCACATTCCAATATTCCATAAGATCTTGAGGTAGTTGTAAATCTCCAAAACTGTCAAAATACACTACATCGTTGCCTCGTTTTCTATAGGCGACCCAATGTGTGCCAGGTCCGTTTTTATCATCGAGATTGACGATTGCCGATTCGCGGTAGTGCGGTCCACTCGCTGTAAACGCCCCGAAAATGTGGAATTTTTAGGATGCGGATGCATTTGAGAAGATCGACGTCAGTTAATGCACGTTGCGGCAATTTGAAGTTTTTTTTCCTCAAGCCTTGTCCACGTTTCAGATACATACCATAGCCCTCTTTGTAAGGTTTCAGATAGAGACCCTTACCACCGAGCGCAATAGCTTCCATTGTTTTGTTATGTCTTTGGCTTTCGTCAAGCTGTCGTTTAGCGGCGCTAGCATCGTTCACTGCTTTAGCGATACCAACAGCGCCACCTGCTAATGCACCTGTTGCACTCAAACCAGCAAATATCGGAATGAGAAATGGTAGGAATCCTCCAAGTTTGGATAGGACTGGCAGCACACTTGGAATACGTATGTTTTTATTGCTTCCAGCCTTGTTCACAGCTTGGCGAGCAGCCTTGAGTGCGCTGTGAATGACTGCATGAGAGTTGTTGCTTGGAATAGCAGAAGTAGAAGCAGCTTCAATTATTTTAGCCAGTGAAATATATGGTTTCACTCGCCGTTTAAGGCCCAGTCCAAACTTGGATTTTGCTTTCATGGTGCCTGCTATCGCGAGAGCAGCTGCTTTTTCGCCAACTCCTGCGTCTGCCGCTCGGACTCGCTCCCAGGCTTTTGCAGCCAAAATCTTGTCTGCAGCTTTTTTTGCTTCGACGTTTTCTCGATTTTGTGAGTAGGCAATATCGTGCTCTTTGTAGGCTCTATCAAGAGCGCTGATTCCAGGATCTCCACGTGCTAGTCGTTTCGCTGGTTTAATACCGGGGCCGCAGTACTGATATCCTGGAGTATGCAGCTCTACTAGAAGCTTGTTGATGAGTGTATTCAATAAACCACGACCTTTACGTCGTTGCTGCTTGTGTACGATCATGATGCATGAGAGGACAGCTCTCGACTGATCTCGATGCATTATAAACGCGCTTTTTATAGCTACAGCGATAGTTGCTCTCCAGCTAATGAAGCGTTCATATGGATTTCCAGCAACAAAAAATCAAGCTGCCAGTGTCCAGTTTCGATAACCTGGCAGAGCAGCAGAACGTGCGTAAACGTCCCGGGGAATTACTGCCTGACAATATTCGATTAGTATTTTGTGGACAATCAAATTGCGGTAAAACCAATACACTGCTCGCTCTCATAACGCATCCCAATGGACTCAAGTTTGAGAACGTGTACATCTATTCAAAGTCGCTGAAACAGCGGAGGTATAAATTTCTCGAGCAGCTTTTGCGATCTCTGCCTGGGATACAGTACTTCCCCTACAGTGAACATGATACAGTTGTGTCACCTGACGACGTACTCCCTGATTCAGTTATGGTTTTCGATGACGTCGCCTGTGAGAGACAAGACAACGTCAGGGCTTTCTTTTGCATGGGAAGACGCAAAAACGTAGACTGTTTCTATCTCTGTCAGTCATACGCTCACATTCAAAAACATTTGGTGCGCGATAACGTAAATGTGCTAGTAGTTTTTCGTCAAGATGACGTAAATCTCAAACACATATACGATGATCATGTGAATCCTGACATGACATATACAAATTTCAAAGCTTTATGCTCAGCATGCTGGCAAGGTGGTAAACACGGATTTCTTTTTATCGATAAGAAGCGAAGCATCAATGATGGACGATATAGAAAAGGTTTTGATTGCTTCGCCACAAATATATAATGTATAGTAGATTAAAGTACATGTAGTAGACTGTGATTCGTCAAAGGGTCAACATGGCAGACTTTCGACGTGAAAAGCCAGTTCTTCAGCAAATTGCCAAAGCTAGAGAAGCAATTAGACGCAAACATAGATTATTAAAGCAAGGTAAAGCTAGCATGGAAAAAGCTCTAGGCGAGACTTTTAAGCCCATAGTAGATCCACTAGAGAAACTGGCGAGAGTGAAAGAAGAGGTTAAGCCAGATATTAAACAAGAATTGAAGAAAGAAAAAGGTTTCAACGATGATATTGATGATGAGGAAGATAATGAGGATAATACGCTACTCAATAAAACAGTGCTCAAGAGGAGAGTGAGGATGGGAAGATTGAGAAAGATACTGAAATGAATAACAAGTATCTGCTGTCGTTGAAACAAAATCGCCAACGATATCTCGATCAGATATTTGGAATTCGTCAAGAGGATCAAATGCTTAAGATTGGTGATTCACCTATAGAAATCACTAGAAATAATGTAATTGTTTAGAATAAAAAATATCCAAAAACTGAAGGACTGCAAGAGCTACTTTTTAGACTACATCCAGATCATACATTGATTAACCCAGATGATTTGCAAAATTATAAAAAGATTCTTGAAGCTACAAATGCACATAGAAAACATTACAGTTACAATCAGCCTATGCGTCAACAGAACAGTAAGAAATATAATAACATCATTGCTCCACTTTTCAAAGTACAAAGCCCAAGAAAGGCCGGTGGTGGGCTTCTACCAAGATATAAAGTTGCAAGAAAAGGAACTTTTATGGACTACATATACTGGGATGATCCCAACGAATTAGTTGATCGTCTACGCTTGCTTATGGCTGAACGATTAGCTGGCAATAATATACATCTGAATGAAATCCATTCTATCGTCGAAGAGTTGCCAGAAGCTAAAATCATATATTAACCGTAGTCACGAGCATGTTGAAGTCAGTAGCAAGATGAGCGTCGATGTGTTTGGACGTCAATTGAATCACTCTAAAGGCCGTCGTGGTTCTCCTGGTGTTGGCTATAAACTAACTGCCAATGGGTACTTCGACATTGGAAACAGAAGATTGTGTAACGTAGCAGAATCCCTTGAGCCGAATGATGCAGTGAATTTAGCAGTCCTTCAGCAATCAATTAATTCGGAAATACGTAGCATTTATGAGATTACAATTAATCTGAGACAATCAATTGATGCTGCGGAATTAGCTATACAAATCGCAAAGCATGAGAATGCTGAAAAACTGAGAAAAATAGATTTAGCTATTAGTGAATTGTATGAGATTCTGCTTGAAAATTCTCAGAATAATAATGACGCATCAAAAGGCGAGACTTGTAGAGGAACTTCATAAACCAGTTTGGCGTAATTATCAGCGTCGACGGTTCATAATGCGTGGCTTCGATGAGACCTGGCAAGCTGATCTCGTGGAGATGCAACCTTATGCACAAGAGAACAAAGGCTACAAGTACCTGCTGACAGTTATCGATGTCTTCTTAAAGTACGCTTAGGCCGTACCTTTAAAGCAGAAAACTGGCAAGGAAGTTGCAGCAGCAATGAAGTCTATTCTGCAACAGGGTCGAGTGCCAAAGAACTTGCATACCGATCGAGGTAAAGAATTTTACAACTCCTCGTTTGAAAGCCTCATGAAAAAATATGGCATAAATCTATACTCAACATACAGCAACCTTAAAGCTTCCATCTGTAAGAGTTTTAATCATACGCTTAAGAACAAAATGTGGATACAATTTAGTTTACGGGGTAATTATAAATGGCTCGATATCTTACCTGATTTACTGGCAGAGTACAATAATAGCAAACACCGCACCATTGGGATGAAGCCTAAAGATGTTAGTAAAGAGAATGAAGCTAAAGTCCTTAAACGTTTCTCTCGCCAAGAAAGCAGAAAAAAATCTAAATTCAAGGTTGGAGATAAGGTGCGAGTGAGCAAAATGAAACAAGTATTTGAGAAGGGTTATACACCCAACTGGTCTACAGAGATTTTCACCATTGATCAAGTTGTGCCAACGTATCCAGTGCTGACGTACAAGCTGAAAGACTATCAAGATCAACCCATTGCTGGCGGTTTCTATGAGCAGGAACTTCTCAAAGCCAAATATCCAGATATTTATCTTGTGGAGAAAGTTTTGAAAAAGCGTGCAAATCAGCTTTATGTAAAATGGTTAGGATTCGATAATACACATAATAGTTGGATAAATAAATCAGATTTGTAATGGCTATATGAAAATAAATTTATTTTACAATATTTATGACATTTTTATACATCATCCTTTGGTATTTGATAATGCCCCCAAGGAAGCGTATCCGTTTTTCCTGGAATCAAATACTGCTTGTCATCGTCGGGGCTTAATGCTAGCTTTGTTTGTTCAACAGTTTGTACTCTATAAGCTTTCGATCTTATGATGCATTGCTGTCTATACTGCGTAGAATAATCTTTTAAACACGCAACATAATCGTCAAAAGTAATTGTCTTATCAACTACACTGCTTTTTACACCTTTAATCTTTTTTATGCGATCTTCTCCGTTTATGCGTACACTATACATTTTGCTGCGAAGTCCCACAAATTCTGTCATGATTTGCCCGCAATATTCATCTTTCATTAGACCAACAATCTTTTTATTGACACGAGGCAATCCAAAAATATTGTTAGCTGGATAGTCTGAAGTGTCAAAATTCTGAATATCTCGTTTCATTAATTCATAAATATCTTCACAGCCAATTTCATAGAGAAAATTGTCAGTATCTGTATAGAGCAGTTTACATTTTTCACCAAACTCCTGTTTTATATAATTATAATGGATGTCATACATTAGAGTTTTCAATAAATCTAATACACAGAGTCCTACATAGATGGGCTTGTTCATGAGTACTTCAGTCTGTTTGAGTTCAATGAGTGCGAGGTTCTCATCGAGGATGGTACGACTATGAAATTTTGGTCTAGAAATGAGAGCCTCTGCACCATATCTACCTTCCCAGTATTTCACCAGCTTGACATTAACTCTTTTTCGTACATTCTCCATTGTCTTTCCAAACACAGCATTATTCATTAATTTGTAGAGATTCTTCTCAAAATCATTTTTAGCCTCTTGTCTCATCTTGCTGTTCAGATCAACGTATGCTTTGAGCCAAGGGCTTTGCTTGAATTTCAAAATTCTGTGAATTTTTGTAAGCTGTAGTCCATTTTTTAGAGCCTGTTTCAAATTTCTGTAGTGGAGAACATAGCGTGACTTTGTATCTACAGTTGTCAAGAGTTTTTCAAATTTAGAGCCTGGTGGATTCTTGTGCTCGGGGCAGAATGGTAAGTCTTTATGCGGATCATGCAAATGCTGTGGATATGCTAAATCAACTTAGAGAATATAGCCGAATTCAGAATCATCTGCCACATTGAAATCAGCGTTTACATCGACCCATTAAAAATCTGCGTAAGGCAATGGCTATTGAAGAGCCCATCCATAGAGGTTATTTGCATCAAAATACATGAGGTATTTTGATTCCTTATCCGGATCATAATCAGCCATATACTTATTATTCGCAAGAGCGTAGCGATTACAGCACTGACTCACGCCACCTCTTATACCGCGTTTAATAAACATTATCTGATCTATATCAGTTAGCAGTTCCAGTTGAACCTTCGTGTACTTGAGCATAGCATCCCATGTTAATCCAGGTGTTATGTAGTAATGCGCAGGGTCTAGGCTATATGCTGAAAGACAAAAGTTACGAAAATTCTCGAAAACTTCAGCCAACAGCAATACATCCGTTTTCAAATATAAATCAGAATATTCTCTTAAAGTTGTGATATTAAATGTTTTCCAAACATTTTTTGCATGCTCATGCTCTTCATCGGAAATTTCACTGGCATGCAAGCTGCTGTAATATTTATATTTTTATGGAATTTCCGTATCCGACAGTTTTTCCTCACAATCCAAATATTCATATGGAAAAATTCTTTTTCTTTTAAGCAATTCAAATTTTTCTTGAGTCAGAGGTGCAACGGCCACATTTTGGGTCCGTGCAGGTACGGCCCTGATCTACTAGCTCAGGTGCCGCGGAGTGCAGGTATAGTTCTACCTCGCTCTCTCTCTCTCTCTCTCTCTCTCTCTCTCTCTCTCTCTCTCTCTCTCTCTCGCACTTACACGGCTCCCATACGATTATCGATCGTATGAGAGCCGCCAACGCAGCAGATCTACGCCGCAAACGAGATTTCGTCCGCTGCGCATACCCCTCTCCTAGCGGTCCCGCTTCGCTCGTCGCCTCGCTGACCAGCTCGAGCGAAGCAGCGTATCAGTGCATTTCCTTCCTCCAACAGACTGCAACACTCCACATGATTCTTCTACAGACGAAACCACGTGCCAGAGTGTTCCAGAGGAAGCCAGGTCCTAGCTGCTCGAGTTGCCGTTTCGCCTCGCCGCTGGCCTCTATGTATTCATAATTTTAACCTTTTATTTTAACAAATTAACATTGGTATTGATTTGTTTCTCGCACCCGGGGATCTCCACACCAGACTGATCCGGGGAGTCTCTTCCTTCGGGAAAGACTCAGCGCATAATTAATCAACTAACCCTGCCATCGACAGACACAAAAAAGACAGCTTTCGCTGTCCGGCTGGTGGTGATTATATCACGTCCCAGTCGGTTGTCTATGGCCGAATTCCGGGAATTATGCGTAAACTAACATTATCATCATAACTCCTCGTAAAGCTAACCAAATAATAAATAACAATTACGAGGATCACATATTACATCATTCGAATCTTCATGTTTAGCAATTTACAGGTCATCCATCCTACACTATTAACTTTCCCCACAATATCTATTTCTAAGTGATTCATTCTATTTGCTATAATATTACTCTTTTTTTACTTATTAACAACATTGATAATTAGATCGGCTCGAGACTTATTTTCCGTATAATTATTCCGTTGAACGCCGGATCTCGTGTCTGGATACACGGTGATGGCAAATAAGTCATCTCATATATAATTGATTTGTTTCAATATAATTATTTAAATATATCTTCAATAAATCGTAATATTGTTCGCGTATTATCACATCAGTAAATCAAACTTCATAGCTTAAATTTACAATCAATCTTTTTTATACACAACCTCAGTTTACTCCATCACATTTCATCTAACAATACATTTACATTCAACTAACCATTATTGTAAATAATCCTTCCTTGCTTTATAGGTTATACTTGATTCACGTGAAAGCAGTCAATATTCCAATATTATCGAATAATATTATAATCTTCGTATATGAAAACTTTATATGTCGAGTCTCCGCAATTGTTGTTAATTTTGTTTCGGCTATTTTCGAAGTGGCGATTTGTTATGATTTAGTTTATGCCAATTCTAGTTAATTGATGCGTTTGATAAATTCTTTGAATAAGTGGGGTGAGAAATAAATGATTAAAGGCTGCTAGCCATAATCAATTTGTTAATTATAAACATGTGTACAATTTTTTGAACTACTGCTCCTTATCTACTCCTAATAATAATATCTGCGCCACAAGTCTCTAAATTATTAATTAATCGAACGCACGAATCTTATTTTTTTTCGCGTACTTTATTTTGATACAAAAATAAGATTCTATCAGAGGTGAATACTGCTGATCTTGACTAAATTCATGCTTAAGAATATTCATTTCTTGTAGGTATGATGATATCTTATCTAAAGATGCTGCCATGAAACGCAAAGAGTTAATGAATCTGAGCTTGATATCACAGCCATCAATATGCTTGGTAACAGAAATAAAGCGCTCCTTATTTAGTGGCAAAATTTCTATTCTTCCTGGAAAAGCAGTGGCAATATCTCGGACGAGAAAGTGTGAGTCATAACCGGTGAAATTATGAAAAATGATTGGGATGATGCGCGAGTCATGATAATTGAAATTGCATTTTTCATGCGCTGCACCCCGGTATCTGAAACAAAAACATTATTTAGTGAGATATGAAATCATCAGTATTTTTATGATATGTAAAAAATATTCTTTACCTGCCCGTTAAATGACAATGATCCCTTACTCGTTTACCATCATTAAATGGTTTTTCGCAAATGTGGCATACTGTTGCTACTTGAAAAGCATGCTGCTGATCCCATGTGAATGCTTGCATTGGTACAATGTTGTTTAAAATCTCATCAATTTGTTTTGCTATGGTCTCAAGTTCTTTCATAAACCACTTCGCAGGCTCACTAACTCTGTAGCTGTGATAACTAGGTAATGAGTCATCGTAACTACATTTTAAATAGTAGCCAATGCTAAATGCTTCATGCTCTTGGTACGCGAGGCTACTATCCTCTACGGGTTTAAGAAAACTTTCAAAATCTGCATAAATCGCAAATGGTACCTTTTTTTTATAACTGAAATTTTTGAATTCGAGAAATCGATCATGCAGTCTAGGCAATTTTATACAGCAGTCGTTAATTTGAGCACAATCTTCTTTATGCAGGGCTAATTTATCTTGATCCGAAAAATAATGTAGATATCGATGACAAATATATTTACGATTTTTATGTTTCGATATTTGGTTCTAAACTAAACGAGATAAATCTTTAATCCAAACGTAGTGATATTTAATTGGTTCCTCATGGTTTACCACCTCATGCTCATTAGCGTCATCATCAACGTAATAATTTTGTAAAAGCAGAAGGTTGATATGCGGCTTTTTTTCATCCTTTGTAATGTAAATTGGCACAACTTTAAATTTCTCATTATGCTTCTTTAACATATAAACATTGATAGAAATATTATTTTGTTTTTCAAATTTAGGTACCTGCTTTAGCATAACTGGGAACTCTATTCCCTTAAAATTCAATTCTTTTTCATATTTTGTGTATTCTGATACACGTTTTGAATTATTAGTAGGATGTAGTGCAGATAGTATGGCCCATTTGAAACATGCGTCATCAAAATTCTGGACATTAACGCATGCTTTTTTTCATTTTATAAATTCAGGTAAATCTATGAAAGAGCTTGCACGCATCGGATTATATCTGTTTATGTGCACGTTTAAATTTAAAATTTTACGTAGTGTCCATCCTGAGTCTCGCTCTTGGAATTCTTCTATATCTCGCTGAATGAGCTCTTGAACGTTCATTGTCCGGCACTGCTTTAAGTCAGATGTCGGTCAAATTGCATCAGCTTTTGTATTAAATTACTTTATTTCAGCTATTTCTTCGTCAGCATTTTTTATAATAAATTCAGCAGCCAATATTACGTATACTTTGAGGGCCTCTTTTTTTTTAAGCATGTTCTTTATTCGAGGTTTGAATAAAGCTTCAGCGTCTTTCAAAAAAGCAGTCAAATCCAAGTTTTTCAAATTTGTAACTACTCCTGATCTTATACGATCATTAAAACAACTTTCTAAATCTTGCCACTTTACACGATCACTTCTTATTTCACGTCTTTGTAGTTCTTCACCACTTTTCAACAAACATTTTAGTTTTATCTGAACACTTTTTATACGAGAAATAGTGGATAAAAACTTTTGTTTCTCATGAACATTTGTATCACGTTTATGTAACAATTATCTCAATATTTTTAAATTTGTAGTAATAAGCTTTATCCATTTTTCAACTTCCTGTGAATGAGTAGGTGAGCGTGATAGAAGCGTGTGAGCTTCTAGAAAAACGTTGATAGTCTTCTGACAATCGAGCGCTGACATTTTTGCTTAGTGTATTGGGTAAAGTAGGGTTTCATACTAAATCAAAGTAGCTAGTCTAACCCTTTATATAGCGTTGGAAGCTAGTGTATTATTTCTAATAAACAAGTTATACGCACTTAGTGCGCAGAAAAAAAATAATTCATAGCAAATGAATCATCTTACGTATAAATATTCTACATGAGCCAAACATTACAGGCAAATTTTCTAGAGAATCTGAGACCCCTGACTGGTTGTACATCATGATCAAAATGTAGCAATATTTAATATACGCAATAATTCATAGAAAAAATAAATCGTCTTGAAACTAGAAGCCCTTTGATATTAGCCGCTGCGATACAAAGTCATCGAGCTAAATCATAGAAAATTAATGCATACACGTACTCGGCTGTAAACAAGTTCCATAGGATACGCAGCTATAACGTTATTGCGGAGAGAGAAAGCTGCTGATAATACGCAGCAGCTATTGATGCAGTGAGAAGATGCGTATATGCTATATCCGATGAGAGTATATACGAATAAGCGTGCATAAAGAAAGAACAACAGGTGTAATGTGATCCACGACGAAAAGATGCAACGAGTTGCGCGTCGGCCGGTGACGTCAGAGATTATTCCACGCCTTGACTCGACCTTGAGTGGACTCCTGGAGCACGCTGCCCGGAGTTTACCGCCCGGAGTATACCCCTACCTCAGCAGCCTATCAGAAGGTGTCCGCTAGTCTACAGTGACCTTATTTATCGATTCTCACATGCACAGGGCATGCTTTCTCACCTGCACAGGGTGATGACCTCGAAAGCTTCTATGGGGAGGAGGGCCTCACCTGCACAGGTGATTACGCAAGAGCCGAGTGGTGGGGTGATGGCCTCACCTGCAGTGCTCGCTATCTCGCAGAGAAAGATGCATGCTCGCTGACTGCTGACGTCAGCGCGCTGCCAAAATACAGCGTACTAGCTATGCCTATGATTTGTATATAAGAGAGAGAGAGAGAGAGAGAGAGAGAGAGAGAGAGAGAGAGAGAGAGAGAGAGAGAGAGAGAGAGATATTTANCAACAGCTATATTGCAGTAAGAAGATGCGTATATTCACTCGCAAAGAGAACAACAGGTGTTACCTGATCCGCGCTATCTCGCCACCGCGTGACCCACGCCGAAAGATGTATGCTCGCTGATGTCAGCCTCGCTATATACCGCTCTACATCTTCTAGGAATTTCTTGCGTAGGGATACTGACCTTGAGCAGCAGACAAAGCTCGCTGCCAGGAGTAAGCTTCCTGGAGTATATCGCCCGGAGTATGCCGCCTCCAGCGCCGCTGCCTCCCTACCACAGCCGATGATGTGTCTATGCTGGTGTTGTCTCTGACCTTGAACAGCCTCCCGGTGATGGTGCCAGGAGTAGACTATCCGGAGTATCCTCCCTACGCACCTCCTTCCGCAAATGCACACCTGGTTGCAGTGTTCTACTTTACCGACCCTTACAGGTGTGCTGATGACGTCACGACTCAAAGCTTCTAGAACATTCGATGTGGGCGGGGCCTATTCTCACCTGCACAGGTGAGTCGAAGGGTCAAGTGGTGGGGGGAGGCAGAACCCGCCTTGTTTAGCTACTAACATGCAAGCAGACATTAGGCAATTTGTTTAAAAATGCGCGGGATGCCAGGTGAAGAAACAAGTTCGAGTAAAAACAAAATTGCCAATGCTCATAACAAACACCCCATCTCATTCCTTCGACAAGATATCGATCGACTTCTGTGGACCAATGCTACAAACTGAGAGAGGAAACCGCTACATATTGACCATCCAAGATAACTTTACAAAATTCTGCATATTAGTACCAGTCGAGCACGCAATGGCAAAGGAAGTGACACGAGCACTTATGGAAAAATTAATTTGTTACTTTGGCTCACTGGTAACCCTAATATCCGATCAAGGAGCACATTTTATGAACCGAGTGCTAAAAGAATTCGCGCGCATATTTAAGAATGCATCATACGCGCTAAGAGTATATTAAAATGTACATTGATGGCAATGATCAGTGGGATGAAATCGTACCATTAGCACCGCACGTATACAACTCCACAGAACACGATGGACTAAGATATTCACCGCATGAATTAGTTTTCGGCTGACGCGCGCGAACACCGTCAAGTTTCCCACCACGCGAGCATTTACAGACATACGACGATTATCTTGCTGAGACGACAGAAGCTTAGACCCAACTTAGAACTATGGCCGCGATGAATCTAGTACAATCAAAACACCACTCAAAATAGTATTATGATAGGAAATTAAATGTAAAACACTTTAAAAAAAAAAAAAAAAAAAAAAAAATGGGGGGCTTTTTCGAACTCGAAAGTTCATGGCCTCACAACGTATCGTGTTGTGTTTCTAGATGAATGGTGTAGTAACACGGTGTCGTGAGTAAAATTTCCATCGGATCTGAAAAAACGATTCGCGCTGATGGTTAAGACGCGCCTTCCCATTTTGCCAGAGTTCAAATTTCATTTTGCTTCCTCCTAGAGGAAGCTTTGTAATAGTACCTAATGTCCAACCTCCGTCTTAAGACTTCTAGAAAATATAGGTTTTGGTGCATTAGAAGTTCCCGATATCAGGCGTTTTTAGAAAATATCCGTACAGAATGGATGTGTTTATGTAATATAACAGTATAACACCTCAAATATCCTGGAACACCGTAGTGAATAGTAATAAATTTGGCATGCATTGATCGTTTCTGAATCTGTATTAGTTAAAAAACTTTGTTGGGTTTAATTTTAACGATTACGGGCCATTTTTATGGCGCATTTTTTATTTTGAGAAAAACATTTTCGTTATTTTTTAATGATAAATATAACACATAAAATCACGCTGTAATATCCCTTTCGAAAAAGTATAAAATATTCTAACATTTTGCCGGCAGATTATCCGATTACCGTCCCGTTCTATTGTTAATGTTAAAAAAGACACTTATTTTGTAAAAGGATTAATATCGTCCAAATTAACGTTGTCCAAAATGTTTTGGAACAAAAAATATATGATAATAACAAACAATCATATCTACATTTGGTAAAAATTTCAAGCCATTTATGGTATATTACTATTTTAAGATAAAAGATAAAAACCTAAAAAATGAATGCTTGCTGAATCGTTTTTGAATTAAATGTGAAGACTTGGCTAAAGTAATAGTATTTTAAGAATCTCGCGCTTAAGTTCTTTGAGCGCAGCCCTACATAGAACCCATTACGATAAATAGTTAAGGTCCTCTTTTTTTCCTCGGACCGCCTGTGTAACCTAACAAAAATAGTTCCAAAAAAGTAGTAAGAATAAATTAACGAATTGTTAAAGTGACGAAGTTTGTCCTGGGTAACCAATAGACACAGGACAGGAAGCCATTTCACACTCCGAAAGCCCAGAAATTCTCCGAGCCTAAGAACGCGAAAGGAATGTACCCGCAAACCAATAACAATCTCCTCGGCCTCCCGCCCCCCGCCGGCGAAGCGGGCAGCGCTCGGACCGCGCCTGACACTGCGTTAGACGGATTGTGACTGACCACCCATCCGCCAAGGCCCTAAGAAGTAAGAGAGAGAGCACCGCTAGCTGAATTACGAAAAGAGGAGAAGTAAGTACCCCGCGCTGGGAGAAAGCTTCGACTCTCTTGTAGCTTCACCTCCTCCCCGCAAGGGACAGTTACAGTGTGTGCGCTCCTAAGAGAAAGGGACCGCTATACTTTCTTGAGTTAATTGCTATGTACATTGATTTAGACATTTAAGTTCACTTTTCAATTTAGTTAAGTCAGCATTTTGAGTTCGTACATGTTCTTTTCCATTAGTTAGTTCCTTTTAATTGTGTTTTTTTTATGCCGTCGTTTTTCGAAGTAACAAAAATAAAGCTTGAAGGCACAATCTACAATCAGTGTTTTGACTTGTACCAACACCCAATTGCTAATTCAGCCTACTCAGCCATCGAATACAAGTAAGTTGATTTTCTATAATTAATGTTTTCAACGTTTTCCACACTGAAATCAGTTCTGGCTTCGACTAATTAGTGGTTTCACTGATCTCCCCCGTATAGGAGAGTACTTGAGCCGCCCGCGTTTCTATCTACATTTCATTGTTAAGTTTGGTAGAGTCAGCCTCACCCTAACAAAATTTGGGGGTTCGATGATCGGATCTGCTCAGCTTTTGTCGCGACGCGAATGTTCTGATTTACATACTAAAATAAAATTTGGTAATTAAATGTATGTAAAAAAAAAAAAAAAAAAAAAAAAACAAAAAAAAAAAAGCATGGGAAAGAATAGAAAGGTCCCAGACAAGTGCGCGAAACAGTAAAAATTATCATAAACGTGCGTGAACAAAAAACAGGAATCGAATAGCACAAAGACCAGAGGCAGTCGTAGATAAAAGTTGAAATTCGAGCCGCGCGCGCCAAGCACACCGACGCCGTGACTCACTGCAGCCGACATATGGCGGTGGGACACGCAGTAACGCCCGTGATTTTTTAAAAAATAAATTTATCATTTCTTGTGACCCTTACAACCGCAGAAATTCGGACCGCTTTACTAGTAAAGAGAAGAACCATTGAGACCGCAGGGGATGTTAGGAGGGACGCAGAAAGACAACACGCAAATAATATCTACAAAATATTTTTTTTACACCAACAATTTTCACAACCACCTCGATACCAAGCAAGTTTGCACGAATCCTGCTAGAAACCCACAGCACAGCCACATGTCTCATTGCGAGCATATGACATTTCACACAGAACTTTGAATCGAAATTTTTAAAAGTTAAAGGTGCATTCGAGTCATACACATCCATGCTCTAAGATACACCTCTCGTAGTCATATTATAAATAAGTTGTCGGTAAGACAATAACACAGAGAAACGCATAACAGCAGTATTTTCCAGAACTCATTTTAACATTAATCAAATATTATAATGTCACACAACTTGAATTTTAAACAAAAGGAAAACACACTCCAAACATTTCACAATTTAACTCAGATTAACAAAAGACACACATTCTGTTAACATTATCACCTGACACCTATAATTAGCTAAAAATCACAACTCGTAACACTGCACCATTCTCAAACACAGAACACTCGTAGAGGTGGACCCATTAGGAATCATCGTGCTCCAAAGTACCCCAAACCTCAAATACTGGTCGACGAGTAAGCACGTCCATGTGTACTGGCCAAGTGATACCAGAACGTCAGCCAGGCCAGTCGGCTGCGTGCAAAGTGCGATCCGCCTCACAGAGAAAGGCTGGCATCTGCCCAAAAACAAACGTGTTCCTGGTGTTGAAATATCCATTGAACCTCAATAAAAAATTTTAATTTGATCGATATTTATATCTAACATGTTCAAATTTATGCCCAAAAGCCCAAGAAACCCAACACTTTACATAGAAAACCTTTTTACACGTCAATTGCACTAATTTGGCAAAAACCATAACCAAATGAAGTAGAAAACCAATAACAAAGATTATTACAGGAGAGACGACAAAATTCAGCGAACCGTATAAAACATTTAAGCAAGAACCGGGCGTGGACACAAGCAGTGCTTAACTCATTTTAGTACAAGTATTTTTGGTCAAAAATTATAATAAAAGAGGATTTTGAACAAATTAAAGTAAAATCTAAGGGTTTAGGGTTAGACCACCTGTTACGACCAAAGAACCAATAGATCATTTATAATTATCCAACATAAACGACGTTGACCTCTGCACGCGATCAATTTTCAATACAAGCTAGTGCTAGAATGATTATTGGGTTCATTGCATGAAAAACATTAGCAATTGATCAAGGAGGGAGCGTAAATGTCAAAGAATTATAAACCATTTACATTATTATTGTAAAGTATAGTAGAATTTTGAGTACAAAAACACGAGCCGATCAAATAAACAATTGTGAGACGAGTTTTGCATTATTGAAGTGAATCTAATATTCCATGATTTTGTAAGTACCGCTGGCACACGAACAATCATCATTGTGTATAAATAAATGATTTATTCAATAGAGCATTTGAACTGATTTAGTTAAAGCAGCAGAGTGAGGTTAGAGACACGAATTCAGAGACATACAGGGGTGACTCGACTCACACATTTTAACAACCTTTCCAAAAAAACAAATACGATGATTAACTTATTCATCAAGCCGAAGTGAATTATTTGTTAATTGAAAGAACGAGAGAAAGAGACAAGGTATCTGCTTAAGAAACAAAACACACCTATCCTCCAGTGCAGACTCAGCACTGTCGCTCGTTTGGCTCTATGAAGATGTTTAAAAAATTCAAGCTGCTGCTGACCCTAGTGTAAAAGCTGAAAAGAAAGACCAAACAATTTACACAAGCATCAGTTGCTTCGAGTTGCTTGCAAAAGAAACTTAAAATTTAGCCAGTTGTGAGAGAAAAACTTACCTGACTCAGCTGATAGCCATTGTAACTGCGACATTGGGGAACATCCTGGGCCGCAATTTTGAGCCGAATTTTAACCTTGCGGATAACATCGTGACAAGACACACCAACGCACCTTTGACCCGAATAGCGAACGAGACGAGACGTGCACTTAAACCGTTTTGCCAGATACCTCACATTTTTAGGCAATCAACTCGACACGAGAAAAACACAATGCGACATCGAACGCGAGGCCACACAGCTCTGACGCTGACCTGTGAAGAGAGAAGTTAGGCCCGCGGAGCTGTGTCTCTACCCAACCCGCTAGCGACTGTAGGACTCGAGAGGCGGGCGACGCCACTTTGAGAACGTGGAGCGGGCGCGAACAATTTGAATTTGAAATATCGGACTCGGAGACCTTTTAGGAAATTAAGTTGACAAAATTAAATTAGGCAATTAATCAAGAAGAAGGGATCATGTTAAATTTAGAACCAATTAACGGAAATTGATTTTAATATTAAAATTTGATTAATAGACTTCGAATTAAAATATACTCACGGTACCAAAAAAACACCAACGGACAATTGAGAACTTTCTTTACATAACTAAGCAAATATTAGTACTCTTGCAGACCGGACTATTTAAACATTGGCATATTAACTAAATAATAATAATATTAATAAATACAAACGACTTAGATTGAATCGAATACATAGAAATCTTTTGAATATAATTGATTGATTTTGAAATTAAACAAATTAGTCGATAAATTAAACTGTTTTTCGGATCTTGGTGAAGCTGAATGAATTTACTAATAGTTAAGTGGAAATTACGAAAACAAAACTGTTACTCGCTTTAAATTCAACTAAAATAATTGACAAAGGACTTTGGCACGACATGTTTTTTAACTCAAAGGATCCAGCGATTTGACGACCTCGTTGGACAGGCCTTCAGATTTAGACATATACCCGTGAACACATTACACTAATTAGCATTAATAATTTTATGCGATACTTTATGACACCTAATTTAATCGCGCCAAACGCTATTATTATTTCATTAAGCAATTGTCGAACGTCTACGATACTACACTGAGAACACAAACCCAGTGGACGAATACCTGGATTATGATCAAATCATGGCTCTACGCTCCACAGTTTCAACCAGAAAACCTAAACATTAATTGTCAGAACAACAACATGAAAACCGAAGCCACAATAAGGGAACGCAGGACATTATTCACATAGCAGCAACATGCCATAGGAAAGGAACGAACTGAAGCGACCATCACTGGAGAAAGTGACCAAAAATGCCGAGTTCACTTATGTGTAAAACCCAGAAATAGACTTGAAAGATAACCGAGTATATACCCACTACTGAATCAAGACATACCAGTTAAAACTGCACGACTCGGAAACGCGCAGAGGTTACTAAGGACCAACATGGCCAACAATGATGGAAGGCATTACAAAACGAAATAGTCATCAGCAATCAAGAAATAGGCGAACACAAACGACAAATATAACACAAGCAGCCGTATTATAGGAAGCATGACCACCCAAATTTATAATGATCAACGATTATAATACTCATCATTATCAAAATGAGATGGCGAAGCAAAGTGGGGGCTGCTCAAAGACCAGAAAACGCAGACCCATCACCCAAGACAGACATAGAAAAAAAACAAAAGAATCGACCACGAGCGCGCCAGAATCAGAGATCAAACCTATCTCGAATAAATATAAGACCGCGAACCACCGCAATCAGACGCGCGAAACGCGCAAAACAAAACCCGTCAACGAACACAAAGAAATTTTTACTAACCCCAAACAAGAAGCAGAGTTCCTTGAATGAATGAGATTAAAGTTTTGAATTTCCAGAAAGCCTTGTCCATAGCAAAACACGATACCTAACGATGAACCCCTAACACAACCAATGGTAATTTTACTTGGCAGAAAGGCACACGACATGACTTCAGACCAGATAGGGCATACGACATGGACTTTTAGACCGCAAACGACCCTTTCGATGTTCTGTGATATGGACATACCTTTATCAAACATAAAAAGGAATTCGAAAAAAGTAGTAGACCCCAGAATGTGCAGTGGAAGACACAGATATGCAGCGTGAAGACCAAGAAGATAAGTTATCACTTTAGCTCAGAAGAGAGAGACAGAAAGCATTTGAACTCCAAGGTCGTGTGTCGCAGCAGAATAGAATTAAAGAGAAATGACATGAAGTGCAACACCATACCAAGTCCCAATGACAAACAACAGGACCACGAAGAACGAACCGGAGAATTAATAGACCTCAACCCCCACAGGAAGAGCCAACAGTTAAATCTCGAAGTGCATGTAGTCAGCCAACCAAGGGACATCAAAACCATTAGGAACAGCTATTCTGCCTACTCCTTGGACGGAAGAACGACAGAGAAAAGGACGAATGGTTCCTTCAACATTTCGCACCCAATTTGCATACTAGATACTACCGAGAGCAGTCAGAAGAAACAAAAAGGGACGCTTATCTACGGATATGTACAATATTTCACGGAAGAAGATGCCAGGAGTTGCCACAAGAAGGAAAGTAACCAATGTACAGAAGCAAGCATTGCGGAACCACGCAGACTACCGCGTGCGTGCAAGGAACAGCAAATGCTATTCCACGAAAAATGCAAGAAAAGTATAGAACCAGAAGTAAACAATTTACATAAATAACATGCATAAGAAGCAAATAGCTTGGACCAAATATGCCAGCGAGGACCCTGAGCAAGTATACAGCCATTGCAGGAAGACAATCATGGAAGCTTAAAGAGAAAATAGCGGAATTACAAGATAAGAAGAAAGACAACAAAAAATGCTCGCAATACGGAAACACCCAGCACAAATGAGTAGAAAGAACGATGAACAAGCAAGAAAGACCAAAGACCCCAAATGCCACCCACAGTCCTGACCCAATGATGCAACGATAGCGACATTGAGCATAGATTAGAGCAAAGCAACCATTCGAAACCAACAACACACGATAATAACAAACAATGGTTTAGGACCATAACCCTGTATGAATGAATGCATGAACACATTATTGCCTGAATTCAATACCCAATACATACGACATATAATTACTATACCAACCTTTCAATTATCTTTTCAGAAATGGACCAAGTACTGCAAGAAGTCATAAACGTCAGTAAAGTTTTGAAAACGGCATCGTACCAAGTACAACCATCATTTCAAAGGCTGTGGGAACAACTCCCCAACGTAATGCGGTCTGGTAAAACAGCTATGGACCAAACACCATGGTCCGCTTTGAGTGCAACGGGTGACAGAGACCCCGCAACAGGAAGCATCGCGCGCTGACAAATAAAATATATGAACCACAAGACAAAATAAAACTAATGACAGACTACGCCAACACGGACGTAGCGAACAAGACAATACCATGAACTTACCAAAACAAGAAAAGGACATATGACATTGACGAGAATTTGGAGAGCTTCTCCACTAGATCGACGCCCTGGACAGCGGAGACGAGAATGGGACAACACCATGAGATACCGAGGACATATGATGATAAACAATTACACCACAGGACAGCCACTACATCGCCTACAACCGCAGGACAACGTGGAACTGTACTTATCAAAATTTGACAGATTCAATACACAATAACAGCAACGTA
This sequence comes from Pteromalus puparum, assembly GCA_012977825.3. Lineage (NCBI taxonomy): Eukaryota > Metazoa > Arthropoda > Insecta > Hymenoptera > Pteromalidae > Pteromalus > Pteromalus puparum. The sequence goes on along the minus strand of CM053172.1, from coordinate 18,405,022 downwards.
CAAAGCACGATGATAGATGCGGAGGCATGTTTCGACAGTATGGACGCATGCAACATCAAATCATGACAAACAAATAGCAGAAGAATAAGGAAAATATCAAGTTAAATACCAAATAAAAATCACGCACCTGAAGGTAATAAACATCTAACAGCCGTTTTCAGTAGGAAACCAACAAAAAATCGACGTAGAACAGACACCGGCAAACACCACAGACGGCACATTCAAACAGCAGGTGATAACCAGAAGTAAGCAAAATCAGACAATACGATCTGCATCAGAAGGCAACCAGAGAATACTTAGCAAATATGATAAGGGAAGAATTGAAAAATTCGGAGAAATAATAGAAATTAGACAAATAAGACTATAATAGCGGGTTTTTTTCATACGCTTTGGGGTGCCCGATAAATTTTTTGTCTGACAAGGCACCGAATTCCGTAAACTAGCCGAAATTGCTCGACCAGTTGTTACGGCAACATGGCACGGAGCACCATACTTATCCACGTATCACGACGCAACAAATCCTGTAGGAGCGGGTTTAACCTGAACATTTAAGAACGAATGGTAACGTCTTGTATAGAGAACGAACACAAAAAATTGGATAAGTTCCGTGCCGAGAGCTCACCTTGCCTATAACACCGCACGTAGGTAGTCCAACTGGGAGTGAGCCCCGCATTTTCTGAACTATGGACGAATCCGACTCCTCCGCAAATTACTAAATCGAGCAGAAGAACAGGCCCGCTCGGCAAGAGCGGAACAGCTGGCCGCTAACAAGTGGAAGAACGAATGCGTACCTTTTCGATCTCGACTATTACGGCAAAAGAACGCAGCGTGCTACAGAACGTCAGCGAAATCTTAATAACGCGAAGCACAGGCAAGTCGAATTCAAAAAATAAATGACTTGGTCTGGGAACATAATCGCATCCTGTCATCAGCTGTCCAAGGAATTAACGCCAAGCTGGCTCGCGAAGTACGCCGGACTTTTAAAATCACCGCTCGTTTGGCCAGAATGTGTACTCGACTCGAAAACGAAAGCAGGAGAGGTGTTCGAGAAAATCCATGTCGTCGATCTGACACGCTACCTGGCCGGAGAAAACCACCCACCGAAGGAGATCAAACAGAGAAGTCGCGAACTACACTGTGCCACCGGTAGAAAACCAGTGTAAACGTGGGATGCGCCACGTAAAGCGCAGACGAGAAAGCGTGTAGTTGTTGCTCGCCACTCGACTAAAGTTACGCGTATGCGAGGAAGCTTAGTAGCCCTCTGACGGTACCTCCTCACGACGGCTAGACACCCCTCCGGTGGATAACAGGGAAAGCGAAACGGCGGACGACCCAAAAGTCTACGAAAAACCGGTACCGCCAGTACAGCGTTTCGCCGCGACGCGACGCGGACCCGCGCGAAAGAAAATTAGAAATGCAAATTTTTTTTATTCTTTTTCTTTTTCTTTCACTTTTTTAGCACCAAGACTTTTGCAAAACCGCTTTTAAAGTGGCAGGATAGGCAGGTCCTAATGAGTTGTTTTCTTTACCCCGGCCTTCTTTCCCCAAATAGATTAGACACTCTAGAGATGAGCAGTCAGACCGCAAGGGAAGTAAGGACCATGGGTAGCCCCGAATGACGGACCTTCGGGCCT